>OZ057413.1:93282495-93895380 GCA_964056705.1 Troilus luridus | reverse complement strand
TATGAAGCAACGTGGAAGAAAATTTGAAATTAAAACTTTAGTTTATTTGGACCTTATCCTTTTAAACAAATTAATTTGTTTCAATCTTCTCGACAACGTTTTTCAGAAATACCCCTCCAAGGAAGAAATCCCTCGAACTAAATCCTTTTATCCTGTTCTATCTAAAACCTATTCTTACATGATCCGTGTCTACATGGTCTCTCATCCGCTTTATATCACCACCATCGCTTTTGTATCCCTTTTTCCATCCATCCTTTTATAATTACAAAATAAATATTAAATAAAATCCGATCATACACATTTTTCACAATTGGTGTAAAACTGCAAGAAATGAAGTAAATTATTTTTTGGGTAGTAAAAATATAAGTAGGCGATTTAAAAAAAAAAAAAGTTTGCCTTACAAAATATGGAATTAGTTCGAAACTGATCACATCGCTTTTGTATAAAATGTTTTAGAGGACAGTTACGACCTCTCATGGCTAATCATTGAAAACATTTTTATATCCACAGTTCCATGGACACCTACGAATGATGAACCATAGCAACCTTAAAGGTATTCACGTATCTTAAAAAATGAAAATGGAATTATCTGATTTTATATTTTTAAATAACGTACATCCAAAAATAACAAAAACAATTGTAACTAGTTGATAAGAAAATATTATCATTTTGGAGAAGAATGACCGAACACAATCATCACAGTAGTAATATATATATCGGCTAACTGGATATTGTAGAGAGGTGTGGCTCAGTTTCAGAACATTAAGCTGCCACGCCGAAAGTCTGTAGTTCAAATCCGGCTGTGGCAGATAATTTATTTATTTATTTATCCAGATCCTTTGGGATCTGGAGACCTCCTGGGGCTATAAAGTGGGTACCTAAAATAGGGTAAAAACCTGGAAGTTGAGCGTGATCTCGGAAAAATCACCTACCAGCACAACCGTCCTTTAAAAAACAGTACAATCTCTATTACGTACAGGACCAACTTAGTACAGGTTTTAACTTGAAATGTTTCGCTGTTCGTAAAAATACAGCGTTTTCTGTAAAAGCTCTAAACGCAAACTTCGCGTTTCTATAATGCTTCCAGCTTCAACAGCCTCTCGAGAAAAAAATTAATAATTTATTTAGTAAATAATGATTAGCCTAAAGATCACACAACTTTTGGCATTTGATAGAATCATAACGACAGGTGATACATACGAATTCCACTTATTTATTCTAAATCGTCATGGTTAAAAGTGTATATGTTTTTTTAAAGAGCAGAAAGTCGAGACAATTTAAGCCAGAGTGGCTTAACACGAACTGACAGCTGATGAAATAATCAGGATGGGGCAGAGTGAGGCGTGGGAGGCAGAACATCTCCGCCACGGCTTCCGATTCGATCTGCCACTGAACGGCTGCTCGCTATATGTTTGATTTAGAGGTCGAATCAAACAGGCTGTGTTAATTTTGGGCTCTGCCATTAAATATTATCGATTATTTCGAAGTTTAATAATTTTAAAACAGAATTGTTATTAACTATATTAAAATCACCATGCCGACTATGGTTCATTTCTAATTCTCAACAACTAATATTCTCACAAAAAATAGGAAAGTGGGGAAAAGGAATAATAATGACTGTGCATTGAGTCACATACGGCTACAAGGTTACTACTAAGAATTTGAAGGTGCTATTTACTTGTAAAAAAAAAACTTTCAAAGATTCTAAGAAAATTCTATTTACGTTCTTCGACTTAAACCACTAACACTAATAAACAAATAGGACCAATTGAATGATGGAGAAATAGCTATATTATTATTTTAACTAATTTAGCTTATTTATGGAAGTAAATAATTAAATATTTAGCTAATGATCTGACAACCTTTGTACTTTGTACTTGGGAAATCCTCAGTTTAACCTCTCGGGATTGTGTCACGTTCAACTGGATACTAGGAGATCAATGGTATCTAGATCTCGGATCAGTCTTCTTGGGCGATGAGATTCACTTTGGAATCGCTAGAAATACATAAACTTCTGCTCTTGGCGGTTCTCTATGACCTGCTCATTCTTAAATAGCTCATCGATCTTTTTCTATGAACTGTTTGTGCGCAACAATATAGTTTAGGTGTTTTTATATTTGCAATAAAGAGCTAACACTATAGTTTCCTAGAAGGCTTTTGGTTTCGCTAGATTCAAGCTCTACTGTAGATCTATTTGACGCGATTCGTCGGTAAAAACGTCAACAACTGTTCCAAGCCAATGTAACCGTTCCAGAAATTCCAGTACTCACTTTTTGTGACAATGTGACTAAAGATCCGTATTTATAATATACAGACTTACCCTATTCTACGGGTGGTATAAAATGCACTGGACTGGCTCTGAACGGGTCAGTAGCACTCGGAATTCCCGTATTATAGACAGGAGCTTTCTAAGCTAAGTGATGAAATATTCATAAATAAAATAAACTATAAAAGTGAGAAATAACTCAAAAAGATAAATAAATATCAATAGGATGAAATAAGAAAAAAAGAGTTGTTTGCGGAGCGTCTTGGAACCATTTTGCTGTTTTTATTTGATGAGGTGTTTGGACTGGTGGTGTGAGATGTGCCGCACTTTGTCTTATTTGATGTGATTTCCCTGTGATGCGTTTCCTGATGATGCCGTAATAGGCGAAACGTTGACTGGTTTTTTTCTTCCAGTATTTTGGAGACTCAAGGCTTTGTATTTTTCATATCTCGCCCTACTAAACTAACTATACTTGTGCAACAATAAGCAGTTAAAATGAAAAAACATCTATCGATTAAATTGGAATTATTCAGTTACAAAATAATCGATAGGATTTAAAGTTATTCAACACAAAGTTCTGTTTATATTAGCTTGATTCGACCACATATGGACACCAAGTGAACCATGCAAAGTACCTGACATGTCAATAGAAGCAGAAAAGCCGGGTAGCACTGCTCGACTAAATCCTCCCTGCTTACATTCAGCTCCTACCCCCGAGAACTAAATAGATGTGGAATTATTTTGACCGTGTTCTCTCTCCCTAAGCCAGCGACACACCTGGGGGCAACACTCCCCCGGCAGTCCACAAACTATAAGTAAAAGCTTTATATTTAATGAGTTACAAGTTTATTATTCAATTACGGATTACTTATTTCATTAAAGTTTCGAAAATCAAGAGTATAAACCTATTAAAAATGGTGCAGAATACAGAATATAATTTATTTAAATGAATTTTACAGAAACTACAGATCATCAGAAAAACTTCTTCGAAGAATCGGTTTCCTCTATAATAATAAGAGTGGGAAACTACTACATCACATAAAGGGTTTTCGGTTCATTCCTTGTTAGAAACTGTACGGTTCAATGATAACGATTGTTACGGGGGTGATTTATTCGAGATCACGCTCAACAGCCAGGTTTTCCCTAAATTAAGGGACACGACTTTACAGAAGCTGGATTAGCCACAGGAGGGTCGTCGAGGGGTACTACCACGACTGTTTCAGATTAAATTATGTTTTCTGCCACATCCGGATTTTTACCTCGGAAACTTCGACATAGCAACTAAACGCTCTACCACTGATTCCCCGCTCACTATTGTATTATATTATTATTTATAATGTAGAAATTATATACCATATTATTTATAATATAAAGTAGGGGTAATTATATTCGAAATTAATTTTATACAGAAATGTTAGGCGATTCATGCTGAGTTGAAACATACTTTCCACTATAATTAAGCGGATAGTTATTTCAAATTTAGTGTCATAAGGATAATAATAAAAGGCTAAGCATACAAGTAAGTTCGACGCTGTACCACCAACCACTGCTTACACACATTCGATCATCGACATCCATCTAACTCGAAAACCATCTCTAAAATCAGGTATGGAGTATATTCTGTGAGGGTATTGCAAATATAGCAATCGTGTCCAATCTAACTAAACAGGATGTAATTTTATTGTACACTATAATTTATAATCTATGTTAGAACCCACTGTCAAGAACAGTGCGCAAAATAAAGAAAGATCATCATAGCTCTCTATTTTATTTGATATGACTAGGACTGCTCTGTATCCCATGAGGTCAATAAAATGGCAAGGTAAAAATTAATAATTTACTTGATTATTTGTAAAACTATAATCCGGTGAAGCGGAACGTAAGAGATGTGTTAAAAAAAATAAAATATTTTGACGAAGTTAAAAACAGGAAGCGGATTGTTAGAACAAATGTTTGTCTTCAGAATCAAAGAGTTGGTTGCTACAACTCTTTTTTTGTTCCCTAACTCATCATCATCACAATATTCTTTTATCATTATTAATATTAGGGTTTTCCCTATATTTAATGTAAAAGATTCTCGAAAGTTTCTCAATAGGACTTTTCAAACAATCCATAATGGGGATTAAGTTCATTAGCGAAGTTTTCTAATAAGCAGAAAACGATGAAAGCTTTCGATGTTGCCATTGTCCTTTTCTTGATGATCTGTTGTTCCGAACCGAGTATCGACGTGGAGAGGATGAAAGAGGAAGTCTCTTGAAAAACTTTCAGGAATCAATCTTTATAAAACCGTAAAAGTCGAAAAATTAGAGGTACATTCTTTTGGAACTCGTTAAATTTTGTCATAAAAAAAGTATTCAAGTATTCTTTAGATATTAATAATTTAATATTGGTTAATTAACAGTCGACCACAAAAATAATACGAATTGATAATAAGAATTAAGTAGCTTTGAGGGTCAATGGGTCCCATAGGTCCATCCGAGGCGGTGAACGGATTCAATAATTTATCTGTCACAGCCGGATTTGAACCCGTGACCTCCGGCAACTCGGTACTCTAAACCCTGAGCTACTCCGTCCCTCCTTAATCATATCAATTCATATATTGGCATGAACACTTTACTATCAGAATTTATCACAATAAAAATCTTGCACTGAAAAGAGAAACTAACAACCAAAGTAAGCAAAAACTATTGGCTAACAACTTATTTTAGGCTTAAACCTTGTTTTGTTTTCGAGAACCCCTTTAATTTTACTTCGAGAAAACCAAAAAAAAAAATAAATAAATAAACCTACTTCGAATAATCATCTAGAATAATTATGTTATTTAATGTTGGCAACTCAACTCTTCCTCGGTACAGTTCGGATTTTCATTATTTGTGACTATATGTATTTGGCTCTGAATGTTCAGAAATTATTATGTTTTAATAAATTGTTAGCTCCAAAACTTCACATTACATTGGTATAATTAAGAAGTATAATTCATTTAGATGGTCATGGCGTAAAAAATTCCCGACAACACCCCAAGCCTTCATATATATATATATATATATATATATATATATATATATATATATGAGTGTGTGTATATCTTTCTGAATTGTTATATTCATGGATGTGAATTTCGCTAACAATTTCATTAAGTAGATATTTTTCAGATTGTACGCTTAGGTTATTTCCTTAATATTTTTTTTTTAAATCAAATTACTAAAGTAAGAAACTAAATTCATATTGTGATCGGTTCAATCTAAGGTCATAGCAATACAACATTAACTTACCACATTAAATATTTATGTATTTTAGAATGCTTAGTGTCAATCATGAGCAGTAAATTACTAAATATCCTACCAGAGAATGTAATTTACGTTACAAAGTATATCGTTCGGCTCCACACTTGGGCCAGAATTACTCAAATATATTATGATACAAATTGCCTTCGATAACAAAATAAAGCAAACGCAATTTATTACCAGATCTACAACATTATGGTTAGTCACCGAAATTTATGGAAAGAGAGGAAGTTCCACACATACAAGGCAGTCCACCTCCCAAAACTTACTTATGGGAGTGAAAGTAGGGTCATGCACATAAACCGTATTCAAGTGCAAAAATGAAGTACCTTAGCAGAGTAGTCGGGAAACCAAGAATGGAGCGTGTTCGGAATGTGACTATAAGGGACAAATTAAAAGTCCACGAACTAAAGACTTCCATTGAAAACAGACAATTGAAGTTCTCGGGCATGTCTGTCCCATGGACGAAGAAGGCAACCAAGGAAGCCGGACGACTTGGCAGAAAGCCCCGAGGTCGCCCAAGGATCTTGTGTCATTACATACCAAGAACATGAGAAAGAAGGGGAAAACCCAAATGAATAGGTTATGTCGAATGGATAGAAGCTCCAAAACACTGAACGGAACGAAAGGAAGATTATGAAGGAAATGATAAAAATAACCTAGTTCAACTTATCATAAATGTTTTGAAAAAGATTCAGAGTTATCTATGAATAGAAACATATGGCGATCTTATATTAATTTATTCGTCACTTAATTTAGGAATGTAATAATAAATTCCAAAATGGTAATCACATTAACAAGCGGAATTCTCTGTTTCCTTCTTGTCCTATTGGGTGCATGTGCTTTCTGCTGCATGCCATGTTGTCCATTTATTATAATTTGATTTTGTAACGAGCGCAGATATCTTCACTCAATAGAACGCAGTAAGTGCTACTAATTCATTAAAATTGTTTAGAAATGTTAAGTACCTTCAAATTAATGAAAAAACCTCATCCAGATTCAAAAGCTCTTAATCTTTTGATCTTAATCAAAATCTTTTAGTGATTAAATAAATCATAAAATAACATAATAGCTTTTCTTATATCTAAATCATTCTTAGATTATTTTTTTCTTATTTTATCTCCTACAAATGCACACCACTGCCTGAAGTCTCTTCAAGGATGATAGTCATATAGTTGAAATATATCATGCTTCTGTAAATATTTTATTTGCTATTGAAAGAATTTCCCTGATTAGCAATAGTGACTATGTCTAATTATTTCAGCTTTTCTAGTCAATAAGGAAATCGGAATGTTTTTTTCTTTTAAAACTCGTATTATATTAAATATTAAACTTAATTTTTTACTTTGCTTCCTTCATTTGCTTAGCTCATACTCATAACCTGTATATATTTTTTAGAATGAATAGAAAAGCTTGTTCCTCGACGTGGTTATCGGCAGTGGATTTTCTGAAGTTTTAAAATTATCTAAAATTTCGTAGTACAAAGAAGAATGTTTGACTTTCTGTTGTGTTTTTGTTATTCAGTTTAAACTATATCGATAGCGATATGAATATGTATCATTAGCAAAACTTTTTTCTAAAGCCTTCAGCTACTTTGTATATTAACTTTTAACCCCAAAACAATTGTTGGTGGTAAATTATTCTAAAAATATATAATATTTAGTTATGTGTTCTTACATTTCATAATCATCTTTGGGATTTAATAATAAACTAAAAAAAAATTTGGAATTATATCTAGCCATTAATAATAACGATAAAGCTTTATTGACATAATGTTTATGACAAAAGCCTCTCCCTTAAGAGGTAAAATGGAGTTCAGCTCCATAATATTGTTACGCTCAGAGCGGGAAGTAGGACCGGCTTCTGATCTGCCTAGAGCGGATTAGGCAAACAATGGGATTAAGCGGAAGGGATTATAGAATGGCGTAGAGCCTTCTAGATCGGTCTAGGTGGTCCTCGTCCGTGTTCCGAGTAATGCCCCACCACGACCTACCTTGCCTATATAAAAAGGACAGCGTTTTCGGCCGCGGCAGTCAGTAATAAGCAGTGAAGTAATAAGCCAGTGAGTAGCAGTCGTTAACTAGTGATAGTGCGTGAGTTACAGTGAGTTAGTATCAGTCTGTAATAAGTGCTTAGTGAGCAACAGTGACAATTAGTGGCCGTGTAATAAGTGTAATAAACTGTGTGGCAGTTTGTCATATTTGGAGAGTCTTACGGTCGGTGGACTTTAGTTAGCGAACTGTAAGTGTTAATCTGTAATTGTAAACTATAGTGTAATATTATTGTATCTGTACAAATTTATATAAATAGTTTAGTTATTTAGTATTAGCAATATCTTAGATTATCTGTATATTATCTTAGAAATTATATAACATTTAGTAGAATATTGTTATTGTAAATTGATATTAGTTTAATAATCTAACTGTTTTAAATAATCTCATTGTATTCTTTCTAATTTGTTAATAAATATTAGATTCTTGAATTAAGTAATAGTTTAGTCCATTTTACACCCAGTAGCCCGTAACAAATTGGTGTCAGAAGTGGGATTTTGTGTAATTGTTATTATTTTGTCTTGTATTTTGTAATTATTGGGCTACTGTATGAAAAATGGCTTCTCAAAGTCTTAAATTGATGGATTTAAAAGTTGCGGATTTAAAACGGGAATTAGAAGAACGTGATCTGGATTCTTCTGGAAATAAAAGTGTACTGCAACATCGCTTGCGTCAATTTTTTGTAGAGTTAGGGGAGAATCCAGATGACGCTCTGTTTGAAACCGATTTAAGCAAGTTGTCTGCAACTTTAAGTAATGTAGATAATAAGCTAGGTAATTTACAAAATGATTTAAGCAATGTAGAAAATAAGCTAGGTAATGAATTAAGCAATGTTAAAAATGAGCTAGGTAATGAGTTAAGCAATGTAGAAAATAAGCTAGGTAATTTACAAAATGAGTTAAGCAATGTAGAAAATAAACTAGAGTCTAAATTAGGCACATTAGAGACTAAGTTAATGGAAAGTGTTGAGAATAAGTTAGCCGATGTAGATAATAAAGTAGCTGATGTAGAATCTAGGTTAGGAGAAAAATTGAATTCAATTGAAAGCAAACTTAGGCAAAGAGTAGAGGCTCTAGAGGGACGTATGAGCAACCCACCGACGAACGACACCGACCGTTCCCCCGAGGCCAGTCTTCATAAAACTATTCTGCCCGCCAATAATGGGACGCCACCAGCTCACAACACCATTCCAGTATTCGACGGAAAGACGCCGTGGGAGGACTACATGACTCTCTTCGAGACAGCGGCTTCGATCCACGGGTGGTCACAGGAGACCCAAGCTTCAGCGTTGTGCCTGGCCTTGCGTGGAGACGCCTTGGGAGTTCTGCAGGGGATACCCATGTCGGAGCGGTCCAACTACGGGGAGCTGATCAGAAGACTGGAGATGCGTTTCGGCCACCGCCACATGGACCAGCTGTATCGCTCACAGCTGAGAAGCAGGGTCCAGAAGACCAACGAGACTTTGCAGGAATTTGAAGCGGATATTGCCCGGCTGGTAAGGAACGCCTACCCATCGGTCACCGACGATGTCTACGAAAGCTTGGCTGTCGACAAATTCCTGGATGGACTTCGGGACCCAGAGACACAGCAAGCAGTGAAGCTCGCCAGGCCGAAAACTTTAGGAGACGCATTATCCCAGGCCATGGAGTTCGAGGCTGTTAGGCAGTCTGTACGGGGCCATGCGCGAGTACGAGCAGCAGAAGCGGAGCCAAATGCGGTCCCCAGCGTCGAGGAAATTGTGACGAAAGTTTTGGAGGCTCTCAGGACCCGTAAGAAGGAGATACGCTGTTGGAGCTGCGGCCAACTTGGACACCCTAGAAGCAAGTGTCCATCGAAGAAGCAAGAAAAGCCTCAGGAAAACTAAATAGGGTTGATGGGAAGGGGCAACTGTCAACCCGTAACGTCAAAGGCCCCAGGAAGACCACCAGGGTTGCGTCGATAGGAAGCAGAACGAACAGTTTCTACGTTGATGGGATGGTGAACGGACAGCTGCGAAGTCTGCTAATAGATACCGGAGCAACCATGACAATCTTGAACTCGAAGACACTTCCAGCTGAGAAGATCTTACCAACAACTTGGGCATTACGTACTGCCACGGGACAGCCAGCCAAGGTCTACGGGGAGACAGTTGCCACCTTCATCATCGGGGGTCAACATCTGAAGCACCGCGCTCTCGTGGCAGAGATCGATGAAGATGTCATATTGGGCATGGACTTCATGATGGCATACGGGATCAAGCTGGACATGTCGAGAGGTGTGCTGACGATGGGAGACGAAGAAGTCATCCTTCGGCAGGGAAAGGATCTCTACGCACGAGTGCTCTTACTAGAAGACACCACTTTACCTGCACGGAGCCAAATCGTAACACATGGGACTGTCGAAGGACATCTACCGGAGGGTCAATGTGTACTAGTTGAACCCGGAAGGCACGAAGAACAAGAGATCGGGCGCGGCGTACTGGTTGCTAGGTCTCTCATCAAGATCGGACCTACCACTCCAATTCGGCTAATGAACCTAAACAGCTTCCCGGTAACGCTGAAGAAAGGAACACCAGTCGGGGAGTGTACCACCGCTACCTCAGTGGTTCGTCAGCTGCAACGTCATCCCACCGAGCTTCGAGGACTCCCAGAGGAACTTAAAGGATTTTTGGACGAATCATGTCGCGACCTTTCGCCCGAACAGAGCGAGCAAGTGAAGAATATGATTATCCGATGGCATGACGTCTTCGAGATCGGACCAGGACCACGGGGCAGAACGGATATCGTCCAGCACAAGATTGACACTGGGGATGCGAAGCCCATCCGACAGGTTCCGCGGAGGCTGCCGTTAGCCAAACGGGAGGACGCCGAGGAGATTATAAAGGAGATGGCGGCTGACAGTGTCATTGAGCCTTCGAGTAGCCCCTGGATGTCTCCTGTTGTATTGGTGAAGAAGAAAGACGGCACAACGAGGTTCTGCGTAGACTACCGTCTTCTGAACAATGTCACCAAGAAGGACAGCTATCCGCTTCCCAGGATTGACGATACGCTGGACACCCTAGAGGGGTGTAAACTCTTCTCTACTTTGGATCTCCGCAGTGGATATTGGCAGGTTGGATTGGCACCTGAGGATAAAGAGAAGACGGCGTTTTCAATTGGCACTGGGCTCTGGCAGTTTACAGTAATGCCATTCGGGCTTTGCAATGCTCCTGCCATGAGAGGCTGATGGAAAACGTGTTAAGAGGTCTCTCTTGGGAGGTATGCCTGGTATACCTAGACGACATTATTGTGCTGGGAAAGTCCTTCGCTCACCATCTGAAGAATCTGGAGAAGGTCTTCGAACGACTGCGTGCAGCAAACCTAAAGTTGAACCCGAAGAAGTGTAATCTCTTCCGAAGGCAAGTCAACTACCTGGGGCATATTGTGTCAGACAACGGAGTTGCTGTTGACCCAGAGAAGATAGCAGCGATCACCGACTGGCCAGTACCTCGAGATAAGCACCAGGTGAGGAGTTTCCTCGGGCTCTGCACCTATTACCGGAGGTACGTGAAAGGATTCGCTAACATCGCAAAACCTCTTACCAGGCTAACCGAGGAGAAAAGGTCTTTCCATTGGGATCACGAGTGCCAGGCATCCTTCGAGGAGCTGAAGAGCAAATTGAGTAGTGCTCCTATTCTGAGCTATCCACGTCCCGAGGGCAAGTTCATACTTGACACAGATGCCAGCAACATCGCCATTGGAAGTGTCCTCTCTCAGCTCCAAGACGGAGAAGAAAGGGTGATTGGATATTTCAGCAAAGCACTCTCAGCTCCGGAACGCAACTACTGTGTCACAAGGAAAGAGCTTCTGGCAGTAGTAAAATCTATAGAGCACTTCCATAAATATCTATACGGAAGAAGGTTCCTGCTGAGAACGGACCACGCGGCTCTAATGTGGCTGCTGCGATTCAAGTCACCGGAGGGACAAGTGGCGAGGTGGATCGAGCGCCTTCAAGAGTATGACTTTGAATCTGCACATCGTTCTGGAACGAGCCACAGGAATGCGGATGCACTGTCAAGAAGACCTTGTGATGAAGGCTGCAACCATTGTTCTCGACAAGAAGAGAAGCAGGCAGTGGTGTTGAGGACTACAGTTGTCATGGACAGTTGGCAAGATGCAGAGGTGTCAAAGGGACAGGACGAGGACCCGGATTTAAAACAAATAAAGGAATGGAAAATATCGGGGCGAGGAAGACCGGCCTGGCAGGATGTTGCTCCAATGTCGAAGAATGTAAAAACGTACTGGGCCCAATGGAACTCCATTTTAGTGGACAACGGACTGCTGAAACGGGCATTGGAGAACGCGGAAGGAGATCAGCGCAGGCTACAGCTCATCGTTCCAAGGAATAAAGTGCCCGAAGTGCTTAGGGAACTACATGACGGTGTAACTGGCGGCCATCTTGGAGTTCACCGTACATTGGAAAAAGTTCGTGAACGCTTTTACTGGGCAAACCTTAAGGACGATGTGTTGGACTGGTGCAGGCGTTGTGCGACTTGTGCGGCTTCTAACGGACCAACAAGAAGAAAGAAGGCCCCTATGAAGAAGTACAACGTGGGAGCACCGTTCGAGAGGATAGCGATTGACATCGCTGGCCCTTTCCCTGTGACAGACGAAGGCAACCGATATATTCTCGTGGCCATGGACTATTTTTCTAAGTGGGTGGAAGCGTATGCCCTTCCGAATCAAGAGGCAGTCACGGTTGCAGACGTACTTGTGAAGCAGCTCGTCAGCCGGTTTGGAGTACCCATGGAACTTCACGCTGACCAGGGAAGAAACTTTGAGTCTGCAGTCTTCTCCGGGATGTGCGAAGCACTGGGAATACGGAAAACCAGGACGACACCTCTTCACCCTCAATCGGATGGCATGGTGGAGCGCATGAACAGGACAATGGGTCGATATTTGTCTAAAGTGGTCTCCGAGCATCAGCGAGACTGGGACCAGTATCTTCACTTGTTCTTGTTAGCCTACCGGAGTTCAGTCCATGAAGCAACGGGGCAGACCCCCGCAAATGTGGTCTTCGGCCGAGAACTTCGTTTGCCTTGTGATCTGAAATTCGGGTTCAAGCCAGACGAGGAAGTTAACGGAGAGGAATACGTCACGAATCTACGGAAGCGGATGGATAATATCCACGAAAAGGTTCGTGCAAACATCCAGGGAGCCAGTGACAGAATGAAGGAGCGTTACGACATCAGGGCAGAGAAAGGTGGATTCCAACCTGGAGATTTGGTCTGGCTACATGATCCTCGAAGAAGGCGAGGCTACTCACCTAAACTTCAGAACTCCTGGGATGGCCCGTTTGAGATCATCAATAGGATAAACGACGTCATCTATAGGATCAGAAAGCAGCCAAAAGGAAAACCCAGGGTAGTCCATTTTAATAGACTGGCCCCATACAAAGGAGACCATGGCCCGACAAAAGACCAGCAAGTCAGGTACCTCAACAACGTGGAGGCCAGTAAGGTATCAGTTGCACAACCTAAGGTACAAGGTTCCCGTGGAGTAACTCAGGCAGTATACAGAGATATCTTCTCGTTACCCGCGGACTATTCTCTGGCCCATTGTGTAGCCGAAGATCTGAGGACTTCCCGAGGGATTGCAACGGTCTTCAGGAAGAAGTTTGCTGGAACTGAGGAACTGGAACGCCAAGGACCACGCGTCGGGAAAGCACTCCACCATACGCACGAAGGACGACACCTGTTCTACTTAGTCACCAAGTGTGCTACTGATCAGAAGCCCACATATGACGCACTGCGGCGAAGCCTCGACGACCTGCGGAGTAAGCTTCTGAGACTGCGTGTCACCAAGCTCGCGATCCCTAAGTTGGGCTGTGGATATGACGGCCTGGAGTGGAAGGTTGTCAGGAACATGCTTGAACAGATATTCGCCAACTCTGGAGTCGCCATATTGGTGTGCACGTTCAACCCCTGGAAAGGAAATGCGTCTCCATCGAGGGAAGCTCATGACCGCCCGATTTCTCCGGACTATGCTCTGGGGCAGAGCACTTTTAAGGAGGGGGCAGTGTTACGGTCAGAGCGGGAAGTAGGACCGGCTTCTGATCTGCCTAAAGCGGATTAGGCAAACAATGGGATTAAGCGGAAGGGATTATAGAATGGCGTAGAGCCTTCTAGATCGGTCTAGGTGGTCCTCGTCCGTGTTCCGAGTAATGCCCCACCACGACCTACCTTGCCTATATAAAAAGGACAGCGTTTTCGGCCGCGGCAGTCAGTAATAAGCAGTGAAGTAATAAGCCAGTGAGTAGCAGTCGTTAACTAGTGATAGTGCGTGAGTTACAGTGAGTTAGTATCAGTCTGTAATAAGTGCTTAGTGAGCAACAGTGACAATTAGTGGCCGTGTAATAAGTGTAATAAACTGTGTGGCAGTTTGTCATATTTGGAGAGTCTTACGGTCGGTGGACTTTAGTTAGCGAACTGTAAGTGTTAATCTGTAATTGTAAACTATAGTGTAATATTATTGTATCTGTACAAATTTATATAAATAGTTTAGTTATTTAGTATTAGCAATATCTTAGATTATCTGTATATTATCTTAGAAATTATATAACATTTAGTAGAATATTGTTATTGTAAATTGATATTAGTTTAATAATCTAACTGTTTTAAATAATCTCATTGTATTCTTTCTAATTTGTTAATAAATATTAGATTCTTGAATTAAGTAATAGTTTAGTCCATTTTACACCCAGTAGCCCGTAACAATATAATTTCACAGAATAGTAAAAATATAAAATAAAATAACCAACACTCATCACAAACTATAAAAACAAAACAAAAACACTCTTTTAGAACAAATATAAATAAATAACAAAACTAAATCTTTACGAATTTCAATACAAAATAAAAAAACAACATTTATTATAAACTACAAAAAAAAACGTACTTTTAAAATAAATAATGAAACTATATTTTTACCACGTTCAATACAAAATAAAACAAACAACACTCATTACAAACCACAAAAACAAAACAAAACTTTTTCCCTTTTATAGACTCTCCATAATTCTGGACCAACAGTCTCTGTCCCTGGCCACTTTAATCCAGTTGGTTCCCACTCTTTGGGTAATTTCATCCCTCCACCTCATGTACCGTCTTCCCCTGCTTCTCGTTTGGCCGATCGGAGTCCACTCGGTGCTGCTTTTCGATCATCTCTCGGCCTTGACTCTAGCCATTAAGAAGAAACAAATACCCATCGCGTCTGAGGAATTGGACTAAGGGAGATGAGGAGTCAGATGGACAAGCAGGAGGAAGAATACACCAAGGGTGGAGAAATGGGCAGTTGAGTTACATTACAAGACCTTTACAAGAAGGGTCTTGAATTCAGTACATGGTAGAGACTGCACTATTTCTAGGACGACGGTTGTGAAAGGATGTGATTTGTCTGAGACCACGGTCCCCCCCCCAATTAAGAGCACCTTAATTATAGAGGATGGGTAAGCTCTAGGAGATTACACAGGTCCATCTGAGTCCAGCCGTGGCTGTTGGCAGATTAAATAATTTACCAACCACAGCTAGATTAAAACCCGAGACCTTCAGTACAGTAACTCTGCGCTCTACAAATAAATAGATAAACATTTACATTTCCAATGTTGACACAGGTGCATCCATTATCAGCCTCATCATATGTTTTAATTTTATTATAAATTATATAGTGAATACTTTATGCCATCATCACTAATTTGAAGCCTTCATTTGCATAAATATAATTATAGTAATTATGTGTTACTTTCTAAATAAATAGCTGAATGCAAATAACTATATAAATACTAGCTGATCCGGCCACCCGTTGCTATGGCTGTTGTAATAGTTTTAAAAAATATTACGTTAAAATTTGAATTTTAAAGAAACAATGAATGAATGGAAAAAATGAATTAAATAGATTTTTTATTTTAAATTTTATTCACCTTATATCTAAGTATAGTATATAATAAATAAATAATATACAAAATTCTTAACTGATAAAATATAAACATAAGATTAATTAATGAGGAATATCATGATTGATTTTTAATTATGGCTAATAATATTTTTTTAATTATAATTATTTATTTCAATTTAATTGAGCGCCAATCGATGCACAATATTTTTTTTTAATCCGTCCTTTGCTAATACAAATAGATTAGATGGTTTACTAACACGAGAGCATGCAACATATGATTCTCCATGGAAGAAACATGGATGTTCTGGGTCCAACTCGTAAATGGACATTGTCTGGCCTTGAGACTTGATGGTCATAGCAAAAGCCAAGCGTATATCAAATTGAAGTATTTTGGACGGTATTATGGGTTCTGATGGTATCATTGGAATACATGGATACAGGACGATTTCTCCTTTAAAGATTTTCCATTCAACATGGCTGCTTCAATAACATTCCCGGTGATATTTTTGATGACCAAACGTGTACCATTCCATAATTGATGGAATAAAATTACGCATAATCAATAATAATGGCCGGCACATATCACTTAGGGGTATGAAAAATAGTTTACATCCTATTTTCAGACCTACTGAATATACACACAAAATTTCATCAGAATCGGGCAAGTCGTTTCGGAGGTGTTTTGTTACAAACACTGTGATACGACAATTTTATATATTAGATAGAGCTAAGATTCCGGTTTATTATTATATGATTGGAGTTTAACTCGGGATCTGTTAGACATAAAGAGATGCATTTGGGCTCAAATTGTAGCAAATTTTATCTTCTATAAGTATGATTATTTATTTTTTTCCCCTAAAACGCACCGATTAGGAGATACAGGCCAAAAATTGAAATAATTTGGTTACAAACACTGTGACACGACAATTTTATATATTAGATTCATTATGGTATGTGGATTTGATTATAAACTAAAAAGGAATAAATTAGCCAATAAATTATATTTCTTTTAATAGTTTTGTCGGACACTTCACCAGGATTTACATAAAAAATTGGCTTCACTGATAATAACAAAAAGATCAGGTATTAATTTTCACTAACTAGTTTATGGTCAAACACACAACCAAGTTTAGAAAGAAAACCAATTCTGAACAATGTAGACATAAGAGATAACTTTTCATAAATTAAAATAACATAAAATATGGTATCCTAATATGACATGAAAAAATACAGCCTATTAAAGGACATGAGTGACAGCAGTTAAGTTTATTAACAAAATCACTAATAATTTGCAAAAATTTTATAACTTAAAATTCATGATTTCACAGATTGTATGTAGAAAAAACTAAATTAATTTAGGTGATACTATAACACAAAATAAATATATCTAACGTTTTGTTTTAACTTTAAACTTACGCCATTCTATTTCACGCATCCTAATATGTCCCTATGAAGAATTTATCGTCTCTAATTTTTCAAGATTTAACAAATTAAATCATTTAAATATATAGGTACATATGCAGATTTATTTAAAATATTTTATTTTAATCCGTGAACCCACAATATAATGGAGTTAAAATATAGAATATTATTTTGGGTGAATCGAGTCGAGTTTTACAGAATTTGGTGTCATTGTTGACAGGTTCGAAGAAAACAGCTAGACAAAATACAACTAAAACTTAGACTCCTTTTAAGCCTAAATTATTCAAATATGGTTCTCTGTCTTTTAACATATTTTTTAGGTAACATTCACAGCCACTAACTATCTTCTTAACCTTTCCTCCGCTCCGCTTCTTCTTCATCACGCTATTAACCTTTCTCACTTCTTCGACATCATCATTGTCACTTAACTTAATTGATTTGGAAGTGTGCCTATTCGTTTTAGGTAAAGTCTTTTTCTCAACATAGTAATTATTCTTTATAAGTTTCGTACCCTTCTTACCAATATCGGCACGTTTCTTCTCCTGTAAAATGTTCTGCAGATCTTCTAGAGAATCGTCTATACTCAACTCGCCTGTTCCTTCATTATATTGCCTCTTGGCAGGTGTAGTTACCTTCCTCGCTTCCAAAACCATAGTTATCCGCTTGTAGTTTTCACCTAACCTGCTAGAAACGTCCCTGTAATTCGTTATTACCTCATTAAAGGCTGGTTGAGTTTTCTCTTCGATATTCAATAGTTTCGGAACGGATGTCCCTGTATTTTTTGCTTTCGGTTCAGTTTTCGGAATGCTGTTACTCACATTGCCAAAATTTCCAATTACTTTGTAGAAGTCTAATCCTGTAGAGAAGTTAGTGGATTGTTTTTTCTTGGAACGGGTCGATCCAGACTTGGATACCTTCCGACGAGTGTACCTCCCGATCATCTTACCAACGTCAAAGGGTACCACATCCTTGATTTCTGAAAGGAAGCTGAATGGGATATTCCTAACACTGTCTTTAGTTAAATTATACTGAGGTTTTATTTTTCTCCTTTTTGGATCCAAAGACTTGGTCACACTTTTAGCACCTATATTCACTGATCCTCGTTGACCTTCAATCAAATCAGTATTGGACAAGTCTTTTTTCAAATTGTCCAACCTGTTTCCAAGAGTTACCAGTGATTGGTAATCTGAAGATGAAGCCATTCCTTCTCCATTAAAACGATCCGTATGCTTCTTAATATTTTGGTTCAGGAAAATATCCTTCGCGATATCTCTGTTATTCGTTTTAATTTTTTTCAAATCGCCAGGTGGAGAGTCACGGCATTTTTCTGAACACATATCACCGCATCCCTTAGTATTAACACCAAAAGAAACTTTTTTCTTAGCTGACATTGGGAACAAATCAGCAAGACGAGGCAGGATATCTGCAGCGATGGGATCGTATGATTTCTTGTTTTTTTCGGATTTAGGACGTCGAACTTTAGCCGCGTGATTGCGTACTTTAGCAGCCTTCTTTACCAATTTCAGCAATGTGTACAACCACAGGCGATCTGTCTTAGTGAAACGTTTCGACTTCATTTTACAATGGAAATGGTTAAAAAATATTTTAATTTATTCTTGTTTGTAGTGCCAAGAATAGTGTGCAATGAGAGGACATAAGGTGGGTTACAACGGATTCGGTGGAGAAATTTATGTGTACGACATTCTTAAAAACTATCGCCACCGATCCGATGTCCCTCAATCTTAAGATTACTCCATTGCCAAGTGATACGACTTACTTTGCGGAGTGTGTATGTGTGTAATTTCTTCGAACTAAATTTTGAACTGTTTACATATCATTTGTCTAAAAGTGATATTTGGTATGTTTCATAATTTATATTATAATCTAACATCTGGCAAAATGATTTGTTTAACAAAAATAAATGGAATGATCGCTAAAAAAAAAAAGAAAAGAAAATCAGCCACGAAAAAGGTTAGAAATGAAGATATTACTAATATATAACTAATTACATATAAAGCCTTATTTTGTGTTTCACGCCAATTTTTAATATAAGAAAATATGTAAGTCATTAAACGCTTTTCATTATTATCAGATAAAATCTTATATCTTTGATTGGAACTTTGGAGGAGCCATTTTGTCAAAAAATTGTGAAAATATCTTCATCGGGAGTTTTAAACTTGAGTCAACAGAAATTTATCACAAGATAAAGCTTTTTGAAAAATATATTGCATATTTTAAATTACAAATAACAAATTTAGCTTTATAATTAACCCCCTCCCCAACTATGATAAACTCCATACATTTATTTCTTTTATTCGTTTATATCTTAGTACTTAATTAAATATAAAGTTTTATATCAAATTAAAATATCATTTTAGTTCTAGATCTTAAGGCACGCGTACACCTAAATCGTTATCGTCCAAACTTTACTCGAGAGTTATCGGCCGATATCGGCAGATCAAATCAGACATATGTTACAGAAGGGGAGTGCTTACACCAATATAACCGCCATCGTCCGTTCACGGCCGACCAACCGACGAGTCCGAACTTGTTGGGATTTCTCGCCCGAGTCTTTCCGTCGGGTTATACATTCCCGAGTTTGTATTCTGCCTTATTAGTGGGGTTCGACTGTGTTTAAAATATATTGAAATGTGCTAAAACACATTCTAAAATATTCAAAGAACTTGATGGGTTGTAATTTTAATTCTTCAAAAAGGTGGTGGTATTCACCCAGTTGTTTTCTGTACATAAATATTTCATTAACCCACACACTCCGACGTCAACGAATTAAATTGCGATACGAATTTTCTAAAAGATACATTTCTTCGAATTCATCCATTTTAAAACCGCGTCTTCACTTTGTTAAGCTGCACAATCAACTACAGAAGACCGACAACTATTATCGGCCGACAAAATCGGTTTTGGTTTACACCTAGGGTTAGTCTAGCTAGCCATTCGACCTTTCTCATTTACTAAATAGGTTTTAGTTAAATTATTTTATTTTTGTTCATTTAGATTATTTGTTATTTATGTCTACTTCACTCTTCTTTGATATAGTATATTCCTAAATCAGATCATTTGGGACCTAGACTATTAATTCATATCCCTTCTCTTAAATCATTGAGTAGGTAATCATCCTTAAGTGTGCACATATTATGTACTATTATCTTTGCTTTATCTAATTCTGCCTAAAGGCAAATGAGCTTCCAGTCAATGATCTACCTCCCTACAACTATTTCCTGATCACTTATGGGCAAGGCAGGGAAACAATTTTAAAGTTAAAACAAGATTATAGATCTGACAACGAATCCATTCAACGAAAATATACAACTAAAAAACATTTTAAATTCTAAATAAATATACAGCTAAAATAAGATCAATCTGTTGAAAACGTCAAGCTTCATTAAAATAGTAATCTTAGTGTTAAAATTTGTATATGCTGTACAGTTTGTGTCTCCAAAAAAGAGTTCACCTCAAGCAATGTTATTACTTAAGTAATCTTAGGTGTCTCAAGAGCTGATGAACAGTTGAGGTGGACATATCTCTAAATTTGTTTTGAAAATAAACATATATATTAACCATTTATTGTAGTTGTTAAGATGTAAAATAAAGGTACTAAATCATTTAACAAAGGGGGGAAAAAATCTAGTGGAGAAATAAATTTAAACAATTGATTATTTTTCCTTGTTCCATAAATTTGTGCTTGTAAATACCTCAATCAGAATATATCAGGCAAAAGAGAGTATTGTATGAAATTAAAAATGTATAAAACAAGAGCAATGCTTTCATTTTTTTTTTTTTAAATTGTCGAATAAAATTGGGTTCCTAAAACAGATCTACATCTCTAGTCAAATAATTATTACTTTAATAAAGAGTTAATACTCCAGGAATATGGTCTAAAACAATGGTCAAAATGGAATTTTTCAACTCTACCATGAAATTCAATATATTGTTTGCACCATGAAAACTACTATTAGCATATAGGATAATAAATATAGCATGTATGAAACTTATTATTATTACAATTAATATTTACAATAGAAATGAGTAAAAATAAACAAGAACATTCATATTCTTTATGAAACATTAAAAAGAAATTATTTCATTATTTATAAATTATATTATTATAAACTGAAATGACTATCATGTGACTAATTATCAAAAGCAATTGAAAATTCATATGGACTGTTTATAAAACATTCTCCAGAGAACAATAGAGTTGTATTTTCTGTTTCTTTTACATATTCTTGAAGTCTCCAGAGCCTTCGAGCATAAGTATATCAGGATTTTCCTTTTCAAAGTCGCCAGGTTCACGTTCTCGTTCTTCAGCTCCCCACTCGCCAAAGCAGCCTTTCATTATATCTGGTTGTTTCTTTCTCTCCTCTTCCTCTTTCTGCAAGAGGAAAAAGCCTCTTACAGCAACATGACAGTTAACAAAAGAAAAGTACTTCAAGAATGAAGAACTTCAAAAATAAAATCAATCGATTCCTTACTTTTTCATAAAAATAGAAATAGAAATGTTTATGTTAAGAAAAGACAGAAACATATTTAAAAAAATAACAAGTCAGTAGTAAAGCATGCACAAAACCGCATTAATATATCACTAAATTTTATATGCTTAAATTAAAATGATTTGTTACATTAATCTGCAATCGTGCTTCTAAATTGAACTAAAATAATCAAACAGTCTGTGCACTACTTCCACTATTCTTGATACCTAGTAAAAGAATATAAGCAAAATTTTAATTTATTTTTTTATTTTTAAATATATTTATTGAAATTTAAAACTGTATACAAAATACATCAAGTAAATATAATGAGTGAATACATTGACATGAAAAGACAAGTAGAGAAACTACCCAGTGGTAGTACTCAAATACAAAGTTCAGCTTAGGTCACGAGGCCATCTTCTTTTCAGACGCCTCGGAGGATAATCAGAAATTGAAGAGGTTGCGAGGTTTGAAACTAGTGGGTTTGAGTGGAAATGAAGTTTGTCATGAAAAGATTGATATCGGATTCGGGCCAAATCAGCAAGGTCATTATGGATTACTTTGTTCGTAACAAAGTAAGGAGCATTCAGGATTTTGGATTGTAAGGATTGAATACGAGAGGAATTCGATGGCTTGGTGAAGCCCCAAAGCTCTATTCCGTAAGTCCAGATGGATCTAATGATTATCATGTATATGAGTCTCTTGTAATTACTTGGGAGTTTAGAGAGTTTATCTAGTAAATGTAACCTGAAACGGCGAGCTGTTTCTTGTCGTTTCAGTCTAGTATGAGGATTCCAAGTTAAGCGTTTGTCAAGGTGTAGTCCTAAGAACCGCATCTGTTCTACAGGACTTAGAGGGATGTTATTAAAAGATACAGGGGGCAGGAAGTCGCTGGTTTACGACGGAGGGAAAATTTTAATTTAAAAAATAATTATAGCTGAATGCCTGCACAAAAAGTTGTTTTCATTATTAATAAAAATTAACAATATAAATATACTAACTAAGAAATGAGCTGTTATTTTTTAAAGCAGTATAAGTCCATTGGGATCTAAAAATACTGTTTATTCTTTTAAATGACTTTAATGATTATTATTTTATAATAAAATTTGAAGGTGTTTAGAGTTTAAAGCCACTCTTTGCTCAGTGCTAAGTCATAAAGACATTTGCCTGTTGGCCCATATTTTTAAAGTAATCAAAATGGAAACTTTTAAATATTGTGAATATGAAATAATGGACTTAGACCACTTTCAAAAATAATAGCAAAAAATAGTTATTCTAAAATGCTATAAAAGCACAAGTCAAAAGACCTATTAAAAAAAAATATACACTTTTTCAAAAGCATTTTACAAATCATAAAAGAAAAAAAAAATTAAGTTTTGTCCTCTTTCCAGCAAACTTAAAGCCATGCACAAAATTCTTGAGTTATTCATTGTTTTGTTTAATTTAATCATAGTTTATAAAATATATATATTGTTTATGACAAGCATTACATTCAAGCATGATTAACGATACAAGTTTTCATTTCTTAAATAATAATTTTAATTATTCCCTTTTATTTTGACAGATTAACTTGTAGTTTATGTACTTCGTGTGAATCCCAGAGATTCTCCTCGGCAGGTTTTCCTGATGTATGAAAACAAAGTTTTGCATTGGTTATTTCACTGGTTCTGTGATTTGAAAGCTTAATTCCAACACTTACCTTAATCACAGAAGATGTGGCTTATTTAAAAATAAAGGAACATAGAATAAATTGCTTTCTAAATTGTTGTGAACTAGAGAAACTAGGCATTTTAGAAGGACTCTACAGACATGACAAATAGAAATTTATTTATGACAATGCATGGTAAAAATAAAAATCAATTTAATCACTTCAAGTAAAAGAAGTTAAATTTAGGAGAAGCCTCAAGAATGGCAACAAATCATTGTAGGCTCACAGAAACAAAATTTGAGCAACGAAAGCTGAATATTCTAATCTCATATTGAAATATAGAGGAGTGATGACCTCCCACATGCCTATCCCAGTTATTATATTATATTAAAATGTAGCAATGTAAGTGGGAATTATCAATGGGCAAAAAGAAAAAAAATAAGATAAAACTATAACCAGGTTCTGGGTATTCAGTATAGTAGTTTAGATACAATGCTGAAGGGAGTTTTACCTAATTATTATGTTAGTAGAACTATGAGGTTAAGAAAATATTTCTATTTTCATGAAGATAGAAAAAAAAGTGTATGATAACATATAGCTGTTAATTTGAAAAAAAAAAAAATAAGTCACTCTCTAAACAGTCAGGTTTTTGTCAAATTAATTTGCTGATAACTACAACCCACCAATAATTGATTAGGGATCATTTGTGAATACGGTGTAGATATTTTGCAAATATGTAGTGATACTGTATCATATTTACCATAATCTGAAGGGGGCATAAACATTAAAACAAAATTTATTGTTTAAACAATTGTAAAACATTATTTTAAGACATTCCTGCTTTAAACTCAACATTATTCCTTGTCACTCATTTCAGGACGATTAGCAATCAAATATGATGGCTGAAAAATAACAAAATATTTATACAAATTTCTATTTTAGGAAGGATTTTTTTTTTAATAAAGGGAAAGACAAAAACAATAAATAAATAAAGAGCATTTATTTCAATTTTGACTAAAAATAACAAAATATTTTGTGGTTAAGATTTTATTTGAAATAAATAATTACCAAGGGTTTTTTAGAAACTGCATGATTACAGCCACTATCTTAAAAGAATGAACTTCAATTTCATCATCGTTAAAACATTCGAAAAGAAAACTAAACTAACAAATCTATGATATTGTAAAAATATAGAAATTGGGACAAAGGCCATAAAATGTTGCCAGATCTAATTGTGTGTAGAGAATCCCAGACATCAATTATCAGTACTATTAATAATAATCAAGTTAATGCACTCTATAAAAACCAGATCATAGCCTTGTTATCATTTCCGACTGTTAGCGTTAACAACTGTCAAGACCAACACAGAGAGACTCATGCCAAAAGATTAAGGGAAAAATTAATAGTTACAAGTTTCCTCAGCAGCTTTATTTTCAGAGGTTTCAGCAGTTTGACAGTCAGAATTTAGTTCTGATTGGTCTATTTGAACATTTTCTTCATTTTCAGAAACATCTTTTGTATCTGAGTTTTTTTCAAGTTCTTCTCTTTCTTTTTTTAACTGTAACAGCCTCCTTGTTTCTTCTATATATCTTCTTTTTTCTTCTTTCTTTCTTTTTCTTTCCTCAAGAATCTCGGGATTCTCAGGGGCTATTTCAACAACAGGCTTTTCTCCTTCAAGCCAACCAAATCTCCACTATGAAATTATAAAACCTAAGTTTACTTGAAGTAGTCTCGTAACTATTTTTTTAATATCACGATGGAATAATGAATAAATACTAGTTAACAGAGAATGTAAAAAAAAATCTTAACATAATGATATTTAATAATAGGATGTTAATAGTTGGGGGTGCAGTCAAGAAAACACGCAAAAATAGGTGAAACTATTTTATTTTAAGTGCCGACGTTTCGACCTACTATGTAGGTCATCTTCAGGGCCAAAGGAGTGGCTGCTCGGCACTTAAAATAAAATAGTTTCACCTATTTTTGCGTGTTTTCTTGACTGCACCCCCAACTATTAACATCCTATTATAGTACCTACAGTCAACTAATTTCTTTCTCATAATGATATTTAATTTAAGAATTACACAAAATATAAAATTTAAACTTAATATCTTAACATATACGTAGTAAGGTCCAAAAGTTTCCGGCCTGGGATAGAAGGAAAGGTGAAAGAAAAAAACTGGTCTTACTGTTTTTCAATATAATCTCCTCTAAGTTCAACACAATTAATACAACGCTTAGGCAACATTTCTATACCATGAAAAAAATAATTTTCTTCTTTGTTAAAAAAATGTTCTTCCACTGCTGCTTGGAGCTCTTTGTCGCTGTTAAATCGCCAAAATTCATTGCAGCAGTGAACTCGTTCTTGTTTTTGAGCAGCTGAAAGAATTTTTGGAACCCATCTTGCACTAACCATGTTCATATGCAAATGTTCTTTGATGATCCTCAAAACACTTGTTTTTGAAAGCCCCAACCTCGCTGCTATTTCCTTGGTTTTCAGTCGCTGGTCAGACAGGAATTGCAGATTCTACAAGTTGGATTGTTTCAGAAGTGACAGCTTCCAATGGGCAACTGGGACGCGGGCCATCTTCTAGACGTTCTCTCCCTAATTTAAATAATTTTGCCCATTCTTTCACTGTAGAATACGAGGGGGAGGACTGCCCGTAAACACAATCCAAGCACTCTTTAATTTGCGCAGGAGTAAGACCCTCTTCACAAAAGAATTTAATAACCACACGGTACTCGAGTTTAAACATTGTAAAAATGGGGAGTTTCCTTCAAGGCTGGACACTGACTGACAGGACTGAGGAAGTGCGGGCGATGGGTATGGACATGAATCTGGATAGACATTTGAGGGAGGGGAAGCAGTACAGGCCGGAAACTTATGGACCTTCCTACGTATCTAAGAAAAGTCTTTCTTTGAAAATAAAAATGTTATATTTTTTGGTTCTCATTTTTCACAAAATATTTTAGGTAGTGTTGCTAACCTCACGGTCCTTCTGGGCAAACTTCTCGAACATATTTGCATACATTTTCTTTTCCTTTGATCGTATTTCTTTTAGCTTGGCATTACAAATGGCAATTTGAGGAGGTACAGCCTTGTTGTCTGGCTCCGTTGCTAACACTGCTTCGAAGTCATTTTTGGCCAATTGAGGTTCATTTAAACCTAAGTATGCCTACAAACATAAATAATATGTTATTTCAAAATTAAATTTTAAAACATGAACATCAAGTTTAACATAAAAATAAATAATTTGAGTGTTCTAACCATTACAATTTATCACTTTTGGAGCAAGGTATTTTTATACTGTAATAATCTCTAAATCAATTTATATTTTCAGCCCACCAAAATAAGTTTAGTTTAAGTTCCATGCTTGAAAAATGGTCCAATGACTTATTCATATAAAAAATTAATTTTCACCATAACAACATACATGAAAATAGAATATATTTAACAGTTTAAAATAATTGAGTGTTGAAATGTTTCTTTCATTCTACAAATACACACAAATAATTGACATTGTCATTATTATTATTATTTTTAAATACAATGGGAAAAATTACTTCACATTCAGATTTTAATTAATCTGTCAGCAGCCGGGGATAGATATTGAGGTCTGGGACCCTCACCAAACCTCTATAAAGTGGAAACCCAAAATAGAGGGGAAATCTGACGGTTGAGCATGATCTAGGACAAATCACATCCCTACAGAATCACTGTCCAAGAAAAAGTACAATCTCTATCATATACTGAACCCAAGACCCTTCAATTTTTGTAGGGGTTGGTAATTACGGTGAGGAGAAGCAGCCTAGAGGTACTGATAATAGTTGGAAGCTGATAATAGCCAAGAGCTATTTTGATAGGCAAATCATTGCTAAGTATATATAAATATAAATTCTAGTGTAGATAAATTTTTAATCTTACAGAACTAGTTATTCTAATAATAATAAGCCAATCCAGGTGATGTGAATGAAGTACTCCAAGCAATAATTTAACATAAATTAAAATAATAAAACAACATACCTGTCCTCGCCTAAAGAGGCCCTTAATGTTTTTGCTATCTTCTTCAAGAATTTTGTCGCACACCTTCCTAACAGCTAAATAATTTTTCAATTTAAGTTGACACATTGAAATATTAAGATTAGCAGCTAGTAATAGAGACTTTGCTTCTGCCTGTTCAGCTCCTTGAAAATCTGAAAATTTTAATGAATTAATATTAAATAATGGTTACAACCACAGTAACTGTAATGATGGACTATGACTTAACATTTGGATATTAAGTCCCAGGTCATGAACTTATTGTACTTGCTTACAAACAGAAGATTATTCCAACATTACCAGTCTAATGTGAATTAAATTAAGCAATTGTTTTGGAAAAATTGAAGGGAATCTTATCATAGCTATGTGGTTGGACTTTCAAACCCGTAAAGCCAACAAGTACACTACTAGATGTTAAATAAATCGCAAATACATAAATTTATCTTTCTGTAGTCAACAGTTTTGATTTATACAATAGATTAACGGACGCACATACAGACAACATCCCAACAAAATCCAAATGGATTCAAAATTGATCAAAATGAATATTCTTGTTGAAATCTGAAAATCTAAAATTTTCCCGATCATAATACTTTCTTCACTTTATACTTTATACACAATACTTACAATGAAGTAGTTATTAAAGGTTATGAAATAAATAAAATATATAAGGTTTACAGATCCAGCCATAAATTATTAGAATTGTTTTAAATTTTTGTTGTGTAATTGGAATGATCATTCTTATTTCTTACTTATCTTCCTGTTCTATCCGTAGCCTTTGAATTATTTCACATTATGTGTTTTTCAGTTTTTATTTTTAAGACTGTTTCAATAGAATTGCATGTATGCATTATATTCATTTTGTTATTAGGAACAGTTATTCAGACTTAATATTTTTGTGGTTGAATTAAAATGATTGATTTTTCAGATTTTTCATTGTAAAATAAATGATACAGGTATTGAATTGCCCATTGGATTTGTATACCATATTTTACTTCAAATGTAGCACAAAAATAAAACAAATAAAAAAAGAATCTATTTGTTTTTCATAAGTAAAAGAAATTTAAAACAACATACCGTTCTTATAATCCAATATTTCAACTATCCTAAGGTACATTTTAAGAGCAAGTTGATACTTTTCTTCCTTGAAGTATTTAGTTCCTTTTTCTTTTAACACTTTTGACTGTGATATCTTCTGTTCATTTGACATCATCCATATGTCAACAACCTGTAAAAAATAATATTTGTAATAAAATATTTTTGTCATGTACGCATAGTAACTGCAAAATATCACGCAAATACTCATGGTTAGTTAAGTGTAGAAAACTCAATATATAGAATTTAACATACAATAAAAGGTTCAATATTTGGAACTCAAAATCTCCACTGCTTTTAACTACCTACTTATGACTTTTTAAAAACTTGTTTTAAATCGTAAAAAACAAATTCATTGCTCCAAAATTAAATATACCAGTTTATTTACTGAAAAAAGATCACATTTTTGTACCCCGACAACCTAAGGGCTTTTCTAATCCTCTTTCTAAACAATTACCATTCAACACTCTTTATGCGTAATGTGCTGACCTGAATATATATCATCATCATAATTTATCCTCATCTACTGACTATATACACATATTATATTTATAATATAGCTACTAATGTGAAAACCAAGGCCACTTATTCTTAACCGAATTTTCACAGAACAACTAAACATGTTTTTATTTAACATTTTTAGATAAAATAGCATTTATCATATATGATTTAATTATTTTAAATAATACTTTTTTGTTAAAAATTTTATATTTTTGTCTGCTCTAGAATATAACCGTGAAAAATTGACTTAGTCATAATGCATTTTCTTTTCTGAAGAAATAATGACTTCTTCACAGATGTCTTGACGAAAATAAATTGATACTAGATTAAGATTTATTGTAAAACTGGGAACTTTAGTAAAAATTAGGAATTAAATTTAAAGTAAAATATCTTACAGGATCGAAATCTTTTAATGTAACAGTGTATGTAAGATGAGCATTTGGTGGAATGCCAAACCGCTCATAGCCGATAGCTCCGAAGCCATATTGTGGTTTTAATTCTAACCTAGATGTTTCTCCTTTGATAAACTTCTCCAAGCCTTTCTCCACTCCAAGTGGGATATTACTTTCTATTCCTTCACCAAGGCAAAAGGAAATATCTCTTTCATCAAATATTCTGCCTTCATGCTCACCTTTTATACTTACTGCAAAAAAATGAAAAAATAATGCATGCTTAATGATGTATTGCTGATTTCATAACTGTTAAGAATATAATACATTAACAATAGCCTTTAAAAAAGCTATTAACTCATAATGCTATAATTAGGTTAAATGATGTCGAAAATATTGGATCGCAATCACTTGAATATGAAACATAATCATGCATTAAATAATTTAAATAAAGTCAAAAGAAAGACAAGTTTAATGGCTATTACTTAATCATTACATCTCAGCTTGTATGGATAAATGTGAAATAATAATAATATAATCTCAATAAGGCCGCTAATGTTTCGGCATCCTTAAGAACGCCTTCTGTTTCCATCTCAGTTCTTAAGGATGCATGCCTACACGTGGTACGGCTGGATACTCTATTCTGAAAAGGCTAGGAATAGAACTAAAACGAAACCCTTTAGGGCTGAATGCCCTAGTTGTATACCTGTCAGAATTATCTGACCCTAACTTAACTTATACCATGAAATTGACTTCTCACAGAAATAATTGCCCTGAAAACAAGGTCGGGCGATCGGATTCCAGTGTGCCTGACAGTGTGAAGCCAAAAGATAATAACGGTGAATCAGAGCACCGCAAGAACCCCCAAACAAATTTTAAGGCAAAAAGAAAGTACTTTTTTGGGGCATACAATATAAACTCACTAATACAAGTAGGCAAACTAAGGCAATTAACCACAGAACTAAGAAGGTTGGACATATCTGTGATGGCACTACAGGAGTCGAGGTTCCCAGACGAAGAAACATTGGAATCAGACAGATTTCAGATCCTCAAGGGAAAACCGGGAAAGAGAGTTATGAAGAACACCCCCCTATTAGGAACGGCTTTTATAGTGAATAAAAAATTCCTAGACACAGTAAAAGTCTTCAAAGGTGTAAATTCCTGACTATCAACCATCACAATAAAGTCCACCAACAAGAAATATAGTAAATGCACATGCCCCTACCCCTATAAACGAAGACAAAAATAGAAACCCCGAGAAAGTGGAGGAATTCTGGGAAAGCCTGGAAGAAGAAATCTCCTAAATTCCCAAGAGTAATGTAAACATCCTAGTAGGAGATTTCAATGCACAAATAGGGAAAGAACGGAAGTATAGAGAAGTAGTAGGGAAGTACCCAGCGCAAAGAAGAACTAACAGGAATGGAGAAAGACTAATAAGTTTGTGCAAAAACGCTAGAATGAAAATTATGTCTACATATTACTTGGCTAAACCAAGTAAGAAAAAGACATGGGTATCGCCTAATTCCATGCTGGGAGAGTATCAGCTAGACCATGTAGCAATATCCAGAGAAAACCATAGAGAAATCCAAAATGTCAGGGTAAGAAGGCCAATTAATGTAACTTCAGACCACTACTTTCACAAATCAAGATGAATATATACCGAAGAGGATGACAAAAAGCCAAAGGAAAATAGTCAAGGTAGACTGAGAAAGGCTTGTACAAGAAAAAATACAAGAATTCGAAGAGCAAGTGAAAGTGCCGAAGAGTAACTGCGAAGAAGTGGCGAAAAATTTAACAAGCCTGGCGGAGGAACCAACCTCTCAGAACTTCCACAAGAAAAATATATGGTGCAATAAGGAGTGTGAAGACGCCGCAAAGAAAAGGCTGGAAATATGGAAGGTATGGAATCAGAAAAAAACATCAGAGAATCTGGAATGTTTTAGGAAAGAGAGAAAGCGTGCACACCAAGTAATGAGAAAAACGAGGAGGGAACTCCACAGAAACCAAGTGGATGAAATGGAGGAGAACTTTAAGAAAAACAACACTGACTCTTCTACAGATCCTTTAAGAGCACAATCAGAGGTTATGCACCCTCAGCCTGAATTTTAAGAGAAGAGTGGGACACTGGCACTAAACAATGAAGAAAACTGTACAATACTTGCTGGGTGGTTTGAAAAACTCCTAAATTGTTAGAAACCGAGAGAAAGATTGGAAATACGGACCAATACACCTCAAAATATTGACTCAGACCCCCCCCCCCCGGATGAAGAAGAGGTGGGGGAAGTGGTGAAGGCCCTCAAAACCACAAAGCCTCCGGTGAGGATGGCGTCCTCGCGGAAATGTGGAAAATGGCGAGTGAAGAATTTATTAGGAAAGTAACAGAGCTTTTCTTGGAAATATGGGAGGAAGAAAGAAACCCAGAGGAATGGCGGACCGCCTTAATACACCCACTACGCAAAAAAGGAGAGAAATCACATGTAAACAATTACAGAGGAATCTCGTTACTACCAGTAATGTATAAAATATTCTCTAGAATCCTACTCAGTAGATTAGAGCCGCAAATAGACCAGAAAATAGGGGAATATCAGCCAAGTATTAGGAAGGGAAGATCCTGCCAGGAGGGAGCAAGCCTCAAATTGATCATAAAATATTACAGGTATAGACCGCATAAAAATCTTTACATCTCCTTCATAGACATCAAAAAGGCCTATGATTCAATAGACAGAGAAGTATTGCTCGAAATTCTGGGGGAATACGGAGTGGACAAAAAGACAATAAGCCTGATAAAACTGACGAATACCATTTTAAAGATAAAATTCCAACGACTAATAACTAAACCGTTCCAAATAAAGATGGGGCTTAGACAAGGCGACGGCCTGTCACCGTTTCTGTTTAATGTTGTGCTGGACAAAATCATGAGAATTTTATGGCAAAATGACGATGCGGGTGCATTAATAGGAACAATAAGGGACATTATGAAAGTTAAGTGTTTGGCATTTGTAGACTATCTAGCCCTCCCAGCAGAAACATAGGAGGAAGCTATAAAACAGGTAAACACCCTGAAAGAAACAGCTGAGAAAACGAGACTACAGATTTTGTATGAAAAGACAGAGGTTATGACAACGGATGCCAGTTTAAGCAAGGAAATATTGAACACAAAATATGAGCAAATAAAAGTCACAAAGAAGTTTAAATACCTAAGGGAGATAATATGTAACAACGGAACAGATAGGGCATCTCTAGAAGAATAGCCAAACTGGAAAGACTGAACTTTGCCACTAGAAACATGTACAGCAAGAAAAATTTCTTCTCCAGCGCAAAAATAAGGCACTACTGTACAGTAGTGAGACCGGTAATACTCAATGGTATGGAAACAGTCAGCCTTCTGAGTCTGGAGAAGGTCTTGAAGATTGAGAGAAAAATTCTGAGGAGGATTCACGGACCCAAAATAACACAAGAGGGGTATAGACGAAAATCCAACGAAGAAATATAGAGAAATTTGGAAGATCTTGAAACAATCATCAGGACCAGGAGACTGAGGTTCTATGGCACATGGTCAGAATACCAATAAGAAGCTGAACAAAAACAAACAATGTCTGAAACAAATAAAAGAGGAGGTGGATAGGCTAAAAATCAAGAATAAGGAATGCTTGGATATAGAGCTTTTCGGGAAAAAACTAAAAGAAGTTGGGGCTCTTGCAGGAAGGAAGGAGAGACGAGGGAGAAAATGGACTAAGGGAGAGCGAGAGGAACAGTCTAGGAAGATGAGAGAGTATTGGAGTAGAAGGAAGACAGAGAGTGTGAAGTAGATTTAAGTGATATTCGCATGGTCCTTGCTGGACAATTCGTGTAAAAAAATAAAATAAAATAATAATAATCTCAATAACCAATTTATTTATTTAATTTTTATCTAGTCTGAGCAGGATTAAATTAATTCTGTGGGAGATCCTCAGAACAAATCTCAACCTATCCATTCTGGTTAAAAAGGTAGATAATCTAGAGGAATAACACGTCCTGTTTGTCTTAAGAGGAGAAGAGAAATACATAATAAAAATTATAACTCACTTTCAACATTTGATGATTCCTTAGGTGAATCGAAACCATTTCCTTCTTTGATAGGATACCTTAATATACCTTTATCCTTCTTACCAGACAAGTTCTCAGGTTCCCAATCTATCAACTCCACCTAAAAGAAAAATTTACAATGTCCATAAAATGTTTAAATAATACTAATAGTTTAGTTCTGAGAGGTCGAAAAAAGTTTTATAGGGATTAAACTGTATTACAAGATATTTAAAATACCACATAAAATAGAAAAATAATTTTAGGTACTATGTATATATTGTATTGTATGTATTTATACAAACCGATTATTACCTCAAAGAGAAGAGTTGCTCCTGGAGGTATTTTTGGTGGACTTCCAGCTGCACCATATGCATAATCTTCCCTACATGTCAGTATGGCTATTTCTCCTTTTTGCATAGTTGCTACACCAATATCCCAAGCTTTTATTACATTCCCTGAAACAAGTATTTCATTATAATTCTTTAATTATACCTAAAATAGCATTTTGCCAATATTATAATTATAAAGGCACATAACATGGATCTAAAGCTGGGTATATTTTATGTATTATCACTAACAGATTGGAATTGAAATAATGATTTGGTCGTTGTAACATAATCGATATTAAGAACATCACATTAAGTGTAAAAGAAAATATATGAGGGACACATCTACTATATATCTTATCACTTTATATAATACAAGAAATTATTAACAGAAATTGCACATCACAAGAAAAACATTACATCCCTTAATAGGTTTGTTAAAGATGATATCAATGTCCGAGCCAGTCTCTTCCCTTCCCCAAGTTTCTTTGTTCATTGACATAGCTACTACTTGAACTGTTCATTTCATTACTTGATTTTTATTTTTATTTTTTTTGGATTGGTAGTAATTCCCATTTTTTGCGGCGCATATTTTTTGGAAGTGGTTATTCTCAAAAAAAAAAGTTCAAACTTTAATAACTCTAATAATTCAAATTCAATAATAAATTTTTAAACAGAAAATTAAATATTTAAAAATCACAGATAATAAAATTGAAGGAAATAAACCAAAGACATTTTTATTGGATATCATCTCTATTGGATGACCATTGAATCTTTTCTTAATCTTATTCTAACCAAAATTCCAATTCAGTACAATATCGTTTCTCGGCAAAAAATATAGATCATGTTCAATCAAACCCTAATCTAACAAAAAACAATGACATATCTAAAACATCCCATTATTCGTCTTCATTCAAAGGCAGTTCTTATAATATATTAAAACTATTCCTAACAACAATACGCTATCTCCATCTACTTCTATCCTAACTGATTTTCCCCAAAATATTATTGCTTGTTTAATAATAGAATTTCTGATGAATTAAGTTAAAGGGGAAAACAATTAAAAAATTCAGTTTTGACAGCTCTAAAGTTCCATAAATTCAATAATTTTAGTTCAAGATAATGGGATGCATACATCCTCTCTTTTTAAATTAAAATTAAGTATGTTTTTCAAACTCCATTCCCCCTAGAAATTATTATTTCCTTCAACTTAAAATTTTTCACTTATCTACACATCTATAAATAGTTTAAAAGAAATATTTTGCATGGATAATTAAAATTTTAAATAATACAAATTATAACTTGGAGATTAGAAGAATATAGAAATATCATGTACACAGCTAAATTACTAATGTCTCATTTAATTTTACAACTTCTAAGTAGAAATTAATCTAACGACAAATGAATTTATGATTATTTCTTAATTTCAAACTAAAAAATTAAATTTTGGACTTTTGAGTTGTGTTTCTCAGGGAAAAAATAAATGATAGCACTCTATACAAGTTACTGTACTCCTTAATATGCATATCCCTCCTTTTAGAAATTTGTTTGCAATAGAGGAACTTCTGAGCCCTGTTATATATCAGAACCCTTGCTGTTAATTTGTTTGATTATTTTACATTCAATGGCCATAACTCTTTCAGCCGTTCTCAGTTGTTGGTAAAAGCTATTGATACGAACAACAGAAAACATTTCTTTGACCTCAATAAATATTTCTAATAATCACGATGAAGCTAATAAATTAAATAATGAGATTTATCCTAGATAAGGAAAGATTTTAAGGAAGAGTCAATTTACCAAGTAAGCAAGAAATATTTAAATCAGCATTATCACCTGTAACTAATTGAAACCTTATCGGATGAAATTAATCTATCTAAAGCTTACTACCTCTATATGAAAATAAACTCACCTTTTCCTAAATTGAATTCAAAAGGTGCCCTTTCTTTGCTGGAATCAAATACACTACCATCGGTAAGCTTGCCTTCATAATGGACAATTACTTTACACCCTTGAGGAGGTGATCCTTCTGAAGTTCCAGGTCTAATAATTTCTTTAAGAACACCTCCATCCTTTTTGGGAGAAACATCAACAGCATTTTTACTGGGAGTGTAGACTTCCTTCATAGGAACATCCTCCTGTGTTGCTTCATGGTTGTCTTGGTCCATGGAACCCATTCTGGAACTTCAAACAAGGAAAACGAAATGAAGCATACAAATATTAAAGCAATACTAGGTAAGGCAGCCTCTTATAAGACTAAAAGAGACTAAGGGAGGGAACATTCTAGAAGGTTCTCGTGATAACCTCTGTATAAATATACCGGCAAAGTTGTTATCATTACTGATTATTTTGCATTATTTAAGTTTACATTTTTTAACTAAAAATTTTCAAATAAATATAAAAAAATAATTTAAAGAAAAAACGTTTTAATTAGTAAAAATAAATACCTCAGAGAAATGTGTCGCTACAAAACTTTAGAGCGTAAATCTATTTACGCTAACAAACAAAAAGCTTTTTAAATAACAATTTAGTATAAAGAAGTGTAACTTCTTTCAATATTTGCCTCTTCAAGAGACTTGGGATTAACCAATGTTGAAGCAAATTATTCGATTTTTTAACTGGAAATGTGTTCGAATTTATCCAATAGTAGCAGTGTAGTAGTTTGAAGAAGGAATCCCAGATGGCAGTATACGTAAATCTATTAATATCATACGCCTTAATTATTTATATGTTTATCGCATTAAATAACATTCTTTAGGCAATATGTTGGTAAATAAAATATATTTTTATATTTAATATTTGAATTTACAATTTGGTCACTCGCCAAGTAATTTTAACGATATCGATTAGACTATGTACTATCACCGAAAAATAATTGAAGTGGGATCTGCAGACACTCTTCAGGCTCACCCGGCCTCAGTGAAGTCATTACCTTTGAAAGGGGAAAAACCTGGCGTGATCTCGGACAAATCACCTCCCAGCACAACCTTTGCCTCAAAAACAGTTCAGTCTCTACCATGTATTGAACCCAAGACGGTTCAGTCCTAAGTTGCAGTGGTACAGATTAAGCCGCAAAAAGAACTGAAGCATCAAGATTGTATTGCCGTATAGAAAATCAAGGGAATTAATTGCAAGGGGTGAGAAAATCTTAAGAACGGAATGGTGGATTGATGTCAATTTTTTTTTAGGCTAAGGTTTATCAACGTTAAACGAAACATAAATCCATTTTCGTCCCATGAGTTTTCGAATGATTAAGTAAGAGGTATTTTCGGAAAGGTATTTTTGATATTGTAGAATTGAAATCAGTTACAGGGCTGCTTTTCACCTTCGGTCAACATTGCTAAAAATTTGGAGAAGTGGGTATTTGAACGGAGCAGTTTCACATTTATTGCTATTTTTCTACGTTATTCGGTGAAAAGATTTTTTTTTTCAATTATTTACATGAAACATTAATTCTGCAGCCCCGGTGATTAAGTCGATTTTTTTCCAGAATGAGTTGCTTGTACTTGGGGAAGCGAAATCGTGCTATTGTCGTAGTGCATAACGGGTGAAGCCAGGTGTTGAAATTGGGTTATTGCTTATATTTAAACTCCATTTCAAGCCAAATACAACGAGAATAACACGATTCCGCTTCCTTCAAAACAAGTAATTCTCTCAGGATAAAATTCGACTTAACCTCTTGTGTACCGGAACTGCAGCATTATTCATTTAATTGTGAATTATAAAGTGTAGAATTTCGCTAATATGACCTAGACGGGATTAGCGCGTACATGATGAAAAAGGTGTATTAATCGAAAATGAAATACAATAACTTTTTATTATTGCAATTATTATACATGTATAATCCTTCATTTTAAGTCAGAGTTGACCTAATTTAGTTAAGGATATGTGAATTAGGGGACCTATGATTGTGGGGTACAATATTTTTTCTTAGGGTACCACAAAATCCTGCATCATTCTTGTACGTAAATACATACCGCTTCAAAATAAAAAACCTATAGACCAACCTGGAGGGTTCCTAAAACATCAGAAGCTCATTCAAGCCGAGCGATCGCCAATAAATAGTTATTAGGAACCAGGGCATAGTGGCCTGAGGTTAATATTAAAAATACTTATCAATCTGAAATTCAAGTGGCACCAGCTTCATTTCCTCCATCTCATTCGACCGAAGATCGATATTCAGTGTCGTCTTACCTTCGCAGATCTGGAAGTCAACTCAGATCATCCTCCTATCTTCAAGTCTACGTTTGTGCCTATTCCCTACCTCCTTTATAAGTGAGATGCTAGAGACTGTTATGATCATTATTTATAAAGGTAAACGGAATTACAAGCCTGTTCGAATGCTGTTTTATTAGTTGGCACACAAATATTATATAGTTCCCAGATATTCACGGGGAGTGAATTCCCTACAAGTGGATCTGTGAAAGGACCTCCATCCTGAAACTAAATCTCGGCTAAGCTAGTATGTTCCTCGGATCCAGAGCCCCTTGCTCATTGCCATTTAGTAAATGTTATTTACCAAACCTTTACATAGTTGTATTTTAAATTGTTATTTAGTTAATGCATTAGTTAAATGTTATAACTTTTATATTGAACAAAGTTTAAAAACGGGTTGAGTTCGTTTATGTAATTGAAACACGGTCAAAACGAATATGATATTTTCATCGTTTCTTTCGTTTGTTTTATGAACTGTTTTTGTCTTAACAGTTATCAGCACCTACAAAGCATTTAAAGAGACAGTGAGGAGTTTGGGCAGGGCAACAAGAATTATTTATCAAACCCCTCTGGACAAACCGGCATATGGTGTGATGATTGGAAGGAGAGAAAAAATATACAAGGTATAGTTTACTTCAGTAACTGCTGGTGTTCACCTTTAGCTAAGCATATGATAAAATATCATTACATTCGTTTTCATAGTGGGTAAATTAAAGGGGGCATTTAAGGGGGACACCGGGAAACGTGCCCATCCAGACGTTTTTTTGTATACCTACTGTGGAGATTCCATTACAGTACATACTTACACATGATATAATAATAACAGAAAGAACATGAGTGAAACTCTTGTCCATTTCTAGTTGGAATTGCGAATAAAAGAGATGATAATCAGCGTTGGGGAGAGTGGTGCGGTCGGTGAGAGAGCGTGTGAAAAATACAAGAATCGAACAGTTGCAAAGGTTGCTGTCCCCTAACTTCAATGACGAAGATATAGATGATGTTTTGCAAGGCGCTGAAGTATATATAAGAAGACCTTCTTTGTTTGTTAGCTTTGAAGGGAGAGCTAAAAATTTATCAACAGATGAGAGAAAATATCCCAACATCTCCAGCAGATGCTTACGAAAGAGCAACGTTGCTGCCAAATGTTTAACTCTTTGTCAATTGCTGTGCACGTTTCCAGTGTCTAATAGCACTGCCAAACGATCTTTCTCCACCTTACGCCGATTAAAGTCATATCTTCGCAGCAGGATGACTGGTGAGCGTTTGAATGGACTGGCTTTAATGCATATCCCTAAGACATTGCGACAAAAATGAACGCTAATGAAGTGCTGGACATCTTTAGCAGGAAACCTAAAAGAAAACTGTCTCTATTAAACATGTAATTTTTCTATAGTTTTGATATTTTAATAAACCTTTGAAACCTTTCTAAAAATACCACAAGTTTATTTTTAACAGTTATTATTGATATTTTTGCCCGTCTGCCCGTTGTGCCCCTCCCAGAAAAAATCCTGGATTCGCCCTTGGATAAATTTAATTACTAAACATCCTATTCTAATTAAACTTGGATAGGCATAATTTAAGATTCCCGCTGTAGCATCTTCCGATTAGCCATAACAGCATAAAGTGATTTTATGGCTAAGTGACGTTAAATATATGAACATACTAAGCCACTTTATGCAAGATTAAACATACAATTACAGTTTTAGATGTTGTAATGTTAATGAAATATAGTTATTTATATATACTTGGATTGATATTTAAGGTTTAGTCATACAATATCTCATTTTAAATATTCAATTGACCTAGTATCAATAGATAGAAAAATTTAGTAAATTTTAGGTAAAATCTCAAATTTAGAATGCTGCATGATTTATTATAATCATGTTGTATTCTTCATAATTGTTTTCATAATTTTTGAGCGTAATTTATTAAATCCTTAAATAATTTCTAAATCTTATACAATTTGATTTTAATAATTATATATTTTTTATTGACTTATATAATTATATTTTAAATTAAATTGTTAATAAAGGAATTGTTATATATGTATAATAAGTTAAAATACATTTAATATTGTAAACTTTAAATATTATTATTCTCAGATTGAATTTTCAATTTCTTATCAACGACCCAAACGAACTGTTTATCTCGTGGTGCCTTACAGTTTACGCTGTTTAAAATGGCTGCCGTTGTTGATGAAGTTGGTAAATCGGCGGAAAAACAAGTTGATGAAGAAATAAATGATGAAATCAATGATGAAGATGTTGAAAATGGGGCATCAGAAGCATCTAAAAAAAAGAAGCGAAAGAAGAAGAAGAAGAAAGCAGGTATTTCAGTATTCCATATTTTTTATTACATACTATTAATAATTATTTTTATTTTTCTATGTCTACATCTCTAATTTAGAGTGTTTTATGCCATTTTATTGCAATGGATTTTCAGGAAATTTGTAAATCTTAAAGCTTAGCAGTCACATGTGATTTTCTGTGGAAGGTTTTAGAGGTGCTCATTTAGTTTTACATGATTTTCAGTCAAATATAATATTAGAACTCTTAATGGTTAGTTTTATAATTTAGTTTGTTTGTTCGGTATGATACTGCTTCTTTAATTTTGCTATTAAATTTGGTGTGAGGTTAAATTTATTGTAGACCACTACATAATAATTGCTGATATTCTGTTTGAAATATATTTGATAATATCAATCCAAGCATATATCATATATTATATTATTAAATATAATAATATTGTAAAATATCCATTTAATAATTTTATGTTTGATATCTTACCTTATTTTATCCTGATGGACCTTCTGTACTGCATGAAGCAAATAATTCACTATCCTATATTTCTTGGGTATAACTTCTTAAAAGCCATTATCAATAAGGAAACCATGAAACCTTTTCCTGTTATATGGTTTCTCATTTTGTGGTTATGATATAGGAATCTGTATTTCCTGTTTATTTCTTGTAAGAGATTCAGTTTCAGGTTTCGGGAGGCTGCAAAATTTATGTGAAATTACTATTTTTTATATTAAAACGGAAGTGTAAGTGTTTAAAAACTAAATTAACCATGCACGGTAATTATTCCGCAGGTTGTCCCTTTAAGTTGAGTCACTAAAATTTTTAACTATTCATTCGTTTCTCTTTCAATATTTTACCAAAATACAAGTTGCTACTAAAAATACATGAGCGTTAGTATGGAATTGTGTGTAATGAGTAGATTTTGGTAATAGTTTCATCAATAAATAGTTTCAACTAATATTTCGAAGAATAGATGATATTTGTTTGTTGAAACGTTCATTTCTAGATGAAATGATTACATACAATTGGGGAAATGATTACATTCATTACTGCATTCTCTTTTCCATACTAAAGCTCAAAATAACTTGTATTATTAGAAAATATTAATAATGAAACGAATAAACAGTTCAAACTTATGATTCAATTCGAAGCGACAACCTGCGGAACAGATAGCGCATACAATAATGTCATTGGGTTTTCAATGTGAAACATTAGTACTTTTTTTGAGAGCTATAAATAATAAAAGGGGCTGACATTTTCTGCAGGTATGTTTAAATCCACCTCTGTTTATCTTCAACTTGTTTTATTCAATTTAATACTGTTCATCTTGTAATTGATCAATTTGTAATTTGATAAAGAACTGTGACTTGTTTTTCAATGTCTTTATAACTTAAATTGATTTTAAGTAATAAGTTTCATTTCAATGTCAAAAGTTCCTGGATAACTGATAAACATAAATTTTCTTATTATGCTTAGGAGCCGGAGAAGCTTCTGCTGATGTTCCAGGCGAAGACGAAAATGCTCCGAATGATGCAGCGGAAGAGATAGCAGAAATTGATCTCAATGAGAAAGATGAAACTAAAAAGAAAAAGAGAAGGAACCGTGGAAAGTCTAAGAAACAGACTGATCCTCCTACAATTCCTGTCTCCAATCTGTTTCCAGATGGTTCGTAATTTTATTTTTGTTGTACAGTGGAGCATCGATTATCCGATTCAATTAATAGAACTGTTTTTTTTCAAATATAATTTTAATTAATTTGATCAGATCATCCAGTTACTTATTTGTATTGTTATTTTAAATAAAATTTGATGAAAAATAACATGATTTTTCCATGAAAGTCAATAATGGGGCCCTAATCATTTCTCAGAAACAGCAAAAGAATTAACTTAGATTTAATACATATTTGTTTACCAAGAACTGTAAACCTAATTAGGTAATTTCATTTGTTTCTCGGAATCCCTTCCTATTCATTTGGTTGGTATTTTTTTTTAGTGAATTTCAATTATCCGAATCCCTGGCAACATTAGTTCAGAAAATCGACATTCCACTGTATATATTTTTTTCTAGATTTTATCTGAATATTAATGCCATTGTAAAGAATAGAAAGAATGATAGCTCAGTATTTAAGGTATTGTGCTAACCCACAAGGGTTACGTAAATCAGTGATGAACTCCGATATCCTTTGACCGTCTTTTTGGTACAGCGACGGTAATCGATGTTGTGCTACTAGTATATTGACCAGCTCTTCGTACGCCATCTCGGCCGGTCCTTTCGGAGCTACCAGTAACGTTATGAGTTGGTAAGTTTCCGTCCCTATCGAATTGAGAAGCATCTGTGTACAGAGCATTTTATTATCTATTACCCCTTTTATCTTGAGGTAATTTTCAAACCGTTTCCTATATATTTTAAATGTCTCCTTTGATGAATTGAATGGTTTGAATGATGGCAAAATCATCTGTGTTGCCACCGCTGGTGCTGTTGTTACTTGGGGTGTCAACAATGCTTGTACCGATTGAATTAGTGTAGCCTGTTGCTGGTTAAATGCGGTTAGAAGTTGTTGAAATGGTGTTGGATCCATTTTAATTTTAAATTATTCCTTCTGAAAGTTGACTATAAATTAATAATTTTTTAAAATAATAAAATATTAATTTTTTATATAATGATATCTCTATAATTATGAAATAATATGTCTTATATTATTTCTATAGAGTGTGAATAGATATTAATTGTAATTATTTTGTAGTAGAATAATTAACTTGCGTTTAACTGGTATCGATGGCGGCCTTCTGTTTTCTCGGCCATTGCTTAATATTGTTACTTTATTTCCTCTTTTTTTTTTTCACTTTGACTTCTTTTTATCCTTGTCACCAATTCTGTGGTGTCGCCGGGTTAGGTATCCATAATATTAAAAAGCACAATGTGGCACAATATCTGTTTATTGTAAATTGTAGAATTGGTTACATGTACACTTGATCACAACTCGTACTTGACTGTCCTCAACTGACTCATCTCATGCGCTCGCAACTGGTGGGGATATAACACACTTGTACTCCTGGGATTCTCAATCATTCATATAAAACCACCTTATAAATATAAATACCAATAATTGGTCTGAATTGCTATAAAAGCTGTTGACAAATTCAAAGTAAAGCATTGAAACATCTATAAAATATTTTTGTTTTGAATAGAAAAGATTTGTCCTGGCCGGGATTCGAACCTGGGTCTTCTGCATCTCCGGTGCAGTGCTCTAAACCACTGAGCTACCAGGGTCGTATCCAAGTCAGACAAATCCGTTCTCTTCACCAATCCTAGATTTGTTCTCTTAACCGATTTGTCTGACTTGGATACAACCTCTGATAATTCAGTTGTGTTTAGAGCACCGCGCCGGAGATGCAGACGACCCGGGTTCGAATCCAGGACAAATGTTTTCTCTTCAAAACAAAAATATTTAAAAATAATCACCATAAAAATAACAATTAATAAAAAGAAATCTGTAAAATAGATTTATTTAAATTTAGGGATCCCTATAGGGGGAAGAAAAAATTATCTTAAATAAGCAGAACTATTTATATTGAAGCCAATGTTTCTACCCACATTGTAGGTCTTTTTCAGGGCTTGAAATAGAGTCAAGGGTTGTACCATTTTCTTCCCCGTATGTATAACGTCAATTTAAATTATTCAAGTAAGGAAGGAAATAGTTGGGGGTTCAATCAAATTAAACACTAAATAAGTGGGTACTTATTTTATTTTGTGCTGACGTTTCGACCCACTTTGTGAGTCATCTTCAGGGCTAATGGAAGCTGAGGCTAGACTAGAAGCGGTCTAACTTCCTTACTCAGATCTTCCAGTCAACTATCTCCTCGCCTCTCATAAATTATTCAAGTTTAAATCTGTAGTAAACCTTAATTAATTTTTTTTGTGAATTAGGAAACTTCCCGGTTGGGCTGGAAATGATGTACCCAGGGGATGAAAGGAAAGCAAAAGATAGATTTACTAATGAAGAAATGCGTGCCCTTGATCGCCTTCACAATGATATTTACAATGAAGCAAGGCAAGCTGCTGAAGCTCACAGGCAGGTCAGATATTAAATGATCTCCATGTAAATTTGGAATATATATGTCAAATGATTATTAATTTTTAACTTTTACTTTTGTTATTTCATGTACAGACCCGAAAACATATTCAGAAGTGGGTCAAACCTGGAATTACTATGATCGAGTTGTGTGAAGAGTTAGAAAAAACTTCACGTTTGCTCATCAAAGAAGAAGGTTTAAAAGCTGGGTTAGCTTTTCCAACTGGCTGTTCTCGCAATCATTGTGCTGCGCATTACACCCCTAATGCTGGTGACCCAACAGTATTACTTTATGATGATGTCACTAAAATTGATTTTGGAACACATATTAATGGTGAGATTTTATTTATTCATTGAATAGTAGGCCTTCCAATTGTATAACAATTTATATATATATTGATTGCTGTAAGCATTCCAGCACTATCTATTTACTGTTTATATAAACAATAAATGTATGATAGTTCATAAAAAAAAAATGCATATATATTTTTCACTTAGCATACATAGCCCAATTACTTATAGGGTATTTTTTTTACTAATGTCACATCTACACTATCTTTAAACAAAATTATTGTACTTTTATTTGTAGTAAATTAATTATCGACCCTTGAATGAAACTAGCTTTTATTTGATGTAAAAACAGTTGTTAGCATTCCACCATGATGGTAAATTTTAGTTATCAAATGAAGTTTACTAATTCATGACTTCCACTACTAATTGTTAATATTTACTTCAAACCTATAAAGATTATAAATTATCAATACTTTCAATTTTTTTTTTAATTTATGGAAAACTTAGATTATATCATATACAAGATATTTTCTCAAGATTAAAACAATGTTTAAATGATTTAATTATTTAAAAAATTAACCATGTGTTAGAAATATATAGTAAAACAATATATGATTTATTTATAATTTCAGTTTTTTGGAACAGAATAATTAATTGCCATCCACTGAGTCTGTCGATGTAGCATACATTTACTGTTCCTATATTAATAAGGAGGTCTCTGTGTTACTAGATTTGTATTTAGTCACATCGTTCCCTACCTAACATTTGTATTTTATTTATTTATTTTTTATTCTTTGTATTTGACTATTTGTACTTTATATTGGAGATTTTAACTAAAGATATTTATTCAAACTTATCTAATATACAAGAATACTGATTTCACTTAAGCTACAATGGCAAACATTTATTTGACATACTGAGACCAACTCGTGAATATTTTATGTTTATATTACTATAGGCCTTGATGAACACAGTTCTTTGGTTTTATCTTTCTTTTTTTTTTATTATAACTATATTACTCAAATTTATTCTGTATTGATTCATTTACTTAATGAATAAGAAAAGTAAATTTGCATTTACGTGATTTAAAGACAAACAATATTTTTTTTATTAAAGATTGAATGAAGTATAGTTGCTGTTGGGCTAAACACAGCGTTGCATCCTCCAAATAGTTGGACAATATAGGCTGTTACTAGTAACATTTTGTTTGAGTACTCCTCTAGTTTAATTTTAATTTCTTTGTTCATGAGTACTTTCTTACCTATTATATTTGTTCTAATTAATAATGTTTGCTCAGGAAGAATAATTGATTGCGCATGGACATTAACTTTCAATCCTAAGTATGATAAACTGATTGAAGCTGTAAGGGAGGCTACTAATACAGGCATTAAGGTAAATAAGTTATTATTACCATTAACAAGCAAAAGCAAAAAAAAATATATATATAAAAATTATGAAAAAAATTTTTTAATCATCTGTTAGTATTAACTATCTTCATCAAAATAGATTATTTTAGTTTGATTATATTTTTTAGGTTTAATCAATAAACCTTATAGTAGGTTTGCTGGATAGTTTTTTCTTGTACTTTACTTTGTAGTTCTTTTCTTTTGAGATCCTGTTATGATGAAGAGTTCGTGGGTTACTCTGCTTATCCACAGGAACTAGGTTTCTTTCCAGTAGCTTTCTGAAGTTTCATCTAGTTCATCATAACTTACTGACTTCTCATAATAGAAATAGGCCTGTATTTTATCTTCTCCAATGATCACTTTTACTCTGGCCAAAATTTGTGTCTAAAGCATGCATGTTTTTAAACTTTTCTTTTATTCTACTTTAGTGACTACTCCTATTTCAGGGACTTAATAGAAAGTTAAATTTTAGTTTGTCTTATCTATACTTTCTTGTGCATAGAGAGTATGGGACAAAATAGGTAGACAAAAACTAGAGACATACTATGTCTGTTTTCTTGCTGGCTTGTTTTAATTCATGTTATCACGGCTATAGTATATATAGATAGTAATGTTTAATTTTTCTTCACTTTTTTTTTCTTGGCATAAACTTGATATATATGTAACCAGAAATTGTTTTTCTTATATAATTATTGTTAGCTTATTTTAATATTTTTATTTCTCTTCTTCTAATCTGTTTTAAAATATATAGGTAATTCGCATTTTTTTTTGTTCAATATTTTTTATTCTTTCTCACTTACTAAATTACTTGTAATAATTAATTAAATGTAATTATTTTACACTCTAAGACATAATAGCTTACAACACCTGTATTGTTATTCTAAAGGGACTTGTCCCAGAATAAATAAAGACATTATTATTAATATTATTACTATTTGCTTTACTTCTTTAAGTTCATTACTTTCTGTACTTACATCACTTACTTTTCACATTACTTTATGTTAAAATAGCCTACTTCGTCAAATAACAACCCTTCAGAATGGTTTTTAGTTAATGTAATCAATAAAATAAACTTTATTCAATTATTAATTTTTTAGTATTTGAGACAAGACTTTGTTTAATGCATGAAAAAGAAACTTATAAAAACCAATCCTTTCAGGAAGCTGGGATTGATGTCCCTCTCTGTGAAATAGGAGCTGCTATTCAAGAGGTAATGGAATCTTATGAGGTCGAGATTGATGGTAAGACGTATCCTGTTAAGTCTATTCGCAATCTCAATGGACATTCTATCGCTCCATACAGTAAGTATTCAAATAATAAATTTATATTAGTAATTACTTTAATTTATTTTCCTAATAATCAATATTAATTATTATAGGGATCCATGCTGGAAAGACCGTTCCAATAGTCAAAGGCGGTGAGGCAACAGTAATGGAAGAGAATGAGTTTTACGCAATAGAAACTTTTGGATCAACAGGTCGTGGAGTGGTTCATGATGATATGGATGTTTCACATTATATGAAAAACTTTGATGCAGGCTTTGTTCCCCTGAGGTACATCAAGTTTTTTATTTATTTCATTATTCTATTAGGGTCATTCCATGTCAATTCAACCACAAAAAAATTTTTTTTCACCCACCACCTCAGATTTTAATGAAACTTGGTATGTTTGTTCTATTTTTAGATGTAAGTAAAACCACCAAATTTGAATGTTTTATCTTAGTTAGTTTTTGAGTTATGGTACTTTAAAGTTTGGACGTTTTTCAATTTCCGCGCCGCGGATAATGCCAAACAAAATGTGTCGTAAAAAAGAAAATAATTTCTCATTTACATATTTGACATCCAAGCTTGACCAAATTTTTAAGTTGTTCTTATAACTATAAGGGATTTGAACTTAATTTAATTATGAACTTAAGTTAAACCTAAAGTATTTAAAAAAATTATATATATATTGTTTTTTAGTTTTAAAAATGCGAACATGGCTTAGCGTTAAATTCAATAACTCAAAAAGGGTATGAGATAATCAAAAATTTCTTTTCCCTAAATTATCTGCATGAAATGGGCTTTAAGTTAGTAAGATAAAAACTGTGTATTTTGTTCTTTCTATTTAATAAGTCCTTTGCAACTGTAAACATATTATTTACAAAAAATATGGTCCTCTCAATTCCAATAAATGGCTAGACAGCTTAAAAAAGGCATAAACAATTTTTTTATTTTGAAAAAAAAATTAATAAGCTTCAGCATTGTAATAAAAAAATATACAAGTTCAGTTCATATTTATACAAAGTAAGTCTACTCAACAGTTATGTAGTTACACTCACCAAACATATCTCAATAGGCCCAGTTCACTCTATTTGGAGGCTTTGCAAGCTAATGAACTAAATTATTTTTGAATTTAGATTTTCAATCAATTTGGTGCACTCAGTTGGGAATTGATATGTTCTTCCCGTTGAGGTTAGTGGAGACACAACCACCGCCAGGATGTGTGGAATCGGCACGTCGCATATGTCATCTCGTTTTGGCTAGTAAAATGAAGGGGATGGTCCTGCCGGATGAAGAAACTTGATTGTTACATCTCCATCTTCTTTGGCAACATCCATTATAATTCCAAAGTACCAGAGAAAGTGCCATAACTCAAAAACTAATAAATGAGATAAAAAATTCAAATTTGTTGGTTTTACTTACCTCTACATATAGAACAAACATACCAAGTTTCATTAAAATCTGAAGTGGTGTATGAAATGGTCTGGTTTTTCTTTTTTTTGCCTCCAATCATCCTTCCTGGGACTAAACATTTGATATCTGATCTAATTAATCTAAGTAGATGTCTTATAGTTAGTGTATATGCTGAAAATATTTCAAGTAGTGTGTTAAATTCTTTAAAATAATTATAGGATGATAGCGAAAGTTGTGATATACTTTAAAAAAAGTGTAGTACTATGCATCTGTTATAAATATATTAGAGTGATGCTTAAATGATATTTAATTATGTACAATCTTCTTCATTACTTTTTGTAGAATCCAGTCTTCGAAACAATTACTAAATGTAATAAATAACAATTTTGGAACCTTGGCATTTTGTAAGCGTTGGTTGGATCGTCTAGGCCAGACTAGGTATCAGATGGCTCTAAAGGATCTTTGTGACAAAGGTAGGCTGACAGTTATCTTTAAAATTTTTATTATTATTTATATCAGTAGTCAATATAATCAACCAATACTCGAATAACTTAAACGACAATAAAAGAGAAACTGTTGTTAACAATTTCTTTATTCTTCTAGGTGCTGTTGAGGCTTATCCTCCCCTATGTGATATAAAAGGATGCTATACTGCCCAATTCGAGCACACTATTGTTCTCCGTCCTACCTGTAAGGAAGTCATCAGCAAAGGGGATGACTACTAGGATTATTATGAACAACATTATTTTAAATTAGATATTGTTCATTTGTATATATATATCTTGAATAATTAAATTTTACTGTTGAAATAATAATAATAAATAATGCATTTGGTTTGATAATATGTTTTCTTATAATTCTTATTCTCCAAAAAACTACCTCAAGTTTGGCAATAATTTTCCTTAGATTGAAAAAGAATTTATTGGCTTAAAATTTAAAATGTTTATTTGTTTACTTTTTCATTTGCTAGGCATTGTTAAAACACTGTAAGTATTATAGTTGTCAACATAATTCAAATAGAGAATGTGTTTAACTTTTTACAAAAAAGTATTTAAAAAGAAAAAAAAAATCCTATATCACGACCTCAAAAGATAGGGATCAAGTTTATTACACACAGCTGTTAAAGAATAAAAACGGTATCCATTCAATTATTATAATTATTGATATAAAAGAAATCTATTTGAAATTGAAATTAATCAAATTATTAAATAACTAAATGATAAATGAATGGAAAATTATAATTAGATTTCAATTAATTTATCTAATTTCTTCCAACACTTAAAAAGTAACAATTCATTGTCAATTATAGCAAAAGGGGGAACTAAGGAAGCAATAAGTGGAAGACCGAGAGAAAATCTCAGAACATTGTGAGTTCCAAAAAATGAAAGGCAAATAAAGAAGTTACGTGGTTGGTAGACCACCATCAGAGGGGAGAAACATTAATGGTCAATGCACATATGTAGCAAATACAATAGTGAGCTAAATATAAAATCTGAGAAGTAGAGATGTCAAAATTAATAAGATAAAACAATCGAATAAGTTTGGTAGTTTTCAAAACAAGGAGAAAAAATTCATAATTCAAACTTTGTTATTTCAATACTTACATTGAATATAAAAATTAAATAGATTTTGAAGGGTTACAACCTAATAGTGCACGGAAACATCCAAAACAGCAAAACCATTAACCTCCACATTATATTTCCAATTTCTTAAAAAGCATGGTGGAGATATGCGAGGATAAGTAAGACAGCAAGGTGGATGATACCAAGTAAAAGAAAAATTATCGTTCTGAAATTTATTGAAGAAACAACATTAAATTTTCTTTGTAGTATGTCAACCTAGGAAAACTTTTCTCGAAGAATAACTTGATTCATAACAAAAAGATCTTATCCAAAGATATAATTCATCTTATTCTTTGAATATAAGATTACGGTTAATTAAATATTCAGAATAATCAACAACTTTTATAATAATTTGGTTATATGGTACATAATAGGAAAAAATCACAAATATAATCTGGCTAATATTCCTAAAAAAAAAAAATTAGCACATCTTAAAATTGAAAGATGCAAGTATAAAGACTGTAATTTAAATTAAAATAATTTATGAAAACATTGCCAAAACTAGAACATAACAATTTAAATAAAATATCTGTAACTGAAGTAACAAATAATAAGTTCAAAAATAAAATAAAAATAACAGTAATAACAATATATATCTACTTAATAATTCATTTATACAGAATCACTCTCACTTCTGTTAAAAATCATCACAATTAATTCTCAAAAGATAAAGTAAAACAGTTTTAATTCACATATTTGTTCAAAGTATAATTATATCAGATATTCGACTAGCAGATATGGATATGAAAGCAGATTGAAAAACCCACAAGCTTTAGTACAAAATGAGTATCGTAATATTTAAATGAGATTGTCTTTGAGCAAAAGTCACTAAATTCAGTAAGTGGTCAACAAACAACATCCATGGAATAAATTAATACGCACATCAAATTAGAGCCAAATAAAACCTTGAACGACTTTACTGAGTTTGCTATATGAAAGTAAATGCTTTACAAAAAGGAGAAATGATTTTGGATAGTGACTTTTGCTTGTAAGCCCACAAAATATGTGACTTTTAAATTTAAAAATATATATATTGTTTAATTCTCTGTCACTGTTAAGATTCATTAAAAATATTATAATAATTTGGTAATTGAGAAAGTTACACCTAAGAGTTTTATTAACTGGAATGCTTTAAAAGTAATATTCAAAGATAATATCACATATTTTAGCTTATAAATTTATCTGTTAGTTAGTTTGCTTGATTCATTACTAACTTGTTCAATCTAATTGAACCGTATCATTTTTAATCCACTTGGAACTTAGTAAGAACAACATTGTTCTAATTCAACCATTACATGGTTTTTGATTGTGTGCCTGCAAAAATGGTTTTAATGAACGGAGATTTTGTTTCAATATTAAAATTATTTAAGTATATCACTCCAAAAAGTAAAACAATTAAGAACCGAATTCTTCTGTTTCTGGCTCAATTTTCTTGAAAACAAATGAACCTCGGCCATCCATATGCAGGTAATACTGAAAAAAAAAATGGTCAAAAATTAATGTTGCACAAGTACTATAAAGGAAGCATAATGATAATGGTTACTACAACATTAAAATTGATCCATACCTCATGGTACACCCACAATGATTTGCGGTGTGAAACTGTGAACAATGTAATGTTTGTTTCCCTGCAATACTGATACATTGAACCCTCGACATCGACACTAACAGCACTGGTGCATTCATCAAGGATGGCAAACTGAGGAGAATGATAAAATAAACGAGCCATCTATAAAAGAATTAAAGTGTTATTGAAAATGCAGACATTATTTAAATATGTAACATGTTACAGCACTTGTATAAAATTAAAGACTAGTATATATTTTATATTGACTTAAAATCATAGATTTTTGCTGTTTTAACCATTATCAATATTTTTTCTTTTATATTTAATTTTTTTTTTTAGTGCATGTAAAGATTGTCTTAGTAGGGGTATTGTTATCAAATGTTCTGATTGATAGTAAAGATCATCCATATCACACCTCAACTTCGTCCTTACATTTGTGGAACAGGATGCATATCTTAATTCTCGGTTAACATGTAGAATTGAAGATCTAATAGTGAGATTGGGTAGTTACAATGTAACTTCAGTGAAGTCGTGATATGTGTGGAACACATGATTACATATGCAATGCTGACTACAATTGATAAAGTGATAAATTGATAAACAAGCTATCCATGGAAAACAGAACATCCTTATGACATAAGCTGCTTGCTTATCATAGTTATGTTGTAATGTACCTGAACTACATGTACAAACCATCAAGAAGATTATTTTTGATATCATCATCATAGTCCATTTTCTCTATTGCTCATGCAGTGTGAGGTTGATTTTTATAATAGAATACATGCTTAGTCCACTTTCAATTTCTTCATTCATTCTTAACCAAAAATACAACTAAACTATTATATTTTAAGGATTATAATTATAATAGACACAAAGGTGCATTACGAAGATTAGGTAGATAAATATTTAAAATTATTTAGTAACTCATACTTACAGCAATCCTTTGTTTTTCACCACCAGATAAAACATCTATCCAATCAGCAATAGAATCCCAACCCCCTTCTCGCTGAAGCAAATATGAAAGCTGAACCCTTTCTAAATGTTGAGTCAACAAATTATCATCTTTACCCCGCCTTCTCATTTCCTCTTTTGTGTGCGGATATATAACCTGAAAAAAAATTAATTTAAAACCAAATGATTCATTGAGCAAAATAATAGTAATTTGAAAAAAATAAATAAAAAACTAATAAACATAAAGTAAGAATGGGAGGAAATTTGAAAATTCAATTATACATTGCTGTTAATTAAGAAGGAAATGATTCAACAAATAATAAAAAAAATCATGTATTATTAAATATTAAAAAAAAATCAATCAGTTGCAGAAAAACATTTGAGACACACACACACACACATAGATTCCTTATTAATGGTGTTATTATAATCTTAGAAGACATAGTCTTAAACTAAAATAAAAAAAATATAGAAGCTTAATCATGCAATGTAATAGACATTGAAATAATAGCATTATCATGATATAAGTGATTTGATTTTATTCCCACAAAATATAGTATTTGAATTTTTTTTGTACTAAATTTAAAAAAATATACAATACTTAACAAAGGATTTATCAAACTTGTAAATCTGATTCTGATTACTTTTGGATGTGTTATATCTCAGAATCCCTCCCATGGCCAAATACATTTCTCTTCCCCTCTTCAGAAATATCAATTTGAAACTCAACATGGGATTTATGTTAATTTTCAAGTAACACCATTAAATTCCTCATAAACAACATAAATTGTCTTGCGAGTAATATTCTCACTTACCTGAGTGTCATGAATTCAAATCTAGGATGGGATGTTTGGTTTTTATTCTTTAATAAATATTTTATGTCCCTGATGTTAATAAATGAAAAAATATTTTTTTAATTTGTTTTTTGTATCTCATTTTACTGATTATAAACATCATCAAAAGTAAATAAACAATTGATGGCCTGGGGGCAAGAATGAGACAAGCTACAATTTAGAAATCAATGAATAATATTTACAAAATGCATATTTCTCTTCTAATTGTTTGCTCTTTATTGTGATAACTCGAGTAAGGCCCATTAGATAGACTTATTATCTAATGGACCATATGCACACAAACATAATAATGATGTAAATAAAAAAAACAATGTAAAGAATACTTATAAACTTTTATATTTGTTTTTTTTATTCTTGTCCCGAGTTCTTGAAAGTAATAAGAAAAAATATTAACTCATCCAAGAATTGAACTAATGATCTTTAATTATGTAACTAACAACACTCTCGCTAGGCTACAAAACTAATGTTAAGATTAAAGAGAAATGAATAGTAAAGGAAATTTAATTTATTCAATATGACCATTTTGCTATAGTATAGTAATATTGTAGTATAGTATATTGTAACAAGAAATGGAAAACATCCAGGTCTAGCAGTTATTGTCATTTAGCATAAACGCTTTCTTTTCAAAATTTAAGTTTTAATTACTACAAAAACTCAATTTATCTAAAATTAATTAATAGGTTTAACAAGAAGCACTCACCTGATCTCTTAAAGTACCCAAGCACATGTAAGGCCGTTGTGGGATGTAAAACAATTTAGATTTAGGCGGTTTGGTTAAGGTTCCTCCAAATAGAGGCCAAAGCTAAACATTAAAAACAATAAATTAAAATATATATGTAGTAACACTTTATTAAATTAAATGTTATCAGTAAAAATAAAAAAAATTCGGAAAAGATATTTTTTCCTGCTTTCGATAGAACAAATATTGGATTCAACTTTGATTCATAAGTAGTTGGATGTACCAAAACAGATATCAATTTTTGCAATAATATTAATAAAACATGAATGAATTTTTGCAATAATATTAATAAAACATGAATAGACACAAACTATTTTTTTTTTAAATTGAGATATAACTCCAAGTTTTACATACTTAAGAAAGAAAATGAGCATTTTAATTTACTTTTCAAGTAAGATTAGAATATGAAAAATACCAATTAAATTCCTCAAACGTTCCACCAAATTACAATTTTTTTGAAAAATAGTCCAAAAAACAAAAAGTTTGTCTTCAATCAAAACTAAATCATCTAAATTAACAATACTAAATCAACAATCATTCTTCTTATTCAAGTGCCACCTTCAGTCCTAAGATCAGCAATCACCAATACTACTCGAATTTTAGATAAAGCAGATCTGAAAAGGTGTTTTGCAGAGCACTTTTCACGCAGAGAACTATTCCCTAAGGTTTCACAGCCATTAGTGTTGTCTCCTTCCTATACTTCTTTTTCACTGCATAATCAACATCAATTAATTATATTTATCTCCTTACATTATGTCCCAGTCAACGTTGATTTATAGTAATCATTACTTTTTTTTCTTTCCTCATCCTCTCCAAAACAGTCTCATTTGTAACTCAACTTGTTTTGTGAATCCTTATGTTTTTTTTCTCATGTAGTATTTGTATCTCTGTTTCCTTTGAGGTCCAGCATTCTAACCCATAAAAAAGCACAGAGAACATATATCATCCAACCAATCATATACTGCATCAAATTACTTTTTTTTCTTAAACAATCCCAATATATTTTAATTATCTAACTCATAAACTAAACGGCCTGCTATGAACATACAAAATTAATATAGTGATAAATGAACACAACTTGAAGTAGGGAATTTTTTTTTAGTTATTGTGGTGTAGCTCTCTTATCCACAACTCAGTGGCTTATTCAATGCTTTAGTTTGGGTACAGTAGGTATCAAAAGTTCCAAGGAGGTTATAAGATAATTATGTAGTAACAATTAGCTTCAATACAATAAGTAGATGTATTATAGAGAACGACAAATAAAAACAATCAAAGAGAATAATTTAAGAATACACAAGGTTGGTGGAAATAGGAATAGTTGAGGCATTCAGGATCAAAAGGGAATAACTAAAAAATTTCGGAAATTTACTTTTTCACATTTTCCCCTAGTTTAGTCCAGCAAATTTGTACAACATGATACTTTGCCGCCTTATTTATCATGCTTTCAGTCCAGTTCTGAACCTGACGTAGTTAAAAACTTTTGATCAGCTTTTGATCCTGAGTGCCTAAATTATAATTTCATCATTAGCCAAAACATGAAAAGTTTTTTAAAAAAAGTAATTTTAAAAATTGTATAACATATTATTTACCTCTCCTAGTACCCTAAACAAGGAACTCTTTCCACATCCGTTGGGGCCGCACACCAGAACATTCATACCGGATCTCACTTCAAAATTCAATTCTTTTACTAATAAATCGCCATTTGGAGTAGCAAGAGGAACATGTTCGAATTTTATTATTTTATCTTGTACTACTATTTTACCAGAACCTGGGGTCATGCCATCTATATCTGCAACACAAATTAAGTGTTATAATATTAATTATCATGAGTATAATGTATAATTTTCTAGTAAATTATATAATAAACATTATAATTTTAAAAGATATTTAAACATATACTCTGTTTCATTTCTAGAAATTTGTTCTGAATTTCTAGAAATGAAATAGCTAACTAAAAGTACTAATAATATAATTTTTGGTATAATAAGCACATACCTTTTGTGATCATAGTTCTTTGGTAAGTACCAGAATTTATATCAGCAATTACTGTTGTCAACTGAGTTACCCTAGCTGTTAAACCAGCTAGCCTGTTCAGATCCCTTAAAACTAATACCATTCTTCCTATAGCTTCAGCCAACTTGATCATCATTCTACCCATAGTGTAATATTCCTTTAATAATGATTGAAAAAATATATAAAAACACATACAGGACAAAAAACAAAATTCATGAATTTCTTATTCTAAAAATTAAATACAAGCCTTACCATAAATCTGAAATCTTTGGACTTATTAGAAAGGAGATGGTGCTTGTCATTCATAAAAGGAATACTGACAGCAAAAAATCCAACCACAGTTCCAAAATCTGCAGAAAAATTAACATACAAATAAGTAGTAAAAAATAATAATGAATTATTTTGTTTATGCTTTTTAAACCGAATACTACCATATAAGAACACTAACATTAAGAATAGTACCAACTAATCTTCAATGCATGTTTAACAACAATTTTGAGTTTTCTGATAAATTTATTTACATATAAATATTGTAAGAGATTCGTTTAGATCCAAAATAAAGCCATTACTAAAAATATTGTTATCACAGTCATTTTTCTCCTGAAACAATTTGAACTTTTGCACTGCATCAAATGCAACTGAATGGGTAGGAGATTCATGTCATATTGGCTAGAATATATTTATGAAATTTGTTCCTAAATAGAGGTGTTGTATATTTGTTTGAGCAGTACTAATACTATTATAGTACACTCATTAGGGTCTTTAATCTATTTCTTACAATCTATTACGACATTACCCTTTTGTACAACTCTTCAGCCTTTCCACGTAACATTAGTATTTTTTAAAAATGGAATGAAAATTAAGTTAGTACAAGAGAATTGTTGTCTCAATTTTTTTATCCCAATCTTACTTTCAAAGAAAGTCTCTAAGTTTTTAAAATGATTTTGCATGCATACACAATCCCTTCTAATTAATGGAGGTTGAAAGGAAATTTGTATGTTAATCATATAAAAATAATTTTTTTTTTGTGAGGTCACTTTAAACTTTTTTCTGTAATACCAGCCATTTAGATACCTATTGTTAATTTTATACACAAAATAAAAACTAATTTTATAAATATAAAGGTATCAATTATAATTATTTAGATACCTAGTTATTAACAATTTAAAATATGAACTTATAATATAGTATTGCTGCTCACACTTTTTATTATACTCATATTTAATATATTTAATAATGAGTCTAAGCCTAAATGTTACTAATCACTGTTTGCAATGCTCTGCCAACTGATACCACCCAAACCTAAGTTCCTAAGATCACCTCTAACACAATTTTCCCACCTTTATTTTAGTCTTTCCTATAGATTTTTGGCTATTTGGCTCAGCACTTTTAAAATTATTTTGGTATTGAGCCAAACAACTTAACAATACCATCTTAATTGACAGAGAGTCATCAGTTAATTATATTAACAAAACCTGTAATTACACCTTATGTAATCTCTAAATTACTCGTATAATTTATGTGGGTAACTTAAGGTTTGATAATGAGATTCAAAACCAAACATAAATTAGAATTTATTATTTTTTTAATGGATGATAAAAATAACAAACAAATGGTTATTTGTATTACCTATATGATCAATACATAAATACTACTTGTCATTCAGAATTTCTCTTTTATATTTCATACATTTAACACACCATGCTATAATAAAATTCAAATGACTTACATTTTCCCAAAATATTTTCAAGAAGTCCTATCAAAACTTTAAATTCCAAAAATTTCCTCATATGGTTATTCTAAAAAAAAATAAATGTATTAATCTTATAATGGATTGTAATTATAGATGAAAACAACGTTAATCTAATATACCCTTCTCGTAACTATCATACTCCTTTTCCCAGATTTATTTGAACTATAAGGGATATTAGAAAAACATGCTTGTTCGTATAAATATACTATCAGATGTATTTATGTAACATATGCTTACGCTTGGTGAAGTCATATAATTTATAACAACTACGTTGAAGCATCATGCTACTATAAAATAATTAGTTTAATTTGAAAACATCTCTTTATTTAAACAACAATTTCCCTCCCTTTATAACCCCTTTGCTTAAGCAATAACAATAATTTACTTTGAATTGTATTCATTTTCAACAATATTCACACTAAGTAAAATGTTCTTGTATATATTCAACACATTTCCATTTTTATGAAGTTGCCATCATGTAAATGTAACGACTGAATGATTTTATGATAACTTGTGACATATACAAAACTATTTATTTTAAGCATGGCCATAAATAGTTTTATAACAAAAAGTAACATAATTTACAAAAAAAATTTTTTTTATCTTTAAGAATTTTGTTGATTGTACATAGCAGATAATGATATCAATTTCTAATAATTTTAATCAGCAACAAAATTAGAATTTTTAAATTTATTTTTTAAATCATTAACAATACTACAATAATGTCAAATTTTGAAACAAAAAATGATTATTTAAATAAGTGATTTTATATATATATTTTTTTAAATCCAATAAAATCCCATTACTAATTATTTTTAGAATATACATCATATTTCTAGATTAAGTTCTATAGAAAAATATGAAGATTATCATTATATAAAAATACATGTCTATAAAAGTTACCAATTTATGAAATGCAGTAAGAAGCGTAAATTTTTCTTTATTATTTCCAGAATAAAATGCGATTTCTTCAGAATGCGTAATGAGACGAGAATTAATGTAACGATATTCACCCTCCAGCTTCTGCTCTTGAATTGTAAATCTACCAGCTGGTCTTCGGAGGTAAGTCAACAAACTTCCACCAAAAACTAAATAGAGAAGGAGAAGTCCAGGAGTCTATAAAAAAAAAAAATAATGAAAAATTAGCATAACAAAATAAACTGTTTAATAGTCAACTTTCTCAGAATGTTTTGTGAAAAAATTACTTCATTTTACTAAAACATAAAATTAAAAAATTTAGGAAAATTGTTTTACCAAGAAAAAATCTAAACATGTTTTACCAAGACATGTATTAATATTTAAAAAAATGTGTGTGTCAGCTCCGACCCACGACTGGAGTTTACTCCTTAAGAACTATTATTGTGTAGATTATGTAAAAAGAGGGAAAATTAAAGCATCTTAAAAAATAATCAAAGCATATATAAATATTTATCCATATTATTTACATCATTTCAATGAAATATATAACATCAACTATTTCACATAATATTAATTTTTAATATTTTTATATAAATCATTCTTGAGAAGATTAGTTTGTTCTACCGTGAACAACTGACATGAAACATGGTTTTGAACAGTATTTAGTCCGTGAATAGTATTATCATCATTAATAAATACTGTGACAATAGGTTTGTGGTAACTAAAATACGATACATGTAAGTCTAAATTAAGTTCATATTTCAAGAATTGTACCAAGTGTAAACTTTCATCTTTACTTAGTGAAAATTAAATTTGCTTTTCACTATTAAAATTTTACTTATTGACGTTGAGCGAATAAACAAATATCCATTGTGTCTTTATCTTTGAAAGAACCAATGATAAATGATTTCATACTAAAACTGGTTTCCCTATAAGCAAGAATTTTTCAATTTAAAGGCAATCTTGATGAAGCTTAGAAAGAAATTCCCTAACACTGACCGACCGCTACCTCAGGAAAGAGCTCTAAATACTCCTGGCCGAAACTGACCGTAGGGACAGAGGTCGGCTAGAGCTGACCATCGCTGGGGCCGGAATACTTTTTCGCAACACTGAAGTGACTATTCAAGGCGCAAATAGTAATAAACTATAGTAATTCTTTTGCAGAAGGTTAAATAATAAAATACTGTTATTTTTCAAAATTTCAAAACTTAATTTGAGATTTACAACAGATTAATAATTTAATTTTGTATGAAAAATTTCAAAGCAATTATCAATGCATAAACCGACATCGCATTTTTTAGATATATGTATATGTAATATATATACATATATAATATATAAGATATGTAATACAGGGCATAAGTTCCTTTTTGACCAGAATAATATTCCATCCTGGTGAGAAGTCTCGATATGTTCTGCGAAATTTCCTCTTCCGATGATGTGCTTAACTTCCTGGGCCGTTTTCTATTTGTTCTACTTTCACCAATTGATTCTTCTGATTCAATGTCTGATGGTAGTGATTCACTACATTCTATTTCACTATCATCCCTTGTGAAATATTCTTCAAGATTTGACATTCTGTAGGGAGTCGCGAATAAAAAATAATCAAACAAATTATATACGGCACTATCGTTATTGGCTTTTTTTAATGTTAATTTTAGTTGTTTATCACCATTAAATTGCCGATATTACATCTTTTCTTTCCCATTTGTTTGCTATCAACTATCCACTACTCACATTCAGCCACATAAAAAAAGGAAAATATCAAATATACTCAAACATTTTATAACTTAAAAGAACACTTTAATTAAAAATACATACAAAATTGAAAATTAATAATATGTTTATATCATAATTTACAACCAAAACAAAAAATATTTACAAGAAAAAATAGTCGCAATCAATTAATAAATAAATGCTCAATGATGTAATGAATAATAACTATAACATATTATCTTACCTCGACACCTAAATTTGTTGTCAAACGATAAACATAAATAAATATATCTAACAGAGGTTTGCACATATTAGAGTACATGTTGGTAACCATATCGCAGAACTTCTCAACGTCCGTAGTTAGAAGTTGGTCAGCATTAGCAATTCTTGTATCCAAATTCGACATTTTATAAAAAGTAAATCCTCTAAAAAAAAATAAAAAACATAAAGGTTGAAAAATCAAGTAATGAAATTTAAAATGAAATGAAGCAGAAAACAGATTCTATCAATGACAGAGTGACTGTTTCATTACCCCTAAAATATGATCATAGAAGTTTTGGGAATGGCATATATTTATACAAACACACATTTTCCCCTCACTTGCTTGAGCACTTCGTACTGGCTGCCTTTGATTCAAATGAGCTGAATTTCAGAATGTAAGATTGCTTTCTAAGGAGAAAATTACCACAAAAATTATGGAAAATTTCAATCAATTAACCTTCCCAGGATAATTTGCATGATCATTGCAAAAAATTGAAAAAGGCATACTTTTCAAGTAATGTGTAATCAAAATATTCTTTCCACCATAACTTCATTCTTTCGGATATACAGTTCATATATTGTTAGTTAAAGAGCTTTAAGAAAGATATTTTAAGCAATCAAAAAAATATATACAGAGTAGTTACAGCACTGTATTCTAGCGATAATTGATTTTTTGATTTTTGCAAAGCCAGTCGATTTTACTAATGCTAAACTATCTTACAATAAATAGTCTAACTATTTCTAAATATTTATCTTTCCTTAACCTTTTAGCTGGACCATCTTACCTTTATATAGACAACCAATAAATATTTAATGTTATGTATTTACACATGCACAGCTAACTAATAAAATAAATAATACTGAAAGTCATAGCTTACTTTAAATACTCATCATACAAGTAATGAGTAATTCTTGTTCTTAATCTCAGTTTTAACTCACCAAGTCCCCACTGAAACAAGTTTATTTTTCTCATAACTATGTCATGAAGAAATGCACTACTAACAAAATAAATATTTAAAAATTATAACAACATTTTTTATTAACTTCATTAAGCTATAGAAAAATAAATACAACCTGAATAATATAATCCAAACATAGTATTAAAGCTGTGGATTATTTGAAGTTGAGTAGAAAAAATCTGATGAGGATCCACATACTTAAACCTATAAATAAGTGGCTTGAAAACAGATCCTGATTTAATTAAATTGGCATTTATTACTTAAGGGACACAGTTAATATATGAAAAATGATAGCTGTGGTTACTTAATAAAACATTTCGGTAAAGTGATTTTCATGATTCCTGTACCTCCGTAATTATGTAGTGGGAGGAAAAAAGTAGTTTAGATTGACAAGTTGTTCAAATAGTCACTTCTGATTTATGGATAGTAGCCAACATTTAATATGCTTATGCTCAAAAATATGTTACTGGATATCATATAGATAATTAATGTTCATTGCAGTAATTAAAATATAACTGATGTACCTATGCTATAAAGGATTCCAATAAAAATTCAACAAATGATTTAAAATTTTCTATTTAGATTTTAAATGCTATATTCTAATGAAACCAAATCATAGACATTATGACTTGTAAATAATTTTTTTACAAATAAATAATCAATAAAACATTTACAGTAAAACATCAAGAATATCAGAGAGGGATTCAGCCCAAGAGGAAGTTTTATTAAAGACGAAAATGGAAACCGTCTTAGTCACGAAAGAGAAATAATGGAGAGATGAGTAGAACATTTCAGGAGTCTTAGGAGACGGCCAGAAAGCGGAGAAGCAAGAAAATGCCGGAAGGGTGATTGCAAATGTACAAAGTGAGGTGCAGGACTTTGAGGAGGTAGATATCCCCCCTGAAATGGAAGAGATTAGTGAAATAATATCACAGCTCAAAAATAATAAAGCACCAGGGAATCGCCAGGCCTGGATGGTCTGCCATATGAATTTCATAGAAAAAATCCCTGAAAATGGTGTAAAATTCATTCATAATATGTTTAACAAAATTTTAAGCAAAGAAACAGTACCGCTTACCGAGACACCCTCTCACCCATGCTCTTTTCAATATTTATGAATGATTTAGAGGAATATCTATTGAATGAAGGTTGTTCTAGTGTCGGTATTGACCATGAAAATAGTATTACGATCCTCATGTATGCGGACGATTTAGTTTTACTATCTAACAAGTTAGTCGAGTTGATTTTTTCACTAAAGTTAGCCAAAGCATTAGCCAACATATCATGGTTGTATTATCGTCTATTTCAATTGCAAATTATCAAATTTTGAATTCAATAAAACTGTTAATTAAAATAACTTGTTTCTGTTTCTGAATTGTTGCATTCATCATATAGCACACAATCAAGATGTAACTTTCAGAAATTCAGTTGTTCGTCTATTTCAATTGCAAATTATCAAATTTTGAATTCAATAAAACTGTTAATTAAAATAACTTGTTTCTGTTTCATCAGAATGGCAACATTCATCAAATAGCACAGAATCAAGATGTAACTTTCAGAAATATAGTTGTTTTATTATTATATACCACGAACAATAAAATATAAGATTTGTTATTACAATAAACAAGTATTTGAACAATCTATTGTAATCATAAAAACAAATGAAATATCATAAACAGAGAAAAATTAAGAACAAATATTAATGACTTTTTATATCCATCTCCTTTATAATAAAGTATTTTAAAAATTACTGATCATTAATCAAGATAATCTTTATCATATGACAGATAAACTAAAATAAATTAGAGTTAAAGATTTATAGATTCTAATGTATTATGAATTTATACATTCAACATTTATTTATACATTTATACATCCTATTCTATAGACCTATTAAAATATATTATTCAGAACTGACTTAGCAATATGCAAATAAGAAAAGGAAGTTAGATAATTAAAATAAAATAATTGAACATTGATAAACTTACTTTAAGTATATTGTTCACTAAGGCTATCTGAAAAATAAAAAATCAGAGATATAATATTTGAAAATATGAGAGAAACAAGAAAAAAAAAAAATATATATATATAAAATAAAACAATTATTAAAATTATGCAAAACCTGATTATTCTGTTAACAATGAAATATAACATTATAACTTATGCAATAATTGTCCAGTCTTTTGTAAATGCATGCACATGTGTATTTATGTGCTGTATAATGCAGGTTTTTTATGTATTTCAAATAAATAAATTAATAATAATAAATCATCCTCAGAGAATTTGATGATTAATTCATTGACTATCATCTTTGTTTTTAATAAAACTCACAATAGGTATGACAGCGAAAAACTTGAACAAGCTGAATCTGAACCCTTTTTTATCCATGGTTACAATCAAACTGTAAAAAAAAAAATATGACACTAATTTTCATAACTCAATAATAAAAACTTATAATCAAAATAAATCAATTCAAAAGGCTTAAATTAAAAGCTTTAAGAAATAAATCATAATAGTTGTACATAATCTTGAATATATTATTACTTTTCAATAACAGTTGCATGTCTGATCATCCAGATGTCACACAAAGTTCTTGCTACAAGAGATCCAGCCACCAAAGTCATAAAACCAGCTTCCGGACTTAGCCATCCAGGTATCCCAATTCGCAAAAGAAACCTTAGTTGACGTAAAAAGTTGGCATCCACATATGCCTTAACTTTCACTGGGGTTTTCTAAATGCCAATTACATAAAAATACAAGGTTTGTAAAAAAAAAAATTACTTGTAGGAAATCAAGTATACAATTAAAGAATAATTTATAATCATAAATATTGCAGTAGGAAATTTCATTAACAATTATAAGGAAAAATTAAGTGATAACAAGCTTTATAAAAAAATAAAATGAGTAATGAAATGAAAATAATCTATATCATCTTTTAACAAAAAAAAAAAATTACAGAATTGACTGTCATTGTTATTCAGATTAAATAAAAACTTCCAATGAAGTGATATTTATTTATTATATGACATTCAAAATAATAAAACCAATATAATAATATAAATTCAGGTAACTTAATTCTAATAAAGTAGAATTTAATTTCTAATATTAAACTAGGAGCAACGAATAAATGAAGAACTTCCATACTTGAGCAAACAAGGTTTATAAATTATTTTTATTTTATACAAAAACAACTATATTTACAATTATACTTTAATTATTCGTTTAGGTTAAATTAAAGATAGAAAAACACATATTCATTCACAAAATATAATTTTCAATCAAATTAAAAATATAATTCACCTCTCCAATTACATATTCAACTTCAGGATGAATAACTTTCCTGGAAAAATAAAACAAATGTGTATTAATGATGAAAAAAAATTAAACATTCACTATAAATAAAATAACTAACCATTTGATCCCTGTGTTAAATTTCTTTAATACTTTGACAGCTAACTATGATTTTCAAACACAATCAGACTTCGTATTTTGAAAATAATTTAATATACCAGGCCTGATGGTTAATTATTTTTCTGACTATAATATTTTACTGAATTGTGTGCTATAAATTCTATGAAATATTATTACTAATTTGAGTTATAAGTGGATTGTGGAACTGCATAGTTTAAAGAATACTTATAATTAAATCTCTAAATTTGAAGAAGTAAAAATAAAAACAATATAATTATTTACCTGGTTAGTTGTTTGGATTTTTTATTTTTCTTCAAATGTTTTTTTAATAAATATAAAATAATTGGAATAGCTACAGCACCAGTAACACTTTGTCTTGTCACATATTTACTAAAATTTGCCATGATTATAATGAAACGAGGGATAAAAAGGAAAATATTATAGACTGGAAACACAAATTATATCACATCCCTCTCTAATTGTTAGAGCACAACTGAACATAACCATTTAAATTGCTCACCTCACAACCCTGTAACCTTCCCTGAACTTCGTATAACCTTGAAGTAATTTGAAATCTCCCACCTCAATTATAATATTGAGAAAATTATTGCATTGTTACTTTATTTTTGCTGTTGATATAAAGATTATCTACATGTATTGTAGTGTAGCATTGAGCAATAGCGGTTTAGCATGTAATCATCATTCGTAATTACACATTAATGCGTACAGAAATACATTGGTACAGAAATGTTTTTTTCTTTTCCCCTGCACATTATCTATATAAATTCAGAAAAGTTGGGAAAGATGATTAGCTAATAACATTAAGGATTCAGTAAATAATGTTTTCTTCTCATACTGTAAGTGTAATGTAACTGATTACAAATTACAATTGGAGAGAAATGCAAAAATGACTTAATTTCTAAATACGTTTCATTAAGACGTTTACTGATTTATTTAATTTTTTTTATAAAATGTTTGAATGGTTAACAGATCCGTTTAGTTTTAAACAATCATATAAAGGCCTAGTTTAATATTATTTTATTTAATACACGAGGCCTTGGGGTGATGTAGGGTGTTTTGGGAAGGTGTTTGGTTTGTAGTAGAGGTACTAGCACTTATCTGAGTACATGTAGTTTTGTTATTTCCTCTTTGTACGATTTTGGAATCGATTTGTCGTGTAGTATGCTTATGATAAGTTCCCAGTATAATAGTGTTGATGCACCTGGGGCGCTTGATGAAGTTGAACAATGAAACATTGTGGCGGTAAAACCTGGGATTAGAGATAACATAAGATACTTAACATGAGCCAGAATCTAGATTACTCTGGAGCTCGTGGAGAAATGCCTGGCATTTCTAATGAACCAGGAAAGAAGAGATGTATTGATGATATTATTGAGCATATGACAGCTGATCTGCAGAGCTATGAAGGACAATATATTCTTTTAGGATCACCACCTGCTTCAGGGCATACAGTTTGGACTCCTCCACAACCTCAAGGAGTGTATTATCAGCCTGTTAGAGATAACAATGAGATGATGATGATGGATGTTGGTGGTGGGAAATATGTTAATCTTGTTTTTAAACCTGGAACTCAAGAATTCAATCAACCCATGAGTTTTATTCATTATCAACAACCACAGAATTTAGTACAGCCACACATCATTGACTATTCGCAAAGGTATGTTCTATCAGGCACTCACGTTTTCAATTTTGTCTGATTTCGTCTTAAACTGAAATGTTGCATGTTTTTTATGAGTATTTATTCTCTATTGTAGTTGTTTGAGGAGAATGATGCTCAAAGGTAGTATGTGTAACATTTGTGTGTCATTTTAATGTTGAACTGCGAAACCTAAACTATCATTGTCAGGGTATCTTCCATATTATTAATGTATCTGTCTTTGTTTCTATCACTTCATTCTACTGCTCTTTAATGATGATTCTTTTTAATAATTGTTTACTTTAATTTGGCTTAAAACAAATTTGTTACCTTATCAACAGACATTTAACAATTAGATAATCGAAAATTTGATCTTTCAATTTTTTAAAATAAGTTGGCAATTTAAATTGCTTTTAAACTATCTATCAGCATGATTATTATGATTTTATAAATTATGAAAAATTTCAGTGATGTTATTTATTTTTTTATTTTACTTACAATGAATGACATTCCTATACCGATTATTATTATTATTATCATTGTGGTTTTTTAAAAAAAAGGAGTAATGCTACTCTTTAATTGACAACTGGACCAAATGGTTTTATTATTCTTTGAAGTTAAAATAATCTGATCTTCAGGAATTTATATTGAGTAGCTGATTAAATTTTAATTCATTTTAATGAATCAATATTTGAGTGGATGAATCCTATTTAAATTTCATTTGCTTAAATAATTAATTTTTTTGGTGTTGATAATGGTGAATTAATATTAATGTTGAAGTTAATGGTCAGAGTGCAGTCAATTTTCATTTTTTTATTTATTTTAAAAGTCAATAACTCAGTTTAAACTTGTCAGCCATTATCAGGGCTAAAATTGAAATAGAGGTACAAGAGAGATATAAGATGTGCTATGTAAAAAAATAAAAGTTACTAGCATATGGTTTAGAACTAATTAACAAAAGGAATTTAAATTAAGATATTAAAGAAATAAAAATGCATTATGTAAATAAATTGTCAGCTTAGCAAATTAGGAAATTCTCTTTTTTTCTGGCATCTACGTCATTGTCCTTTACAAACTCATTACTCCATATTACTTCTATTTCTTAATGACATCTTCTTTAGTGAAAAATACAACGAAAACCTATTAATAGCCCTTATCCCGAATGGTTTCCTTCCGATCACTTCCCTTCCCTGATCTCCTTATCAACATTCATCGTATTAACTCTTGATTCATTGAGCCAGTTGTATGTTTGATCCATAGCTTTAACAGGTATTGCATGGCTAATACCTACAAATCACAATTTTAAGTAGTAGGTAAGGCATTCACACTTTCGAGCAAGCATCAGGAGTCCCTTTCATGGTCAGCGAGTCCATCTGGCATGTTTAGGAGGAACTTTCAAGTAGTTTCCAATCATCTCATATGTGTAATAATCGCCTAACTAGTATCAAGATTGGTTTAATTGTTTTTAAAGTATTTAAATTTACTTTTATTTATATATTAAGGAAATTCACTTTTCGTATTATAACTTTAAAATAATTTCTGAATAAAGGGCTGAGAACCATTAGGTTGTATGTTCTAAAGATTAAAGTTAAAGAAGTAAACTAGATCTTTATTATTATTCAACGGTTATGAATAAAACTTAATACTTTTCAATTGTCAATGGCAACTCATTTTTCACAATTTAAAAAACCTAGTTGTAATTTGCAACTAAAAATAATTTAATTGTTAAGAAAGTATTCACTAAACTATATCAAATAAAATAAAATTTGCATTTTATTTACAACTGAATCAACAATTACTAATTATTTATTTAGGGAGTAGAGCATACTAATCACTTAGTTCCCAAGTAGAGACTGACTATGGCGATAAACTATTTATTATTTTGATAGTTGTGATATAGAAAACCCTCCTGGGGCTCACGAAGCATTTAATTGGAGGTAAAACCTGGAGGTTGGACATGATCTCAGTCATCTTCAAATCATATCTCTGCATAACTTTTGTCTTAGAAACAGTGTAGTCCATATCATTTACTGAACACATTACACTAACTGAGTTGTAATGAAAGTTCCTTTTTTTTTTTGTCTAATTATTTAGTTACAAATTTAGTTAATTAATACCCCAACTCCACTTGTTTCTGCTAGAATTAGTATTGTGCGGGGTAAATGGTTATTTTTTAGTTAATAATAAGTAAAACCTTACATAATGGATAATAATATTAAAAAATAAAGATTTACAGAGAAGAAATTGGTCTGGGTGGAGGTTAAGAAATAATTCCTTAAATAGTGAAACTATTAGAAACCAATGTTTTGACCCACAGTTTCTTATAATTTGAACCAACATTTCTAATAAATAGTTTCACTATTTTAAGGAATTATTTTTTTAAACTCCACCCTGACCATTTTTTTTTCCATACTTAGAATTTAATAGAATAGATAAATAGTTTTACTCTGGAACCAGGTCCCCTTAGAATAACAGAAATGAACAAAATTAAATAAATATATATCTGGCCAAAGGCCTACTTCAGAATAAAACAATATTTACATAATATCTTGAAAGTAAATAACTAAACAGGTATGTTTTAGTAGAGAATCAGAACATTTGAAACAAAATTAAAATAAAAAAACAGACAAATTTACAAATTAAAAAAATAAATAAGCTTATGGAAAAATAAGTGAATAAATAATAGGATCTAATAATAAAAAAAAAACGATATCATTATGAGTGAGGAATATTTACACTAGTTCATCAATCGATCAAGTTGAATATATCTATAAATTATTTATTGATTATAAAGCATCTGATAGGGAATTTAGAAAATGTAGGAAAAGTTTGGATTTAAATGAGGTTAAAGAAGACCCATGATGGATATCGAGTGGGAGTGAGTTCCAAAGAGAGATAGAACGGGCTAGAAAGGAACGCTCAAAAGTTTTGGTTCTGTGGGAACGAATATAAAGATCAGAAGGGCGAGATCTTGTGCCCTGGGATTGGATAGACGATTTGAATTGTAGGAGACTATAGATATAAGATGGATGTTAGAGTCTGCGGATAGAAGGAAAAAGCCACTTTAACTCAACGTAACGGCGGGACACATGGGACCTCCTCAGGGCGTCGAAGACAAATCAAAGCGAACCTATATGGTAAACTAATGAAGATTTATAATTATCCAAGTTTAAAAAAAAAATTAATAACACATAAAAAACTTATCTGGCTAATCTACAGTTTTTCCTCTTTGGTATGAGTTCTTAGTACCGAACGTTTGGGTGACCTAAACGTTTATTCTTTTACTTATTATATATGATTGGTACACTAAACCCCCACCTATCTTAACCTTCACAATTAACTATTATCCAATTCACGATTCTGCAACAATAATAAATTCTACATATACAAAATCCTGAAGTCCAGTAGTTTTCTTGGTCACCTAAAAAAATGTTGATAAAATATTCCAGTTAGTCCTAATCTCCTAATAACTCTTCAAAACCTCCTCTTCCCCAACTATTTTCCATTACAGATCTATTCTATACCTTCCTTCACACTCTCTCTTGAGACTAAAATATCTTTATTTTCCAGTTTCTTTCATTTATGCCTAATGTTAAAAATAATTAAAATATTTGTATAGTAAGCTCCCTCAACACTCCAATATACTTTAGTTTACTTTGTGGCTCTGAAGCCCATAATTTCAACCTGTAATTATTATTTTGAATAAACTACTCCCATAAATAAAAAGGGAAATACATTATTACAATCGACATATCTTTTTCTTTTTTTTTTTACAGAGGTTATAATGAAAGTCTTCCAAATGGGTGTCTTATTGAAAATGTAGTAGGAAATTGGGTTCCCAACCGGACTGGGACTTATTCCCCTTTTCCTGGCGTATCCCAGGAAGATGCTCCTCCCATCCCTCAGCAACAACAGATTAATCAGCAGCAATCACCTGCACCAGCACCAGTTAAGAAGCAGCGGATAGTTGCTGAGGTAACAATATTTAAACATATAAATTATGTTTTTACCTACTACGAGTTATAATAATAGCAATTTGTCTATTGGCTACAATATTTTTAGTCTATTACTATCTAGCTAAAGTTACTTATTCATTAAAGTTGCAGGAAGTTTTTATATGTTTTATTTTCAAAACTCGTTTTGGTAATTTGTTTATCATTAAAATCAAATTATGTTTTGCCGAGAAGAGTTTAAAGTAAACATCTTTCAAACCTATTAATTATCTTTTGTATTTACATATCTCTTGTAGATAAGTCCCCACTTTTGTTATCTTTTAAAATAGTGTTCATTACATTTTATGTCTTTCCTTGATACTGAGAGTTTAAAAAAATAAAATTTATTATTGATTTGAAGAAAATAATATTGGAAATGAAATTCATTTATTTATCAGTTGAATGATCCTGGGAATATTGTGAAAAAAGATTTTGGTGATAATTTTTTTTTGATTTTTGCAGGTCAAACCTATGCGTCCCAGCTATTCTGACGTTCTTGCTAAATCTCCTCCATTAACACCTCCTCCTACAGCAAAAACAGCATCTAAACCTGTTACATCTCCTCCAATGCCTTCTGTAAAATCAGAACCAAAGAAACCTCAAACCAAGCCCAACAGTATTCCTAGTGAGTTTTTTAAAAAATGTTTAATTTTAAAATTGTAATGTGAAAGGAATTAGAACCCAAATACATATTTTACTTTTAATTTTCATTATATTTTACAACTACGAGGCCTTGCTCAGGTTCATAGGAGTTTTAGGGATAAAACATGCTTGAGGAAACATTTTGATCTCTGACTAAAAACTCTTTAGACTGATTCAAAATTTTTCTTATGTTTTATATCAAAAGTCAAATAGGTTTTAGTTTGAAATCAACAGATTTAGTTTTGCAGAATTTACCTAAAATTTTTTTTTTTTGAGCTTCTAATTGTTTTTTTCATCCAGAAAACAGTTTAATCATTAAAAACTGTTTTATTTTGTATAACATCTGTATTCTCATTACAAAAAAATTTAAACTACACATTCCCTTTTGCTTACATATTTATATGCAGTAGTTGTTTGCTTATTTATTTTTACATTTTATCAAGACTGTCCTATCTATCACTATAATTTTAGATGGTAAAGTCAACAGTAACCTAAAGAGGGAAAATTCTAATGGAAGTAATGAAGCTTTAGCAGAAAAGGCAAGGGCTGCAATTAGGAGATGGCTTTCTCAAGAATTTGAGCCTCCTGTCAAACAAGATATGAAAAAGGAAAAGAAGAAGAAGTCTAAACAGGCAAAACAAGGTACTTGTATTTTGTTTTGTTTTTGTGCTTTATCAGATTAATAAAGATGTTATTATACTAACTTTCTTTCAGAATAATCATAAATCAGAATTTTGAATCTTTACCTATTACAAGAATTGAAAAATATTTTGTATTTAACTAGACATTTTTACCTTGCATAGTCTTCTAATCTAATTTGACACTTATTTCGATAACACGGTTTTGTGAGTGTATGTGTTGCTATGTAATGGGTAAAGGCAATTATATACATATACATATATATATATCCAATATACATACCCAACTTAAAATATAAAAAGAAAATTATTTAGATTTTGTAGTCGCCAAGGAACTTTGAGGATATATAAAAAAAATCCTCTGATGGCCTATTTCCAATAACACCCACCACTCACATTACCTTGAGTTGTCACAGGAATTTTCTATGTTTGATTTAAGAAATATTTTTTCTAACAAGGCTTTTTAATTTTTTTATATTAGAAATAGGATAGATAATAATATAATTTATCCATTTTTTCAATTGTTTGGTTGTTTTATCCTCTTCTAACATTATCTGTTAATCTCTGTTGTGATCAGTTTTAGGGATAATTGGCCTGAAAAACCAATCATTTCACATCTTAATTGGGATGTATGATATTGGGGTAGAACTTAAAAACTTGGTCATATATTTTTTGGCATTTCCTTTTGTGGGGTGGGTTGTGAAAATATTAGTTTTATTATTCTCTTTCGCTGTGATCACTTGGTATCCACTCTGTTGCAACTTTTGATCATCTTCTTGGATCAAGTCTAGCTTCAAGAAGTAACATGACCAGCCTTATTAATGCTTAAAATCCTTCTAAAAATAATTGTAGTTGTGTCTTGTTAAGCTTTTCTTAACTTTTATTTTGTTGTCAAACCATTTTTGAGATCTATATAAAATTATTGGGTTTAAACGTGTTTCCATTAATTTAAGCTTGAAGATAATTGTCCAAGTATTTTTTCCACTCCATGTTGATCCTTCTATTTATATATCTCATCTAATTTAAATTTAAATGGATTGACATAATATAGATGTTTAACTATTTATTGATTTTGATTAAGTAAATGTTTGAGTATTAGATTGATGCTAAGTGTCAAAATTGTATTGTAGTTAAAAAAATGTTGTTAGAATTTAATAATCGATGTTTGTGTTAAAGTGTGGGTTGAAGTAATTTCACATGTTTTTATTCTGGATTAAATTGTTTATTAATTCTTTTAATAAAAGACATAATTAATTCTTTCTCACAATAAAAAAACACATTAATGAATATGTAAATATCAGGGTTATGATAATCCTTTCCTTATTACAATAAAAAAAAAGGTTTGTCAATACTTCATTAAAAATAACATGGTTACACGTATTAAAGTATCTTATGTAGACAATACATATTTTCTACTTACATTGATTAAATTATAAATCAGTGATTTTAAAAAGTGATCCTAAGTCAAATTAAGACAAGTGATTTTAGATTATCGTTTATCACTTAATTCAGAAGAAACAAATATATAAAAAATAACAGTTACTATCATTTAAAAAAATAATAGTTAAAATAAATGTATCTGCTGAAATAAAAAAAATTCACGACTTCATTACTTGCTTTGATGTGTATAGTAATACATGTTAGTTAATTGGTTGAGTGTGATCTAGGACAAATCACCTCCCTGCACAACCATTGTCTATGAAACAGTACAGTCTCTACCATTTACTGAATCCCAGATCTGTTCACGGGATGTAGTGGTACAGGTCTTTTATTAATATAGTGAATTTAAATAAATATTTATCAAGTTTTTATTCAGGATTATGGTTGTTCTTTGCTACAATCAAAAACCATATATTTCAACTAAGATGTGTTACTTCATAAAATGATGAATGAAACATGTTTTTATAAATTCAATCATTAATTAATTACTAAGTTATATTGCATGAAATTTCATTAATTATCATATATTCAAAACATACTGGGCAGCATTGTCAGGAAATTTCGATGTAATCATAGATTTTAACACTTGGGCAACTGCATGGGTAAACAGAGACTAGTAAGAGAAGGGAATGCTATGCTCAATATTGTTCTCCTTAAACTCGCTTTACTCTAAAATTCTCAACAATTGGCAGTGCATCAATCTGGCTTGTGCTAGAACAATCCTTACTTGTGAGGATGATTGGCTTGTTAGTTCTCTTTATACCCAAAGTGATCATCATATCAGCTTTTGAATGAAAGGTTCCATTAAAAATCAGGTTAAACCACAGCCACCAGGTTGGAACTGTCCATCCTTCAACAGACATTCGTTAGTTGCTATGATGGAAGGAAGAGTCGAATCATTAGGATCAGTTGAAGAGAGAGTTACACAGCTGATGATGCTTTTTACAGATGCCTATGGGAAGGACTCCTAACAGGAATTAGGATAATGAGATTGTGTTCTTTTAAAACATCTTAGTTTTAAAAGATTATCACAGTGAACGAGAAGTTCTATGGTTTACTATGCTTGAAGCAGAAGACGAAACCTAGTCTAAGCAACTATTGGGACTTAACAAAACAGCTTGAAGAAATGTAAATAGGTAGAAGAGGACACATGACAATATTTATTGACAAAGTAATTCAAGCTTAAATAAGCTTCTATAGCAGATAATTAATTGTACAAATGTATTTGTCGTTCTACTTACTATCATTTGTCAGTGGATTTCATCGGTTAGCATTTAACAGCAGATCACAAAACCAAGGTAATTCTTATTACAAAGAGGAAAGGAGGGACCTTTACTCTGATCATTGGAAATTATGACATGACATCCACTGTACGTATTAGATTTATATATATAGATTTGATGCCAAACTTCAGTTTGGTGACTATCTAAAGTAAAAAGCACAAATGACAAGTAATCTGACTCAAATAATGTCAAATGTTGGTGGACCTGTAGAAAGTCAAAGAAAGCTTTTGGCTAGTGGAACCATTGTATGCAGTACTGATCTGGAAAGAAGCCACTCAAGTACTGTCATATATTTGTAAGATTCACACTTCCTCTTTTGAAAGATTTTCCCTCTACCCTAAAAAAAAAAACATACAAGTATACATATAATACTTTACAAATACTGATTATTGGTTATAAATTCCTTAAAAATTATGTGTAATTCATTCCCATTTATAAACCTTTATTTGGATAAAATAGCCCTTGGTCTTGAGGTAATCAGTAAAACCTTAACTTTTAAGCATTATATGTTTTATTAGTTTAATTTCAAAATGAGTATTCATTAATTAATAATTATGGTCCATGCTTATACTTGTATTAATCAGTTGTTTTCATGACCAAAAATGATATTTCATAGTATATAACCAAATATCAAAACCTTCAAGTATTTTTAAAATGATACTTGGTTTTATTCATTTTTTTAATTCTTATATTTTTTGTACAAAAATATATAAAATTACCATAATGCTGTTAATACTCATTGTTCTTGTTTTTTAGTTGTTGAGAAGGAAGAAAAATTAGAAACCCAAGCAAAAGATGCTGAAGCTACCAAGGTAACTAATAGAAAAGAGAATGCTAACAGCACTAGTCAGCCTAAACCACAAGTTAGCGAAAGGCCACAGGTGAAGCCGAAAAATAGAGATAGAGATGAGAGAAAAGGTAAATCAAAAATAAATTTTTATTCCATGATAACATATTTTTTATATTACTGATTTAATAGTTAAAGTAATTTGATATTGGGTAAGTACATTATTATGTCACTGTATTTAACTCTTGAACTTGAAAGAAATACATTACAGACATTATATTTTTTTATTTTATTTTACTGTAAGTAAAAAATTTAGGAACTGTTCTTCAAAATACTTTGTTACATAGATTTTCCTAGATAATTTTTTGCCTACAAACACTGAAATAAAATATGCTTCGATTTTGTTGATCAATAGGCAAACAAAATCCACTAGAAAGCATTTTTTTTTTTTCATTTTTTCCCCAATAGGGGTGGCATTGGTATATTCCATACAGCCATATCTGAATTATATGAAAGTTATATTCTCAGTAATCCCAATCCCTTTGTTGGTACTGCTATAATTTATTATTTTTAGTTTATTTGTTATTATATAAATTTTTGCACCACACATATGTATATACATAGACACACACTCACATACATAATACAAAAACATATAAATGTATAAAAAATATATATATATATAAATGTGTTATATATTTTTGTTAATTTTTTCAAATATTCATGAAGATCACAAATTTTTTTAAGGTCAGATAATTTTAATATTTCATCATAAACAAAATTTCTTTTCAAATTTTAATTCTTGAGCATTATTTCTCTTTGTTGTATGTACGCTGCGCATTCAAGTATAATATGCTTAAGGGTCTCATTATGATTATACTTTTCACATTTAGGACTTTGTTTTAGGGCTATCTTACATAAATAATTGTTGCAAATTCCATGATTTGTTCTCAGTCTAATGTAAGTTTTTATTGTATCTTTTCCTATGTTTATATTTGCGAATAACGGTTTTCTAAAAATTTTCAGAAATATCGATTTATAGAACTGCCCAGTGGAGTTGTCCCGATACTGGCTCTGCCAACTTTCTACCTCATCTAATTTAATGATTTTATAATAATCTGTATACGGTATTTTAGTGTTTACTTCTTGGCCAGTTGTAACTGCTAAATTTGCCATTTTGTCCACTATTCCATGATCTGGGATCCCCACATGTCCCTTAATCCTCAACAATATAATTTGTTTATTCGCTTTTGTTGCCAGATAATGATATTTTATTATTTCCTTTTGGACATTATTGATACTTTTAATAACAATATTATTAAGTGATAATAATGCACTCTTGCTATCAGTTAAAACAACAAAATTTTGATCTATGGATTGATTGATGTATTTGACCGCTTCTAATATGGCCTATAATTCGGCTGTATGTGATGAAAAACCAGAAGGCAATTTATACAGAGAGGACTGTTTGTATTTAGGAACATAAATCGCACATCCCGATTCATCTTTGATTCTTGAACCACCGGTATAGATATAAACATGGTGGGGCCACTTGTCAGCAAGCAAGGCTTTTATAGTAGGGGCTAGCATTGAATGGGGCAATGAATTTTTACCTACTTCTAATTTTATATTAAATGTTTGCAAAGGCATTTCATATTGAGGAAGATTTTTATTTGAATATACTTCACACAGTGATTAATGGTATTTAATAAAGCTATTATATACTAAAGGAGTGTACTTCTTTTTCTGCCAGTATGGCTTATTTAGGATGAAAACACTAAGATTTACTACTTTATTGTAGCATTTCTGATTACTTGCAAACGTTTTAAAAAGAATTCTGTCTGTTAGTAGTTGTCTTCTGAATTTAAGAGGTGGTTCGTTAGCTTCATTTAATAAGGCGTCTATTGGGGTGGACTTAAGCGCTCCTAAGCAAATTCTTATGCTCCTATTATGGATTACATCTAACTTTTGTAAATGTGTATATGGAACTTCTCCATATATCGCTGCTCCATAATCGAATATCGATCTTATCGCACTCCTATAAAATAACAAAGAAATATTAGGATCTGCTCCCCATTTACTGTTGTTACTAATCATCTTTAAAATGTTCAATTTTTTTTCAGATCACTTTATGACTTTCTGAAAGTGTTGACTCCAATTTAGTTTTCGGTTAAAATAGACTCCTAAGAATTTCACGGTATGGACACTTGTGTAGGTAGTCCCAGCTAGTTGAATTCGGTCATTAAGTGGAAATGCTCGCACTCTACTGAATGGGCAAAGAACTGATTTTGAAGTTGAAATTGTCATTCCAGTGTCTAGTTCCCAACTCCTTAAACCTCCTACTGATTCATCTAATAACTCCACACACCTATTAATATCTCCTATAAATACATATGTCATCGGCAAATTGTAACATAGAAACCTCTTGAGGTAGGTATTTTCTTATGTCGGCTGAAAATATTGCGAAAAATAAACTACTCAGAATGCCTCCCTGGGGTAAACCTACTTGGGCTATTCTGCTCATGACTATTTTATTTGATATTTTAATGATATTCTTCTATCGCTGATCAAATTTGTTATTGTTTCAACACATTTAATGGGGAAATCCATGTCTTTCATTTTATAATGCAGTATATGTAACGGAACAGTGTCGTAGCAATGTTTAAAAATAAAGTGACTGTTTTTTGTCCTGACGTGAGTGCCGTGTGTATGTCCGTATTTAATTCTAGAAGACAATCCATTGTTGATTTACCTTTTCGAAAACCAAACTGATAATTTGGTAATTTAATTTGGGATTCTAACCACCTTTCCAGTCGGTGCTTTATCATCCTTTCAAATGTTTTTAGTATACATGAGCTTAAGGAGATTGGTCTATATGATGAAGCGTTATTTGGATCTTTATCTGGTTTCAAGATTGGAATGATATAGAACTCCTTCCGTGATTGCGAGACTACATTTGTTTGCCAAACGTCGTTTAGAATTTTTAGTAAAGACACCTTAATTTTCTGAGGCAGTTTACTTAACATTATGTAATATAAATTGTCAAGTCCTGGAGCGGTATTCAGATTATTTTTTAAAGATATTGTTAGTTCTTCCATGGTGAACTCTTTCATAAGTTGAAAATTTTTTCCAGATAACTCTTCACTATTGTTAATATTAGCGACATTTTTGAAAAGACTAACGGAGGGGCCAGTGTGTCCATAAATTCTTCACACCAATCGTCGTTCACAACAGGTAATCGGTTACTAGTTTTTCGATTATTAAGTATTGCCAGTTTATGCCAAATATCTTTCATCGGGGTAGATTTATTGATGCTTGCCCAGAACTGTCGCCAAGAGTACTTTTGTTTTTCTCTAGTGAGTCTTTTGAAATCTGCATCTGCTTTTTTGTATGATAGAAATGTTTTAGAATTTGGAGCATTTTTGTATATTTTGAAGGCATTTTTTCTGTTTTGATAAGAAACACTACATTCTTTATCCCACCAACTTCTACTAAATTTATGTTTGTAAACTTGTTTATAAGTTGGTATTGTCTTTAAACAGGAATTACTTAAAAATTCCATAAGCTGGTCATACGTAGGATTATCGGGTAAGAGATGACTATTATTTGTGATGAATGTTTCATATTCCTCCCAATTTGCAGCTTTTATTTGCCACTTTCTTGTGGATTTGCACATGTGACAATCATTGGTATTTGTATTATGAATTTCCATCACTATGGGCAAGTGATTGGAGCCTAATGGATCATCATGAACTTTCCATTCTATTTTGTTTAGAATATTGGGTGAGCAGAGAGTTATATCCAATGCAATATTGTTGGCCTCATTCATATTATTAACGTACGTAGGGGACCCATCATTCAACAATACTAAATCTGAATTTTCTAGAGCAGGCATTGCCCGTTTTATCACAATAATTACAGCCCCCCCCCCCCGATAATGGTGAGCGTTTGCATCTCCAGACAAAATTAGAGGGGAATCAAAACTCTTTATAAATTTTTCCCAACAGTTTTGAAGTATTACATTTTTAAGAGGGTTATAAAATGAAACTACGTTAATTTAGAAATTATTATTTAGCACGATTTTAGTGGCAACTACATCCGTTTTGTCTATTCTATGAAAATTTGAAATTTGTGAAAAGGTATATTTATTCCTTATCAAAATTGCAACTCCCCCCCAGCCATCTTCTCTATCTTTTCTTACGATATTGAATCCTGGGAAATTTATATATTTATCAAGTTTAAACCAGGTTTCTGATATTATGGCAATATCAATATTATATGTGAAGAGAAAATATTCTAAACTATTTTTATTAGCTAGTGCAGATCTTGCATTCCATTGCATTAGTTTGTATGATTTAGGCATAAAAATGAATTTTTAATTAATATATTAATTTTTAATTTTATATGAAAGTGATTAAAATAGTTTAGTTAAAGGTTATTTTTTAATTACATTAATAAGTTTTCTTCTCTTTCTTTAATCATGTTTCTAATTTCTACTTCAGAAATGGTTAAATTTTTTGTTGATAAAATTGAATATATAGTTTCAGAAATTAGATTAGTTTCACTCGATTTTGAGAAATTTGTTTCAATAGGTTTTGGAAAGTTTGTATTTGAAGGTAACGGAACCGATGGATATAAAGGTACTGTGTAACTATTATTTATTTCTCTCCTAATCCGCTCTGTTGGTTCGACGCTCGATTGTTTATCGGGACTTGAGACCCGAATTCTTTTGTTCACACTAATTTTGCTTTTAACTGGCAGGTTTATTTTATTAAATATTTGATTGTTATTAGCCTGTTCTAAAGCTGGGAAGGTTTCTGGCGTTTGCCTTACAACGATCCTACTGTATGATTTGCTTTCTAGAAAGTTTTTTGCTTCCATGTAAGTGAAATTTTGGGTTGACATTAACTCTTTTATCTTTTTTTGATTGTTATATTCTGGGCATAAGTCTTTTGCTAGCGAGGAGTGATTTTGTTTACAATGTATACATTTTAATGACGTACCGGGAGGACACTCTTCTTTTACATGTTTTTCTCCACAAACCGAACATCTGGGAGTTGTACTTTTACATTGAGTAGTCACATGCCCATATCTAAAACAATTGCGACATTGCACAACTGATTAAATGTACTTATGTACTTCGCACCTATCGTGATGGATACTGATATAATTAGAGAGAATCTGGCCTCTAAATGTTATTAAAACTATACCCGTAGGTTTGAGTTCGTACTCCTTTGTTTCACGGTTTAGAATTTTTTTTTTTGAACCTTCTGACTCCGATAACTTTTAGTGATTCAGCGTACAAAGTTTTAGTGTAATGCCATATGTCCTCTTCTGATAAATTAATATCTGTGCCCCTTATTATACCTTTTCGTTCTAGCATAAAATGAGGAATATAAACTGTAAAATTTTTTGATTTCAAAATTTCTGAATTGACTAATGCGTTCGCTTGTAGTCCTAATCGGGTTTCAATTTTTATCCTATTTCGACCTGACCTGGTTAAGGATTGGATATTATTATATATTGTAGAACAAGCCTCATTCAATAATTTGCCTATAGTCATAGGATGTAGCCTACTTATTCCTGCCCCTTCCTGCGATTTACTTTCGACAAAGACAAAATAAGGGCCCATGTCTCATTCCTCATATAAGCGAGGTAAGGTGTTTTGGGCAATTTTATCTGCTTTATTACTTACATTCTCGACTGATTTCATTTCTACTTCTGTAGGTAAATTTTGTGCCAATTCATTTTTTGAATTATTGTTATTATTTTTGAGTTTGTCTGGAATAACCTCTCGGCCATCACTAGTGCCCGACATTATGGACCGTCTGTGTTATACTAAATTCTATTAAATGACTAAATTTAAAACAAACAATTAACAAAAATGTACTATACAATAAGATTTAACTGATGAGTACATATAGAAAATAAATTAAATTAGTAATCTTATCTGTGCTGTGGCCAAACGTCACCAACTTCGTCGATCTTCTCTGTTTTTCTCTCTCTTATTCAATTAAAACAATTCACAACTAATAATTTAACGATGTACAGAATTATAAATCAAACACAAAAACATTATGGTTGGAGAAAAGTTTAAGGTTATAAATATGATGTTCCCTGTTCCACAGGCTCGAAACATCTGTGACTAGAAAGCATAGTATGAAGGTAAAAACCAGGTTGACAAACCAGCTGACTTCCCAGGAAATTATTAAATTTATTTCTTATAAATATTCAAGATGTGTGGTCATGTTTACTGATATCTATTTTTGTCTTAGGTTCTTCAAGTAAATCAGAGCGAGCATCTAGTGCAAGGACTACCAAAACCAAGAGATCTCAAAGGAGCTACCGTAAAAAAGAGAGTAACTTAGGTAATTTTTAAAATTATGTTTTCAGGGATGTAGTAATAAAAGTCATTGAAATTAATGTAAAAACTTGTAATACAATGTTAAATGTTTTAACAACACTTTTTAAAAAGTGGTGAAACAAACGGTTATTTTAAATGGAATAACTTCCCTTCATATCATTTTTTTATGATAGCTACTGGAGTCGAGTTACTTATGGATTGATCATTGGCTAGACATTTAATCCAAGTAAATTTAGACATTTATAAATAACTTCTAAAAACTTTTAAATTGTAATAAAGATTTATGTAACTCCCCAGGAGTCTATTTTCATACATTTTTTTTTCTCTACAGTACAATTCTATCTTTATTATACTAAGTTTTCCATACTCATTATATTTAAATCTTTTTCATTTTATTTTTTCTGTTTAACTTCATTCCTCTCTTTGTATTTTGTTTTGCATTATCACCTTTCTATACATCTATTATGTAATCATCTTTATTCATATATCCTTTCATAATATATCCTTCACTTTTTTCGCTCAATTTTTCTATATCTCTATATTATGTTATGTTTTCTGTACCTCTATCTTATGTAATTTTACAGTCTATTCTGTTTTTGTCTGTTTTCTGATAGCCCTGAAGATGACCTACACAGTAGGTCGAAACGTCGGCACATATATAATATAATAAGTTTCAACTTATTTGCTGTGTTTTTTTGACTGCACCCCCAACTATTTACATCCTATAATATGTAATAAAGATTATTGTGAATAAATGAATATTTACAAGATCTTTGATAATGCTTATTCAAATTTAGTCTATATGATACCTACTTTACAAGTTCAATATATTTGAAGCTACCCCTCTTAAGCATTAATAATGTGACACTTATGATGTTGCTTTCCCCAATATCCAATCCATAAATATTAAAATATACTTCATTTTATTGTTCGGAATGGTATTTTTAAAATTGATATTGATTTTACATAATAATAGGATTGTAATAGATGATATTTTCCCATTATGTCAATGTTTTAATCTATTTATTTTTCAAAGTAGTTTTTTTTTTTTTTTTTTTAATACTGGTTATAGCTAGGCCAGAAGATTATTAATATAAATAAACCATTTTTTAAAGCTACAATGAGATCTTTATATCTCTATTACTAATAGCTGATGTAATATTGCTTAATAGAGCATTTACACATGCAATTGTGATATCAATTGGACATGTTTTTACTTCTTTAATATTGAAGGACTTTCGATAAAAACGATAACTTTTCGATAAATTACATCCAATTTCATTGATTTTGATATTAATGTTAGAAAACAACCCTCAGTAAAATTACTGACCAAATTCAATACTGGCTTATATTGACTAAGTTTAGGGGTTTTATGGTTTGACTTAATCAAGGAGGTAAGCAGGTTGAGTCAGTGGTAGAATGCTATTCCTTATTTTTCGTTCAGTTTTGTGTTGTTTTTTTACTAAGTTTTTTCTGATAAAAAAAATGAACCAAAATGGTTGTAATTTACAGTGTAAAAATAATTAACAAAAAACTGTTATTCTTCATGTGAAAAAACTGCTATCTACTATATCCGACATTGTTTCATTTCAAGGATGTTCAAATCCTCCAAAAAAAAAAAAATGCAACGGATAATGTAAAAAAAATTGTTATTTTTTAAGAAACCCATTTTTGAAATTCTGAATATGAAATATTTATTTAATTCAATTTTGTTTCATTTACAGGATAAATAAGGTTTATTTTTTTTCAGGTGCTCTTTGCAGAAAATGGCAAGAACAGTCTTCGTATTACATAGTCCTTTTAACATCTTGGCTTATAAACTTGCTCTGGGATGTAACGGCTATGTCAGCTACTCTACTGGTTCATATGTAAGCTATTGCTAATAGGTTGTTGTATTAAATTAATATTTAGAAAGTGATTAGAAATTTATCAATCACAAACACATTTGAAATTTGAACTTTTTGAAAAATCCATTATTGAATGTTAAAATATAATATAAAACATATTTATTTGTTTAGGAATATTTAAAAAAAAATTGAATAAATCATTCTTTTATGCATTGTTTTAAGGGGTTATGTTTCAACTTCCAAACAAAGTGATAATGTTAAGCATTACCTCCACAGCTACTGATGGAATACTCCGCATTGCTATCCTTTAGAACTTGAATCTATCCTCTCCAGTTAAATTGTGGATACCTCCGTTTTTGCTTGGGTTTACAAAGAGCCTGCGTTTATATTATATATCTATTAGATATAACCTGTAAAACACGTTAGGTTTACAACCCCAGATTTTTCCTTTTGCATCTTTGTAGGCCCAGGGGCTCATGAGAACTTCTTTAGGTTAGGGCCTAGAAATCTGCTATGCTGATGGCTGTCAACAGAGAGGGGTTCTGTTACTAAGCATCACAGTCATGGAGATGGTTCATCTCTCTGTGAGCAGCCATCTCTGAAGCTAACTCCCACTTTTCGATTTAAGAATTTTATTCTACTCTTTTTTGAGGGAAACCTAATTTCCAAACCTGCTATACCCTTGGACATTCTCACCCTCTCCTACCCAAATATAGCCTGAGAAAATCCAACCTTTGTTCTATCTCATAACAAAAATAACTTTGGAAATGAGAAACCGTTAGACCGAACAATTTTAATGAGCTATAAAAAAATGTCATAGGATGTGTCTCCTCCATGTAGGAGGTTCTTCAAGATTAACCTCAGCCTATAACCCAAAATAAGTTCACATTTATTATCCATTTATTACAATTTAAGAAATAAATATTGAATGGTATTATTTTAGGTGTGGTGAGGTGATGTCAACTTGCAAAATGTGGGCACAATGTGCTAGGCTTCGTGGACCATCTCTCCTTGGCGGTTGGAGGCGTAAGAAGACTCCAGACCCTCCGCCCCCTCCCCTACCTGGGTCTCTACAGCACAACATTTCTTTGCCAACGACTGGCGATGAAGCTATGAAGAGGCTTCTATCTTGCAAAGGCAAAGATCCATATAGGTTAGATGAGTCTTGATGCTAGCTTGGTTGTTATTGAGTAATGCGTAAGTTGATCACTTTTGTGGTTTGTTTATTTTAGTATACTCGGTGTGACAAGTACATGTACAGACGAGGAAATAAAAAAGTACTATAAATCTCAGGCATTGCTTGTTCATCCTGACAAAAATTCGCAGCCTGGAGCTGAGGAAGCATTCAAGATCCTTGTACATGCCTTTGATCTAATTGCTGAACCAGTATGTAATTATTATTCTGTTAAATGCTTGTACGAATGTGATTTCTTTATTTTTCTATTTTAAAAATGAATCCTAGAGTAAAATAATAAATGGTTACCTTGTTTAATTTATGTTTTATTTCCATTCACTACTCTACATTTGCAATACTACCATTGACAAAATATTTATTTATATATATTTGAAAGCTTAATTTAGAAGTGTATATTTTATAAGGAGTCACAATTTTTTCATGGTAAATAAGTATTTTAATTTATGTCATTCTTCTATTATTTACCAGAAAAACTGCTTAGTATATTTTTATTTACGAAATACTTATAGCATATAATTTTTCCTTGGAGCCTCTCGGGTGGCTGTTCATTTGACGCTAGAAATCGTGTCTTCACAACAACATGGTCTCATCTAATTGCTTTTGTCTTGCTGAACTATGGATAGTTCAAATGTATTTGTTTCTTATTCAGTCTCTAATTTAATTTTTTTGTTAGTAATTTACTTTTGATGATCAAATGAAGTCATTAAAAAATTATTATACATGAGAAGATATCTTCTTTCTTATACCTGGTTATTTCAATTTAAATATTTTTGGTGAATTATCTAGTATTTATAACAATTTAACATATTTTAGGAGAAGAGAGCAGCTTATGATCGTTATGTTGCTGAGACTAATCAAGTTGAACAAGCTTGGAGTGAATTGAGCGATCTTATATCTCAACTTCATGAAAAAATGGAGTATGCCGCTAATACTATTAGGTAATGTTAATTAGTTCTGTTTCTGCATGATAACAACTATTATTTGTATTTTTAAAAATATCAGTTGGGATACAGCCAGTTGTTCTATAAAGAGTAGATCTGGAGAGCCAATTTAATGTTTTATATTTTATTTTATATCTATTTTTTATTTTTTTTATTTGAACCAGTAAGAATATTACAGACGTATTTTTAAAATACAGTAATAACCCCTACAGAGGTATTACAATACCTGTGCGTAGGAAACCGGCATCTTACATGCTAATTAGACTATAAACTAAAAATTTAAAACATAAAACACACAAAGTATCCAAAACATAGTAGATAACAATATAAATATTTTTTTAATATAAGTAGAAATCTTAAATCAGATTCCAATAATAATAATAATAATATATTCCAATAATAATAATAGTATTTATCCAACTTACATAAGAACTTTAAATTTAATATTAAAATTATACATTTTCTCATATCCATTTTTTAAACTTATTCTTAACAAGTTTATTATTTCTATTCATTGTTTTTGTCTTAGATTCATTGGGTAATTTATTAAACAATTTAACAGCAACAATATAACTATTTTTATTGTTAATTGTTTTACAAATTTTTGTTAAGATAATTCTTTTATTTCTAGTTCTACTAGTTGAAATTTTATATTTACATTTAAGTTCATTATAATGATATACCATTGATTCTAAACAAAATAATTGTTCTAAGTTTAAAGGATAATTGTTTATTTCAAAAACATTCCTCTTTATGATTTTTAAAATTTTATTCTGTAGTTGTTGTAAGAGATTTAAATTACTAGAGTAGGCCCCACCCCAAGCAATTGTCCCATAACTTATAACACTCTGATAAAGAGCATAGTATACCATAAGAGTATTGACTTTCATAAACTGAGATAATTTACAAAATAAATAAGTCAGATATTTGGTTTTATTTATTATAGAATAGAATAGAAAAATAATTTTATTCGGGGACCAGGTCCCTTTAGAATAACAGAGAAGAACAAAATAAATGACTATATATCTGGCCAAAGGTCTACATCAAAATAAAACAATAATTACATAATATCCTGAAAGTAAATAACTAAACAGGTATGCTTTGTATGTAGAGAATAAGAAAATGTGATACAAAATTAAAATAAAAGAACAGACATATTTACAATAAAAAGAAATAAGTTTTTGGAAAAATAAGTGAATAAATAATAGCATCTGATAATAAAAAAAACAATGGCATTATTATGAATGAGGAATATTTACAGTAGTTCATCAATCGATCAATTTGAATATATCTATAAATTATTTATTGATTATAAAGCATCTGATTGGGAATTTAGAAGATGTAGGAAAAATTTGTATTTAAATGAGGTTAAAGAAGACGCATGGCGGATATCGAGAGGAAGAGAGTTCCAAAAAGAGATAGAACGGGCTAGAAAGGAGCGCTCAAAAGTTTTGGTTCTGTGGGACTGGATATAAAGATCAGAAGGGCGAGATCTTGTGCCCTGGGATTGGATAGAGGATTTGAATTATAGGAGACTATAGTTATAAGACGAATGTTGTGAGTTGATAGTTTAATATAAGAAAGAACCAAGGAAGTAAAGTCTACGGATAGAAGGGAAAAGCCACTTTACCTCAGCGTACCGGCGAGACACATGAGACCTCCTCGGGGCGTCGAAGACAAATCGAAGTGAACAGTTCATAATCCGCCTCAACCTCTCCTCGAGCCTGATCGAGAGGCCACCATATGCCACACAACCCTAGTCAAAGTGAGGAAAGATAAAAGAAGTGATGAGGAGCTTACGTATGGGTAGTGTTAAAAGATGCCTGGAACGGTGAAATAACTTTAGAGAGCTTATTGCTCGGCGGGAAATTTGGGAAATGTGGGGTTTCCATGAGAGGGATTGGTCGAAAATGATCCCGAGGTTTTTAACATAGGGTGATCATTTAAGGTTAATTGGGGAAGCGAGTTGATAGATTTAAGAAGGGTGCTGGAACCAATTAGGATGCCTGAGTTTACGCGGCATTCAACGACAGTTTATTCAAGTTTGCCCAGGCACTGATCCTATCTAGGTCACCTTGAATTTTGTCGGATGCAGCTATTATCTCAGATGGAGGAAAGGACAGATAGATCTGGGAATCATCGGCGTACAGATGGTGGGAACAGTGGAGGATTGATTTGGGAAGGTCAATAATGTAACAGTTGAAAAGGAGTGGGGAAATACTAGAACCCTGTGCCACTCCTGTGTTCAGCGGTAGGAAAGAGGATAGGGGTTGATTAGGGATGGAGACTGCTTGAGTCCTATCCGAGAGGAAAGCTTGGACCCAGAGTATGGAACTGTTGGAAAAGGAAAGAGATTTTAGTTTAGAGAAAAGGATGGAATGGTTCAGCGAATCGAAAGCATTTGAAAAGTCGAGTAGAATTAATACTGTTAGTTTTTTTTTGTCCATGGCAGTATGCATGTCGGTGGTTATTTTAACGAGGGCAGATTGAGTGGAAAAGCCAGGCTGGAAGCCTGATTGAAGTGGATCAAGGAGTTTGGACTGCTCCAGAAAATTTGACATTTGGGATTGAAGTATTCTTTCGAGGGGTTTGGAAAGGTTAGAGAGTATAGAGATAGGCCGAAAATCATTTGGGTTTGAGGGATTGGGTGTTTTGTTAATAGGATGGACTATTGCTTTTTTCCAGGAGGAAGGGAAAACTGCATTTTGAAGGGGAAAATTGTAAATGTAGAGAAGAGCAGGTAGAATTTCGGGGATGCATATTTTTAACAATTTGACGGGAATGCTGTCAGAACCGATGGAACTAGAGTGGGATTTCAATAAGGAGGAGATAAGGTCAGTGGGCGAAATGTCGGAGAACTAGAAGTTGTTATGGTTGAATGAAGGTGCTATTGCGAAAGTAGGAGAAGTGGATCGTGAGTTGGTAGAGAAAGACAACAAATGGGTATTCAATTCATCAGGTGAAACCGGAAAGATTACAGGGGAAGGGGATTTGTATAGTGAGAGTTTCCGAAGGATTTGCCATTTGGATTTAGGATCAGGCACGGAGGAAAGGGCTTCATGAAAGTATTTGGATTTCGCCTGCCTTATTGTTGATTGTGTTAAGTTGCGAAGAGTCCTAAACACTTGATGATCGTCGGTCCGTCTGTACCGTCTGCGAGCTGCATTGCGCTTCCTCTGCAGTTCTTTTATGTTTTGATCCATCCAAGGAGCGGGTAGTCGACGGAAGGTTGTTGTTTTGAGAGGAGCATGGGTGTCCAGGATACTGATTAGATAGGAAGTAAGTGTGTCAACCATGGAATCAATAGTGGGACAGGAATAGATTTCACTCCAATTCAGGGATTCAAGGGAAGGCAAGATGCTTTCGCGACTGATAGCATCTAGGTTACGAAAGGTAAAGGTTTTAGATAGTTTGTTCGGAGTTTGGATATTATATGTAATTTGGATTAGGTCGTGAGAGGAAAGAAACGGGACGGGCAATTGAGAAGAGGAGAATAGTTTCTGAGGAGAATCGATGAGATACAGATCTAACCATGTGTCAGAATGATGGGTATGATGGGTAGGAGAAAATGGAACAATGGAGAGATTTAGGGAGTGGAAGAGATTTTCCAGGTATATATTATATATTCAATATGCTTATTCCATTTCATATTATAGTCAATTATTACTCCCAAGTATTTGCAACTTTCAGCACTATTTAAGGTTTTATTTTTAATTCTTATTCCATAACAGGAACGCTGTTGCAGTAGTTTCCATATGTGATATAAACTGTTTTATTAATGTTCAAGGTCAGTTTGTTGGCCTCTAACCATAGATCTATTTTTTTCAATATTTCATTCATACTGTTTTTAGTTTCAAGCCATGTTTTTCCATCAGTTACTTATTGTTGTTGCTTAACTTAACTCTTTGTTGTCTGTTTGATAAATAACTCGATAACAATTTCAGTGCACTACCTCTTATCCCACAACAGTAAACTTTATCCAACAAAATTTCATGATTCACTGTATCAAATGCCTTCGCTAAATCTAGAAATGTTACAATAGTTGGTTTACTTTTCCTCGCCAGGGCAAGCGAAAATGTCCAGATAAAAAAAGGGTCGATTCGCTGTGGTCGAATCTACAGCAAGAATGTAACTGTACTGCACTAATTCCAACTGCAGGTGGGCAGCGAATTAGAATCTTTAAGTCCACAAAAACAACTGTCCTTGTTTATAATATGCACTCTCTCAGAGCTAATAATCTCTGGTTTGATACAGGCAAAGTAAACAATAGCCGATTGACTCCACTATTGTGATGTGTCTTTTTTTTTTGTTCTTCTTTCTTCATTTTGAGCATATGTCTTTTTAAACTTATCAATAAACAGAAAACTATTTCCTATTGCCTACTACAGTAAATTATTTTAAATAACTATGAAAATAAACTTCTAAATTATTATATTTACAAAAAATTTAATAAAAGGAAAAATAATCTTTCTTTTACAAAATATTTATTTAATTCTTTGATTCAAATAACTGGACAAGATCTGACGGAGAAAAATCACAGTTATTTGGTCAATACCTTTCCAAAATCTTTCATTCACATCCTGAAATCATTAACCCAACTCACATTGAATGTATAAAAGAAGTGTTAGATGTTCCCCTCCAAATTTTCCTTCCACCCAAAGCATTCCATCCTACAGAAATATCCAATATTATTCACAGACTACCTTCCCGCAAAGCTCCTGGGCACGACCTCATCACAATTCATATCTTAAAACACCTTCCTAGAAAAGCCATTCTATTACTTACCTATATATATAATGCTGTACTCTGCTCCACATATTTTCCTGACCTCTGGAAATTATCCATTGTAAAAATGATACCCAAACCTAAAAAAACCCAGAATACCCTTCCTCCTACCGTCCTATCTCTCTTCTACCTTGCATGGGTAAAATCCTAGAAAAACTCATCCTCAAACGATTGTACCCCATCCTTGATGCAAATCACATAATACAAGATCACCAGTTTGGATTCCGTGCATCCCACTCCACTATTCAGCAATGTCATCGTGTGGTGGATGTAGTCTCCTCTGCATTAGAACGTGGATCATATTGCTCGGCGTCTTTCTTGACGTGGAACAGGCTTTTGACCGAGTCTGGCATCCGGGCTTGCTCTACAAACTCCGTAAATTCCTACCTCATACCTACTTTCTCATCCTTCAATCCTATCTCACAAATAGAACTTTCCAGGTAAACCATAATAATGTCCTTTCATCCCTCTTCTCCCAATCTGCTGGTGTTCCTCAAGGTAGTATCCTTGGCCCAATCCTTTATACAGCTCACATCCCATCTCATCCTAACACTATCCTTACCACGTATGCTGATGATACATGTATATTATCAGTCAACACCAATCCAGTTATTGCATCCCAAAGCCTCCAATCCCATATCACTGATCTTGAAGAATGGTGTCAAAACTGGAGAATTAAAATAAATTCTCAAAAATCCCGTCAAATCACTTTTACCTTACGTCGTAAACCAATGACTTCCTGCCCTTCAGTATCCTTTAATAATATCCCACTGGTGCCTGTAGAACAGATTCGATACTTAGGGTTGCACCTCGACAAATGATTAACCTGGAATCCTCATACTAGACTGAAAAGACAAGAAACTGCTTGACGTTTCAGGCTACTTCAACACTTACTAGACAAACGCTCTAACCTCCCAATTAACTACAAAAGACTCATCTACATGACCATCATACGACCTATTTGGACTTACGGAGTAGAGCTTTGGGGCTCCACTAAGCCATCGAATTCCTCTCGTATCCAATCCCTACAATCCAAAATCCTTCGTAAAATCCTCAACGCTCCTTATTTTGTTAAGAATAAAGTCATCCATAACGACCTTAATGTCCCATTTGTTGCTGATTTGGCCCGAACCCGGTATCTATCCTTTCATAACAAACTTCATTTCCACTCAAACCCTCTAGTTTCAAACCTAGCTTCCTATTCGATTCCCGATAATCCTCCGAGGCATCTGAAAAGATGGCCACGTGACCTTCTTAGTTGAACTGGTGATTTACCAGTGGGTAGTTTCACTACTTGCCATTAACTCATGTCATTATGTATCACATAGCCTATTTACTGGATGTATTTTTTAATAGTTGTAAATATCAATAAATAAATTAAAAAAAAAAAATTCTTTGATTAAAATAAATAATCTTGTACGTTTACATCACCTGGCCTTAACACATTGTAAGCATGGTTTTTTCTGTTTACCATCCACATATATTTACCACCTACCTTAAATATATAATTTTAATTTCATATAACTTCTACGAGATTTGGTTATTTCGAGGACCTTGAATCTGTTGAAAACTTTAATTCAAAATTATTGATTATAATACTTCCACATTTATATAAAACGACTTTATTACAACAATGCATCATATGTCGTAGCCTGATTTATACAAGCCTTACCGCCATTTCTTTTTCTCGTAACAGTCTTCCTCTCTAAGTCCTCTTGCCGTTATTGCCTCCGGGATCCCTTCCATCCATGTCATTTCTGGCCGACTTCTTTTCCCCCTTTCTGATGGTACATGTTTCAGTACCCTTTTAGGCCATAGGTCGTCCGCCATCCTCATAACATGACCAAACCAACTCATAAGTGTGTATATGTATAAATTATTGAAATTTGTTATATTTCCTAATTTTCTTTAATTTTATTAATTATAATTTTGGTCATTGGTATTTTTTATAAGTTTGCTTCTGTATTTTTAAATAGGTGTAACAACTGTGGTAAAAGGCATAAACGAGAAATAACAGATAGGCCAAGTTATGCTGCTAGGTATTGTGCACAATGTAAAATTCATCACTCGGTGAAAGAGGTAATTATTCTAATAATAAAATCTTTTTATGAGTTTGTTAAAAATGTTTATTAATGAACATTATTAAACTTGGAATATTAATTTTTGCAGATATAATAGATGTTTTTATATTACCATTTATTATCTTAGTATTAGGTACTACTACTATTGAATTTGTTTGTTTGGCACAAATTTTTTTAGGGTGATATGTGGGCTGAATCAAGAGGCTGGGGCTGGTGGTCATGTAGATATTATGCGTGCATGGAAGGTTCCGTTTATGACATTACCCAATGGGCACACTGCCAAGGACCCACCGTGCAGAGGGTTAAGCCAGATTCCCATACTGTCCAGTATAGGGTTCTCGTTGGAAGGCCACCTCATTCTAATCCTCCGTATGTATTGTTTATATTTCTTTATTCTATTTTAAACAATTTTTAAGTTATTTCTATGGTTCAATAAGTAAATTATTGGGAAAAATAAATCAAGCCATATAACTATCTTTCTGTTGTTAACCCAATGTTTTTGAGAAATGAAAATATGTTGAGGACCTTTGTTAAAATTAAATCAAAATGCTTTAGTAATGTTCCAATTTATTTGTTAGAAATATTATATGTTCAGTTAATTAAGAAAAAGTATTTTTATTAAAAAAAATGGAGATTTTGAGAAGCCCGTATCTGATTTTAGTTTATTACTTACTTAACATCAAGTGATATCCGTTATTATGGATTTATTATATGGATGTGTATACTTGGAATAATTAAATAATACTCTCCTTATCAATCATAAAAACTAATGATTATTAATTAATTAATTTTTAAAATTATAGCTGGAAGTATTTGTAATTGTATAGTTGTTTTTTTTCAAGTATGAACTTTAGTTATTGATCTTTAGATTAATTCCTGAAGTAATTAAATAAGAAATGTAAGTTTCTATTTCCAAAGTTAGAGACATCTACTTATGTTAAAATGATTAGCAAAAGTTACACCGCATTGGGCCTCTATTCCTCGTGTTGGCCAAATTATGGAAACAAATTTTACAGCTTTGTTTTTTCAAATATTTATATTTAAAAAAAAATCAAAGTTTTAGTATGCCCAGCAGAACATTAGGGAATCTCCTAGGACTAGTAGGTTATATATATTGAATTTTACCATGCTAAAATTAGTTATTTTGTTAGCATGTCTAATAATGCTTTAACTTCTTTCCAGACCTGAACCTGACTTCGAAGATCTCTTAAACAGTCTTTACTCACAGAATGGCTCTGGAAGGGGAAAGAAACGTTCGAAAAAGAATAAGTGAAAATTAAATAAACTTTTTTGGCCCCAGGCTTGACTCTAATACTCATAGGCAATTTTCCTATCACTAGTTTTGGGAAACCAAAACTAACTCAGCTTTGATTTATCTATCTTTGTCCTTCGACTGAGCAACTTTTATGTTGTCTGTTACTGCCTTTAAAAAAAAAAAGAAGAAGTAAAATGCTAAAAATAAGAAATGATTTTTTTTTTAAGTTTATTATGAGTCAGAAGTTTTTGTTATTTTATTTATTTTGTTTCTTTTGTAAAATTATTTAGTAATCTCATTTTTATGTAAGTTTTCTTTTCTTTCTTTATTTTTCATTTGAAATACAAAGTAATATCATATAATTTTTTTTTAAATACCTTTTGCTTCCGTAAACTATATTGCTCTTAGCTTATAAGTAACTTATTCTGCATTCTGAATTTAAATATGTAGAGACCTGAACCTGTCAACATAATTACAAAATATGTGCTTCATATTTGAATGTTCTTCATCCATCCCTTTCCTTTTAACCAAACTTTCCGGGTTATTGATTATCTCATTCATTTATGATTAGCAATATTGTGGTGTAAACTATATAGTTGAAAATTTTACTCTCTTCACTGATTAGTAGAACTTAATCATCGTAAACCATAATGTATTTAATAATTTTATGATGGTGGAACAGTGAGTAAGACCGCCTATTGTTTTTAAATAAATTTATTTATCCTGAAATAGACATCGAGAGCTCAAAGAAAATAACTTAAAGAAAGCAATTTAGACTAAAGTCGAGATGTTTAAACTAAATGGTAATTAAAGTACTTCTGGACACAGGCAGTTTACTGAAAATCTGTTATTTAATTTGATTAATGACTTAGAAACAATTTTGTTTTATAAATTTACTAAGTTTTAAATTTTTTATTTTTGGATTTATATCAATGGATATAATTCCATAATTATCGTGGATAAAAGTCTATGTAATATATTTTTATTCTGATAGCCAATGTCTTGGCCCAAATTTGTGAACGACCATTTGGACTAAAATAAATTCAGAATTATAAGATATAAAGATGAATACAAGATTAACAGGAAAAATATACAAGAGATATGTTTGGTGATAAATAAATAAAATAAAATAACAATTTAAAAACTGAGGTCAATGAAGAGAAATAGGGACAGGAATACTTACTTTGAGAGGGATACTGCCAAGTATTCTTTGAATATGCACAGTCAAGGGTGGTAGGAATTGAAAGCAGGGAGAATATTTGGAATAGTGTAAGGATTAAGGACTAATTGCTTGTAATACCATCATGTAAAAAGTTAAAGAGTGACAATTTTGTTGTTAAGAGGAACACTTATTGTTACCTCCTCGCTATGCAGGCTTCCTAAATAATGCATATGTTTGTTTTGGTTTCTTTTCATCCCTACTCTTTGATATGTTACTCCTCTATGCAGTTGGCTTTAGAATTATGAATTTTTCATTATAAGCCCCTTATAGAATTGAAAATAACTTGTAATCCAGCCCTATTTTCCATCATCCATTCCATTTGTATGTAGTTGTAGATCACTTTTGAAACTTGAAACGAATGCATGGGAGCTCATCTAAGGATCTCTAAGCCAGGCCCACTAACTGGACACTATCTTTCCACCATTAATCATTCAGGAATATTATCATAGCAGTAATCGCACAGATTGTTTAAATGTGTGGTTAATGAAAACAAAATTTATAACTAAAACATATTTATTCAGCCTATCTTTCAGGATGATCCTTAGTGCACGAGAATGTAGTGTCAAGCACCAGACCTGATCAGATTCTTCATAATTATAACTAAGGGTCACCATTTACATATCAATATAGCAATAGTAACATAGATCCTTGAAGATCACTAGTCATTGTTGTTCTAGCCATTATATCCATTGCTAATTCATTTCTCACTATCCATAAACATAGCATTGTTTTAAAACTGTATTAGTTTTCTTTCTGATAGCATGGTTTTATTTTCATTAGTACAAATTGTTAGATAATTTTCATGAGACCACTGCATTAATGGTAGAAAACTATAGTTGCCCCACAAAAATCTGACAGCGGGGAAATGAAAATACATACATTCAAATATGACGAACAGTTCAACTGTATTTACATTACGATAAATCAAAATTCAAAAATTTATTTTCAATACTTAATACCCCATTGCTTACCTTTTAAGGGTTAAAAATAACTAGTAATTCTGGATTTAAGTTGACATGTCATATTGGGAGAGAGGATTAAAAAATAAAGTAAAAAAAAATTATTTAAAGCTTATATCAGATTTGTATAAGCTATTATTAATTAAAATTGAGTTATAAATGTGTGAAAATTAAATCATAATGTACAAAACAACAGATAAGAATTTTTACCATCCTTCCAATAAGTTACCGCCTATTCTGGTCAGGTCTCATGGAAAGCTAGTAGGACCTAAGGTTTTCCGTACATCCCTTGCTTAGATATCAGTTTTTGTACATATCAAATCATTTCTCAAAACCGATCATTTTGGATCACCTCAATCTATGAACTCTTTAAAAAAAAAAATTAATATGTTAACAACTTCATATAATGTACCTACGGGTAGGAGGAACTAAGTCCTATTTTATTTCAACCAAACATATCTAAATGTTCGATCGAAATAAAAAAAAAAACAGAATCTTTTAAATAAACTTTTATTGTCACAAACATTAATCAGTTAACATTAATGGTGTTTTGTACATTTTACAATTGACAAATATCCAAATTAAAGGCAAAACTGTTGAGAAAAATATAAAATATCTAGTGATTATTCCTGGCAGTCAATTTCATAAAGTAGTGTTCTTGTAATGGAAAGAGAGAGAGAAAAAGTTAGTTATTCCGCAGGTTGTCACTTCGAGTTGAGTCACAACAAGTTTTAACTTTTATTCGTCTCCCTTTTAATGTTTTCCAAAAATACAAGTTATGTGCTTTAGTATGGAAAAGAGAATGTAATTAAAGGAAATACCTATACTTCGGTAATCTTTTTGTCTAGAATTGAACTTTTCAACAAACAAATATCTATACTTCGAAACGTAAGTTAAAAGATTTGTTTTTGATGAAATGATTGCCGAAATCTACTCATTACTCATAATTACATTCTCTTTTCCTCATAACTTGTATTTTTCGAAAATATTAAAACAAAAAGAATAAACAGTTATAACTTTTTGTAACTCAACTCGAAGCGACAACCTGCAGAACAAATACAAAAAAAATTAGGAGTGGAATATCTTTTTTAAGTACTAATATATATTTTAAGTAATTTCATCATAATTGTTCTGTTAAAAATTGAAAAGAAATGGGACATGATTCCAAAAAATAAGTTCATAAAGAATCAGAATCCATTCTCTCATATCAATAATTAAAAGGTATGGGTTTTAATCGTTTTAAAGGATTAAGTCAGGTGTGACATATATTTTGATTCTAATATACATAAAATGACTTAGTTATATAAAAATCCAAAAGAAAATGATCAGCTGATACAAAATTCCATGGATGATAGTTAATCTCACTATACTGTCTGCAATAGACATAATTCCAAAAAATAAAAACATATATATTCAAATTAATTACAGCAGTTATTAAATTTAAAAACCATTACTACATTCAGAACATACACTTTTTCAAAACAATTTATTTGAACTTTGTTAATAGTAATTAATGATGTCTGAAAAATAAAATAAATTTTTGAACATTAATTATTATTATTAAGAGTAAAATACATGCATCATTGGTGCTGCTATAAAAAAGATCTCTAGATCTATTTAATTAATATATACTCATTGCCAGTTATGTGAAGAACAATAGTCATATTCATCATAGTAAATTCAACTAAAACAGATTATATTATAATAATCTATTTCAAAATGATGATATTGGTCATTTTTGCAAATTTCATATCAATCAATTTTATAATGATATTGGAGCTGTTTCATAGCTCTTCTTTATTTGTTGTACTAAACAACAGTACAATTTTTCCATGGCAACTGGAAATAAATAGTGGTCTATCAAAGACTCATACTCAACTAGTAAAGGAACTCAATGAAGACACAAATTCTTTACATCCTTTATAAATGTAAATTAATGAAACATAAGTAGGATATTTACGAGCAAATAAATTGGCTAATAAGGAAAACTAATTAAAAAAAAAAAGCAGTATATTTTTCATCCTCACAACCATACAGCTAAATAAATAATAAAACGGAGATGAAATGATAGATTACAAATTCCATATATTATATATATATATATGTATATATATTACATATGATGTACACAGAACTATAAATTGGTAGTCCATTAAAGGGTGCGATCCCTCAAGTCTTTATGAATAGCTTCCAGGCACTAGAGCTAATGGCTAACTCCTTTCTTCTTCTGAATAATAGGATGTAGCTATTCTTTCAATATCTTCTAAATTGAGGGTTGACATGGATCTGTAGAACTCCTTGAAATAAGGCAAAGCAATTGGTAACATAATCTGACTTTAAAGCTCAATAAGTTGTTAATAACTTAAAATAAATCAAAACTACTTTAACCTCTTTAAACCGCAATGTTGGTGAAAGCAACATTAATTTGTCAAATGATAGGCAACAATCTAAAAAGCTTTGGCTGGATAATTAATTGAATTAAAATAATTTTAGATGAAATATATATTTCACTGTTTGAAATTGACACACATTCGATCATAGAAAATGGTTTTTAGAAAAGGGTCTATGCTCTATAAAAACTTAGTTTTAGATTTTTATTTTTTAAAAGTGCAGAATCGAAAATGTTTTCAACAAATCTGTGGCACTGCAAGTAACTCCTTATAAATGGATAAAGATCACATAAATAATTAACAATAGTTAATAAGGCAACAAGAAAATATTCTCTCCATATTAAAACATAAAATTTTCTGTTTATTATTTACTTTTTTTTATTTATCAAAGTTAGTTCAAATATAATAAATTATTTGTTAAGGATGAGAAAGTACTACCCAAAGTTCATGAAGAAGACCCTTCAAATATGATAGTTCATCATATTTAATTTTGACCACTTAATTATTCTTGACAAAAATCATCACGACTAAGTACTATCATACAACAGTACAAAAATGTAAGTTGAAACTGATTAGATGATTGTGCAAATAAACACATTTGTTAATTACACTCTTTTTTCATATTAGAACTAACGATTATTGTAATTAATGAGAATATTAAAGAAGAAACAAAAGAAAAGTTAAAACTTGTAGTGACTTAACTCAAAGCAACCAACTGAGGAACTGATGTCACAAGAGGCAAGTGTTTGTTACTTCTTTTGGTGTTAGGTGGAATAAAAATATTCTAGGTACTTTTATTCAATTTAATGGATGAAATATAAAACATAATTAGAACTGTAAAATGAATTTTTTACACCATTTTCTAAAAATTTAATAATAAAAAAATGTACTGCTGATAAAACAATAAAAAGTATACTGTACATTAGCAAACAGTAAGCTGGTTTGTTACTGTAACCCATTATCTAGAGTGTCATTTAATCTTTGATACCTGTAATAATAATAATTTTACTAGGATGTATAAAATAAAGGAATCTTATTTAAACAAAAATGAAGTCGGACCAAAAAATAAATATTCTATAAGATATAGTCACTGTACAGGTACCTTAATAATGTCCTAAAAATATAAAATATAATATACTAACAGAGAGGATACCAATAGATACAAGAGAAGATTACTAAACACTATTTTCAAAATTCACTAATAACATACTTCACAAAAAAACTATGAGTAATTAACACAATTTAAACCCAAAACGATAACACACAATTAGGGCCAGTAACGATTGGTTCCCCGAAACAAAAAATTTCCTAGTGCCTAACCAGGTACACAAGTTACAAACTGATTTCGGAAAGGATAACGTACACATAGTTTTTCCAAAACTAATACATTTATTAGTTTCAATATTGGTAATTCCAAGTTTAAATTAGGTTTTAGGCAAGACAACCTTCAACAATTGATCTTTAAAATTAAATCCATTAGTATGATTTCTACCATCATCAAATATTCAGATATTTTGATTACTGGGGTGGTTCTCTAATAGGTCTAATACATTTAAAACATTTGCATAGAGCATCAATCAGCTCTATGAAGTTTATGACATTTATCTTCTAAACATGAGAAATAAATTCTTAAGGATTGTGAGGTCAACTACCAGTGTTACTTTTCATACATCATGAAGTGACAGATCATCTTCAAAACTTGGCAGGATTAATCCTGATCCAACAACATTTACTTACATACTTTCCTGACCATTTGTAATTATTAGATTGACAATACTATAAAATAAAGTTTAAGAGACAAAACTGCCTTTAATGAAAAATACTGAGTTAAATAACAAATGTAAGAGTTTTATCTAACACTTCAAAAGACAATACTGTTAATAACTTAAAACATACCTTCATGAATTCATCAGCTATTTTTTGAGTCTCATTTTCACTGAACCTCGGTCGAAGAAAATTGACTACTGCAGTTCGCAATACAGACTCTTCATCAGTCCTCTTAACAACTAAATTAATTTTTGTTCCATCTTTAATAAGTGGATAGTCTAATAGACATTTTTCATCTGCAAATACCAATTCCAATAAGCATAACAATAAAAAATTAAAGAAATCCTAAATGATGCTGATTGATACTTGCCAGATAGAGGTTTGCCAGTAAATAATAACTTTTGCTGATTAACAGGCACTTTGAGTGTTTGGGAAACATATTGTTTTAATTCTTTAACACTAGTTTCACCCGTTACCTATAATAACACATCAAAACGAAATAACTAGTAATAATTAAAACTTAACCTTCTTCACATTAGTGAGAAAACATCTACTAATACCTCTAATGTAGTTTCTTGCCCTTGAAACACTTTAACGGTAATCTTCATTGTACCTATCACTTCAGCAAATGTTTTCGAATTAGGAATTGTGGTATTTATGATACATTAATAACTATCTAAAGTTTCACTTCCATTATTGATAAAACATGTGGGAGAATTAAGATGTTTACAGCAGCGCTGCCAACACTAGGACTTCCATTTTACCGCCAGCAGTCATCAATATGAAATGTTCTTTGGTTTTATCAATTAAATCTAAAGAACCAGAAAATTCAATTGAATAATAATTGTTATGAGCGTATTTTATGTAATGAGTTCTCTTTTTTCACTATTAATGTATTTTTACATTATCGGTCTTTTGAATAATTACCTTATAATGATTATCATGTTTTCCTACTTTGTGATGGTTCTCAGCTTAGATTCAATTATTATCGGCAGTTCACTGAGTAATTTGCAAAGAACTGATTGTTAATTGAAATCCATATAACTGATTACTTTGAGATTTTTTGAAAGAAAGTATAATGGAATGATTTAATAGCAATGCAATTTACTAACAATGGTCTTATAAGATCATCGACTGGCACTAACCAACTCTCGGTGTTGGTATTTTTTAATCATGTGGTTATATTTTTGTATATTTGAATCATGTGTTAATATTTTTTCCTACCAGGGAATTTATTTTTAAAATTGAGCAGTTCGCCATTGACACGTGAAATCTTATGACTAAATGTTACCTTTCCTATAAGCGGCTGGATTTAATAACAATCTATTATAGGCACGTTATATCGGAACTCCTCTATTTCTTGTTAACGGAACAAGTGAAGTACAAAACAGTTTTCCTGTGTTATTTGTTTTCCGTGACATACGTAAAGAAAGATCAAAGAAAATACATCCCTGAAATTTATTACTACATAAGGTTAGTATGCACACACTAAATATTCAAATTATATATATATATATATATATATATATATATATATATATATATATACATACATACATACATACATATATGTTTTATTACTTTTTCTGATTTTCTGAGCCAACATTAATGTTCAGAATGGACTCGATATATCGATTCTCATTTAACCGGTTGATAAGAAACTTGGAGGTTTCAGTTTGTTCGAAAAGCAAGTGATGTTAAAAACGAAGTCAGATTGTAAATTTTAATAAATTACTGTTTATCTCAAATCACCGCGTTTCTAATAAAATAACTCTACTCATGAATGGATTTTATATAACGACATTTACAATGAAATAACTAACGAAAAATATGAATCTGATAAGGCGTATTACTGATAAGATTCTTATCATTAATTATTAGAGGTATTAGGGAAAACTAACTTATTTAAGTAGCAAATTAAAGCAATTAAACGTTTACTTACAACACTAGCTTGTACTTCAATAGCAAACAATTGAGCAAACAAATTCAATGGGAACGATGGCTTTGCATGGTTATTCAAGTAGAAAATTTAAACTTTACTAAACAATGTAACTTGTAATTAAAATAAAAAATAATAACATACATTTGGGCAAACAAATTGAATAGGAGCGTTGGCTTTGCATGGTTTTAGAAAGTTTGATAAATTTAGCTCATAACTTATTTTAAGTTTCAAACACGACTCTAAACTTTCCGCTTCTTACTTTATTTTAATTATATTCATGCAAGAGAACGCATGCTCGCAAGATTATGTCGATCTGAAGATAATCAGCACTCAAATTTCCAAGTTCTTCACCTCACTGTAGCTATCTGGAAGACTATTCCATATATAAGTGTCTCAACTCGCGGCATTTCTTTTAAAGCTGTCCACTTTTGTCGCGTTACATACATACATTTCTGGACCTCCAACTCTTCCAACTCTGTCAGTTTTCCACTCCACAAAGCTTTACTTTTTAAATCGATCAATTGCATTTCTAGAGATCCAGTATCAATCCCAACTGGCTGAATGTGGATTTCGTTACTATTTGTGGACTGAAAGACCGTGACGACACTTGTCACTGGGGAGGGTCACAAAGAAGTGGTTTACTGAATTTAGATGTGGCCGTTCTCACGGAAGATGCCGAACGTTCTGAACGCCCAGTTGAGTTCTCTACACCCGAAACGATTGAAAAAATTCACGATATGGTTTTAGCCGATCGGAGATTGAAAGTGAGAGAGATTGTGGAAGCCATAGGCATCTCACATGGCTCAGTGGTTTCAATTTTGATTGATAACTTGGGTATGAGAAAGCTTTCCGCAAGATGGTTGCCGCGTTTGCTCACAATTGACCACAAACGCAACCGTGTGACAATTTCGCAGGAATGTTTGGCGTTGTTCAACCGTAATATGGACGAGTTTTTGCGCCGTTTCGTAACCGTGGACGAAACGTGGATCCACCACAACACACCGGAGACCATACAGCAGTCAAAACAGTGGGTTTCTCTGGGTGAATCGGCGCCAAAGAAGGCAAAGGTGGATTTGTCAGCCAATAAAGTCATGGCGACCGTTTTTTGAGATGCAGGCGGTATAATCCACATTGACTACCTTCAAAAGGGGAAAACAATCAATGGTGAATATTATACCAACTTATTGGGTCGATTCATTGAGGAATTAAAAAAAAAAAGACCGCATTTGGCCAAGAAAAAAGTTCTTTTCCACCAGGACAATGCAAGGGTGCACATATGTGCAGTTTCCATGGCAAAAATTCACGAATTGGGCTACGAATTGCTCCCTCATCCGCCCTATTCTCCAGATTTAGCCCCGAGTGACTATTTCTTGTTCCAAAACTTGAAGAAATGGCTCGGCGGAAAGAGATTTGACTCCAATGACGAAGTCATCTCACAAACAAATGCATATTTTTATGACCTCGACAAATCATATTTTTCGGAAGGGATACAAAAATTGGAGGAACGTTGGACTAAATTTATAGAACTCAAAGGAGACTATGCCGAAAAATAAAATAACTTTTCATATAAAAACCTGTGTTTCATTCAAAAAGCCACGGACTTATTGACCGGCCCTCGTATTTTCACCTCTTAATCCTATGAGCTCTCTGAGTTAAGACAGCGAAATTATATCCGGATTTAGAACTTTAAATCTACTTCTATTTTTAGACGGTCGTGTTTTAGCATGAGCGTGTGAAGGTCACCTCAAATGAAGAGAAAGAAGTTGCATTACCCATTTTTTTGCAATGGGGACAGTTCTTCTCAAATAAATAATCGCAGGAACAGAACTAAATATAGATCGACAGTTCCTATTGGCAGAAAACAAAAACTTACTAGCCTGTTTGAAGGGATACATTAAGCAATTGCATTCTACAATGTTCAAGTAAGGTCTGTAATAAATAAAAAAATACTCTAACGACAAAGAGGACAAAATGGTGGAACTAAGAACCCCAAAAGTGAAAAAAATGTAAGATGCATGAAGGAATTATATGATCACAAGAATGAGAATGATTGACGAAATTGAAGATTGGAAGTAATGAACAAAATTATGGATGGAAACTGAGAAATTTTTGTATAATCATGAAATCAAATAGTGAATGAAGTGGTCAGCACTCCGCAAGTGTTTGTATTTGAATAACATGCCTTGTTCTCCGTATACGGTCCACATTGCCCGTGGCGTAAAATCGAGGATTTTACTGAAACTCCATTCTATCTGAGTAAAACTTGAAATACTTGTTATCTCATTAATTTTTTCCATATCATTAATATCTTTTGAATGCATGATATCAGTTCTTTTAAGTATTGATGTATTTCTACGCATTTGTGGTATAGAAGTACTCGAATGAGTATCGGTATCGTACGTCTCTAGAAGCCTTCATCAACCAACAACCGAGAATCCTAGAACTATCTTCAAGTTTCCTCCTGGGAGACTTGGCCAATGGTAAAGGGCGACAGGTTTCATACTTCGACAACATAACACGTAAGTATAATTTAGGTAATGATGGGTTGGTTAGAGTCAAAGACAATCTCTGTACTACAGCAACAACAACATAGGTTAAATTTTACTAGTCACTTACTTTCCATAAATTGTGGTTTCCTTTGTAGAAATTACCTCTGATATCCCCAGTGTAATAGAATAGGAGCAATGATTTATTTTTTAGAGTACCTGTTTAAATGAAATCTCTATTATGCATTAACCCTGAATATGGCTCATATTTATTAACGCCGGTTTATAATAATAAAAATATATTTGTATAATTTAAATTAAAAAGGACTTTAAATGACCTGAAAACATAAGACCTTTTTCATATTTATGTTACATGTTTCGTAACTTATGTTTTGTGATTAGGGTCTTTTTTTGCTACTTTAACTGATTAAAAAGTAACTGTTTAAACCCTCTATTTGTACAGATCTATAATTGAGGCGTTGACATGGAGAATGTAGTAAGTAAAAAAAAAAATAATCATTTTATAGGTTTTTTATAGGAAAGGTAGTAATTGATCATGGCACTACGATAGAAAGAGGAGTAACTCAAAACTGACAGTGGTTTACTCTTCTTGAAGGACGTTAGCTACTATTTTTCTAATGAAACTTTCATTTTTAGTTGTTAAAAAAGTTGTTTACTTCTCCTGTAAAATTACTTCTTCATTACTTACAACCTTTTCCATTCCAACGCCTCAATAATTTCTCAAAATTAATTTCTTGGAGCTATATTCCAATTTCCTTATGTCAAAATAAAAAAAAAGTGCCTGGTACTTTTTAATAAGTAAATTATATTGACAGAAAATTTGCATAGCAGTGCTGGACATTTGATAGAGTTTTCTGATATGGTATAGAACATGTGGAGATATAGTTTGAGAAGCTACAAAGAGATACAAAGAAAGAATTATTGCAAAATATATTATTTCATTCTTTTTATATTAAAAATATTGGGTATCAGTTCCGCAGGTTGTCGCTTCGAGTCAAGTCACATCATGTTTTAACTATTCATTCCTGTTTAATATTATCGAAAATAAAAATAATAGTTAGTTTTAGTATAAAAAAAAGAGTTTAATTATGAGAGTTGTGTATATTTCGGTAATCATTTCATCAAACATATATCGTACTTCGAAATATAAGTAAAATCGTTCATTTCCTGATGAAACGATTACGGAAATATACAAATTTCCCATAAATATACTATTTTTTTACACTTAAACCATCTATTATTTGTATTTCCGAGAATATTAAAAAGGAAACGAATGAGAAATTAAAACTTGTGATTTAACTCAAAATGACAACCAGCGAAACTGTTACCTTATTTATTGTAAGTTTGAGTTTACCTTAAAAAAATTTGAGGATTCCTTTTGAAATTTAGGGACAGGTAAACTGTTGATGGCCTGTACTATCCCTCAGCTTTTACAACTATAAAAAATAGTTTATTAATGGTTAATTTATTATTTGTTTAATACCAAAAAGAATGAGAAGTATATCGCTAAGGATTGGAGGTCAAGGTTGCTAGGACATTGACCCGAGTCCCGCCTCCATGGATCAATGATGTGTGGATAGGATTTCAGAAAATTAGCAATCGTTTTTACAGAGAACGCGATGAAACTAAATATTTCTGTAGAGATTCTTAAATATCGTCATTTCTATTACCATTATTTTTCTGCTAAAAAAAGGTCTATTTTTTCAGGTAGATATCAATAGGTTAAACTATGAATCCTTTATATAGTTGTACGTTAAACTATTCGGATTAATGATGGAATATTCTGTAAAATGTCTCACATCTTAAAACTTCAAGGAAAGATTTTAGAAACATTCAACTTTTCTGCTATAGTCGACGTAGCGGTTAGAATGTGAGTGTATAAAAATATATTTCAATATTCAACCACTTATTCGCCGGGGCTGTAGGTATATGAAATTACTACTTCATTATATTAAAAAAACTATATATATTTTTATATTATTTTAAATATATATTGAAATATTATTTATTATTATTATTATTTATTATTTAATTTTCATTTGCACCTGCGCAATTGCGGATCCAGTAAATCTGATCCAAGTGCTTTTTCTCTTTGCTTTTCTACATGATCATCGAGTTTTGATATTTTTATCAAATGAAAATTAAATAATAAAAATAATAAATAATATTTCAATATATATTCTAAATAATATAAAAATATCGATAGTTTTGGAATATAATGAAGTAGTAGTTGTATATACCTACAGCCCCGGTGAATAAGTGGTTGAGTAGAATTTTCTCCAAAATGAGTTTCTTGTACTTAGGTAGGGAAGCAGAATCGTTTTATTTTCGTGGCTAATAAGTGAGGAATTGGCTTTAAAAGGAGTTATTGCTTATTCTACAACTCCATTTCAAGCCAAACACTACGAGAATGGCACGATTCGGCTTCCATAAATATAATTAACTCAGTACAAAATTCGACTTATTCAGCAGGGCTGCAGATTAAGTATTTCGATATTTTGATGTATCAAAACTTGATATTTTAACCCCTTCATTAACAGGCCGTGTAAATGTTTTTCTTTCAAAATATCTATATTTTGTAGGATAGTTTGAACACGATATATTAAAATCTTAATATCGATGTTGACATTCGAGTTTTAGGAGCCGATATTGTTTTCCGATAAATAATTAAATATAAAAGAATAATATATTAAAATAATAAATATGCTGTCTAGTCTGATGGTTTTCCGTTATTATTACATTTCAGTTGTGATTAGCACACCTCTTAATTTTTTTCTATGCAGTAAAATGAGTATTGTAATCGCAACAATTTTTTATTCTCTAATTTCTTGTTGTTGGACCATTGGGATCCTATTGAATAATATTATCTTTAAATAAAAAAAATAGCAAAAAGTATGTGAAAACTTCAAACAAAAAGATGTTAAGAAAATTAAATTTTAACATCCTATGTATAAGGTCTATGATGACTAAAATTACGAAATTCACAAGAAGTTACAGACTGAAAATATTTGTTATTTTTCTGTTTCCACATTTCCTAGTTCGTTCTTTTTATCTCGCAACATAAAATCATAGAATTCCAACTGTAAGGTTTTGAAACATCGCTGTTAACTCTTAAGGAAGAACAATTTCTTAAGGTCCTAAAAAAATAAGATATTGCGTTGAATATTCCGTCAAAAAGGTCCGAAAAAAGGATAATTACACTGTCAATTTTAATTAATCAACATCGAATTTCGCCTATATATCGACTGCCTGAGGTGTAGTTTGTAACAATATTATTGAACGTATAAGGATGTGGTATTTAATCAAGCTCTTCTATACCAGCTCATGGACCTTAAGGGATCGCAAAAAACATACTCTCATTAAAAATAATTAAACCTCGCGATTCATCTCATAATCGCGAACATGAAATAAACTGAAAACCCTACAAAATAATCTACCCAAATGAGTTTTGAATCAGATATATAAATGAGAGATTAAATAAATTATGATAGATTTCGATATAGGAATTTCAGGATTTTATATATTTAATAGGAAATTCGATATTCCGATATAGGGATGTTTATTTCTTAAAAAACGGGGCTCATATTTATTTTTGAGAGGTCTGCCGAATAAAATTTAGAAGCTAGAAACCTTTGTTGGGGGAGGTGAGGTGTGTTGTGGACCAGAGAATATGATATCATTGCCCACCTTTGACATTTCCAACTTGAGTATACAAGGACTCTTGGCTTTTGTGTGGATAGAACCTGTTTATGTCTTGTTTTTATTTATGTTTAGCTATTACGTCATTATTAGTGTTTGACATAATCTATATATATATAAAAATCTCGTGTCACGATGTTTGTTCGGGCTAATCTCCGTAACTACTGGACCGATTTTAATGAAATTTGGAAAATCATTGTCCAACTTAAAATATAAGCTATATTTGATTGGCTCATCAAAAATCAACCATTTTTGCCTCAATCATTAAACTAATTTTACAATACTTAGATATAAGATGAATGATTAGTTAGTAATAATTAGTAATAAACTATAACAGCCACAGCAACGCGTGACCGGGTCAGCTAGTTCTTTAATACAATATTAGGAACCACAGAATTATATACATGTTTGCCACATTTATAATATTGACACCTCCGTTAATTATTTAGTTAATTTTATGTATTATATAATAATTTAATAAAAGAAAGAAGAAGAACATATTCATAGATAGTTGAAGAACATTTATAGCTAAAAAAAAACCTTTACCACTGGAAGTTAAGGGTCTTTGATCGAGTAAGTGGTAGAGACTGCACTGTTTTAAGGACAAGGTTGTGCAGGGAGGTGATTTGTCCTGGATTGCGCTCAAATACAAGGCTTGTCCCCCAATTAGGGATACTTACTTTATAGGCTGGGTGAGTTCTAGGAGGATCTCCAGATCTCACAGGCTCCATCCCCGGTCGTTGAAAGAATCACCAAATTATCTGCCACAACCGGATATTATTTGAACATAAGACCTTCGGAACGGCAACTTAGCGCTCTACCACTGACCTGCCCTGCTCCCTACATAGTTTAAGAGAGTAAACTATAAAACAAATTAATGTAGCATAGCTTTTCACAAGTAGTTAATAAATAAAAAATCAATCTTCGTCCATTTTATTTTTATCTTATTACACTAGATGATGATACAATTGTAGACTAAAAAAAGGAAACCTCACATTAACATTTTATATAAGATTTGCAAAATAAGTGAATTAATATATTCAAGAATTAAAAAAATCTGCATAATCCATGTATTAATTATGATTTAATCTTATTTCATACAGTATGTTCCATAACAAATTTGTCCACAGATATTATAATTTATTGAAAATGTGGTGCGCCCTCTATCACATCTGTTTTAATCAATCCTTTTTCGAGATGGATTTTAATATAGTTTTTAAAATTACGACTATTCCTAACTCTAATTGGTTTTTTCAACCAACTGAACATTCCTCAACTTCTAAAATTACTTTTGGAAGAATTACCTTTAAGATAGATACATTTTTTTATAAAAATAGTTTTTAGGTGATCATAGCATACACAAGATGTGCAGGTAAATGATAATATTTTTTATAAATACTCTGTAAAATCTCACTTAATGGAATTTGAAATTTGATAGCTTCATCTAAACTGCTATTTGGGCGTAGTCTCATTCCTCCCTCTTGGATTATCTATATATTATTTGCTATTTTCATATTTTTGGTGCACGTGGATTGGAAAAATTCCTAATTCAATTCGTAAATTTTCATATTCTGCGCTCAAATAGGGAAATGGTATTTAGAGTATCACTGTAAACTTAAATCATTTTTATTATGAAGAGAAAAGATTTGTCCTGGCCGGGATTCGAACCCGGGTCTTCCGCAACTCTAGTGCAGTTCTTTAGCAACTAAGCTACCAGGCTCGTAACCAGGCCGGGCAAAGCCATTCTCTTCACCGATCCTATATCCCCAGTACTCGCAATTTTTCGATATATATATGGGGAAGAATGTTCATTGAACATTACTTTTTAATTAGGATCTGGTTGATGTACGTCAATTTTATATTTATAATTTTTATTTAATTATTTTTATATATTTTTATTATGAAGAGAAAAGATTTGTCCTGGCCGGGATACATCTTAAAATTTGCGAGTACTGGGGATATAGGATCGGTGAAGAGAATGGATTTGCCTGGCCTGGTTCAGAGCCTGGTAGCTTAGTTGGTAAAGTACCGCATTAGAGTTGCGGAAGACCCGGGTTCGAATCCCGACCAGGACAAATCTTTTCTCTTCATAATAAAAATATATAAAAATATTTAAATACAAAAAAAAATTAAATTAAACTACTGTAAACAGGCCCTAACCAAAACAAATTTAATAATTTTCTCCAATATTTAAGGTAGAAACACCAACAGCATGATGTTTTATCCCTTACTTTCATTGTTAGATGGTATGTTGTAGCCTTTTATAAAGGGAGAAGAGATAACTTTATCAAGACCTTAATCTGATGTGCTTAAACTGTCAAAAGTCACATTAAGGTTAAACCCTACGCTGTCTTCAACAGTTTTGACGTAGCTTTTATTATCTTTAATCGTCTGATGTATGTTGCGCAAATTCAATAAATAATATTTTCAAAGATATTTCCTCGGTTCTTTCTTATACCAATCTGTCCTATACTACAGTCTCTTTTAATTCAAATCCTCAGTCCCAGTACTAGGAAACTAGATCTCGCCTTCACGGTCTATATACTCTTTCTCACAGAAACGAAACATTTGAGCGTTGCTTTTTTTGCCTGTTCTACCACTACATGGAACTCAATCACTCCTAATATTCTTCATTCTTCTTCCGTATCCTCCTCATTTTAATACTTGCTTTTCAACATCTCATCCCTTCCCATAGAGATGTTCATTAACATGTTTAGTTTTTCGCGATTAGGAAAGGCCAGCAACAGCGAGTGACAGAGGCATCCTCTTACATGTCAACCCTCGGCCAAACGTTATGAAGGGTACAGGAACGGGTAGTTCTGCCGCACCCAGGGTACTCACCTGACAATGCGCCTTCTGATTACTTATACAGATGGATCCAACATGATTTGCTTGGCTGGCATACGCGGAATGCTGAATAAGTGCGAAAATGGGTCGATGATTGGATCGCTACCAAAGCAACATCGTTCTTTAAACATGGAATCTCCGTGTCGACAGAAAGATGGGAAAACGTAAACAATGGTGAAAAATATATTTTATTTATTTTTCTTAATAAATGTCTTCTTTAAGATAAAAAAAATGGTCAGTATGAAAGCTCCTAATATGAATAAAAACACTTTCCCAAACATTACTTCTTTAATTTAATTTTAATTAATATTTTCCCCTCGATTTAATTATTTCTCTTGTCATGATAAGAGAAGGGCGAATTCTGTTCTTTGTTTCCCTCATGAAAGAGTTAAATAATAACGTATTGCTAAATAACTTTATTACTTCTATTAATGATCAGCAGATTTCGGTGTTTATTTTAGTTTACATGAACTATAAAGAAAACCGTACCTGAAAGTCTTGAACGTTTGAAGAAAATTCATAAAATTATAATTCTATATTTATTCGAAATTTCGGAATTTTTTTAATCGGAACTGATTTAAATTTGTCACCTATTTATTCTTCAAGCTAATCATATATTTTTTTTCAGTTAAGATTCAATGTTTGAATAATCGGATGTCATAATTTAAGAAAAAAACCTATCATATCTCGTAGTTATTATTTAAATATTAAATTTAAAGCTAACAAATTATTTTAAAGTGAATTTGTTCTAGAGATTATCTGTACTCTGAATACTGAGTTTATGGTAAAATATTTCCGAGCTATAAAGTTTCCGTAGTGTAGCTATATTATTATTATTAATATTGTGTTCTACTAAAAATAAACTTTATTATACAATATCATTCAGAAAAAGGATTTTACGCTTGTAGAGGCACTTCATGTTTATATAGGATCATAAAATATTTAACTGGAACGTCATGAAACAGAGCATGAAGATGAAGGCAGTGGATGTTATGCAGTAGGAATTAATTTATGTCTTCTGATTCTCGTAATATCCGATTCCATAACAATTAATTAGTAGTAAACTATCTGAATTATCTCTGCCAACTACTGCTTTAACATTAATTATTGTTGTTCAAGGGTTATTTAATTATTAAAAATAGCTGTTGTCAGCGATGAGAAACAATTTATTGTAAGACGAAAGTAGAAAAATCAGGGAACGTCTGATCGTTACTTTAACTATTAGCAATTGAAGAAAATTAGCTTACATTTGCGATTAAGTCGCGCATAGTGGCTCAATCGATTTTCACTATCTTGAATTGAATAAATGAAGTCAAATCGCGAAAATTTTAGATTGTCCGATATTAAAGAATACATACATTTTGACCATCTCAGAATCCATTTTTGATACTCTCGTTCAAACATCTTTATGTACGTTCGTACTTTGGCATATTTCTCCCATAACTCAAAACTCGAATAACCGTATAATATTAATTTCGTATTTCATATTGATGAAGGATCTAGTTGAGCATCCTCACTTTTTTATGATTACATTGTCACTGGAAGCGGTATTTACTTAGTACATTTTTATAAAAAAAAATCTCATCTTTTGAAACAGCCTTTGCGTATCAACGCTAGATTTTAGGACCGATCTGAGAACAGATAGTCGATTGGAAATTTAATTATCTACAAAATTCACTCTTGATATTTTTCACTATTACCCTATCTAAGATGTGAAAAATACAAAAACCGTTATTAAATAAAAATAGTGATAGTTTTGCTTTAAGTTATTTCCGGCTGTAACTTTTAAAACTTGTGCTGTAAATTAATTACGGCAAACAGTTTCATTTTTGCGTACGAATGACTAAGAAATAAGTTCAACTAAGGATTGAAAGTTATATATTCATTTAAATTTATTTATTATAAAACAATATATATTTGAATCGGGTGCTTTTCGCTGTATCCCTTTCATCAGAGTACAAAGACTATGTATGTAAAGACTATGATACTATGTATCATGATTTACATAGAGTATCTGGCGTAAAATATAAAAAAATAAGAATTTGATTAAACATTATAAAATTTTAATTAATAGATTACATAAGTGAAATACTAAACTATAATTACAATGAAATTTCAACATGTTTTATTAATTATTTTCACTCTTAGGTTGAATATAATGTTTTCTATGTTTGCAAACGAGATTTTTATGTCTAAGACATCCTTTCGGAGTTATTTGCAAATAACATATTTTTTTCGTTATAAACCAATAACTCACAGATTGCTAGAATGAGTACGGAGGTATTAGGGGGAGGAATCCATCTTTTCAATACAAAAACAATTAAATTTTAGAGGGACTTGAAGGGTTTATAATAATTATCAGCGGATTCTCAAGTATATCAGGCCTTTTTCACATATTTTGGTGGTAGGTATTATGTTCTTACTCTGTAACAACTTAAAGGTCCTTATGTTTACACTTAATTGAAAAATGTAATGTTTTAAATTACACTTAATTATATTTTTTTGTAGAACACAAATGAAAGCATATGCTAATTAGGATTTATAATTAGGTTACCTACATATTAAATTTCTCAAAAATATGGAATTATTTCATATAAGTAATCATAATTACCGAATAAGTAATCTGCATGCGTTTTCCGAAACAGACCCGAATAAATAAATAAAGAATTTTCATGACTCGGAAAAACCGAGGCAATAGGAAACCTGCTAAGTCCTTGGGAATAACCGATGTGGGAATTCCGGGCTGAAAAAAATAAAGAAAGCGAGATAGGTTGCTGTTAGGCCGCCATGTCCCTCAAGTTTTTGTCCACCCTCTTCATACTATCGGGTGGCAGCAGCGACTGGTCCTGAGAAAACAACTTAGGATTTTTATAACAATATTTTTTTATATATAACAAAATCTCTTATGGAAACAGTATGAGCAGCGACCTTCAGTTGATTTAAATTACCCGTTCGGTTCAGAAAGTACTGCGCAATTGTGTACATGACTACGCCATCTGAAACTTATTCCACGCAAAACTTCAGCAAACAATAATTAAAAATTATAATTAACTATATAACTAATTAACTATAGTATTTTTTAAGCCTTAATAAATATTTTCTTCGTTATTTCTGCAAATGAGTTCTCCATTGTGGAATGTATAATTTATTGGGTTGCTAAATTATTTCGTTTTATTGATATTCCTCATCTCGTGGAATGGTTACTGGGCCTGAGTGTTTGGAGATGTTGGTTTCGTTGGATCAGAGTCTCATCCAGACAAGTTCTGCATCTCATTTGGATCAGTCCGGTATTTTTCTGCCTCAAGCCCGCTAACATAATCCAAAGGAACCATTGAGTTCCAACAGGATCAACAAATTTCAGGCTCGCTAGTCTTTTCCAACGAGGATTCTATTGATTGTTTCAATATGTGTATGCTTTAGAACTGTTTTGGAGCGATGTAACTTAGTGAGGGCTTCCAAAGGTTTACGCTTTCAAGTCAGGCTGTGAGGAGGTAATTTATTTAATCTGTTAATAACCATGGACGGATCCTGTGGGATCTACTGACCATCCCAGGGCTCGTCCATCCTCTGTGTGTACCCTGTGTGTAATGTGGGTACCCTTATTTGGAGGAAAATTCTGACGGCGGAGCTTCATATCGATCGTACTTTGATCTCTCTCTACTCCCTGTAAACCTGTTGCCCGAGAAACAGTTCAAACTCTACCTTGTAATGAACTCAAAACCCTTTATGATTTGTATTGGTACAGTTTTTTATTTTTATTTTTTAAGAATCATGATAAAAAAATATGTTTTTCTTTCATCAGGAACCTGAGTAGCGTACCACCATTTTTTAGGACAAACATGTTGAAGTCATACTAGAACTTATCTACTTATGGATTGAAGATCAGCTAATAGGTGAATAAGAACTTATCTGCTGATAAGTTCTAACTTGTATTAGCTAGATAAATTGAAGATGGATAAATATTTTTTCACGTATTACATTTGTTAAATGAGTGTCAATATAGCAGAACTAACGTACCCAATCAGACAACAGTCCAAGTAAGCAACCAGCCTAGGCTGTAAGAACCAACTAATTGCTATTGGGTCCTTTTTTAACAGGAATCTTTAAGTGGAAATATTCTAGCTCCATAACTGTAACTGTTTAAAACTATCCGGGATCTTCATATAATTAATATTTTGATGCCGTCACTATCAATTATCTGTAGTTGGGCAAAGGAAATTGCATCTTGCAACCAAGATTGCTCAAAATGACCCTAATGCTACCATTACACATGAAGGGTCTTGGGTTCAGTTCATGGTTGAGACTAAGCTGTTTCTAGAACTACGGTTATCCAGAGGGAGCTGATTTGTCCGAGATCTCGCCCGACCTCCAGGTTTTTCCCCAATTAAGGGTAACCATTTTATAGGAGCTAAGTGAGCCCTAGGAGGATCTGTATATCCCTACATAATTTATCTGTCCCATCCGGATTTGAACCCAGAAGCTTCAACATTCTTAAAGTATTCTATAGCATTAATACTTTTGTTCAACCATCTATTTAGTATTCATAATGGGCAGCTATTGTATATTTAATTTAATGTTGCTAATAAATGAATTCTCCAATTATTTTAAAACACATAGCTTTTAGTGACTAGATTCTATTTCTAGAAAAACAAGTGGTTTGAAAGAAAAAACAATAAAAGTAATGAAACTTCTTTATTTGAAAATAATAACTTCATAATCAAATACAATATTTACATGATACAGAAATAAGTACTTGCCTATTATTCTTACTAATAATTATCACAAATAAGCCTTAAATTACAATTATTCTTATAAATAAATACATGTCCCTTATAATATATCACAATACGGATATAATAAGAGTGATGTTGACAATTATAGGAAAATATGAGTCTTTCTTTTTAAGCTCACAGTGCAATGTTTTATGACCAATAAAGACCATTATTTGATGCAGAGAAAAACAAATTTATTATATCGATAACTTTATTGAAATGTACAATATTTTCCAATTATATTGACATAATAATTTCAAACAATATTAATCCATAGAATTTATTTAATTTAAAAAACATGTTTTGTAAATCTACCAATAACATAACGTTTATTTATATATGCATAACATCTCGAAGCTATAAAACAAATTACTTGCTAAAATATAATAAAAAGTAATTAAAAAAAACAAACGATAGTGTGCTCTGTTTATAAAAATGTAAATCTTTGTGAATTAAAGAAAGTCACATTGTGCCGTTGCCATGAATATTAACTATGAATATGTCTTGCATAATACTAAAAAATAAATAAAAGAATCAGAAAGCATAATTTTTAGTTTCAATAAAATATTGGAAATATGAAACTTGGATGGTTAATAATTGAGGCGTTGACATTGAAAAGGAGTAAGTGCCAAAATTGCCAGACATTTTTTTTTCACTGAAACGATTCTATGTTCCAAGGCCAATAGCCTTGAAAAGGAGGTAAGTTCCTATCACCTCTCGTTTAGTTTTGAGTGATGTTACAAAATGCAGCTGGTAGCAACAGAATAGTTAAACAAACTGTGAAAATCGTTTCAGTGAAAACAAAAACAAAATTCGCCAATTTTGGCACTTACCTCTTTTTCAATGTCAACGCCTCAATTAGTAGTAGTATGCAGTAATAAATGAATTTTTAATTTCGACCTAAATAAAATGCAAAAGATAATTTTCACATAAAGTATTCCTTGTTTACTTAAGGTAGGGGTGTTTTAAATTTGTAATAAAAAATAAAATGCCATAATATGTAGCTTAGTATGTTATATGTGATTAATAACAATTATTTATGTTTTTATTATTAATTTAAAAAACCTTGAATATTTATACTTATTTATAAATTATATATATTGTTAAGCGCATTCATCATCATATTCAATTTTTGTTTCTTTTTACAAACCATTTTTTATATTTTTTAAGTAAACAATTTCATCTCCCCTTCCCGCCTCAATGTAGAAAAAGCAATAAAAGCAGAAAATGCTCGTTAAGTTAGGGGTCGCCAGGAATGTGTTGTAAGGCTCAGCTATAAAGTATATTTTCGTTCAAATTATTATTTAATGCAAATTATATTTTGTTTAACAAAGTTTAAAATACCTATTTAACAATATTTTTTACACTTTTTTCTGATAATTTCTTCTATCAAATTGGAATTACGCTCTTCAGAGAGTGACTCCTCCAATAATTGAACTCACTTCGTTAATCATCCTCACGGTTATGCATTAAATTTTCAATGTTATGCAGATCACGCAATACCTGATATAGTTTCGCCATTTTTATTTCTACTTTTGAAATGACATTCATTATTCGGAAGTTTTATATTAACTTTAATTATAAAAAACCTTATTTCAGACAACTCGCGGGGGCAGAACATGTGGGCATTGGATTGCGCAAGCCTGGCGCCAGGATAAGGTGGGAGCAAGTCACTTGGAAAGGTCGTCCATACAGCGTGTTATTCACATCTGTAATATTATGATGTCTTTGTGTAGTGGAACGGGAGATACAATAATGATGTAACTAGTGATAAGGAACTAGGTTTCGTGGGTAAGGGCTGTACCTAGGGATCTTTAACGAGTACCTGAGGTCGTAGAGGCTTGGAACCCTTATTTTAAGACCCTTCGGAAGGAAGGTATTGCTAAGTATTTTGTACTCTCTTTAAAAGATCCTAAGGCCATCTGTCGGATTGTCATCACAACTAGATCATAGGTGACCCCAGTATTATTATCGATTTAAGTTCGAAAAATTTAAAACTAAAACATTTTCAGAAAAAAAATACATTTAATCATTATAAATAATAAAGTTAAGAAAGGTAAATAATATACATGTACGGATATAATTGTCAGGTCGAATATATTGTATCCGGTTGGAGTAGTGTATGCGAATCCGAAATGGCTCAACTTTATACTCTAAGGATTATCGAATATTTTAATTAATATCCTTATATTAATTCCATAATTAATATCTGCTAGGAAGAAGGATCTGTACCCGAAAGGGGTTACGTCCTGCAGAACATGTTCTAAGAACAGGAGCGGCCGAGTTCATTGTCCTGCATTCGCTGGTTCTTCGCCTTGGACTCCAAATATGGGAGGACTGCTAGTTCTATCGCCAGCTCATTATTGGCGTCTGCAACGGGACGCTGTGTATACCGAGAGTAATGTAACTTAAGGGAAATTCGCGATTAAGGCACGCCGCTCGGAGGCAGAGAGCCGATTTTTGGCTAGGGTCTAAAAAAGCCAGAAGGTTTATTTGTTAAAATATCAGAGCGAAATTCAATAACAATGCAAATGCCACATCAATACACACACAAAAAACAAGCAAACATAAAAAGATACATATGTTATGAACAAATATAGTTTTGGCAATGGGTGTACAGAAGTATACACAATGGGTGTCAGCTAGTTGAACCGCTTGCATTGTAAAGTTAAATATTAAAATGTTTATAATATTCTTGTTTTCTTTTCTTTTCCATTTTGATGAATACTAACCTATTGTAATGTTTTGTATCGTAAGGCAGATGCCTAACAATGAATTAAATAAACTCAATGCATTGTATTTATTGAAAACAAGAATATATTAAAAAACAAAAAAACAATCGTTCATGAGCTTTGATTAAATGATAATGTAAATATTAAGACGAGTTTCGAAAACCGTGGCGATAATTTTCAGGCATTTCTTTTTCTGTTAATAGTTGTTTGCATTTTGTTAACGGTATAGTTTTAGTTTTAAATAATTTCTATTTATTGTAAGATCCTTGAAACGTGCAAAAAGACAAATCAATACATTTTTGTAATGTAGTAATTAATATTTCACAAGAAGTGTATTGAATGTACGAATACAATGAATCTAGTAGATAAATAACTAAATAAAAATGTAGCAACAAATCTTGATAGTTTTCACTTATGAGCTGTTCAAACACTCGAAGTTTTGTTGTTGTGTAATTGTTATAGTGTATATCTGGTAATCTATTAAAAGTACAAAAAAAATCAAATCTTTCTTGATTAGCAATTAATTAATTTTTCACATATAAGGTGGAATACTAAAAATGTGTCATAAAAATCGGAAATAAAATAAAATATTGCACAGTGATCACGATTACTAAGAACGTTTATATGACAGAGATATGCCACCATTGGATTTGTATTCCAATCAGTTCAATATTTTAGATCTTAAGTTAAGTTCATATTGACTTAGCAAAGGTTCAATTAATAAATAACATTCTTCTTCAGTTTTATGCTCACGCCCAAGATTTCAGAAACCAGCTAATAGAAAGTAATTTATAATAAAAGTTGTTGGTATTCGATAAGAGACATGTTTTATAAGTACATTAAGAAATTATGAATATAAACAATGGCAAAGGATGCGCGAGTACAACCGGTGCAAAGCGACAGGGTGCAGAGCCTTTGGGCGACGCTATACAAAACTGGCATAACAGGGAACAAGTTTATAAAAATAGAATATTACGTAAAAGTCATATTTAAACAAATGTTTTTTATACAATTTAAAAATACTTCTTACAAAACAATTTCTAGGGAATGCACTTAAAAAGGGATTTTAAAAAGTTGCGAGGTAAAGCTTGGGAGTAAGCATAAAGTCACAGGGGGTGGAAGCATTTAAGTGCACTCATTCTTAATTATATAACAAAACTGTTTGCTTTAATATTCATAGTTTATATACAATGGCATGATTATAATGGATAATAAAATATGAAATGGTTTTTCTTAATGGTTGTAGCCGTATTGACTAAGTGAAAGGCCAGTTAGATATTAATGGTTGAAATTATTGATTTGTTCCGACGTTGAGCCTCGTTGACAATGATAATCATTAAAGTTACTTTATTAAACAATAAAATCTATTCTGCATTATATTACGTAGCCCAATCAATATAAAAATAAGATTTAGTAGAAAACCTCATCGACTTACCCACATCTTTGATTGTTAATGAGAAGTATAAAACTTCTTCCATACATGTTCCAATAGGTAATTAATAACGAAATAATAAGTATCCCCTAATGAATAGTAATTATAAAGTTCTTTAGGAATAACTATTCTACACATTATCTTAGATATTAAGGAATATTTTGCCAGTATTTACAGATATTTGGCTTCATACGCAATTAAGTCTTTACAATGTTTCTAACTAGTATAATGAGAGTCTCTTTGACCTGTCTTAAGATCGGGGAAGCCAAATAGTTGGGCAGGAACATAAAAACCTATTCTTAAAAAACGATTCCACAATATGACGTGCCTGTGTTTTATGCTCTGCATACTCAACGATTTGGTTTCTGATAATGAAGAGATAGATAATTGCCGACCAATCAGCGCTTATTTCTCCTGATGGTGAATCTTCTCCAGAATCCTTGCTTTTTCTCTTCATCCTTGTTGTCGTTGACTTCCTCCTTCTCCTCCTTGCCACCCCTGCGGAGGACGTCGAGGAAACCCTCACGCCCTGTCGTGTCCACGACAATTTCCACATCCTTCTCCCCGCTCTCAGCGACGAAGGCCTGCTGCAGGTCCCTCATGATCTTCTTCCGGATGGTCTTCTTCATGCTGAGGTGCCTATCGAGGTGCTTGAGGTCTGGTTCGCTCCTTGGTCCCACGACCGGCCGCTTCCGATCCACCTGGGTTCCGTTAGAACGGTCCGAGTCGAATATGTCTCGAATGTGTGGAATACTCCTCTCCGTCATATCTGGAAAAACATAAAGAGAATCAGCGTTAGTAACTTCGTTTGTCAAAATATTTATAAAGTTAAATAAAAAATAGAATAACTTCAATAAACATTTTTATTATTTAAAAAAAAAAATTACAACCGTATTATCATAAAACAACTCAATATAATGAGTGTTGTATAATAACAAGAGATAAGACAAGTTGAGAAACTACCATCTTCTTTTCAAACGCCTTGGTTTGAAATAATGGGTTCGAGTGGAAATAAAGTTTTTCATGAAAGGACTGGTATCGGGTTCAGACCAAATCAGCGAGAAATGGGACATTAAGATTATTATGGATGACTTTGTTAGTAACAAGGGTTGGGGATACGAGAGGAATTCTATGGCCTAGCGGAGCCCTAAAGCTCTACTCCGACATATATATTTAAACTTAATAAAGGTTCAATCATTGATGGATATAACTGTTGTGAAAATAAGTAAATGTTCACAATTAAGTAAGTTATAACAAAAACAATTAGCTATTTCATTTTGAGAAAGGGTGTTACATGATTGTTATAATGGTGAAATACACGAACTAAGGAAAGTTTCTTAAATATATCCCAGGGTTTGATATAAATACAGATTGGAATTGCTTCCGAATGTATGAAAAAATATACTTTTGGAGATGAGACTTCTTAGAAATGTGGCATTTATAATTTAAATGCTTGAAACAAAATATAGATGTAATATTTACTATATAATCATTAATACCATCATTCTAATCTTTAAACCACTTACTGTTTTTGTAGCATTCGCTAATATATGATGGAATGTAATTTATTTGTATATGTATTTTGAGATAAATCTCAAAGCTAGATTTTTTCAATTTCCTTTCGTGAGTCATTAGTATTGTATTGCAATAAACACCTGTTACAATTATCGATTTACACATGGCTAAATGTATTCTTTGAATACGTCATTCGTTGCTGTGCACATTCCCTCATCACCTGATATAACAATCAGACAATGACTGCGTCAAAGCATTCTCGGCAATATGCATATGTCTGAGTGTTATACCATACTCATTGATATTGGAATTAAACAGGTATATAATATTGTTATAACATTATTCTCTATAGTTTGTTTTATTTAATTTATGATATGTTTAAATTTTATTAATTTATATTTAAACTATATTGATTATATTATTTGCAATCTGACTCTGTATCAACACTACTCATTTTGTGGACAAGTGAAACCTTCTCTCATGTTCTTATCAATCGGTTTATGATAATTGATTCATTTAATCAATTCTGAACATTAAAGTTTTGAATTAAAATAATTATAATTGTATAGCAGCTGGAGATGGATCATATAGGATCTAGGACCCTCCTGGCGCCTACCCGCCTCTATAAAATATTATAAAAACAGAGTACCCAAAATAAGGGGGAAAAATCTGGCGGTCGAGCGTGCCCTAGGACAAGTCACCTCCTTGCAGAACCGTTGTCCATGAAACAGTACAGTCTCTACCATGTACTGAACCCCAGACCCTTCATGGGTTGTAGTGGTACAGGTTTTTTTTTTTTTAATAATTGGATATCTAGTGTCTCTTACATTCCACTCTTTAAAAAAGCCAAAGAAAGAATCGAAAAGAAGAATATTTACTCTACAGATTAAATCATAATTAAATTAAATTAGTTAATTAACCAATTAATTTAACCAATTTAACACAATAATTTATCTTTTAATTTACTATTGCATTTACAAAATTAAGATATTTAGGTAGAGGTAAAAAATCCATTAATTTGGTGAGTGAAAGTCTATAAGGGTACTTAGTTTAATAAATTTAAAAAAATTGATTTTATATCGATCATATAAAATCATCATTCCTGATGTAAGGCTATGATACTCATAGCTAACAGTTCACAATTCATGATTCTATACAATCATTCCAATACTATGAAATTCCAATAAAAGGCTAATTGAATACGTTTTATATATTTAAACTATACTTAATATTTATTAAACAGAAGTTGTAAACTCCATTGGGATTAAGGTTGGCTGTCTACATTAGCAGTTTGAAGGAGTTGGCCCCAACGGCTACTTAGTAAACAAAAACCAGTTCTATTTCTGTTCTGTCATTGTTCTCTTGTCTCGTCTCGTTACATCTTCTCTTCTTCGGCTGTTCTTTAACTAACAAACGTTTTACTAATTTATATATTTATATATATATATATATATATATATATATATATATATATATATTATGGATGCATATGTATAAATAATACATATATACAGGCCTCTAATTTTCTCAACTGGTTGCAATATAAGCTTTTCTGGTTCTTGTAATTCAGCCAGCCAAATGCTACGTAGTATACGTAACATTTGTCAAGGTGTAGTCCTAAGTACCGGACCTGTTCTACTGGAATCAGTGGGATGTTATTAAACAATACTGGAAGACATGAAGTCATTGGTTTACAACGGAGGATAAAGGTGATTTGAAAAACCATATTTTAATAACATATTATACAGTAGTCTGTATTTTTGTTCATAATCTTCTATTTTGTCAGAATATAAAATATAAGATTTTTAAAAAATACAATAATTATTTAGAAGTTTTCTTTATTTTCAATTTGATGTTTCGTTTTTTTCCTAAAGTAACTTCCATCATTATTTTCCAGAAGTCGCTTTGATCAAGGCAGGATCAAACAAGAAATAAAGGAACGTAATTAAGAAAAACATTAAGCCAGTGGTTGAAGGCTTAGAGAGAGAAAGAAGCCTTCTAAAAAATTCCTTTTCCCCGAGCTGCAGTTTGTCCAAGCAGTCTCGCTCTTTGAAGTATTAACTGGCGAAAGAAGATTCGAAAAGCTTAATGATATTACTGGAAAAACTGCTATGGTCCTTATCGAAGGATGGTATAGATACTTTTTTTCATAGAATAATTCACTATTTTTATATTATTTTAATGCCATTTTAAGAAGAGTTAACTACCTTGTAATAACAAATTTTCACACACCACATTACCGAAATATGTGGAAAAAAATACGATTTAAATAGACTTCAATCATAAGATCTGTATTTTAAGTAACACTAATACAATATAACACAAATATTCATTTAAATCCAAGTGCTAAAGTATTCTGTGATTATAGACTTGAGATCGCTAATGAAATGTTCTTATCGAATCCCCCTGACGAAAAGAAAATATTATATAAGCTATCACTATTATTCATTTTATATTAGTATTTTATGTCTGATAAAAAAATAAAGAACATAAAGAATTATGGCGTTTTTTATGACATTTTTTGTTTTTAATATTGTAAAGCTATTATTTAGTTGAAAAACAAAATAAAATTAAAAGAACTGCAATTAAAATTAGTTATCTGTATACTTAACCTAGAAGCTTAAGGCCTTTAATAGTTATAACAATCAAATCATTTATTCCACATATTCATTTTTATGTCAGTAATTTATGGAAATAATAAAATCTAAGGTTACGTTACACTTATGCGTATTTGAGGATATTGGATTCAATTATTCATTATTAATTAATTAAATTTATTGCTTAAAAGTATTTTTCTAAATTAAAATAAATAAATAAATAATCTTCTTGAAAAACTTCTTGTAAAATAATGACACTCTCGCATAAACAATTTGCTTCTTAATATTGACACATTTCTCCAAATTATTTATTTATTTATTATTTAATTTTCATTTGCACCTGTGCAATTGTGTATCCAGCAAATTTGATCCAAGTGTTTTTCTCTTTGTTTTTCTAGATGATCATCGAGTTTTGGAATAAAAATATCAATAGTTGAGTAGGTCTCTTGGCCAATGTCTTTTTAATCTTTTCTTATCAAGTCCAGGTAACAGGGAGTAGGGAAACGGAAGAACGAGTGGGTTTGGGTGATATTGTGTCGATGAGTGGAATGTTATGTATTTGTTATGAATATATGATTTTATAGTGGGGATGTTCATGTCGTTGTGTATGGTGTGATTCGAAATATACCATGGTGCATTAACAATTTTTCTGAGAATATTGGACTGTGTTGTTTGTATCTTGTGTTTGTGGACTTTTTTTGCTGAAACCCAAAGTTCTGCTCTATATGTCCAAAGAGGTTTTAGTATACTATTATAGATAAGTCGGTTGTTCCGTAAGACAAGTGAAGATCTGTAGTCCAGAAGATGTAATAGTTGTTTGTACCTACCGTCTAGTCAGGTATTTTTTTAAAATTTTGTATGTACGTTCCATGTAAGTCTTTTGTCCAAGTATAGTCCGAGATAACGTACATAATTTTTGGAAGATACTTCGTCGTTGTCAATTTTGACGCGAATTGAGCTGGACACGAAGCTTTGCGTAGAGAGAAGCTTACACGGCTCGATTTTGAGGCGTTTATTCTGATTTACCATTTATTTAACCACTTTTCTAAATCAAATAAATGATTTTGAAGAGCTATAGATGCTAGGTTTGGGTCTCTGTGAGAAGAAATAATGGCTGTTTCGTCAGCGAAGGAATAGATATTGGTGCAAGGGTGCTCCGGAATAGCTATAGAATAGCTATGGAATAGCGGAAGAGCTATAGATGCTTAACAATCCCCCATGATAAACAGACCAAAAGAAAAGTGCTTCCATGGACTTGAGTCCAAAAGGTTAAAGAAAGTTAATGATTAGGAAATTACAACTTATCTCGTTAAGTAAGAAGGAAGGGCTTTCTCTCTTATCAGACTGAAGTCCTAATAGCAATAGTGAAAAATCAATAATCCCCCCACGTCCAACAAATTATTATACTTCCTTATTATTATAGGAAGAGTGGCGGTACATCCCTCGCAGGGACAAGTCCGATTCAATTAGCTATAACTGTATGCTGTAAATGTATGCAGTCATTAGTGACTATAAATATGTACGATGCGTCCGGGGAACTACCGTTCCTAAAGGCATTAACGATGGGTCGTGAAACGGACTTCGCATGACAAATAGTGGAGTGAGTGTAGTATTTCCTAACCGACCTTATCCATTTTCATATACCTACATCTTAATAATTTTAAATGTATTTAAATAATACATCAATGAGACATTCTGAAACAATCATGAATAAGTTCGAAGAGCCAAACAAATTAAACTGTTGAATGGAAACACAAAACACCTACTTTATGTTGCTTTCCACCAAAAACCATTGTGATCGACCAAGAAAATAAGTACAGTATTAATCCAAAAATATGAAAAACAGAACAGGTTTGTTTCCGTTCAACAACCTTATTCACTTCAACTAAAAAATGGGACGTTTGGTATCGTCTATAAAAGACCAAAGAAGCGGATTTTGCGGAGAAAATTTTGCTATTTTGGGATGATGCTGCATTTTAAAGTATAATTTTTTAATCCCTTCGCAAAACCGCAAATATCTAATAGAATTAATGAAGTCATTGATGAAGTATTCAAAATACAATTTAATCAACAATCTATGGTTGGGTCACTTGAGGCATATAGGTAGCAGAACAATCTACTATGCCCAAGATCGCGGTGTTCATTAATAGTAACAACATGTTAATTGATATTATAAAATTACATAGTTCATGCATACAAAATTTCAAACAGGTTGCATTCCTATGGGTTAAAGCTCATATTGGGATTATAGGAAACTAAGAGGTTGATAAATTAGCCAAAGCGAACAGGTAAAAATTTCGGTCCCATTTAAAGATTTTTATTTAGCAATAAAAGAAGATTGTCATAACACGTGGCAGGATCAATACTCACTTTCTACAACAGGGCAGTATTACAAATCCGTATTTCCTAGTATTTCACCCAGGCCATGGTTTTCAAATATCAATTTAAATAAACCGGAAATAAAAACATATTGTAGAATACGGTTGAATCACGGTTTATGTAACAGTTATTTGCACCGTATCGGAATTTCGGATTCGGCCGCATGCCAAAACTGCAATAACCGAGAAACTCTGCATCATATCGTTATGGAATGTAAATCATATACACCTCATAGAAAAAAACTTCTACGAGATCTTAAGAATAATAACATTTCATATAAAGAAATATCACTAAGCGGAAGAGATGAGATAAGCTCCATATTGAATTATTTTAAATCAATAAATAATTTATTTAAAACATAAATATGTAAATATTTTCTTCATTATTACCAATTAATCAAATAAATATATCTGGCTGTATGGAAGTATCCAATGCAATTAAAAAAAAAAAAAAGATCGCGGTGTTGCAGCGCTGCCGGTAAACTTAAGTTTTTTTAAAAGGAGTACAACACACTGAGCTACGACATCCTTCGGATGTGACATAAAATAGAGGTCCATAGCCAGTGGGATGTCAGGTACTTGTTAAAGGTCCGTATCCTAACATACCTGGATAAGTACAATTTAGGACTATCAGTGTAGCATGAAGTCACGTTAAACAAAACAAACAAGAAATTAGGTCCATTACTTCTGCAAACATAATTAAACTCAGCATCCTTAGTTTCACCAATTTTCTAATACAAAACTTGGGCTTAGAAATAACGACACCCCGAGTTAGATAATTTAAATTAAAACTATATTCAAGTGAAAAACTTAATCGCAAAAGTTGCCATGAAATATTTGTTATACTTTCAGCAATGAGATTAATTAAACCTAAATGAGCACCGAAATCTAATTTTCTTATTTTTATAGATGGTTTATTATTGTTTTCATTTTTAAATAAGTAACAACAGCCTAAGAGCATATCCCTAAGATGGTATATCCAAACTCGAAGACATTAATTTTGCCACATTTCTAACCTGACCCTCAAATATTCCGCATCTCATCAAGCATTTTGATTCTGCTAAATCGTATTTTTTTCAATACGACGTCCTAATACCATTTCATCGAGTAATCTATGCGTTTAAAACGGGTTTATGATATTTTACTATTACTGTAATTTACTTTCAAGTTATCCACAATTTACTACATGTCGGTTCATTGGACTTTCCCGGTATCGTTCCTTCAGGAGATGTTGATACCCCGAAGAATGTTGTTTACGAAAAAAGGAATATACTCAGCCCCTATCGCCGATCTGATAGCCGAAATAGTTTTGACGCGAAGTGCCCAATCAGCAATACTGTTATCTTGTTCTTGTTCTAACAACGCTAACTAATCAATGAGTGGGTTCCGAACAACCCGGTAAACGATCTCGAGGGATCAATGAACCCTATCAAGGATTGGCAATTATTTAAAATTATTTATGTCGTTTAAAGTCTGATAATTAGAATATACTCAAAAAATAGGTATAAGTCCAATGAATAGTATAGGTGAAAGCAAATAAATACATTCTACAATTGAGGCGTTAAGGTTCAAAAGTGGATAAATCCAAATTTCAAAATTTAAATTTTTCACATCTTTCGCTAATTTAGTAAAGGGAAACTTTAAGCTCCCGAAATTTCAGGTTAAGAACTTGACTAAAACATGAGAAATGAGGCGGCAAAGTATAGTGTTGGACAAAATTGCTTGATTAAACTAGTGAAAAATGTGAAAATGTAAATTTTTGAACTTATGGAGTCACCCGTTTTACATCTTGAACGTCTCAATTATTAAGTATACTTATTGATTAGTTAAATGCTTACACAAATAGTATTTTTGACATAAGGAACAGTATAATACCTCGTGATTTTGTATTGTATTATAATAACCAATTTAATATAATTACGCACATCACTTAGGACAATAATAATAATAATATTCAGCTCGGCTTATCAAAGAGTTTTTTGTAAGAAATTGTCACAGTAGGACGATACCGCAAGAGAATCGGATACATTCAATTATCTGTTAATTGTACTTAAATAACAAACACACATTACCTTTAACATTATTTCTAAAATTTAATCGATTTCAATTTATTACCGTTCGACTGCTACACTATATTTTACAAGACAAGCCATTTTCTGTTAACTTCAAATAGTGCGAATTTTCCGTTTTAAAGAAGGCTGCACGATATGGTTGAAGAACTCGAGGAGGAAATTTTACAATTGTGTTCCCAAACTCATCACAAAACCTTAACTTTTGATATTAAAGGTAATTCTTATACTCTTGTCCATTTGAGCAGGAAAAGGCTTGATGAACCTCAAAAAGACAACCTACCCAGCTCAGTCGAAGGATCAATGAAAGACTCGACTGATTTAACAGCCACGGGATCCTAAATGGAGGACTTAGATATTGGTGAAAGACACCCACTGAGAGAATATCCTACTATATTCCAACAAGAGGAATTCGTCATTTTGTCAGGCGCTATATTTTAGGGAGTTATTTTATAGGATAGTTAGTCAACCTTCAAACTCTAAAATCACTTCAGAAGACTTCCAATCTGGTGAGAAAGTGTAAGTGGAATTTTGATACACCTGCTGAATTTCAGGCTAATGCAAGTCCTGGTCACAATATGGTATTACATATAACAATAGTAGATTAACGTGCTTCGGTGCTGCACTTCAAAATGGGACAAGAACCTTCAATTGACATCTTATTGCTAAGTTCTTGTAAAGCATAATGATTTATGGATGGGAATAAAAATGAAACCATTGATGTACTTACAGGCCTCTTAAAGACTTGTGGAGTACTTAGCGAAGAATCTGAAATTTCGCGGATGCAAGCCGATGGATGTTTTGCATTATCAGCGACCATAAGGAACATGCTCCTAGTCTAATACATCACTGAAATATGTGGGAGTCGTTGGCTTGTTGTAGGTGGGGGACAGTGATGTATTGAGTTTTGAAGAATATAGATTGGAAAAAATAGAGAATAGAGGAAGAATAAGCTACACCTGAGGGCAGGATAAAGAAGCCGAAGGTAGATAGGAATAGAAGGATTTGAACTATCGAATGGAACTGTTAGAACAGTATATTGATTTTCCACCAATGATGTAGGTCTTCATCAGGACTAAATGAGCGAGACATGATCACATCACAGTAGAGTATATAGAACAAGTTATAATTATTCGAAAAGTAAAGAAAAATTAAAACAATGATGAAAAAAACCCGGATAGATTAGTTACATATAATTGAAAACTCTAATAATACAGTGAAAGTTGTTAGTTAATAGCAATAAAAAGAAAAACAAATCGTAGCCTGATATGTATGAATGTGGGTAAGAACCAAGAGTGACCAAGTAATCATTAAAAAGGAAAGGATGTATTAATGAGGCAGTGAAGGATTGGTAAATATTTAGCCCTGATCTACACCTGCAATGTGGTTCCAAAGGTGCAATGTGTTTCAGAAACTTAGGCTTTCAACAATCATTTTCACTATATGAAACTTTTTTTTTACCGGATCCTTTGTGTAATATTATTTTGTTTTTATTCTTCGAAATATACAACTGTGTTAGAATAATGCAACAGGAATGAGATATATTTGTGTAATTTACACGTGCAACGAACAGTTATTTAATATAATTATTTCAGAGTGGTAAAATGGATATAATGACCAAGGGATCGAAATATTAGAAAAGCTTTGATTTATTTTAGCAATTTTATTTTTAGAGCACTGCGTTATTTACGTTATGGATATCATTCGTGATTTTCATAAATGTGAACTTCTAAATGGAGATTATAAAACTTGAATACTATATATTTTATAATATTAAGACAATATATATGTAAGCTGTTTTGTTTTTAGTAATATTTATGTTTATTAAATATTATATTTAAGCATCTGTAGAAAATATAAACATTAACACCGCTGTTTAAAAATAGATCCGTGCTTTTGGTACTATATCGTGTTACACTCTGGGAAAACAAAAATTTTTCCTTCGATTTACTCGTACAGAACGAGTTGTACTTGTGTAACGGTTGTTTATACCCTTTTACATTTACATTTTTCTTGAACCGTAAAAGCAATAACCAGAATGGTCGTAAATAAAAAAAATGGGGGGGGGGGAGGGAAACGCGAAATATTTATATCGAACTTAGCTCATCCCCTAATGGCTTAGCTGATTTAATATCCGTTCGGTTAAAGTGAGATTAGGCATTTCATTAATAATAAATTACACAGAGGAATGATAATACGTCCTATATTATAACGAATTATTCGCTGACATAGAAGTTCGAAGATATGAATTTTCAAAGCGTTTTAAATGTTATGTTATAGTAATAAATTTTTGTCAACACTCACAAATTCAAGAAAGTTTATCAATTTTCATTCATCGATGTCACTTTTATGTTTATTTTCGAAATTAAAAGCGCTATACCGACTGAGGTAAATTGGATTTTAATGAAACATGAACTTTCTACCACGGTTTGTACGAAATTAAATAGTGTGTATGTGTTGTATTGTGTATGAAGATAAAGTATCAGCTTCATGCAAAAGCAATATCACACTGAAAGGTGCGTTTATATTTTATTTTTCTTAACAACATTAGACCGAAATATTACTTACAGGAATTTAAAAGAAATTTTTTTTAATATATGATGACGGTTCTTGATCATATATTAATAATATGGTTACTGTCATGTATATTATTAAAAATGAATGAAAACTTCGAAATATAGAATTATATAAGCATGTATTTATGTACAATGCTTAAGTAAAACCATTTCATATGGTTTTTCTAATTTAAACATTTAATAGTTAAGCAGAAATGAGAGGCTGATATTATTACATATGATGTCAGGTCATATCAAACTCATGGTTTTGAAAATTAGGACTTAAGAACCGACGATCATAGTGAGCTATCGTTTCTCTCATAGTGTATTGTAAATGAAAAAAAAAGGTGCAATTACATGCATTTTAAATGGATTTCATAAACATGTTTTATTAATTTCATTATATACTTTCATAAAATGTAGAGCATACAGTTGGTAAGCTAAAGATTTTAGAAAATTTGATATCTGACATCCAAGAAAGGAGACAACAGTTTGTAAGAGTCAAATTTCCATATAAATAGGGGAGTATATTTATAACCTTATTAGGAAAATATTCTTTTAAAAGAAGATTTTTTACGAAGATTTCTTCATATCACGAATGTTCCACGGTCATTGTATTCAAAAACCACTTGCTCACTTTAAGACCTTGGACTGGACGAAGAAGGCTGAGCAAGTAGGACAAGATCCAAGGCTAAAAAAAAAATACTTTTTTTTCTTCTAATTATGGCCAAACAAATGCTAAGATAACTAACAATGTTCAATGTCACTCTTCATTTAAACCGCAAGGATTTCTATAATATTTTCTAATTTATATTTTCCCCAGAGGATTTGTAGTTGTGTCACCAGTAAATTTCTCTCACATATATTCCTCGATCTCTTATGGAGCTTCTAAGCAAAGGAATGTTTCGGAAATTTTGCCAAGGAAAAAAAAACATCCAAATACGTGAGATATAAAATCCATTGGTGATTATGAGAGATCGGTTGGATTTGCTCTCAAGATCAAAGACACTAACTCCTTGGCCAATTACCCAAGATACCTTTCTCTTGAGTTATATCGAAGCGACATCGACCTCAAAGATATAGCCCCTGTGAAACGGCAATGCTATCTTATTAGCCAAGTTCAACCGAGAGAAATTCTAATGCGGGAAAGTGTCTCATTGAATACCAAACCTAATGAGTTAACTGTATTCCAATTGAAGATAAAGAGAAAAATAAATCATTAATACTATTTAACAAATAATTAAAAACTTTACAAAAGAATATTTGTTCCCTATGATAGGATTTAATCCATAATACTTTAATCTTGGGAACACTAAACATTGACATATTCATTTCTCCTCAAGTATATACTAGATTGATTTTACAAACGAGATATCTGCACATATAAACTTAATTAAAATAAAGTAAATTAAAGTATCTATATATCACTACCAAACTATCACATAGAATCTTTTTTAGAATCGACTTAAACAAAAAATATTATTTCGATATCGTGATAATATCATTTCTTCCTTCCACACTTTGACTATGGCTGTGTGGTATTTGGGGCCTCTCAAATTAGCTCGAGAAAGGATTGAGGGGAATTATGAACTGTTCACTTCGGTTTATCTTCGAAGCCCCGAGGAAGTCTCAAGTGTCCCACCTCTATGATGAGTTAAAGTGGCTTTCCCTTCTATCCGTAGACTCTATTTCCTAGGTTCTTTCTCATACCATCAATTCACAACATCCCTCTTACGCCTATAGTCTCCTACAATTCAAATCCTCTATCCAATCCCAGGGCAAAAGATCTCGCCTTTCCAAACTTTATACTTGTTCCCACAGATCCAAAACATTAGAGCATTCTTTTCTCGACAGTTCCACCACACTTAAGAGCTCACTCCCACCTGATATCTGTCATGCGTCTTCCTTATCCACAGTCAAATCCAATCTGTTCCTACATCTCCAATATTACCAAACAGATGCTCTCTAATCAGTAATAATTAATAGCTCATATCCATCTGAAGTAACATATGAATTACTGTTAATTGTCTTCACTAATAACGATATTACTTTTTTAATATTAAGTGCCTTTATTGATTTTTTTTTTTCTCTCAGCTTAGTTCTTGTTATTTTACATTTTTATTATATTTCTTTTCTTTGGGTTCGTACCTGAACATACCATTGATATCATTATTAAATCTGTCATCAGCCTGGGTTGGAAATTGTGGGAGACTCCTGGGGTTTATCAAACCTCTATAAAGTGAGTACCCTTAATTGAGGGAAACCTGGCAGTTGAGCATCAACTAGAGCAAATCACCTCCCTGCATAATTGTTGATCTTGAACTGATCCCAAGATCTTTCATGGGTTGTTGTCGTACAAGTAGCCAATATTGAATAGATGTCTTGTTTATGTACACATTTTCATTATATTTTGTAGAACATATGATTCATTTCTCAGTGCTAATTTCATTTAAGCAATGATGAATCGAGGAGGAGTCTGAGGTGCCAAGAGAGGAAAATATTCAGAGAGTGGGGACATTTTTAATGAAATAAGGGTTAAAAAAACGTTAATAAATATAAGTTACACAGTTAATATTGAGTTATAAGGTTTTGCGTTTCCATGATTTCCCCTGGGCTTAAGGATTATTTTTCCTTTTCTTATTAATATTCTTTTTTTTTGTAAAAAGAATTTTCTTAGTGTAGGTGTAGCAGGATGCTACCATCTCTTAGGCAAGTATAAATCATTCTCCGAGTGTAAGGGATCGAAATTGGCGAAAATACATATAAAACTAACAACTATGATTTTACAAATTAGAATGAATATAATAAAGAAAAATAATGAACCATGAAACTGGCAATTTATTGGTAAATAACGAACTTATCACGTTACCTAAATAAAAAACCTGTATCACTATGACCCATGAAGAGTCTTTGGTTCAGTACGCGGTAGAGACTGTTCTGCTTTTAGAACAATGGTTATGCAAGGTGATCTGTCCGATATCACGCTTAACTGTCAGGTTTTTCCCACTTTTTAGAGGCTACTTCTGATCCTAAAGGATCCATCTCCGGCAGTTAACAGATTTAATTGATTATCTGCCATAGTTGGAAATTAACCCGGAACCTTCAGCACGGCAACTCAATGCTCTACCACTGATCCATACCTCTTGTTTCAACAAAACAAAAACGAAAATTCATAGTTATTGTTAAAAATAGTAAAAATATTAATATATTTAGAATTCAGAAACATATCAACACGAAAGGTAATCTGAGAAATGAATGTTAAAATGTTTCCTATAATGTCAATCACGAGAGTGATCTCGACAGGAGTGGGAGGTAACAGGAAGATCCTGATGGGAATTTGATAAGATTTGAACGATTAGTTGCCGAAGGATATTGGGCTGTTTCCTCAGTGGCGCTGGGAAGGCTAAAGAAGAAACATGGCTGTCAGCTAGACATATTGAGGCCCTATTCTCCTGATTTAAGATACCAAGAACCCCCATTTTATTTAATTTCAGCACCTGGTTCACGCCATTGTAGATAAATTATATACTTCTCTTGAATAGTTGGTCTTTTTAACAAACAGATATTTACAGCTATCGCCCTGTAGGTTAACTGTATTTAATAAATATATTATTTAAAGTTATATTCAGGACTAACGATAACGATGAAAGATACTAAGTTAAAAAATAATTTTTCTTTATTTTTTAAACAAAAAAGATAGTAATTAATCGTAAAAATAGTATAGAGTTTTTTAATTAGTGGTAGTTTTCAATTGTTTTTCTAAGTTTTCTATGATGGCTCCTAAAACTAATGAAGTCAGGATGACTACATTTTATTTTTATAATCTGTGACCTGTTAATTAAGAAGCGAAAATTAAATATTTTTTCTTTTAAATCCTCCTTGACCTTGTTAAGTTTTTTAAAATCAATTTTTAATTTTTTTTTTATTCATTAATAATTGAGGCGTTTACTTGGTAAATATAGTAAGTCAAAAATAATAATTTTTAATTTTTTTTTTCGCATAGAAAATTTTGTAATTAATCATAAAAATAGGATAGAAAGAGGATTAAGTCAAAACTGTGAGTGGTTTTATTTTCTATGAATGGCGGTAGTTACCATTTTCCACTAATAACTTTCAGTTATGACTTACTAGATTTCCATATCAACGTCTCAATTATGTGAGCCACTAATCTTAATAAAAATTGTAGACTGTGATTCTATTTATTTGGAAGGAAAAACTTTAAGGTTTCAAAAAAAGAGAAAAACATTAAGTAAAAAATCGTCAGGAATTAGTTCTAAAATGAGTTTAGAATTTGAAAAATACAATAATGTAATTTAATAATTTTCACATATTTCATTTTGTTTAATTTTATAAAAATTAATTATTCTTGCTAAGAGGAGTTCAGTCTTCGAAATTAAAAGGAATGTATTAGTTTTTGTTGTAAGTTTTTATGAATCAGTTTAAGGAAAATAAAAAAATGGTATTTAATATTTTTTTGTGATTAAAAATTACTTAGAATAAAAAATAAAATAAAAAGGGAATAGTGATGTGAAGATATGCTTTGCTGGATGAGAATTGGAGTGAGACTGAGTAACATGGAAAAGGTTCACTTTCGTCGGACCGCAGATCCGTATTGTCATGGATTCTTTCTATAAAGGAACGCGTATTGGAATGTCTAAAGGTTGGACTGCATTTGGTATTAAGCGTGACAAATATTTAGGCTGTAAACGTGCGAAAAAAGGAATAAGATAAAGATAGGCATGGTTTAAATAACATTTTTGTCCAATTCATCCTATATTGTGTATCTGTCACTAGTTGTTGGATAAATTAGACGATTGCAGCTTAGTACTGACTTCAGCAAACAGAATCTAACCAACTAACATTCAAACGTTTTACGGAATGTTGCTGAATTAATTCAATATTGATTGGTAGGCAAGATTTATAAAGATTTCTCTCCACTAGACAGTTAGCTTTTTTTATGTGTTACAACTTAACGTAGATTGACTCAACTAGACAGTTTTCTTGGTTTCATTTTTTTTATTTATGTTATTATAATCGTTATAACTTATTTCTCATGCTTCGTCTGTTCAGAACCAAAACAAAAGTTTCAGAAAAGAAACAAAATCCACGAGAAATAACATTTGTTTGATTAAACTAACGAAAAATACAACAAAAAAAGTCAAATTTTATAATTATGGAGATATCCGCATTTAATTCTGAACACCTAAATTATTAGAACGCAATTGAAAAACTGCAAAAGCAAAGCCTGTAAAGCCTAAGGAAAAAAACAAAAAATTCAAGGATTATTAGGACAAAAATATGTTAGTAGCAGGGTCATTCCACATCAATTCAACCCAAAAAAAATAATTTTTTCACCAAAAACCTCAGATTTTTATGAAAATTGGTAAATATGTTCTATTTATAAACATGAAAAACACCACTAAATTTTAATTTTTTATCACACATAGTTTTTGAGTAATGGCACTTTAAAGTTTTGGCGTTTTTAAATTTCCGAGCCTTGGATAAGGCCAGATAAAACGTGTATTGGAGTAGAAAATAATTTCTCATTCACTGATTTAACCTCCTATCTTGTTGAAATTTTTAATGCATGTTCTTATAACTATGAGGAATTGTAAAAAAAATGTAACAGAACCCCAAGTAAAACAAAAAATAAAAAAAATTATATTTAAAAAAAATTATATGTTGGACATTATAAAATTTTAAAATTACAAACAAGGTTTAGCGTAAAATGTAATATCTCGACAAGGGAATGAGATAATCAAGAACTTTTTTTCCCCTAAATTATCTACATGAAATGGGCTTTAATTTAATAATATAAAAGTTTTGTGTATTTGCCTCCTTCTATTTATTATGAACATTATAAGTTACAATATAATACTTACGCATATTATGAGAATAAACTACACTTAAATATGTGGGAAACATAGTTCTCTGTGAAGGCATTGTTAATAAATCATCAGCTTTTCAATTAATACTAGGCACTCCTTTGAAAATTGATATGTCCTTCCCGTTGAGGTATGAGGTGGCTCTACTACTGCAAGGATGTGAGGAATCGGCACATCACGATATCATCTCGTTTTGGCCAGTAAAATGAGGAGGATGGTCCTGCTGGGTGAAGAAACTTCACTGTTACGTCCCCATCTTCTTTGGAAACATTCGTTATTATTCCAAAGTACCAGAGATTGTCGTATTTGCAAGCGATGTAGCGAGAGGGGTATAAATCTTTTTCATTTACATTTAAAGTCAACCCTCTTCTTAAATTGCATGTTAGACTAGGCTCTTCATCAGTACTGATTCTCCTTGCTTCTAATGTTCCAGAAGAGTCCAGTCGTCTATAGTTGTGAAAACTTCTTGTACCTGGAAGTGTATTCAAGTTTTCAAAGCGTTTTTCAAGCTGGCGGCGAATGAGATCTGTTGAATCTTTAGAGATGAAGTGGAAATTTATTTTTGAAATGGTGGATATGCAGAACTGATAAAAGGTAGTTGCAGTCAGTATTTGATCTTGAAGAGGCCTTTGGAGACTTGCTTTTCTCGCCAACCTTTTAACAGTTCCTCCAATACCGCCACATTCCGTTTTCCCATGGCTTGTAGCGAAGAATGACCACTGGGCTTTGATTTTAAAGTCTTTTTCATGAAGTGAAAGATTCATAAAATTATATTTATTTTTGTACTGTCCTGCGCATCCGTCACTGAAATAGTGAACATCCGTGACATTAGGACAATGTTCCTTAACAAATTCTAACAGGGTTTTTTGAATCTTATAAACCATACAAACATCATGATTTAAGTCATCGGAAATTATACAATGTGATGAGACTATTCTTTTGTCATCAACACACATGTTAATTATTACTGGGTGAACAGTGCAGGAGTCTGAGGTCCAATGATAACCCTGTACCTCATCTTGAATCACAAAAGAGAAATTCTCGCTGAAGTCCATTGATATAATGGCTTGATTTGGCAGGCAGTTATCCTTTAGACTTTTAAAATAGCTCGATTGACTTTTTGCAATATAAGAATGTGGGATAAATTTTTCTATTTTTGTTGTTAGTTCATCAATAAATTCATCAATGGTTGAAGTTTGAGTTATCATCTGTGTCCTGTCTGTAGCTACCCACTGTTTGAATTCGATCCTATCTTCTTCCTCATAGTTTTCAAACTTTGTTTGTAAGAATGCTGTTAAACTTTCCTTCGATGGACAGTTTTCACATCGCCTAAACATACAGTTTTGAGATGGGGTTTCACATAAAATAAGATTTTGTAGATCCTTGTGAGTCTCTTCCAGTTGTGCAGCATTTATTAGGAGCAACACATTTTGATGGATGGTACACACACACACAGAGTGTGTTCCACTAGCACCAGCCAGAACACACCATTTGGGGCGAAGAGTACAAAACTTGGAAAACCCTATTTTTATGTCAGGATGTTCCCTTTTGAAGTTTGCAAACATTTCGTTGAGATTACTTAAAATTAATCTTTTCTTCTCATATGTTTTCCCTCCCAGGCTTACTACATCTTTCATACCTGATAAAACTCGTGACTGCTCGTCACTTTGATAAAAATTTACAACAAACTCCACAACTTGGGGACTGAGTTTCTTTCCTCTTCTTGGTTCAGGTTCAGCCAGAAGCCCGTTTTCTTTGTACAATTTCTGTGCTTGTCTAGCAGAATAATCGGACACTTCAAATGTATCTTTGATTTTTGTTCTTGGCCAATTCAGTGATGCTGGAATCGTTAATAGTTGTATTTTCTCTTTTGACGAAAGTTTAGTTACTTCACTTTTTATATTCTCAACAAGTAGGTCCATTTCTGCTGCCTTTTCTTCAGCTTTTTTGTGTAATTTAAGTATTTTTGGTGGCAGGTGCACATCTAAAACTGTTTCAATCTTCTTTTTTACATTTTGATGTAGTTTTTCTAATTTATTTTGTGCATAGCCAATTTTGGAGTTTTCATTCAACGCATGTAGTTTAAAAGGTGAACACCCGACATCAGTTAAGGACGAATTTAGAGAATCAATAGCCTCTTCTTTTTGCATCTGGGTTTCAGTTTCAGTTGGCAGAGTAAAAACATCGTCATCCTGCGATTCTTCTACATCATCATTTGGAGTTGAGAATATAGTTTTAGAGCAATTTGTGCATAATTTTTCCCCAGGTTTTACTTGTAGACCTTTTGTTGTACAGGTCTTGCTCTGCTGGACACTTATTACTCTTAAACTATTTTTAATGGGTTTCTTATGTTTTTTAAAAGGATCACAGCAGGTCTTCTGAAGGAATTCATACTTTGACAAAAATAAGCTGTTATGATGCAAACAAATGTTAATTATTTCTTTATCATCTAATTCACTTCTTATCTTAATCAAGTTGAGCTCCTCTTCAGACAAATCACTTACATTTTCCAGCCCTTTTTTTGTAACATAAGTTAATTTGTGACATTCTGTCTGTTTTAAAAGCCCTACACAACACTTATTGTCCATTTCTGATAAAATTGTATTTCAAAGGAAGATAAATTTTTCTTCTTTACAAGTGCCTAATTAAAACAACAAAAATTGCAAAATTAAGTTAAAAGCTAAATTATGCAATTAGTATTCTTGGTTTAGAAAAACTTTGTTTCAAAGAGAAATTTACACGTTGATAAAAAACATGAATCAACTCACACAGACACACACACCAACACAATATATAAAGAATATCTTAAAAAAGTTCCACACTAATAACACTGTTAACTCAAGAGACACTTGTAACTGACTGGCTCATATTCTGTCTCTGATAGATACAAACTGCATGGCAAAGCAGTTGCCTGTCAAGACATGAAAATCTCATGTTACAACTTGTTCAGAATAGGAGGCAGAGTTTCTGCCTGTCTATTTCTGATTCCTAATCCATTACAACATGATTGTTGACTTTTGACAAGTTCAACTATGCTTATATGGGATCATTTAATATTAAACTAAATTAAAAGATATAATTGTTTTTAATAAAAAAAATTTTTCTGTTAAATTTTAGACATTATTAATGTATGCTTTTCATGCACAGTTTCATAGGTAAAAATATTTTATTTAATATTAAAAGGTCTAATTATTAACAATATTCAGCCATTGAGACTGGCACAACCTCGTATTGCTCATAATTAATGTGTTGTAACTTGCAGTGGTCTTAGTAAATAGAAGGAGGCAAATACACAAAACTTTTATATTATTAAATTAAAGCCCATTTCATGTAGATAATTTAGGGGAAAAAAAGTTCTTGATTATCTCATTCCCTTGTCGATATATTACATTTTACGCTGGGGCGACCTGTGGTCTGGTGGTTAGCGTAACAAACTACTAAACCCAAGATCGCGGGTTCGTAGCCCGGCAGGTGGCCCTAGGATTTTTTACCGCCGTCCTTCGGAAGGGACGTTAAACGGGGGTCCCGAGCCTGTACGATGTCAGGTACTCGTTAAAAATCCCTATCCTAATAAAACCTGGATAGGCAAAATTTAGAGCTCCCACTGTAGCATCGTCCGATTAGCCATAGCAGCATAAAGTGACGTTAAATGAACAAACAAACAAACAAACATTTTACGCTAAACCTTGTTTGTAATTTTAAAATTTTATAATGTCCAACATATAATTTTTTTTAATATTTTGTGTTTTACTTGGGGTCTGTTACATTTTTTTTTACAATTCCTCATAGTTATAAGAACATGCCTTAAAAATTTCAACAAGATAGGAGGTTAAATAAGTGAATGAGAAATTATTTTCTACTCCAATACACGTTTTATCTGGCCTTATCCGAGGCTCGGAAATTTAAAAACGCCAAAACTTTAAAGTGCCATTACTCAAAAAATATGTGAGATAAAAAATTAAAATTTGGTGGTGTTTTACATATCTATACATAGAACACCTGGACCAAGTTTCATAAAAATCTGAGTCAGTGGGTGAAACGGCCTGGATGAGTTGACGTGGAATGACCCAGCACCACTCTTATCAACACTCCCAACAGACTATTCAATCAAGACGTTCAATCAAATACTCTCAATATTTAATTTGTTAATTGTTATTATTCAAAACTACTTTTTAATTAGAATTAAATTGGAATACAGGGAGTAAAAAATGCTTGGTTATTCCATCTTTCGGAGAGAACGTAAAAGAGGGACCCGAAGCCTGTGTCTTTTTTTTCCCGTTTTTTTTTGTACCACTACAACCCCTGAAGGGTCTGGGGTTCAGTACATGGTAGAGACTGTACTGTTTCATGGACAACGGTTCTGCAAGGAGGTGACTTGTCCTAGGTCACGCTCGACCGCCAGATTTTTCCCCCTTATTTTGGGTACCCTATTTTTATAATATTTTATAGAGGCTGGGTGGGCCCCAGGAGGCTCCTAGATCCTATATGATCCATCTCCCGCTGCAAACAAACTAAATAAAAATCATGGCCTGCAGCGGTAATTGAACCAGGATTTCCGGCATGGTAACTCAGTAAGAGACCACTGAGCCACTCCTCTCCCTGTGTGAAGCCTGTGTCTGATACTCGTTAAAGATCCATATCCTAATTATACCTAAATAGGATAGCCAAAGTTAGGATTCTCCCTGTATCATCGTCCGAATAATCATAGCAGCATAAAGTAAAGTTAAAACAAACCAATTGGTGCTTTCATAAAAATGTAAATATAACTAAATCTAAGATGGTTGTGCGAATGTGACAACTGAATTGAGGCCAAGGCGCCAACTTAGTATATTCCCGTTATGGCTGTTTTAATATGGCCACATTACGGGGGAAATCGCTTATCAATTTGCAACTTCTGAAAGCAGTCAACCAAATGAATCATTTCCCAAGACATGTGCATTCTGCGGTTAGTCGCCCAAGTGCTGATTCCCTTCCAACCTCATCACCTGCAGGATCACCTGGTAGGAGTGTGACGGGAGGCGACGAACCACGAGGGAGTGCGGTTCCTAACCTGACGGAGGTCGGCGATGAAGGTGAGAGCGGCGAGGGTTTGAGGAAAAGAAGAGAACCGATTGAGGTCATTATGATCTTGGACCGTGTCTAGTTTGAGGGAAAAAGGGGCCCGGTTAACGCCTGACATATTGCTAAGTAAACAACTACGCTTATATCCGATGAAAGATTTCACTTTTTTTAAATGGTGCTATTCTGTAAAAAAGGGAGCGGTGTAGCTCTTTGTGTAGAGCGCTGAATTGCTGCACAGATGTTCCCAGGTTCAATACTAGCAGAGACAGATATTTAATATGTTAACAGCATTACTCTTACTGACGGTTGAGTATAATCCCGTTTAAATCACCTCCCGGGTGACAGAACAGCCTGTACCTTGCAACTAACTCAAAACTCTTCTTTGATTGTAGTAATACAGGTTTTTCTGGAAGTAATAATAAAATTTAGGACATACCATGCAAGAAGCTAATCCGGGGATACATGATAATCTGAGCATAACATTGTTTTTCTTATCATTTCATGTTTATTCTCTAAACAAGTAATTTTGTGTATATTAAGATTTATACTCTATATTCATTTTTTTTATTCTTTATTTATCCAATGCCAGTGGCATCTATTCATTTGAGGAAGCTAACCTTAATCTTTGGAACTTAATCTTTACTTGTAATCCATTAGCAGCTACACCTCAGCGTATATAGGGTATCCTTCTTGATTTTCCCATTTTTGGTTTAAGCAAAATCATGACCCTGCCTCCATCTTTATTGGGTAGGATGTAAAGATTTATAGATGCGCGACGTACCCATTGCAGCGTGGTTTCAAATGTGGATTTAAGTATTATCGTACAGTAGCTTTACATTTATAATAAACTAGGACAGGAGGCCGTGCAGGTTTCGTTAAACCTTGAGAGGAAAAAAAGTAAGTTTACAATTAAACGCTTTAGAGATAAATATAATTTTCCGGCCGGGCACAGACATTTTAAATATTTTTATGTGTAAACTAATCTTAAAATCGGATAATCATAGGAACCTGTCTTTTCATATTTACCGCTAGTTTTCGTTTTAGAGGCTCAGGAAGGTTCTCATCCTCTTCCTTGAAATTTTTTTAAAAGTTTTAGTTCGGTTCTAAACCTGAAGTTTCGGAAGCTTTAAGGAATGAAGCTTTGCTTGATTTAACTATCGAAAAGGTCAATTTTTGAACTTAGGAGTAGCTTTGGATCATGAACTATTGATTTATAATGTACGGAATTGATTCATGTATGGAATTGATGTTTACACCTGCTTCTATTCTCTCCCAAGTATTAAGAATATAATAGATGAGCGAAAGATTCTTTCTTTCGCTCATGAAAGATGTGGAAGGTCAAAGTGTGAAATTTAGATTTATTCGCCTCATATATAAGATTTCCATGGGAATAGATAGGAAAATTATCAGTATTAGGACAATTCCAAGTTAATAATGATCTTATTAATCACTGAATGGATCTGTTGCTACTTAGTGAGAATCGAAACAGTTCAGGTAAGAGAGAATACTTTATAGAATTTCAACAGGAAAGTTTAGATGGGTTGAAGGCTCATTTATTTATATATAGTTTTAACGGGTTTCCTCACATTGAGGTTTCCTTCAACCAAACAAATTGCTAAGCTGAATATTTGTTTTATTTCGTTTTTCCATTCCCTTCTGGTTTTTATATCCCTCTCTCAAAGACTATAATTGTACATACTTTCTTCAACACTTTTACCCACGTTTTCTGCATTTCTCCCTTCAGCAGCCCACATGAAAATTAGATTGGGCAACCATTCCTCCTTCCATCTTCTAACATTATCAAACCACTCCAATATTTTTTCTCAATATTTTGTTGGGCAAAATTATGGGTGTATATAGAATAGAAAATCTAATGGTAGAACCCATAAGATCCTAAATACTATACAGATTCAAGTTGTATCGTATGGTACTCCTTAGCCCAGCCGAAGGAAAACAACGCCTACTGCAGGAGTATTGAGTTGCTTACCGTCACCGGCTGAGACGACCCAGTAACTGAGACAGTTAGGACTGAGATTGGAAAGGATTGCGACTTCCCGTGACCCGAGCGAGGGAGGTGAAAGTGCCAGCCACGGTCGCGAGTCCTGCGCATCAGCGTTACTTCTCTTCAGGTTTCCTCAGCTCGGGATTACGTCAATGAGCAGTTTGGAGGCTGCTGGCATCTCTGCACTCTACGTTAAAATCGTAAAAATTTGAAGCCTCGGCTATACCGTGATCCCGAAAGGACATAAAATGGTGGTCTCGAGCCTGTGCATCATCGGGCACAAGTTGAAGATCCCTATCCTAATTATTACTATTTGAAGAATAATTTCAAAATCCTCCATAAATAGGTGAGTTGAGGGAGTATGAATCGTTTATTTATGTTACATTTAGAAATAATCATTCCCGGTTTCCTGAAACAGACGCATGGCTTTTTTTTGTCTGCCAAACTGAAATGCTAAATGGCTCTTGGTCATAAAGTTACACAATTAGCAATTATAAATAACGAATAAAAAGGCTTTTATTTTGTTAAAGTCATGTTATAGTCAACACTGTATAAGGAAAACAATGTAACCAGTGAGGGAGTTTATAAAAATATATTCTTGTTACTAGTTAACATGTGTTGTTTTGTATCCCTGATTTGTGATATGTTTAACATGGTGTCAGAAGTTAAAAAACTGTAAAACACAGAAATTCTTAATAGCGACAACGATAACAAACGAGACGAAACACTTACACGGAAAAAAAATGGCATCGCCGACACCGTCCACCTCACGTTTCTTCTCAGCACAAGTCGATCCCCTTCCGAGTGAATCAGGTAGAGAGGAATGGGAAGAATGGTTTTTTAATTATGAAATCTATCTAAAAGCATCAAACCTATATAAAGAGGATGATGAACGAAAAATTAATCTTTTCCTTTTTAGTCTGGGAAATGAAGGTAGGCGAATTTATAAATCATTTACAACAAAACCAAAAACTTACGACAACTTGGTTAAACTTTTCAATTCGCATTTTGAACCAAAAAAACACCTTGCTATGGAAAGATATAAGTTGTTCACAAGAAAACAGACACCCAGTGAATCTATTCAAGACTTTGTCATTGTTCTAAAAAACCTCTCTTCGTCCTGTGAACTGGGAGATTTGCAGCAGTCAATTGTTCGAGACTTGCTGATCGTCGGATTGGATCCAAAATGGACAACAATAAAAGAGAGACTTCTTGAAGATGAAAATATCACCCTGGACAAAGCTATTCAGATTGCAGCACGAATGGAGTACAGCCAACAAGAAATCCATGGTATCAACGAAAACTTGAACAAAGAACAAGATAATCATCATCTCGTACAGAAGATCACAAAAGGACAAAAAATGGACTACAGCAAGAAATCTCAACAACAGGTAAAAACTTGCTCTAGATGTGGCACGTCTCATGCAATTCGCAGCTGCCCTGCATTTGGTTCTAAGTGTTTTAATTGTAGTAGGTTCAATCATTTTTCAAAAATGTGTAAACTGCCAAGTAATAAAAATATGCCGGAAAATAAATATAGAGTTGAGACGATAACGTTCGATGTTCATGACCATGAAAGCGCAGATAATGATTTTTTTATTGGCAAAATTCAATCCAAACTAGAAAATCCAATATTGATTTCTATGAAAATCAATAACAAAATAATACAATGTGAATTAGATACGGGCGCAAATGTGAATGTTATGAGCATCGACACGTTCAATTCATTAAAGGTAAATAATAATGTAATATTAACAAAACCATATGTAACATCATTTACAAATCATGAGGTACCCATAATAGGCAAAGTAAATCTTGATTGTTGTTATGATAGTAACTTTAAAAATGGTGCAAAATTGGAATTTTTGATAACGGATTTAACTAAACATACTATTATTGGTCGAAAGGCTTGTCTAGATCTCAACTTTATTACTATAAATATACAAACAGTTACTCAAAGTTCTAAAAAAGAGAATAATTCAGAACATTTTAATAACATATTTGAAGGGTTAGGACACATTAAAGATGTAATACACTTGCACATAGATGATAAAATAAAACCAGTCATAGACCCTATGAGGAAAATTCCATTTAGTTTATGCAATCCTTTCAAAGAAGAATTAAAAAGAATGGAATCCTTAGGTGTAATTTGTAAAGTAAATGAACCTACTAACTGGGTAAACTCGGTAGTTCTTGTAAAAAAGCCTAATGGTCAACTTAGGGTATGCCTAGATCCAAGAAATTTGAATAAGGCAATCATAAGACCAAGGTATCCAATGCCAAATATAGACTACATAAGAACAAAAATTGGTGAAAGCAAAGCAAAAATCTTCTCAATCTTAGATGCAACTTCAGCATACTGGTCTTTAGAATTGGATTATGAAAGTTCTCTCTTAACAACCTTTAACACACCTGTAGGCAGATTTCGATTTCTTAGATTACCATATGGGATAAGTAGTGCATCAGAAATTTTTCAAGCTAAAATGGAGGACAATTTTTCGCATATAAAGGGATTATTAATATACCAAGATGATTTTTTAATATTTGCAGATACTAAGGAAAATCATGATAAAATACTTAAAGAGGTTCTTAATAGAGCTTGTGAAATAGGTCTTAAATTCAATAAAAATAAATCAAAATTTGAACTAAATAGCGTAAAATACTTAGGTATGATTTTCGACAAAGATGGCATAAAGCCAGACCCTGATAAAATTTCTGCAATTATTAATATAACACCCCCTAAATCAGTAAAAGAATTACAGAGATTTTTAGGAATGATTAACTTCCTTGGACCATTCATTCCTAATCTCTCTTCTGAAACAAGTAACCTAAGACAATTGTTAAAAAAAAGAAAATAAATATAACTGGGATGAAAATCATGAGAAATCATTTACTAGACTAAAACACTTAATTACTTCAACACCAGTCTTGGTGTATTATAACACAAATAAACCACTAACGCTTTCAACCGATAGTAGTAATGATGCAATTGGTGCAGTTATATTACATGATAAAAACCCAATTGCCTTCGCTTCGACTACATTAAACCATTATCAAACAAACTATCCAATAATACACAAGGAGTGTTTAGCTATATATTATGGATGTGTCAAATTTCACCAATATGTGTATGATAGGGTAGTTAATGTTGAAACCGATCATAAACCCTTAATTTCTTTATTTAAGAAACCGTTTTACCAGTTACCACCAGTAGTGCAAAGAATAATGCTTAAATTACAAAAATATTCACTAAATGTAACTTATGTACCTGGTAAATTTATGTCTATTGCGAATACCTTATCAAGGACTTCAAACTATCATGATAAAGCTATATTAAAAGATATAGATAATGATGTAAATTTGCACATTAATTTAATTTGCAACAACTTGGCTATTTCTGTATGTAGACTAGAGGAAATCAAGGAGGAAATTAAAAAAGATCAAGTTAGTCAAACTCTACTTAAATATATTTCTGATGGATGGCCTGAAAAAATCTCGAGTGTCTCTTCAGATGTACAGCCATATTTTAAATTCCAACAAGACTTGCATAGCACAAATGGATTATTGTTTCGTAATTCAAGTGTGGCAATACCTAGATCATTAAGATCAAAAATTCTAACTATAATTCATGAAGGACATTTTGGAGAAGATAGATGTATTCAAAGAGCTAGAAATCTGGTATTTTGGCCTAATATTTATACTGATATAAAAAATTTAACACAATCTTGTGAAACATGTCAAATTTTTAAAAGAAATAATTCTAAGCTACCAATAATCCATCATGAAATAGGTGATTACCCTTGGGAAAAATGTGGAGCAGATTTCTTTTATTTTGACAAACAAGTGTATCTCTTGGTTGTAGATTATTATTCCAAATTCCCAGAAGTGTGCTTACTAAATGGAAATAAATTGAATGCTCAATGTGTAATTAAACATCTAAAGTCAATAATGGCACGGCATGGAATTTGTAAAGAGTTTGTTACAGATGGTGGCCCCCCTTGGACTTCAAAAGAATTATGTAACTTTTTTCAGAGTTGGGACATATCTCATACTGTAACAAGCCCTTACCACCATAAATCAAATGGTTTAGTAGAAAGAAATGTAAGAACCATAAAACAAATGCTAACTAAATGCTCACACTCAGGTAATGACCCTTACTTAGCTCTCTTAAACTTCCGCAATACAGCTAGTAAAATCAGTAATGTGTCACCTGCACAGTTACTAATGTCCAGAAGACTGAGAGATAAATTACCTGCCACTAAAAATGTACTACAACCAAAATTAATAAATAAACAAAAATACAAAGAATGTATAACAAATTATCAACAAAATGTATCTAAAAATTATAACAAAAATACCAAAAATTTGATAGATTTAACACCTGGAGATTACATAAAATTTAAAATGACAACAAATAAGCCTTATCATGGATACCTGGTAGAGTAATAAAGGAAAGTGAGTGTCCTAGACAATATATAATAGAAAATGATGATGGAAAATTATTGAAGAGAACTAGGGAACACATAATGTTACCAACTAAGATTAACAATCAAAACCAAGAAAACATTGTTAGGGAAGAAAATTATACAAGATCATCTGGTAGGACTATTAAACGCCCTAAAAGATTCAGTCACTCCGACTACACTTAAGAAATTTATATCTTGTAAGAATTTATCTTATAAGAAATGTCATGTAAAAAATAAAATAAAAATAATAATAAAAAAATAAATAAAATAAAAAGATGTTAAAGTCATGTTATAGTCAACACTGTATAAGGAAAACAATGTAACCAGTGAGGGAGTTTATAAAAATATATTCTTGTTACTAGTTAACATGTGTTGTTTTGTATCCCTGATTTGTGATATGTTTAACATATTTATTTCTATTTCAATTTATATTTAACTGTAAGCAGACAGCGTACACCAACAGCCGCAAAATTCTGGTGCAGAAAAACTGGTTAACCATTTTTTGCTTTTGTAATCATTACGTTGGCAACGATTTAATGTTTTTTTAAATAATTGTTTAACGGATTGGATAAATTTAGAGAAATTTCTATTGAAGTCTGATAGTTCGTCTCTTAATTGACTATGTGTAGTAATATTAACACAAATAAATTCTCATGCTTAATTAAAATTCTTCGTAATTAAAACGTATTAATGACAAAGCAGTAGAGACATATGCCGAACTATCTATTCCTAGCCATTCCTGAAATACCTCTTTTGACTGATTTATGATACACCTGATGCAGGGATATGAAATTAGTTAATAAAGGGCAACTCGTAATGGTGGAGGTGACATTGCAATAATATCATGTTGCTAATGCAGTGCTCTACAACACCGGAGAAACGTCAAGAGTCGCAGTCCATGTATCATGAGTTCCTTAATGTAGCTGGCACCACGCTGGACTGCAAACTATTATAGCTGAACCCTACACATAATACAAGAGGAGCGAGGATTTAATTATGAAACAACGTTGGTTGGATGCCTGCCAAAAAATCAGTAGTTTCAGGAAGTGGCGTTTATATAAGATGTATCAAAATTAAATATTTATATATATTTTTTTAACTGGTTAATGTTTCTAAGAAGGTTTCTAGGTCAGTGTCGTTTTAATCTTCTCATAGAAAATCCAGGTAACAGTGAGTAGGAAAGCGAAAGAACCAGAGGATTTAGGTGATGTTTTGACGAGTGGAATATTGTGTATTTGCTGCGTTTATGATTTTACAGAGCCAATGTTCATATCGTGGTGTATTGTGTGATTCAAAATAAACCAAGGAGCATTAACAAATTTCCTTAGAACGTTTGTTGTTGTATATATGTTGTGTATGAACGTTTATTTATAATCAATAAATAACATTACGTCTTCTTATACCTTAACTATTAGTAACTATTCTACTAAAATTATAGATACCATGATGGAAAATAGTTAAATGTTTTATTTTGGTTAGCTCTAATATTTCATTCCTCACGCATACGTTTATTTTTCTTTAAAATAAATATCATTTTTTATGATCGATCCTGAACCTACCGAAGTCAATATGACATTTTATTTTTAAAAGCTGTAACTTATAAGAAATGAAGCAAAAATTGTATATGCCTTCTTTTAAATCCCCCTATACTTCCTAGACGTTATTAGGAATTATTACAGGACGATTTACGGTCCTGTTATAAAAAGATTCTGATATTACTCACCCCTATTGTTCTGTTATTCCTGTTTATCTTCAACTTAAAAGGTATTTCTAATCTACGGCGATTGTTCGATTTTCCCTACTCTATCAACAGCTTTTTGTTAAGAACAGAGCTACTCGGATTATTTTTGGGGTCAATTGAAATGTTATTCAAATAAGTTTAATCAGAGACAAGAAGCGACCTTTGCTTGCAAGTAGGTTGAGTATGACTCGCCTTTTTTCCTTTATATCAGATAAACGCAAAGTATAGAAAAATAACGAAATGTTTGATTTAACAATTTATTCACCGGATATAGCTTAGATACATGGCTAAAATGCATGTATGAAGCTTTAACATTGACAATTTAGTAAAGATAAAAGGTATTTTGTTTTCCCAGCCAGAACAGGATTAGTGAAGGTGAAACCACCAATTTGACCGAGTCCATCCCCAAGGTAGTTGGACGAACGGAGGATAGGCAATTGATTTAGCTCCAAGAAAACAAGTCTCTTCGGCGCCCTCCTGTCTGTCCTGGTAAACAACTCCAGTCTGACTAAGGTCTTCTTTTTATATCCAATATTCAATCTTTGTGCAAAGGAGAATCCTTAAACCTCTCTATTGTAATTATATTTAAATATTTATATAATGAATGAATATGACTTTTTTTTATTTAAACTATTTTATTGAATTGTACAACTGTAATATATTCATCTAGTACAAAAGCTATGAAAGGACATGTAGAGGCACTACCCACTGGCAGCACCCTAATAACATGATTTTAATACAGAGGTTTGTTCCTTAAATTTTTTATCACATTGTGCATGTGTATATTTCGCAAATTTTCACCAATAATGCGTTTGGGGAGCTGGTTAACTATAAATGGTAGTAAGATGTGCACCAAGATAAGTTATTCGATTTCTTTGGTGGTATTCTTTAATATTTTTGAGGATACACATATTAAAGAATATCTATTCTATTAATGCTGGGATCGAGGTAGTTCAGTGATAGAGCGATGAATTGCTGTGCTGAAGGTCCTGGGTTCAAATCCGCCTGTGGCAGATAAATTATTTAATCTGTTAACAGCCGGGGTTTGACCCTGAGGGATCTGGAGACCCTCCTGGGGCTGACCCAGCCTCTGCAAAGTGGATACCCTTAATGGGGTAGAAGCCGTGTGGTCAAGCGTGATCGCAGACAAGTCATTTTCCTGCACAACCGTAGAAACATTACAGTCTCTATGATGTAGTTCACTCAAGACCCTTCAAGGTTTGTAGTGGTACAGTTTTTTTTTTTATTATGATGCAAGAGTATTGATTTCCTAAGAGAAAACTCGAATGCCCATGGTGTAGCTTACATGATGTAGTAAGGTCCAAAACGCTGAAGAAGGCCTGAACATACGTTCTGACGGTTAGCTATTACAAAAATTGGTATCGCACAAAACAGAGCGTTAGGTGTAAAATAAAATATTTTAAAACAAGTGATAGTGCAAGGGTGAAAGGCAATACCTGGGTCATGTGAAGAAGTAAATAGAACGTTTAGAACTCCATTAAGCTGTAGAAAGAAAGGAGAAAGGTAACTGGGGTATTTTATCGTAACAGGAGGGTCAAATGCTTTTTTGATGTCTATAAATAGTTCAAAACGCTGCCAAATTTTGATGGGATGAATAAAAAACAAATTTATTGATGGGAACACTCTCCTCTGATGGTGTATCATCAGGGGAAAATGCATTGTGTATACACGAATAGTGTTTTAAAATAAATCTCAGACCTTTACTAAAATACATCTTACATAACATTGAGGCGTTATATAAGACTGTATCAAGACTAATTTTTTTTTTTAACTGATTAATAGTTTCTGAGTAGGTCTCTAGATCATTGTCATTTGAATCTTCTCATTGGAAGTCAAGATAACAGAGAGTAGGAATGAGAAAGAACAAGAGGATTTTATGTTGACGAGTGGAATGTTATATGTTTGTTGTGTAAACAATTTTACAGTGGGAATGTTTCGTGTATAGTGTGATTCGTAATAAACCATGGATCATTAACAATTTTTCTTGGAATTTAGGATTGTTTATATTTATGAATGTCTACACACTAGTAGGGCTAACTAATATTTTTTTAGCGTTTTTTCTTTTGAAAAAGGGGTTTAAGATATATTGAAGTCTTTGATACTTCTGTGTTGATTCATAAACTTCTTGTGTTTCTAACTATCTATATAAAATATACAATAAGGGAAAGCTTTGCAAAACACTTACAAAGTATTGCTAATATCTGGGTATTTGGCTTCACTCAAAAAACGAGTAAAAAAAAGGTTTTTACTACCCTAAAATTAAAAGGTAAATAAACCTATTTATGAAGATGATGCATCAACTCACCCACGTTAAATTCCAATTTATTTTAATTAATTATTTTTTACTCATCCATTTTTCTTAAAAATGGTAGTATCCAATTTTTATCAGACATGTTATATCTATTTAAATTTAGTGGTATTTAGTATCAACTAGGCCCTTATCGAAGTAGTATGACAGGGGTATTATGCCCAATATTCAACATTTCTTCCTTTGATGTATTTTTAATTTGTGCTTATTTTAAATAATTAATCACTTCCAATTATCTAATGGTAATAGACATGTATAAATATAAGCTCTGGAAGAATTTAACAATTAACTAAAGCCGAAAAAAGAAAATATTGTTAGGAAATGAACAAGGAATATTTGTGGTGGTTTAAGTCACGATAGGTTAGCTATGCTTTTGGAAAGAATATTCATTTTTACCGATGATGAATTGATGATTATCTGGTTTTCTAATAATACAAAGACATTAAATTGTAGTTTCTTTTTATAGTTTGTTAAACCTAGAATATTTAGAACATATATTGTAGCATCGCCATAATTTAATAATTACTCATTTGTAATTTGGTGAGAAAAGATCATAGTAAATATGTGTAAGCTACATTTATAAACATTTCAATTATCTGATATTTGAGTAAACTTTTGTTTTAGTTATTTTTTTAGAATAAATCATTCATAAAAAGAAGATGACCTCGTGACCTTATAAGTTGACTTTGTTTTTTGAGTACTACCACTGTGTAGTTTCTTCACTTGCCTTTATCCATGCCACTACGTATCTTTCATTATATCTACTAGTGCTATACTCTGCATTATTATGATACAGATATCAATTTCAATAATTACATTACACAAAATATTAGTATAAGGCATTGAAGGAATATTTTTTATTTCTATTCTTTTATAAATATTCAAGATATCTGGAAATACTAACATCCTTACTGATATGTTTCCCGAAAACGGTTTTGATAATTTTCCATCTACATGTAAATTGTACCGCTTGCCTTGAGTGCCAAATTCAAACAGGAAAATCTTTGATGAAGTTCAGAGTAATTAATAGCAAAGGCTGTTGTATATTTATTTAAGGTCTAACTTGCAAATGATCTTTAGACAATCTATAAATGAATAAAAAATGATTAAAACTTGAATAAAGTTTAGGATTTTCTGAACTGTTTGATCTTGAGCTGAAAAAACTAAAACAGTATCCTGCCGGTCGTGGAGTAGGGGAGAGAGAGAATTGTGTAATGTTACTCCGAGAGAAGTAATGTAAAACGACTCGAGATTAAAGACTCGCTTAAATGAACCTTCTGGAAAATAAATGAGCAATGCTGAGCTGTTTCATTCTCTCCATGAAATTTGAACTGAAAATGGCGTATATTCACTTGTTTAAAGGTCATACCATTTTCTACGCCGTTATTATAAATAATAACTTTTTTTCCCCACAAAATAACAAAAAGTTATTTCGGTATTGGCACTTGTGTTTGAATTGTTTTGTTGAATTTACAAGAAGCTGTTTTCGATCATACAAATATGATATTTAATAAGACCTTATTTTCATAAAATAGATCGTATTTACGATATGAATGAGACCTAATGCTCCTATAGTAGGAGGTTTTAAAATTTTATATTGTTGCAATATATTATGTAAGGTTAATTAGTATGTGTTTGCCACAAACTTCATATATTTAAATATCTACTATCCTCTTAAAACATGGGCCAGCAATGTGTTATGAAAATATTTCCCTTCAGTCCCTTGAAATAGTATTTTCCAAAAGTTTCATCATTAAAAGAAATGTTTAAAAATCTCTTTTCAGTTTCAAAATGTATCAGCTTCTTGAAGATTCTTTTTCTCTAAACAGCTACGTTGAACTTGTACAAGAGAATGCTCTTATTCAAGCATCAAAGAAATTAAATTACATTTCCCTATCTTGGAATACTAATTATAATTATAGAAGGTAATTAAAGCTCTGCATTAATAGCTTCGTTTAGTTTTTTATCCATTAGCTCACGGAGTGATGTAATAACATTTTTCTTTATTAAGAAAAACAATTATTTTTATTTTACCTTTATGTGAACTCTTCCAGAAAAGTGCTTTGGGTTTTGCTTATTTTTTATTTGCTTAGTTTTTATATTACAGTTGATTTTATTATTTGTCATTGTTTTTATCTATGTATTTAGCAATTGTATTTTTTCATCCAACATTAATCATTGAGTTAAATAACATGCAATCAAAAATTTGGTTTTATATAAATGAACATATTCAAAAATCTCTAATAATTGACAATGTCTATTCCAATGAATTTTCCATACACATCTTGCCAATTTATAATTATTATTCTGAAACGATTTTGCAACCATCTTCTTAATATGATAACGGTACCCTCATTGTGATTGTTCACACCCGAATAGTCACATAGTCACGTTTTGTCACATCTGAATACACGTTCCAAGACGAACTGTTACAGAAAGCTAGAGATAATTTCTTAAATGCTTAGGTTGCCTTATGTACAGGCGGTCATGCATGTGCCTTGGTACGATTTCAGCAGAATTCTTTTATGATGATTCCGTTTTGGATCTAGGTATGAGGTAGGTTATGTAGTAAGTTAAGTATTGCAGAAAAAAACTTCTGAATTCCATACGAAACACATTAATCAGAATAAGGAAATTTTAGTAACTGTATTTAAATTAAAACATTTTAAAATTTTTTTCACTCTTTAATTCACAATTCTAACTAGATATGATGATATCATTCATTTTTACTTAATTAACGATTTGTACGTTTCTGAATATAGTTTCTAGTCGTTTGAATATTTAATAATTTTATTCTTTTTAAATATCCTAATTTGTTTTTGTAGACTTCCAAACAGATTTGTCACCGATTTTGTCACCCCTCTACTACCGATTGAACACAAAATGCCGTTTGTAATCTAAATGTCGCAATTACACTAATTGTTAATTCCCAATCTAACTTTTCATAATTGAAATCGGAATGCAGAATTATTACCGAGTAATAATTTGCGAGACCGTTGATGGAATTATATTGTTAACTTAACCAGCAATAATGTGCCTGAATATTTCAAAGGAAACTGGCCTGCAATATCGGGTTATTGAAACAGCGAGTACCAGGCGACCTTTATGGCTGTTTTACATCATGATCAAAGTTTATTTGTAATGCTTCAATTCCTCCCAGCTGCCTTATATAATATAACAATAAATATTATACTTAAACAATCGATACTTGTGAATGCTCCTAATCATTAAAATATGGGAATAATTACTGTGGTAATGGAAATAAAAATACAGTGTCAGGCAACAAACTACGCAACTCTGCTGTGGGAGATAATTTATTTGTTCAATAAAGGAAGCCACAAGTATTGGACTATAAAGTGGGTACCTAATGGTGTATCCTGTCTGTATGTCGAAAAGTGGGAAGGTGAATTTGAAGGCTTGAAGGCTGAGCGTAGATGCTGGCCATATCAACTTCTCGAACAAGCGTCGGCAAAAAACAGAACAACACTACTTCCTTTTTAACAAATGACGGATGACCTTCATGGATTGGACTGGTTGATTTTAGGTTGTTTTTAAAAAAATATGATTTAACGTACTTTCCTAATCCTGTTAATGTAAATAAGAAGGTTTATTCGTAACGATCAACAAGATTTTTAACCACAGTAAGATTATCAAGACTCAAGTAAGTCCGCAAATGTCAGGCGCTATAACGACATAGATCACCACAGGCTTGTTTTATTTATATTATAACACATAAATCAATTATAGTGTACTGGAGAAGTTAATTGCTGATACAAATTACCTTTTTTTACTCCAAATTTAATAATTATTATGGAAAACCTGATAGAACAAAGATATCAGATTCATTCCCATATCATTTAACCGGGGAACGTTAGTAAATCAATATAATTGAAGTTAAAAATACTTTCAATTTTAGAGTGGGATACTATCAAAATCTGGAATCTGACGGTGATGCGCAGCTGACAGTTCTACAACAGTAATAGAAACACTAATTAACCTAGTAAATGCGTTGGAAGAAGATAATTCTGAGTCACAGACACTCTCACCAGCCAAGAAACCAACCTGTGCACAGAACTATGTTGAAAGCAACAACCAAAAAGTGAGATAGTGAAGGAACAGGGCAGAATATCAATCAAGAAGTGTTCCTTTTGTTTACTTTCCCCAAGCGCTTGACCAAGATAAACGCTCCATTCATCCATTCATTAAGCTGATTTCATTCATTAATTAGACAATAATGAAGTCACAACCGTTCATTGTTTTGTCTTTTGATCGGCAGCTTCATTAACTGACAGGTTTCGATAAGCTTTAGGGTCACTTTATGATAGAGATAATTTTCTTTAAAAAATTGATTTACAACTAAACCTTTTATTTATGTATTTATTTCCTTTTAATAATAATCGCTAAATTAAAAATAAAAACTTAATAATTATAGAAGGGTTTTAATTTTCTGTACTCATAAAAATGTTTTGATGACTTTTAGAGCCAAATAAAATACTCCATAAACTCTAACTCCTCTTGTAAATATATATTATATGAAATGTAAAATGTAGGTGTACTATTTAACTGTTTATGTTAAATTTGATACTTAAGCTTAATTTAGAATATTATTAATGGAATAACTTACTACTAATACTTTATTTACGAGAGATCAAATAAAACAAATATTCGAACAAGCGTTGGCAAAAAACAAAACATGACTACTTCTTTTTTAACAAATGAAGGGTGATCTTCATGGGTTGTACTGGTTGATTTGAGGTTGTTTTAAAAAAAAATATGATTTAACGTACTTTCCTAATCCTGTCAATGTAAATAAGAAGGTTAATTCGTACAGATCATCAAGATTTTTAACCACAGTAAGATTATCAAGATTCAAGTGAGTCCGTAAATGTCAGGCGCTATGACTTAAATCACCACAGTCTTGTTTTATTTGAGTTTATATATATTATAACATATAAATCAATTATTGGTTCGTATACGGGCTTTTAAGATCGAATGAAGTTTAATAGCCAAAATTAACGTCTACTACGTTACGTCTATACAATGCCTCTGTAAAGTATTTTATACTGGCATGAATTAAATATTCAAATAAAACCAAGTAATTTTTCTTGATATTTAAAAACTACAATATTATATACTACAAAAATCGACTATTAAATTAACAAATCTCTGTATGGCGAACAAAATATAATTTTATGCTGGACTCAAACAGTTTAGGATAGAACAAAATGCTCAAGTGTTGCCCATCATCATCCTTTGTCATGGTTTAAAAAAAAAAATAAAAAAGTGAAAATAGCCTGAGCCATTACAGGCAATCATCTATTTTGCCCCAAGGACATGCAGTGGAAATAATTTGTTACAATCACTTCGGATCTGATAATTAAGGAAGAGAATGATTTATTGCAAAGTTAAAAGTAGACATCAGGGATGTTCTATTGGGAAGTTAAATGTTTACAATATGTATGATAATTTTTAATTATGATAACTATTAAAGTTCAAGGTTATTCATTGCTGAAGGTAATTTTAACTTTAATTTTTGTTTCTGAATAGCTCGTTAGAGTAGGTAATATATGAATTTAAAGGTTACCATTTATTCAATCGTATTAAGGAAATAAAGATTATTATAATAATATGCAATTATTGTATTTTTTTATATAATTCTACAAAATAGAGTCTGATTACTAAAACGGTTAGTGTTCCATTTTTTAAGTAAACTTGATTGCTAATAGAATGGCTAGTTAAGACATTCATAATAAATCAATAAAGTAAAAGTAAGCAAAAACTCAAAAAAGAGACAAATTAAAGAATGGGATGTAATAGGAAAAATCCAAAATACGAAGCCTTAAGTCTAAAAAATATGGAAAAACCAATCAATGTTTCACCAATTCAGACATCATCAGAAAAAATACACCTAAATAAAATCACAAGGAAGGCAAAGTGCAGCACGTCTCAAACCAACAGCCAAACAAACTCAAGTAGAGGCAGCAACTAGCTCTAAGCTGCTCCACAAACAACTCAGTTAGTTTTTACCAGTATTTTAGGGAATGTTGTTGTTTGTTCATTTAACGTCACTTTTTGCTGTTTTGGCTAATCGGACAATGCTACATCGGGAGCTCTAAATTTTGCCTATCCAGGTTTAATTAGGATAGGAATTTTTAACGAGTACCTGACATCGTACAGGCTCGGGACCCCCGTTTAACGTACCTTCCGAAGTACGCCATAACTAAGGATTTTTTACTCCCTTTAAAAAATCCTAGGGTCACCTGCCGGTCTACGAACCCTGGGCTTATTAGTTTAAGGCTTGGGTAATTAAGGCTTCGTTTTGGGGATTTTTCTTATTGCATCCTGTTCTAAATAAGTTTAATTGAATTATGTAATATTCTTTCCAGCATATTTATTGTCAAAAATAGTTACTTTACATATTTGAAAAAAATGTATTATTTTTAAGGTAGAGCCGTTTCTATAATAAACATAAACAAAATTATTTTTATAAATCAAAGGTAAGATTTTTATTAAAATTGTTTAACTTATCGCTCTCTAATGTACCTACCTTAAATAAAGATCCTTAAATCTATTTTATTTTAAAAAACCTTTTTTTGTCTAGAAGTACGATACTTTGAAGAAAAATCAAAACAAAAACAAAATGACGTCTACGCTCAATGGGTATTTAAGATCATCAGCATATGTTCTCTACTTTGCATTATCCCATCTACGGTATATTACAGCTTCATTGTGTTTTTCTATTGACCGATTTCGTTTTTAAAGATTGTTTCTTAAAAAAACTGCACTATTACATCCCTGGGGTCTTGGGATCAGTCCGATTTGTCCGAGATTACGCTCAACCGCCAGGATTTTCCCCTAATTAATGGAACGAACTTTATAAAATTCTCTAAAAGTAAGCTCTAGGAGGGTATATAGATCCCTCAGTGTCCATCCTTGACTGTTAACAGTTCAATCAGAAATTGAAGACGCCAACTTTGAACTGAATACATTAAGGAGACCTTCTAGTATACCAGATTCATATTGTGAAATATTTATTGCCAATAGATAAAAAACAAGAACGCAAGAGTAAATGAAATTCCGAACCTTCATTGTGGTCGATGCCGTAGCATCCACATGGACCTTGGCTCAAACCTTTGAACCTACACTGGACCACAGGTTGGCCATGGGTAGTTATATATCAGCCATCAGCAGAAATAACAATGCCCACGTCCTTAGCTGGTTGTTTGGATTGCATTTGTGGACTTGTAAGAGATGATGAGGGAGCAAGAGATCGTGGTAATCCTGTTGGCGTTAAAAATACAACTTTGAGGCCAGATGAAGTCTTTCATAAATTTATCTGTTTTAATAAAATCGGGTTCGTTCTACCGTTTAGTAAGCCCTGTCATGAAATCACTTCAAAGTGTGATAAAATCGTACTTATTGTTGCTTTTTACACATAATACCTATTGCTCCAACAAAAAAACAACGACATAACTCAAAAATTGGCAGTTTTGAGTAAAGCCTTGAGTAGCAAATGTATTGATTGAAGGTTTTTAATTCAAGAACGACATTTATCATAGTCCATTTCAAACATGTTTTTTTGTTTTTTTTTAATGAATTCATATTTTGCATCATGTTTGAACTTGAAGTTTATGGAATTAATGACATAAGTTAAAATGAAAAAAGTTTCAAGCTTTTAAAAAATTTCTAATGGTTAATTTCAATACCAGCATTGGAAAAGAAATGCTTTGCTTTACTAATTTCGAATTTTTTTTTTTTAACTCTCAATGAACTCCTATTTCGAAAAAAATTTTGTTTAGTTATGATATGTATTTAAGCGGGAAACTTTAAAAAGAACAAAAACTTAAAATAAAGTTAAGATTGCTGTTTTGTTTTTCCAAGCCATTGGTAGTAACTGTAATTGGAGTGCGCACGTAAATATCAAAATTATAATTTAGTAATTTATGATGTTTATTATTATTCAAATTCATCCTAAAGGAGTGCCTTGCTTACGATTTAGAAGTCATTTTACGTTCCTATTACATACAACGTATGGTTTCAAATAAATAGTTGCTCACTATTTAGGGATAGCTCAGACTATTCTTCTCAATATAATTATCCTAACGTTAATACTATAGTTTTTAACTAATTAACATATATATGGGTTGCATAAATTAAGATTTAAATAACTTTGAAATTACTAATTAAATTAGATTTAATTTGAGCCATTAGTTTCATTAGAAGAATAGTAGTTTGATATTCATGTTTGATGTTAATGGAAGTTTGGTCACTGTAAGCATAATATTTTCAGCTTTAAAATTTTAAAATGGTGTGATAAAAGCAGCGTGGGGCAGAAACAAAAGTGGTAGCTAATAGGTTGGCTTGAGTGTTTTTTGCTGTTTTCATTTTCACAAATGCTCTATGCGTGTTATGTCGTGAAAAGTAGGCAGAAAAAGTGAAAAAAGTAAGTAATTTCAAGTTCACAATTCTAATTATCAGTTTCCATTTTACCGATACCGAATAATCAACATATTTCATTAAAATACTATATTATTGCTAACTTCTAAAAGGTACCCTTAAAAAGATAAATAAAAAAACGAGAACGGAAAACGTTTTTGACCGTAAAATGTATGGATATCCTTCAGCAATACTTCATCATTCTGGAGTGTGGCCATGGCTAAGTTGAAGCCCTGTGGTTGTGAAATGATGAACGACTCATCACGAGGGAAAAATGGACTGGCATGGAGTTTTAATTTTTACCTACCTTTCCCTGCCACATAAATAAACTGACAGCGGTTGTGTATACACCGAGGATATATATAGAACTGGATTTGTGCTGCAAAAAGTACGACGATATGAAGACAAAATAAAATTTTTGGAAAGCTTAGCAAAAATAAATATTTATTTTAATATTTAATTTTAGTTTAATGCCGATGTCATAAGTAAACCCTAACAACGAAACAGGCATGTGCACATTAAACAAAAAATCAAAACATAACCTATCTATTTGGGGTTGAAGGAAACAGAAGTTAGAATTATCAAAATAATCCATTTTTTTTTATTACCTAGAATTATTAACGTCGGAAAAGTAAAAGTTATAGATTTTAAAATCATTTTTCGATTTTTTAATATTGCTTTTCGATGCTCCAATGTTGAGTTTTTTTTCTTGTGGACCACTAAAACCCATAAAGGGTCGGGGTTTCAGTACATGGTAGAGACCGTACTCTTTCTTGTCTTGTTTGTGCATGGAGGTGATTAGTCCTGGATCACGCTCAACTCCCAAGACCTTATTTTGGGTACACATTTTTAGAGGCTGGCTGAGCCCCAGGAGGCTCCTAGATCCCACAGGACCCATTTCCGGTCGCTAATAGATTAAATAAAAGTCTGCCAGAGTGGGATTTGGACCCTAACCTTGAGCATGGCAACTCCGTGCTCTACCACTGACCCTCTCCACTCTTCCCTATGTTGATATTGCAATATAAATATTGAAAGTATCGCACAAACATAGTAATTTGTTTTTTTTTAAACATCGATTTATCAATAAAGCTAAGCCTACTTCAGATTCCGATGTTTTTAATGTTTGAAACGAAGGTATAGAGAAAAAGTTTCATATTGAACTGTGTGATATGAATATGTCTGCAAACAAGATAATTAATTGGTGCACAAAATTCGAATTTTGTCCGAAATGAGTTGATTGTACTTAAGGAAGCTGAATCGTGTCATTCTCGTAGTGCATGAGTGGCTTAGTTATACTTTGGCTTTAAATGTAGTTATTGCTTATATTATAATGGTTAATATATTTCAAACTCAATTTCAAGCCAAATACAAAATGAATGATATGACTCCGCTCCCCTTAGTATAATTATTTCATTTCTGATAATATTCGACTTGAAAAATTACTCAATGAGACTATGTTATGAAGTATTGGATATTTAAACAATCATTACAGGATATATACTTTTAAATGTACTTAGATCACATCATTAATAGCAACATTTAAATGCTAATATTAAAACAATTATTTTATTTACAATTTCAATAAAAATACTAATAACAGTAAACAAGGAACATAAGGAAGTGTAATTGGAAATTGTTGAAATGAAATTAATAGATAAATAAAGCGAGAATATCAATATTGTATGAATTACGACTTTGCTAATTTACTAATTAATTTACTTTACTGCAGGGCTCTAAAGTTCTTGGCCTGAGATAAACCTTGGCCTCTGTTCATGTGTCCTATTTATTTTTACTAATTACTTTCAACTAATTAAATGAAAGTACATACTAAAATTTATAATTAAGAAGGCCCATTAGTTAGAACTAGATTAAATCAGTTCGGTCGTTTTATATTTGCATACATGTGGGCATGATATGACTTTCTTGCCAACCCATTAATATCAATTTCTTGTTATAAAAGTAATCCTGAATCAAATTAAAAACCTGCGTGTTTTAACTACTTATTATGGGATATTACAAAATATATAAAAATTAATATTAATACATTAGTAGAAAAATTCCAACTAAAAACCTTAATAGAAATGGTAGTAATTAATTATGCCAATAGGATAGAAAGTGGAATAAGTCAAAACTGGGAGTGGTTTAGTTTCTAGGAACGGTGGTAGTTACTATCTGCCAATTGAATATTTCAATTTTAGTTATCAAAACAGTTTTTTGCTTCTACTGTACTGACTTACTATTTTCAGTTTCAAATCCTCAATTATAATACTAAACGACAATTATTGTCGACATTATTATTGTCAATTCAAAAATGATTTGAAAATAGGATATTTACAACATTATATTTGGACAAACTAATTACCAACTAATGTTATTAGCAGACTCTGGATTTCTAACGAATGAGGACAAGCTCACTCATTTTTTTAAAAGATGAATAAAGTGAGAACTTGAAGTAATTTCTAACTTTAATTATTTTATTAAAATAAGCCTACAACTTCCTCTTCGGTATTCATGATACGCCGTGTTGCGAGAGGAATACCAGATGATATTCAGTCCGTGGAGAGACGGTTTCAATTCCGGCCTAGCAGATGAATCATCATTCAATTTCCTGAGAAAGAACGCGTAAGGAACTCTAGTTGCTTTAATTTTCCCTATTAAAATTATCTCTGGTAATATCTTTTCAATCAATGGCTAAATGTTGAACCAATGTTAGAACTTCATCGTTGTAAAGATCATTATTATATGAGGCATGCCAATGCACTATATTATTTATGCAACCAATGAATATGAATGAACTACCCTTTAACTGGTTCGAATGGACCTGATAGGGTGTTGCTACGAAAAATTAGCGATTTTATCCAGTACGGTGGTGACCTTAAGTGGCCGGTTTTAATAGTCTATAAATAATTATAGGCTTTATTACAAAGTATAATAAGGGGCGAATACTAACTAGTTAATTAGCTATATCACTGAGGTCCTTGCCAGGCTTAGTCTCAATAATTAACGAAGTTTCTCCAAGCTACCTAGAACAAAAAAAGTTATGATTATATATTAATTAAAGAAATCTCCTTAGAAGTGTTAAGGAATTTTAAAGTGAAGAGTTTATTTTTTGATGAGTTAACTATTTATTTAAGAAGCATAGACCGAACATGATTCATGAAGTTGCAAAAACCAATAGTGAGTCATGAAGAGTGGTTCAGAACAATAAAATTCACCTTTTAACAGTCCACCATTGTTGTCCTAAAAGAACATTCCCAACAATTCTGACATTGTTACTATTATATCGATCTATACTGATAGCAGCTTACTTTCATAACAAGCTAACCAGGCCTGAATACATTCGTTGTGTAACGTCAGAATTCCAAAATTTATTAAAACTTCTGGATAGCACTCTGGAGAACACTGTTAATGTTTTATCGTATCTTGTCAGATCTTTCATCGGGCCAGTGTTTAATTCTGTACAGAGCATAATCAATCATTTCTCGTTTGCACAGCATGATTCAGGACTACAACAATCTAAATTTGGATCCTTATGTGGATAACGTTTCTTTGTAAACAAGAAATAGATATTTAAATTATTAATAAAATATACCATATTGTTGCCGAGGAAAAATTTCTCGAATATAAACTAACGCCACATTCAATTGCAAATGAATAACATAATTTATCTGGAAAAGATTTTCGTTTTAGGTGCAAAAAACTGATTAACTAAGGTTATAGTATGGGATCCAATGATTACTGTGAAATTTCAATCATTGATTTTTACACATATTTCGCTAGTTTACTTCAAGTGATTTCGTCAAACATGGCACTTTGCCGCCTTATTTCTCATGATTTTAGTCCGGTTCTGAACCTGGATTTCCGGATCTTAAAATTGCTTCACTAAACTAGCGAGAAATGTGAAGAAAATAGTTTTAAAATTTTCCGCTTTTAATCCCTAATGCCTCAAATAACGCTAACCTGATCGGACACCAATTGAAAGACCAATAGAACATTATGTACAAAGAAGTGTGCCGCAACTCCTGTAACTGGTCACTGGTGCTCAAATAAAACTCTGGTATAGAACGTGCTATTGTCACGGGTCCCACTTGTCTTGAATTATTTCTACAAGAAGCTAATACTGAACTGTCTTAATGAACTTCAGTTGAAATGCAATTTCGAAGGTTTGACTCAGATAATAAACCAATATCAAAATAACCATTAAATGTGCCAAGACATATTAAGACGCCTCAAGCTCTATGGAAATCAAAAGTTGAAAAGGTGTTTTAGAAAAAGAAAATCCAACTTATTTAAAGAATAAGTATATATTTTTGAAAATCCTTCTGGGTCCATTTCTTACCTGGACATTGCAAGTGACGAAAACGCAGAACGAGCAGAATGAAATCAATCAATGAGGTAGCAACATGATCAGTTGACGTAAGACAACGGCTTGGATTAGAATAAATATGTAAGATAAAGATTGCAAGCTTCATAGGTCTCACTGTAGAGGAGAGAACACCAAAACTTGAGAAGATCGCCGAGGTTTGGTAAACTGAATTAACTTAAAAGCACATAATCATGTGTCTAACTATTGAGACAGCATTTGTTCATGGAAACTCAGGCTAATCCATTATATTCTTGTTATTCCCTTCTTTCCTGGAAACTATATTGAGTTTGAAAGTGGCTAAGTCAGTCAAATTCTGATAGAACAGAATTTTTTTTTACAACATTGAGGTTGTAAGGAGGTTGTAATGAGGTTGTAGGTGTCCGCTTGAGAAAGTAAGGAGATTCGCAGTGTTATTCACAGCGTTTCCCAGCCTCCCCTATTGCGTTTAATAATTGATATAAAGAAAGATATAAAGACAACTTAAAACTATTGCAGAATCTTTTGCAATGACCATTAGCTAACACGGGGCCCGCTGTTGTAGACCTCTCTACCCGACAATATCTTTGGTAAGTTATTTCCCAGGAGGAAGGAGAAAGTTCAATGTCATCCTTTATTATGCCTAATTGGAAATAAGTTCCCGGCCTCACCTTTCATTTCTCCTAATGGCTGAAGACAATGCCGAGGTTCTTCCTTGCGGGGTCTTTGTCCCAACCGGTTTTAACAAGAAAAGCTATCAATAATATTACAGGAGGAATTTCAGTATCAGTGTAAAATTAAATTGAAACGAGGTCTAACACATTCATATTGGTTGTTTCGTGAGCTGGGCAGCGAATCCTCATTATATCCGATTCGGGAAATACTCGCGATATTTAAGCCCAGAAGAATTTTCTAGAATAATATTCAGAAGCACTGCTCTAGGAAAAAAGCTACTAGCTACTGAGATGGACAATTGGAGGAGAGCTACCAGTGTATCGAGACTAGAAAGAAGGACTAATGCCGAAATTAGAGAACAGATGCAACTTCAACAAAACCTCCTCCAAAATATAGAGAAAAAAAGATTGGAATGATGTGGTCTTATCAGAAGAATGAAGGAAGAACGATTGCCCAACTTAATTTTCAATTGGAGTGCCGAAGGAAACATAAACATAAACATGTTAATGACTGACAAATTTATTAATAATTAAAGGTTGCCTTATTAGGAAACGGGAGCAGGTTGGTTATTGTTTTCCATTCGTTATTTCCTTAGAACATATTTTATATCGACTTCTGGAAGTTGAAGAAAAGTTACAGAAAAGCGATCTCATTCCAGACCCTAAGTCCCATTTCTTTCTTTTTCAGTTCCAAATCTCTTTTCTGATTTATGATACGCTGTGTTCAAAAAAGGCGGTCTCAACCAAACCGGGTACTTATTGGATCCAAACACAATTCAAACTGGAGGATAGAAGGAAATGTATTTATGTTCGTAATAGGTTTTAAACATTAAATGACGATGTTCTTTATTTTTTATGTTATTGAAACGATATAATCTCTATTAAATCATTACCAAGACTTGATGATTGTCATAATTTTGAAGATTGATTTTGTTGCTAATAACTAATTCAATATTGAAGTTGTTGTTGTTTGTTCATTTAACGCCATTTTATGCTGCTATGGCTAATCGTACAGGCTCGGGACCCCCGTTTAACGTCCTGCGTAACTAAGGATTTTTTACTCCCTTTAAAAAATTATTGAAGTTGCTGTTTATTTTTTTTTTTTTTTGTTAAATTTTCCTCGGTTTACTACTCTTAAGAGCGGGGTAGCTCAGTGCATGGAGTTCTGTGTTACTATGCTGAAGGCCCGGGTACCAATCCGGCTGTGGCATAGCATATTATATTGATGGATAAATTATTTAATCTGTTAATAGCCACCACGGACGGACTATGTGGAAACTGCGGCCCAACCGACCTCTAATGTCGGTACTCTGAATTAGAAGAAAAAACCTGGCGATCAAGAGTGATTTAAGAAAATCACCTCCCTGAACTATCATGTGCTCAACTCACTACTTTTCATGGGTTGTGATGTTACTCTTTTTATTTTTTACTCCACTTATAAACTGCTTACTTATTGTTTACAGTGATATTAGACGTCTCTTAACTTTTCACTCGTATGATTATCATATTATATACCATATTATCTTAGTATTCAAACAATACATTGTCTGCGTTACATAAGTAACACGACTTTTCTCCCTCTCTCACTCTCTTTTCTCTATTCATACTTCGGACATACAATAAAACGATAGTGAGGTAGATGAAATATTCATTTGCGCAAAGTACAATCTAAATTTTCTTAAAGCAACGTTTCTCAACATAGATACATTATACTTTTATATCCAAATAATACACCATACGAATTATTCGTATAGTTCTAATAGTTATTAATATTCCTCTTGCGGAACTTATTTCAAACACCTAGAAATATATTCTGATCCTATTCGGTTCAGCTGAACCTAACTAGCTAGTAGCAACAAAAAAACTGCTGGTTCATTAGACGAAGTAATGAGTGTGGATGTTTACGTAAGCCGCAGAAACCAATTAGCACAGGAAGCGGAGGCTGCTACCACCATACAGTCGAATAACGGGAGCCTCTGCTGTGTATTGATGTGTTGGGCTGCACCTGGCCTCAACCTGAGTGAGTGATGGACCACGGTATGGCAGCTTGGATACCTGTGGATTTGAAGAGTTCTGGCTGGTGGAACATCTCTATAACAATACTAAACCCTTTTTTGATGTTTTCAAAACTTGATTTAGTTATAATACAATATATATATATATATATATATATATATATATATATATATATATATATATATATATATATATATATATATGTATGTATATAAATATATCCAACAAAAACGCAGAAAAAAAGAGGATAGAAAAGAGATTGTTTTTAAGCTCATAATGTATTTATCGGCAGAGGTAGCGCACGGCACTAAGGAGAGTTAGGATAAATAAAAGGCAATTAAACCAGGCCGAATGGAATGTTTTTACAAGGTTGTTTCCAAGAGCACCTGAAGTAAACGTTAAAATGGAAATAAAAAATAAGAACAATAGAGGTCTCATTAATGGGTCAAACGTTGCAATTAAAGCCAACTATGGTGTAGTGGTTAGCAAAGCAACCTCCTATGGTTTTCTAATAAAGGAGTCAAAAATCGATGGTTATGCCGTCCTTCAGAAGGAACTTAACATCTCTCTCTCTCTCTCTCTCTCTCTCTCTCTCTCTCTCTCTCTCTCTCTCTCTCTCTCTCTCTCTCTCTCTCTCTCCACTCACTCTCTCTCTCTCTCTTTTTCTATTCATATTTCGCACATACAATAAAACGATAGATAAATAATTCATTTGAGCAAAGTAAAAGCGAAATTTTCTTAAAGGAATGTACATTTTTTATACTTTTAAATTACATGCTCGAGATATAATGCTTATTACATATACTATCAGCAATAAGGCTTGTATTTTGGATTGGAGGTACCATCAAATAATTCTTTAGGGTGCTTGTAAAAATTGTATGAAATATTAATCGAGGTTTATTTTTAAAATAAAAAATTGCGAAAACAAAAAGAAGAATGGTAAAAGACGTATCACATATATTTATACAAATAAGGTAATCTATTGACATCCAATTGAAATTATATGTAAAAAGTTACCAAAATCTATAGAAGCGGTTATGAAGTTATCACACTCGCCTTAAATAGCTTTAATTGAAATAGATGAGATAGAGAAAACAATTACCACGGTTTCGAATGCAATTATTTCTAAATTCCATAGTTTATTACAAAATCCATATTCCGGTTTTGGCTCTGAAATTTGATGGACTATATAAATCGTACCATTAAATTTAACTTATCATAAAAAAAAACTTTACAAAACCTTGAAATATTTATTCTAAGTTGGAAAGAATCCATGTCGCTTTTGCAAAAGTGTATGAGTTAGCAGTGAAATTCCCATGAACAGAACAAGTTCACAACCAATTCTTCATCACAAGCGGAAAGCTTACAACTAGAACCACCATATTTAATAATACTTATAAGTTGTAATTTCGTAAAGTTAAAATGCTTAAAGAACATAATGATAACGATAATTAATAATACAGTACATGAAAACCTTATGGCAATTGGATTTACTGCTATCTGTATTTCATAAAACTCATCAAGCATGGCTGTTTTTAGTTTCATGATGAACATTTCAGCAGCAATGTCATCATACAAACATTCACAAAGTTATCATTGATGCGATCGAAACGAATGTGAATCTTTTCAACCTTTGAAACGTTGTTAATTAAAAGACTTTTTTTTAACCAAAGGAAATAATAACCTCGTTCTTTAGTCCCTTTGATCCTCCAATGAATAAATTCCCTTTCGTACCATTTCATAAAGGATTTGAATAAGAGGATAATAGAAAAAATGTTTTAGTTTAACGACAAAAGGGAGGATATAGAGAGGAGGGAATATACCCAGAATAAGATTATATTAAAACCGGCGTGGGGAAAAAAATAAAAAAGATAAATGCTTTTATTAAAAAAATATATATAAAAAACAATACCATGATTTGTTTAAATTAAGGCAGATCGTGATCAAATGTAATGTGGTCTGATCTAAAATATTTTTACATTTTAGTGTAAAAAACAAATAAGGTTATTATTCTTAGGACATTATTTTTTCCCTCAATCAACGACATAAGTTCTTCATAATAAATTTTGGTAGGATTAGGAAGCGCGCTAGCTCGGTTTGTAGACCACTGAGTTACTATGGTGAAGGTGTCGGGTTCAAATCCAGCTGTGGCAGGTAAATGATGTAATCTGTTAACAGCCACAGAAGGACTCTTAAGGGATCCGCCCACCCAGCCTCTATAAAGTGGGTACCCTTAATTGGTATTCAAATAACCAAACGGTTGAGCATAATCTCGGACTGATAACTTCCCTGCACAACTGTTTTCTTGGAAACAGTACAACAGTTTTAGTGGTTACAGGTCAACTCTGGTCGCCATTGATACCGATACTCGTATTATCGAAAGACAGAAAAGTCTCCTCTCAATTAGAAAAAAATAATATAAAATGTTATATCTATTAAGTGGATACTCGACGGCTATGAACAATATATGAATAGCTAACAGCATGAAGGCAATCAGTCCAACTTTTGAGATCTTTATTTTACTAGTAGTCTCGTCTAGGACATGATTCCATTTTTTTGTCTCTTTTGTAAAATTTAGAAGACTAGTTGCCTCTCTTCATAATGAGCGATGGGAAAAGATTATGGGGTAACGTTAGAGCTGTGAACTGGGGGCAACAAAGCACGATTACAACTTGAAGGCTGTTACATCCGCGCAATCAGTATCATTTTTTTCCTACTTACTCTACAACCTCGGAATCGAAAGAGGACCTAGCCGTTAATTAGCCAGCTGGCCGCAGGTAATGGACCGAGTGGATGGAGCGACCTGCCCGTCCCGGGGAGGTTTGCGCAAATCCCCGATACGGTTCCTGGATCTGCGTTGATATCGGCGCAACATATCTAGTCGTTCCGCCTCAGCCATTCCTTTCCCCTTTTCTCAACTGACGTCCGCAACGTTATGTGTTGCTCTATCGGTTTCCTATACCAAGGTCTATTCACTATCTCCAAGTTTTCCATAAACAGGTTAATTGTCTCTAAAGCGTTTTGGACTTACGGATGAAGATTGGTGGTTCCACTACTTGGCCAAGGATTAGTAAAATCCTAAATAAAAAAATCACGACACGCATAATGTTAGGGAAAGTAATTATTAATCAATTGATAAAAGAACTAAAACCAAAAATGAATATCTTATCGAACACTTCGCTATCGAAATCTAGGAATCAGTTCTGATCACAACAAAAATATACTAGACTTTTTGTAGAGATGCTAATTTAGCTTAATTTTCTGAAGGAACGCTTCTGTTGCAAGCCTTGTAAGTTATGGGATATTTGAGAAATAAAAAATACCAAACGCAATTTTAAGGGCGTGGATGGAAGGCAACAAATGCCGTGGAAGCATCCATCACCTTTGTTGTTATCAACGCCCGGGTATGCTAAGTAGTTTACCTAATTTCCCTGGTTGATTAAAGAATCTTTATTTATTATTTTTGTTGTTGTTTCACTAACTTTCTGGTACTCTGAATTAATCATTGCTGCTTGTTCCACGATTTTTTTCCGTCCAGGATCTTTTCATCATCTCTGATCTACTCCTTTCCTCATCGACTATTCTGATCGTTTGCTTAGTTCCTGCCTCAAACCTCATCCTCATTTCTCGAGTTCGGTTGTCTCTTAGGAGTTCCATCCTTAAGCATATCCTCCGTTACACCGAGTCCTCCCATTTTCCTCTCTGCCCTCTTAAACCAATTCGGTTTAAATTTTTTATTTCTTAAGAATTTAAATATTCTTTTCGTTCCTACCTCTAGTCCTTTCCAGGATATGACTAGAATTAACCCTTCTTTTACTCATTGTGTTGGAGGCTATTTCTGTTGTTTCGTAAAGGGTCTTATATCGTGTGTGGACTAATTTGTCGATGGAGAATTTGGGGCCTAATATCTTCTTTTGAAAAATTGATTATACATAGATAATATTTTTTCATTCAAGCACCTAGTCACTTGATCTTAACCAGCGGAGTTTTGTTACTAATCTACTAATATTTGGAGTATAATAGCTGCCGAGATAGGCAAAGAGCTGTAGGTACATTAACAAAGATACATAAGGATATTAATATTTATGGAATATATGTTACGTTTTTTCGTGAAAATTTGACCTCTTTGTAAACAATTTCTTAGCCAACGATTGTGATTCGTGCTCTAACGCATTTAATTATGAAAAGTAGCAAAAATTTGACATTAAATATATCGATATTGTCGAATAAAAATCAAAGAAAAAAATAGAGTGTGTGCCTAAGACCTAACGGCAGAAGTGAAAACTACTTTTTTACGATGTTTTGTTAAGCGTGCATTAGCTAATTTCCTCTTTCGTTTTAAATCGTCATCGATTTTGTTGTTTTGATCCATCTTAGATTTTCCAATCTGAAAAAGGCAGTATTCAAACATTTATAGGTCATATTATTATTACTCATAAAAAGAACTTGTGTCTCAAACACATTTATTTTTGAATATAGAAAAGTAGAAGTCAACAGAGAATAAATGTTAGGTTAATTTTTAATTATATATATATACTAGCTTTTGCCCACGACTATAAAGTTTCGTGACAGATCATTTTAAATAAATAAACAAATTTCTTTGAACTATAAGTTAATCTTTGAACCCCATTTATATTAAAGGGGGAACCCTTGGGGGTGTAATAGCCCAAATTTCTTTCACTAGTGCTCATTTAAGCTTTACAAAGAACCTATCTGCGAATTTCAAGATGGTAAGTTCAGTGGTTTCTGCTGTGTTTTGACCGCTGGGTGTGTTAGTCAATCAGGTTACAGTTTTATATAAACTTCGCCTGTATGGTGTGTTGATAAAAAGTAGCCTATGTCCTTCCCCAGGCTTGAGATTATCCATATCAAATTTCATCACATACGGATCAGCACAGCCGTGAAACATACATTGACACTGATTGACAAACGGGACGGACAGAAGTTACTTTCGTTTACTGTTGTTCGGGCCAGTAAAGGATTAGTATGTAATGTTATTGAATTTATTGAAAAGGATTACTTAGTATAACGGTTTCACTTCTTGTACGGCAGCAGCGAGAAATTATATTAAAACTGAAACGATTGGAATAATGTACATGTTTTGGTAATTAATCGATGTGTTGTAATTTAGCGGTATAACCTATATTACTGTAAAGTTTCATCCAAATCCGTTCTGTAGTTTTTGCGTGAAGGAATAACTAACATACATCCATCCTCACAACCTTTTGCATTTATAATATTAGTAGCGAAAATATGTGGATTTTTCGAGTAAGAAACACGTGAGGAAGCTACTCAGGAGGGAGCCCTGTAGCGATGCTAACAATCTTTAACAATTAAATTTAATAACCGCGATTACCTACTAGCCATAGGTTGGAGGTAATATTGAGACTTTGTTATAACCTAGTACTTTTTAATGATATTTATCTTTATATTATGACCAAATTACACAAAATCATTATGAATTGTTGCATATTGTTATTCTGATGTATAAACTATATCACTGTAAAGTTTCATCCAAATCCGTCCAGTAGTTTTTGCGCGAAAGGGCAACAAACATACGTCCAAACTTTCGCATTTATAATATTAGTATAAATATATACGAATTAACTTACCTATACGATAGAATCACTCTTTGTAATCATAATATTTATTTTTTAATATGGGAAAGTAAAAGCTAACAAATAATAAAAGTGAGGTTAATTCTTAATAGCAGCTGGGTATCGAGCGTTTCACTTCTGAGCGTGACGGATGAGCCTAACTTACTACCTACGAAAAAATGTGTGTGCGGTGCGCTAAAAGAAGTTTTCACTTCAAAAAGTTGTAATTCATAACCTTTAATGAGAGAATACCTACCACCTACGAGTATATAACTAAAGCACTAAAGTATATATGAGTAAAACAAAATGTACATGTTTCAAAGATATACAAATGAGAGGACCAACATGATGGGGGCTCCTTCATTACCTGCTTTGTCTTCACGCCCGGGGAGCAACGAGCAAAGGGAGAAGTGTAAATATCTGGCTGAAATTAAATACAAAAATAAAATGTAGGCTATAGGGTTGAAAGAACCTTTTGTTTACTTTCGTCTTTACATTTTCTCATTAAAAGGGTATACGTAGGTATTAAGTTTTAACATAGAGAAATTTTGTTTGAATTTTTACTGGTTCAGTTAGTCATCAAAGAGGGTTTAACAGTTTTTGATATTGAAGAATGTTGAGAAGTAGGGAGCGACAGAAAGAGTTGTTTGCACTCTGGAGTAATATCTAAGAATCTAACTTTAAAGACTCTGGCACTAGGATTTTAATTAATTTTCTTATTTATTTATATTCTATACCAGCAGAAGTCTTCATTATATGTTGAGATGCCTAACCCGAAATAGTGTTTAGCTTCAATCTATTCCTTGTTAAATGTGATGGTATCTCTTAGGATTCCAGGGGACCTGTTGTCGGTGAGAAATACAGGAATACTTCATACATACATAAATACATAATATGTAATTATTGAGATATCTAATTCTGAAAATCGTATATTTTTTTATTTCAATTACAATACTATTCCATTGTATGTACTAATGGTTCACTCGTAAAATTCTTTCATTATCTTCTAGTACTTCTTGAACTTTTTGTTTGTCGATTAATTTAAATTAACTTTAAGCTACTATGGCTAATCGGGCGACGATACATTGGGAGTTATAAATTGACTCCATCCTGGTATAATTAGGATTAACGAGTACCTGACACCGCATAATCTTGTCCTTTCGGAAAAATATCGGAAGAACGGTATAACCAAGGGCTTAATGCTCCCTTTTTGAAAAACCCTAGGGGCCCTGCCGGACTGCGAAACCGCGACCTTGGGCATGAGCTAATCACTACACCGCCGGAGACCTCTTAAACTTTTTGTTGTCATTCCCTAACACCTAGGGGTTTAGTATTGTGACATACAAGTTCTAGCACATACGTCCAATGTTTCTTGAATATAAAGATTTTTTCGGAGAGATTGAAATATATTTTTAAAATATTCTGAAACGAAAACAAGTTCAAATTTTATTTTCTTGATTTTTTTTTTCTTTTTTAAGCAAAAATTAGAGCGGTAATAAAATAATCCCATTCATATAGATGCAACGCTAACAGAAGTTGTATAAAAATAATTTTTATTTTAATAATAAGAAGTACTAAATAAGTTTTTCTTTTGTTGGTCACTTAACCTAATAACTGACATTTCATTTGTTACAATGTTTGCACCTCTACCTTGTGGCAATTTGAATAATGCTATTGACACATACTCTCAATTTTATCCAGCTATTGCAGTCGTTCTCAACATTTTCCCGAATTAGTGACTTAGAGAAAGGCAACTGAAACTGACAACCACAATTAAAAAATATATAATAAACTTTCATTTAATAGTAAACAGAAAAGTTGAAAATAACAGGTATATTTTAATTCATGAATAGTTACAATTTTTTAAGTTACAAATTTATCTTCCTTTCTGATATCACTCTAGTTCAGTTATATGTAAATAAGGTGACAAGACTTTCTAGTAAGTCATTATCCAGTTTTTAAAAAACCATCTGTTTTATGGAAAAATTGTTTTGAAAATTAAATTTTATTAACAGAATGACATCTAGAAATTATAAAATATTTAAAAGTGTACCATCAACTTTATTTTTATTACACACTTTCATTCCATAAGTATTTATTTAAGTATCCACTATTATTTTATTTAAGTAACAATTATGAGGTTACTTAAGAAGTTTGTCAAGTGGATTGTCGGTATATTCATTGTTTCATCCTCTTTAAGACACAACCTTGATTACACTTCTTAGAACATTACTAATGATGATTTTGGTTTGCAATCTATCCCTGATTAAAAGAAGGTAGCATGATCCACCTTGCGGTCCAAACAAGGAGGGCTCCCACTACCTGAAGGTCCTTTACAGGTGGGACGAAGTGGACACACTCCACCACCGCGGTCGATCTCACTAACTGCTATTAGCGGCGAGGTTTAGGGCCGAGGCTATTGTTGTAGGGACCACAAAGGCCTCTTCAATCTCATTGAGGGCCAGGCCAGGTGTAACACGTGCCCTTCGGGTCCTTTCCAAACAGTTGGAGGATGGGAGGAGGAGCTTCTTGGGCCAAATTTTGTGGCTACTTCTACAAAAGGGAATGGTTTGGGCGCGTAGTGCATCGTCTGCCATACCAATGTCTTCTCCACTAGGGTGAATAAATATAAAGTATAAAATACTGATGTGATAATTTAAATTTAAAAAAAATCTAAAGTCCTTTCTTCTTAAGGGCACTAAAAATAAAAGGATAGTTTGGACGACAAAAGTAATATCAAATTGTTATAAGAGGGATATATATCGCAAAAGAGTTTTTTAGTTGTTTATTCATTTAACACCACTTTATGCTACTACGGCTAATCGTGCGATGCTACAGCGGGAGTCCTAAATCTCGCCTAAGAATTAGGATAAGGTTTATTTTAAGGAGTATCTGATACCGTATAACCAAGGGTTTTTTACTCCCTTAAAAAAAAATTCTAAGGCCACCTGTCTGGTACGAACTACTACGCCACATGTGACGTATAATTATTATTTATAAAAACCTGAGATATCAGATGAAGATTCCGTGAGGAAATTGAGACCATTGAATCACAGAATCATGATGAAGCAGTAATGTTGGCCAATCAGATGACGGAGAACGAGGTTTCTTTCTTACGATTTGCAATCTCTATAAAAATGACCATCCATCTAAAGTTGAATATGTCAACGGTTTCTCATTAGAACTGATTTATATGTAGCTGACGAAGCACATTATAACGAAAAAATATATCCGTCGTTAGGAAGGAATAGACGTCTCATCTTCAGACAAATTTAAATTTGCCGCCCTTGCATTTAGGGAGCAGATAATAGACGAATTTACTAAGCAGATAATAGCAAATTAAGGTAATGGCTTACAAATGGCGTCTACTCTGGCACCTGCGATCCCAACAACAAATGGTGGCTGGACGATAAAAGATCTACTGGAAGTTGTATGGCTAAATGAAGTTCTGCTTTATTAACACGGTGAATTTCAACTTTATTTAGAGTGAGTCGTATCTTCGTAAGTCGGCAGATTAAAAATAAACTGGGTACATAAAAAATGACAATTCATTATTTTGGCAGCCATTTGTTTATAATAAGCTTGTTTGCTACTCGATCCACGTTATTTTAATTCTTATCGTCGCATCGAACAATTTAATTGATAAGCAACTCATACTGATCGTTGATATTTATTTTTTTTAAATCAATTCAAATGCGAAACGTATGTTTAAAACTTTTACAGCTGATCAAAAAGCATCGAGTTTATTGGTTGTAAAGTTAGCTCCTGTCAATTCCAAGAAAATTTGATAATGTCGACAACAGTTCCAGAAGGCAATTCCAATGAAGATCAACAAGATGCGTTCGGCAGAAAACGGACCGAAAGAATACTCCACGGTTTTCAGATAAACTACGTGCGATTAAGTGACCAGGTTTCAGGAAATACATATTGTTCCATCAATGAAGATTTCTCAAACCCTGAACTTGAACACGAGATTCGTCTCCCTAGAAATATTTGTGAAATGAGTCGGGTGAAATGCGAAATAAATTTCTCCTCCGTTTTTATGATTAAGAACTTCAGAATTGAACAGAAAGCAGTTTTCAAGGGGCATCCCTATGAAGAGACGATATCAGAATACGGTCGGGTCGACCCATACTCTATCAATAACTGGCACATAACAATTAAAGCATCTCCAGATGTACCTTTTAACCCACTGGATTTGCTAAGTGGTCATATAACAATTGACCTTTATTTTTATGAGGGAGATATTCTCATATCGAAATCCAAAATGCGAGTATTCTATATTTAATTTTTGTTTTTAAAGTGTTATTTTTTTCTTTTGCTTCAATCAATTTTTACAATCTGGTTTATTATACACGTTTTGATTTGACTTGGAATGAAAAAAAAAATCGATTATAATAAAAGCTGTATTTCAAGAAAATATAACTTACATCAAGTTTAGTATCTTTTTTACCATCACTGTTGTAGTTATTATTATTTCCTTTGTTATATAAAGAATATTTAACAACTATATTTTATTCTATAATAGTTATAGAAACGCTAACCTTGGCACTTTTGTTGATGATAAAAAATTTGCAAAATTTATTGACAATCCCCACTTTTAGGTTTCTCAGAACAGCAATTCAAGGACGGAAAAATAAAATGTACTTTCTTGCTTTATTTTTCTCACATTTCATTCAGCTTTAATAAACACCTGTTTTTGAAAGTTTTTACAGCGTTCGAATTCAAGTTTTATGATATAACTGAACAATAACCAATATCATGGGTTTAGATGCATTTTTAATAACCACAATATTTGATGTATAAATTGAATTTAATAATAAAAAAAAAATACTGGGACTTCCGATAATTCTTCATTATTATAATATGTTTCTCAAATTACTCAGTGATTGTCATTTAATAATCAGTAACTGACAAAAAAAACAACAACACATTGTTAGATCGTTTGGCTCTTGTGTGTTAACGCCACCGCAGTCATTTTTCCCTACTTGTTCGCATGCGCGAGCGGTTACATTTTGTAACCGTTCTATTTCTTACACCTGATTTCTTATATGTTCGTTCTTGTTTGCTGAGTTTTGTTTGTAGCTGATTTGTTCTAGACTCATTATTATTTTATTTATTTATTTAATTATTATTAGATTTGTTGTTATTATTTCGCTAATTTTTGTGCTACGAAAATGAGTCTTTGAGATTTGACAAAAACAGAAGAAGAAGGAACTGTATTTTTCCAGGAGCGAAATATTTTACCAATTTTCCACCAAATTCGGATTAACCACTTTCTTTTTTAATAAATTATTATTATAATATTATTTGGATTTTTCATTATTTTGATTTTTAATTTTTCATTATTTTGATTGTTCGTTATATATTCCATTATTTATTTCTATATTATCCATTATTTTAATTGTTCATGATATAATCAATTTGTAAATAAATTATTTTGATTTGTAATTGTTGATGATTATTTTAAAAAAATTAAAATTCGCACCCCATTAAATATATTTAAAAACATGCAAGATAAATGTTTTAGAAATATAACCACTACAAAATGTAACCGCTCGCGTATGCGAACAAGTAGGGAAAAATAACTGCGGTGGCGTTAACACACAAGTACCGATCGTTTGGAATGAAACGTCCGTTTATATTACTTCTAAAATTCAAAGTGAAATTAGGGGACTTCTGTCGTTTTCAGTGTTTACAGATTGTAATGAGCTGCTTATTAATACTCTCTTTTTCGATAATAACTACTGCCACTACAATTGAACAAATATCGTTTAGCATGCAATCAAATATGACCATGGAAACTTACGATTTTCGTGTAATTTTTCTTTGCAGCCAACTAGAAAGGGTGTAACGAACGGACCATTCACCGTTGGTTTGAGAAATTTTCAGCTGATGATGCAGATTAATTCCCCATGTTAATTCCCTCCTTTCTACCCAGAGGTGAAACAATTACATCCACGTCGTTCTTTAGGTATATTGACAATATGCACAAACAACTTATTAAAAAACATCCTGCATTGGTTAATCGGAAGATATCTATACCCTCACACGACACCAGACCTCAGGTTTCACGACCGACAGTGAAGAAACTAAAAGAGCTGGGTAACGAAGTCCTCCCACGCCCACCTTATGCATCAAACTCATCTCCAACAGTTTTCCATATGTTCAGAAATTTGGACGATTTCCTCAAGGGTAAATTAAAAAAAAAGATACTCAAGTCAAAACTGCATTTTCAGTCTTTATTTAATTTAAAAATACAGAATTTTTCAGTTCTGGGATTGAAAATTTGATAACACGTTTGGAAAAATTTACAGTAAATATTTTGAATAAATTTTGATTTCATAAAGTTGTTTTACTAAATATTTTCTCATTTGAGAAAGGACATTTCATATAAAACGACCCAATGTACGCCATCCAATTCCTTAAGTGATTAAAGAAAAGGTCAGTATTAGAACTTTTTTATTTAAATTAACATGCTATTTCATTACCTATTTCATTCCAGACTGAATAGTAGGTAATAAGGACATGTATAGCAAAGGTTTTCTATATCCAGCTACTATTCAAATTCTATTTCTCCATAAGGTTGATAAAAAAAAAAAATTATCTTTTAATTAATCTCTGAAATCTATTTAACCATATCATATTATCCATCATCTATATTAAACTTAAGAAGATAGAGAGAAGTGGGAGTAGCAAATGCTCACAAAGACAGAGCGACGAGATAATCCCTTTGATGAGGATGATTGATGTTGCTCAGGGAGGTGCTTGCTTAAATACACTCCCTGAATAATAAAGCAACTGCTTTTGTAGCTGGGCTCCGTCAAAGAGTTTTTCAACCGGATTCCGTCACGACTATCCCGCCAACACCTGCCCAGTCTCACTTACAAACAAGTGATGTCTTCATTATAATCATATTTTAGGAGGTCCTAGCCCAACTATAGGGCTTGAACATGACTGTAAATAGTTATGAACTATGCATTCCTAAACCCCTACTTATATAAAAATATATAATAAAACATAATGATTAATACAGGAGAATTCCTTACCCATACAGGAGAAGTGGATACTAAAAAAGTGGAAGGAACCATGAAACTTTTTTGCCAATGAATGTGGTCATCTCACAAATATATGAATTTCTAACTGCAGAAAGACAACTTGTCCACTTTTCTAAATTTTACAAGAGAGATAAAAAAATCTTACCCTGGACTAGTATGGAAATATAGGACCTCGTATGCCTAATTACCTTAAACTAGACCGTTTTGTCGCTGTCCTTGATTTGGTGGTAGTATGGGGAATGGATAAAGTGGCCCAAAAGGACTAGTTTCGGAGGTTTTTGCAACCTTCTGTTGCACCATAGAAATCATGATTCTCTGTCAATGACGCGAGATCGGGTGACAGCCTGTACTCCCGCAAAAAAAAAAAACCTGTATCACCACAACCTGTGAACGGGTCTGGGGTTCATTACATGGTAGAGACTGCACTGTTTCATGGACTACGGTTCTGCAAGGAGGTGATTTGTCCTAGGTCACGTTCAACCGCCAGATTTTCAACCCTTATTTCGGGTACCCTATTTTCATATATTTTATAGAGCCTGGGTGAGCCCCAGGAGTGTCCTAGATCCTATATGATCCATCTCCGGCTGCAAACAGACTAATAAAAGTCTTGCCCGCAGGGGGATTTGAACTAGGATTTCCGGGATGGTAACTCAGTGCTCTACCGCTGAGCCACTCCCGCAAGCAAAGTATAGAGGGATAAAAAAAGGGAGTCTTATCCTAGAATAGTTACGTATCTACAGTAAACAAAATATTTAAGGTGTTGTCAAGGCCTTAAATATTTGCGGACAAGTGTACTTTCTGTAGTAAACGAATTACAGATGTTTTTAGAACTTTTGCTTTACGTCTCTGGGTAGAAGTTAAAAGTTCTAAAAATAAAAATACCGCTGCTATCGCAATGAATTGGGTTAAACAGATAGTCACCTCTAGGTCAATTTCGTGGACCTTAAAAAAACACGCTTTTCAATAGTTTAATCCGTTCAGTTTTATTATAATCCTGTGAAACAAGGCCATTAAGGTACTTAGATAAAAAAGAAAAAATTCAAGTTAGATTTAACAAATCGCTCTTTTACTGGCCTACTCAAACCCCAGGTTACATAATAAGACTAGAAATAGGCTCAAGAATGCTTAAATTGCAAGTTTTAAAGCTTACAATCAATGTTATCGGTTCAAAATCCCTCTACTAATTTAATCAAATTTAACTGGGCCAGTCAAATTGAGAATATTATATCTGAGTTGGGATATGGCTGGGTGTGGGCTGAGCAAAACTCCGAATTAGTGATGAAACATAAAAACGAAATGATAAATAAATACAAAGAAAGGTTATACGATCACGATGTAAATAGAGCTCTGTGCTCTCAGTACAATTTTTTGTACAAAAATGTATTCTGTATAAATTCAGTTCAGCCATACCTAACATCAGATTTGCCCGTAGAGACTCCTAAGCCAAATTAGAGTTTCCCCAAGCAAACAAATAGTTGTTTACTCCGAAAAAACAATAATACAATTAATAACAATTAATACTCAGGATAATTGCCCTCTATGTTTGAATTAATCATGTGACGATTTAAACCACATTCTTTTCGACTGTCCATTTTATACAGAACCTAGAAATAAATATATTAGATCATACGATTACAATATTTATACAATACTGAACCCTCAACACAGCAATGATATTATTAATCTCTGTAACTTCCTATATAAAGCTCTTAGGTACTAGGAAGTGCTTAGGTATTAGAATAGCTCTGACCCATTGATACATTATATGATTGTTTACCTCAAAAATAATTATTTTTGAATTCTATAAGTTCTCCTTTACTTATATACAAGGTTTATTACAAAATTTTTCCACATTTTGATGTAGTTTCGACTTATGGCCATATTTTTAATTTTACCTTCATTATAATGTTTAGTATTATAATTATCTCCTTTCTTTTTCTGTATGTTTACTATTCTGTTATTTTTATGTACATACTATCATTTTTATAAAACTTCTAACCAAACTCTCTCTGTATTTTACTAATGTAAAAATCAGAAATAAAAAAATAAATAAAATATAAAAATCCCAAAAGTTGGACTAGGTTCTTTTATGTGGTTATCGATTTATATATCTGTGAGATGACTTTGCCAGAAAATCTTCCTGTTTTTGTTTTCAAATTTTGTTTACAGGCACAAGACGCCAGTTTTTTTCTCTCTTGTAAATCATGCATCATACATGACATCCACTTAAAATATTATTGTATTGATTGTATTTCGTAAAATAATTGTACCATCGAAAATAGAGAGGAAAGTAAAGTAAGCATAAAGTACAATTAACCTCCATTGGCCAGAAAGTGAGAACAATTCACCTGGGGATTTCACAATCGATTGAATGCTAATTATCCCTGATAACAGAGTAACGCAACCGGCAGGTAGCGTGGGATAGTGTGCCAGCTCCACTGATCTTGGTGCACTGTGGTCGAGCGAGGGCCTCGGCATCAAGGTGTTTACAGGGAGCGTAGTATGTTCAGTTTGATACTATGCTAATATGTAGTTAATATTAAGTCTTGTTCCGTTTGCTTCAGCGATGAGCTACAATATGGAACAACTGCAAGTGGGCAGTGATTAGTATGGGTAAACAGAATTTGAACGGAACAGCATACATGTGTACGCTTATTAAAGCGTTGAGATCAGGGATGGGCATAATTGTCTTTATGATTATGATCATGCCTTTATCTGATTGTGACAGTCATTTCTTAAGGTAAGTCTGTATCAGCACAATATAATTTGTTTTTAATAAATAAATTAAAAACATATTATATCTGTTAGAAACCGGAGATGGGTTGTAATGGTACAGTATTTTTTTTAAATAAATATATTTAGTTCAACTTTACACATTTCCCTTAACATACCCTTTTTTAAAACACACACAGTGACTGCCTTTGGGAATTTGGTTACTTTAATCCAGAAAACCTTGAGAAAACACGCATTCCTGTTTTTCATTATTTGGCAATAGTTATATTAATTCTTAACTGTTTTTTTCGTAATACATTATTTCTAAATCTAATTGGAAGTAAAAAAAAAAAAATTAAGAGAATACTTAAATTTTAGTAAATCTCACATTTCTTCTTCTTTTTTCTGTTTTAGACAGTTCCTTACTTCATTTGAAAGTATTACTCACCTGGAAAAAAACAACACTAGATTAATACAACCAATCATGAAAGATTATGATATAAATTATATGAGGAATAATTACAAATCTTATGTATATTTGAAATAGATTAATAAAATAGATACGCTAATATTTTATATGAAACTTTTATAATAATTTAATATTTCTGTGTACACATCCTAACACCTCCAAAAATTTAGACCATGTTCAGAATGAAAGTGTATGAATATTTTCAGCTGGAGAAACTTTTGTGAATTGTGTCTGTTATTTGATGTACGATTGAAATTATCGTTCAAGAGGAAATATCATGACTTTAATATGCTTAATCCATTTTGTCATCTAAATGAAAAACTACTAGAGATGCAATATATATCGAATTTTGTTTACTATAAGGTTGTAGAAAAACACAAATTTATAAAAGTGGTATCAACCAAAGTTATTTCAAATAAATATTAGCATATAATGAAAGCCAGTAAAATTCAGCATGATCCATAAAATACAAAGTAATTTTTATTGGAAAAAAACTATAAAGAAGGTCTGGAACGTCTAGTATTAACCAGGGTGTAGTGTCAATAAACTCCGTTGCTGGAGTCTAAATATTTTCGTAATATATGTTCAATTTTGTTATTTTATTACGACGAGATTTTCATCAAGCTCATTTTAGCAGCTCGGGGAAGAAGGGAAGTTTTTCTTCGTGGACTTTATTATTATTTGAACTGAGATTTCTGAGGAAAAAGTTATTAAAAGACTCATAAATCATTATTTAATAAAGAAAATGCAGTAAAAAAGAAAATATAGAAAGTTACATGTGGCGAAAAAATATTTTCCACATAATACTATAACTCACACAGCCCATGTTAATAAGTGGTTACTGAATTCGCTTAGTGATCATATTACAATTGACTTGTATTTTATGAGGAAGATAGATATTCTCATATCAAAGTCCAAAATGCAAGTATTCTATATTTATTTTTAAAACAAAGTGTTATTTTTTGTTTGGCTTCAAAATGAAAAACAAAATTTAAAACGAAAATAAATTATAATAAAATCTGTAATTTAAGAAGATTCAAGTTCAACTTTAAGTTTAGTATCTTATTCACCATCAACGTTGTAAATATTATTGATTTTTCTTTGTTTCATAAAGAATATTTCTACAGCCCCCGTGAATAAGTGGTTAAGTCGAATTTTCTCAAAAAATGAGTTTCTTATACTTGGGGAAGCGGGATCGTTTTATTTTCGTAGTGAATAAGGAACTAAGTTTGGGATTGGCTTGAAAAGGAATTATTGCTGGCATTTCATCTCTATTTCAAACAAAAAACTTGGAGAATAACACGATCCCGCTTCCCTCAGTACAGTTAACTCTGTGAACAAAATTCGACTTATTCACAGGGGCTGCAGATATAATTATTAAGAAAGATTTTTTCTCTGTAAAATGTTGCTCACGGGTAAACTCTTCTATATTAACATTCAATTTCAACAAAAAATTATAATATTGCTCAAGATCGATAGCGGAAAAAAGAAAAAAACTATTTCGTTTCGGAATGTGTAATTTTTTTTAAAATGTGGACTTAGTTTCAGATTTTTGGATTTTAACATCACCATGTATGATTATGTTTAAATTCAAATAGCAGCGTTACGAGGAAGAACCGTGAGCAGCATATTATTATCAATATTTCAAGAACCATTGTATTGGCCTTTCGTTGTATTTCTTGCTCTGTTTTGAGGAACCGAGTTTAGGGGAAGTTAGTGAAGGTTGGGACTGGTCAATAAAGGTCTGGCAGTTGACCAAGACTTCCTTGCCTGTCTTCAGCAGCGGCTGTGTAACGCCAAAGTTCTTCATCATCTTCAGCGTGTCCCAATGAAAATTACTATCTACAGTGAATGTATATCCCAGTGCAATTTTTTACATATCTCAATTTATTTCGGCTGGTATGTATATCCCATATTATGTACACATTTTTATATAATACAATGAATTGCAAGAACCTGTTGGAAAAATGTTTTGGTACATTTGGGGCTTCTTTTGCATATCGAATGAGATATCTTTGAGGCAAAACATTTTGTGCGTGAGAGTCAAATTCCCGAAAGTTATACTTTTCGGTGATTTTGGAACAATATGATCTTTATTTTTGTTAATTCGCTAAAAGAGTATTGGTGGTCTAGGGGGAAGACATTTTTTAAGTAAGCAGGGGAGTAAGTACAACTGCACGGTTAGCAGTGACTGTGGCTGAATACAACCGGTACAGAACAAAAATATTGGGTCGGGGCAAACTGTGGTCTAGTGGTTAGCATAACAACCGGCTAACCCTAAGATCGCTGATTCGTAGCCCGGCAGGTGGCCCTAGGATTTTATTAATGGGATTAAAAATCCTTAGTTATTCCGTCCTTCGGAAGGAATGTAAAACGGGGGTCCCGAGCTTGTACGATGTCAGATACTCGTTAAAAATTCCTATCCTAATTAAACATGGATAGACAAAATTTAGAGATCTAACTGTAGCATCGTCAGATTAGCCATAGCAGCATAAATTGACGTTAAAAAAAATAAACAAATAAAAATAATGGATAGTCATTGATTTTTCTTTAAGCTTTTCAAACAATGAGAAAGCTTTTGGGAGCTTCAGGTAGCCGACATACATAAGGGTATCAGGTGTTCTGAAGTAAAGCAAAGAACAGGCAATATAAAGTTTGAAGTGTAGTGGAAAGGCTAGGCTAAGCTGGTTTACCCTTGGTATGGACTACCTACAAATATCCGTGGTGAGGATGAATGAGAAATATTACACAGGCCACCAATGAAAAAACTTATGTACTGAAAATACCTTATTCCTATAGTTTTTAGGGTGCTGAATCCAAATATGATATTAAAAAAGCTGTATCACCCACAATTTCTTCACATTTTATAGTTAAATTTATTAAATTAAGCGATTTTTAAAGAATTTAACAGCTTTAATATTTAAAATAAATAATTGAAAAACTAGGTCTATTGGTGTGGCTGAAGTTGGTCGCACTGCTGAAACACATTTGCTGGCCAAAAAGGGTTGATTCTTTTTTCTGTTAACAGCTAACAGAAACAGTCTAATCGCGGTTGTAAAAACTCTGCTGACAGTTTTTGTTATATTTGTGGTGAGTTTGTGATTAAAAGCACCAAAGAAACATTACAGCATTTGTCAAAAAGGTTTATCTATCTTACTTTGGAACTAAACTTGGTGATTAGGATAATATACTGCTATATATACTACAGGATAATATTGGGCCCCGCATAAGGTATGTTATGTTTGTGTCGAAGATCTAAGAAAATGGTCGAAAAAGGAGAAAAACCCCTTTAAATTTGCTGTTCCTAAGATATGGAGATAGCCAAAAAATCATTCCGATGATTGCTACTTTTGCAGTGTCGACATTACTGGTCATAACTCAAAAAAACAACTAGGTAATAAGCTACCCTAACCTTCCGTCCGCCATCTGACCAATAGGGCACGGTGTAGATTTACCGGTCCCTGAACCACCAGATGATTTAAATTATATTCCAACGGAAGTATTTTCTGATGTACAATCGGAGTTAGATGAACAGAAGTTAAATTTCGTCGTAGAAAAAGCCATACAAGAAGCTTCGAAGAAAAAAGAGAAAGAAAGTTTAGACCAATTCCAGTTGACAAGTGAAACCTGTATTAGCACATTATGTCACTGTTTTAAGTATTCGCTGTAAATACAAACCATGCTTTTGATGTAATATAGTGTTTCATTAATTCATCAAAAGCATGTTTCATTAAGGTTCATTCAAAACCAGAGTTTAATCTTAAACCTATTTTACCTATGTCGTTATATGTGGTTTTGTGCCTTTTATATGGATTTTATCGCATTGTGTATTTTAATTAATCTAAAAACTCTATCTAAAAACTAAAAAAAACAGGGACTTGTAGTGGTACAAGCCCAAAACCCCGTGAAGGGTCAGGGTTTCAGATCACGCTCAACTTCGCTTTTCCCCTCTTAGTTTGGGTACACGCTTTATAGAGACTGGGTGAGCCCCAGGAGTGTCATAGATCCCATAGAGTCCGTCTGCAGCAGCTAGCAGATTAAATAAAAGTCTGCCAGCGTGCGGGATTTGAACCTAGGACCTTCAGCAATGCAAATCAGGGCTCTACCACTGAGCCACTCCATTTGCGTTTGGTTAATTTTATCATGTATAATTTATGATTATTTTTCCATAATGTGCATCGCAAACTATTGAGTGTGGCAGCTTCATTAATTTTGCCTTGTACCTTTTTAAAAGTTCAGTTTAAAAGTAAAAAGATCGCAATTACTATCCATTGAATATATCATTATCAATAGTCTGCATTAAAACACTTAGCTTTAAAAAAAATTACATACGAACATTGCATATTTAATACTTTGCCATGCAAAGAGTTTCCTTTTGTTATTCAACCCAGATCAAACACGCGAATGAGGCACATTCGAGGCTTGGAAACTCCCGGTTCATTAAAAAAAAAAAGTACACTTTAGCGAATGCAGAATTTTTCATTCGTTATTTTGTTTTTATTCGACCTTTGACAGGGTTATTCTTTGTCTTTGCAAAGTGAAATTCAGATTCGAAAATTTGCTATAATATTCATGAATCCTAAAGCAATCGTTATAGATCAAAAACGAAAAATGTGTTGTTTTTTTTTCACCATCGATACTTTTCATTTTTACCGATATGAGCTTTTACTTTCAAATGTGGTGTAAGACCATTTGGATAAAAAATAAATAATCGCTTATCCTATCACATGATTTAAATTATTACTATTTCATAATAATATTTAAAACGTAATTCAAATGGAAAACTTTCGTTTTCGCGAATATGAAAAAACGGACTTATAATACTTTAAAAAATAACAGCTCATCTATTGCTCATATTTGTGTTTCAAAATGAAGAAGTATTTCCAACAGCCTTATGTAAACCATAAGTAAATATTTTTAAAGCGTGGATTGAGACCAGAGGAATTTTTCTAAGTTTATTAGAACATCCAGCCTCCTCCTTTCAACTTGGGATCTTCAAAGGAACTATTTGCCGGAGAAGAGCCAGCCTCATTACGCTAATTCACTCCTTGCTTAGAAAGTAAAATGTATGCGAACTGAAGGAACGAAAGTGTGCCGGCTGTAAGAGCGGCTTATTAAGTCCCAGCTATATTTAATAGCTTCCAGTTTCTTTATTCTCACACTTTACTTTCCAAACTGCAGCTATGGGAGTAGGCTGATAATAGAGCAAGGGATTTGATGTTACTAATAATTCTAGTTTAATGTTTTAATTGAAGAAATAACACAAATTAATCAACCGAAAGCCCACAAATTACTAAACAAAAATGTCTTCAAGAAACAATAAAATTAAACTCACGATAATTGTAAGGCATTAAGCTCTGAGACTTATGTCCCGATGTGTGTAACTTAAATCTCTGCTTTGACAACTGAAGTTACCGGAATTTCAATGTTTTCTTGTTTGTTGATATTTTTTAAGTTCCTTTTGCATCTTGTTAGGAATTTTTAGTCAATTTATTCCCTATCAATTCGCTGAAAATCCAGGTGCTCAAAACCAAATGGAGCGACTCAGTGAACTGATAAAAGAACTGCATTTTAAAAATTGTCAAAAAATCCTTGAGAACAATATGATGGTATAACCTTGTGGGCTGAGCTGAGGAGGCAGATGCGTTCAAAGAGGAAAAACATTCAGCTTATTAGCACCTAAAAAAAAACAACTGTACCACAACATCCCAATGGCTCACGCGGTAAAGACTTGACTGTTTCAAGTACAACGGTTATGCAGGAAGGAGATTTATCCTGCTCCCCAGGGTATCTGCACCGACGATTAAACTATGCCATCGATTTTTTGTCTTCTTCTTAAAAAATAAATAAAAACAAACCCGTTTCTGCCAGTATTATTAGGAATTGTTAAGGACATTAAGCTCTCTTTCTTTCCCTTCGAAAAAATTGGTTGCAAGCAACACGTCAGAAGACCAAATTCCCTAGTTATTAAGGTTTAATATGCGGATGTGTCCAAATTGTAATGGCGGACACTATAATCAGGTTTTAAGACCCATTGTCAAAAGTCATTATATTAGCGGATACAAACAAAATACAAATCACGATAAATATTTTGAAATATATAAAGAGGGTGACAGCAATGAGTCACCCGCTCAGGTGGGTGACTACATGCTGACTCAGCGACCTTTCTAAACTTATCCTTACGACACCCAGTTATAAATACATTGATTTCAGCTCCAATTTTTAATACTTTATTTATAATTTATATTACTTACTTATGTATTTCTTTTTTAATTTCCAAAATCGAGAAGACAATCTTAAACTCAGCATTGGTTATCCTTCCCAACTGTTGGTTGAGGTTAGGTAGCGCGTGGGGCAAATAGCGATTTACCACAGACATAATAAAACAATAACATTTTGAATAATTAACATTGGAAAAGAAATTTTTCTTATATTAGATTTCGGCATTGATGAATATTATGATTAGAATCAAGACAAGCCAAAAAAAAAAAGAAGAGAAATTATGAGTCCTTGCATGTTCTCTCATTATGTATGTAAAAGAATCGCTAGCTGCAGCTGTTCTTAATTTTACAAGAGGGACTAAAATAAAATGGACCGTTCATGACCTAGTTCCTTGTCTGCACTAAACAAAATAATGAAGGCCTTGTCAAAACTTTGCTATCTTGCGGAAATGTATCCTTTATGTAGATAATCTCAAAAGTTGGACCAGTTCCCTTTCTTTAGCTAGCGATTAATTTATCAATGAGTACACATTTTCTATCAAACTGTAAGGGATTGAAATTATAAACGTACTAACACCCAAATTTAGATCATTATAATTCGATTTGTGAAATATATTAGATTTTAAAAGAGTTTAAGAAATGGTTGCTAACGAATGCAAGTCTGCTGGTTGGTATATTTTGAAAATGTTTCTTAAAAAATATCAGTGAAAACAAAAAATACTGTTGTTTTTTGAAAGAGGAAGTTCCAGTCAACTGAAATGCTTAGGCCTGATTGTGAAAAAGTATTGCTCCAAATACTGATAAAAGATTAAGGGACTTTTAACTATTTTTGTGTCGGGTTAGTAATCGAAAATTTTACGAAAATTGTTGAATTAACTATATTAAAAATGAAAAAAAAAATTCGAAAACTATCTGTATCTTCAAGTAGAGGAAGATTTTGAACGAAATAATATAATATAATTTGACACTGTGGACCGAGCGATTTTTAGGAAGTGATCTTGAGTATAGAGGGATTACAGGGAAGATGGAAAAAGATTGATTTTTGTGAGAAATGGCTTGAAGACATAAAGAAATAGCAAGGTAAAAGAATATTGGAAGGGACGGAAGATAAAACAAAAGAATGGGAAGAATTGAAATTGGAACGTGGTCCCTTGTAAGCCTCATCGAAAAGAAGAACAAAATTTTAACAAACCATCTCACAAATAAAATATATTCAATTAAACATATTGCATATGGCTTATTTACAATTTTTAATGAAATTCCAAAAGTTATGTCATTTCTTGATATTTTCCGCTTCCAAAAAATTGACTAATGAGTTTGGCAACTGCTTTAAATTAATTGTCTAACTAAGTTGGGACAAGTTAAGTGCTTATTTACACTTTTATGGAACGTAAATTTTCTAAATGGATTTCTATTAATTTATTATGTGTTTTAATAAAATACAATAATATTGTTTGTGTTTCAACTACTTCAAATTTTATAGATTCTGGTGAATTATTCTGTTGATTTTCTTTTTTAGTTAACAAATTACATACGGTTTTGAAATTAATAGTAGCTTAAATGACCTCCTTCTGTTACTGAATAATATGCTAATTATAACATATGTTAATTTATAATATATATATATATATATATATATTTTTTTTTATATTTGTTTAATATACTTATATTAAATTTTTAATTTAATAATAATATCACTTGGATCAAATTTGCTGGATGCGCAATTGCGCAGGTTCTAATGAAAATAAAATAATAATAATATATATTTTTTTAAACTGCATATATTTTAGACCCGTTTACGGGCTGTCGTGGTATAGGTTTTTTTATTTATAACAAATACATACTTTATAATTTCATATTAACTAAAAACTTTAGCTGTAGGTAATTGGTAAGTAACTATTTTTTCGTTAATAACCTCGCGATTGGCCCAGTTTACTGCGGATTGATTTATTTACTAATTAAACTGGAAGTTTGAACCCTCTATTGAACCATAATGAATTGCCCTAATATATTAAACAGAACCTTCAATTAATGTTAGAGTATTCGTCCTTCAAGGGATCGATTAAATTAATGTTATTTAACTTTTCTTAATAAATTAAATTGATGAATATATAAATATAGCGTAAACACCATTTTAAAAGGAAAGGTATGATTAATGATGAAGACTTGAAAAAATATGTTCGTGAGAAGGATTCCATTGGAAAACTTTTTAAATTTCCTTTTTCCCCTTCCATCTAACAATGAAAAACGAATAGGCTTCAATTTTGAAAATAGCTTTCCATATATTGATGATTTATAATTTAATTAACCGTGTTAGTAAATTATGAAGTTCTAACAACCCAGTTGTTGAATATGCAATCTTAATTATTAATGACAATTACATATCGTATCATTAAACGTAATTCTTGCGAAAAAATCATTTCGAATAGACTTATTATGCTTTAATACTGTATATAAACTCAAGAGGTATGTAAAAGTTAAAGGAGCAAGCAACTAAATATGTACCATTACTAGTCACTCCTTGCCAGTGCTTTCTAGAGCGTAAGTTCTCTCAGCAAAGAAGACTGCGGATCTCAGGATCCTTGTCAACACATTCATCACCGCAATGATCCAACTTTTATGAACATCTAGTTGCATTCTAAGTATTAAATAGACGCCCTGATCTAATCCTCATAGTTATTAGTTACATCTACATCCTAAGCACTTTGACATCTCACACTCTGAACGGATCTGATTACCGCGTAGGGGAGAGTCCCACGGGTGGCGGATGTGGGGATGGTCGGTGGAAATTCTCTGGAAGTTACTCCCGATGGACTCGCTGACCAACAATGAGGGCGCCCCCCTGGGTTGCCGGAGGGATGTGACGTAGGTTAGAACGCCATAGTCACATTATTTTTTAGTTCACCAAATACCACTAAGAGTCATGGATCCTTCTGAGGTAAAACGCTTAATATCCGGAGGTAAACTATCCCCCCGTTCGGGTCTCCGGGTGGGGACTGCTTCTAGGGATCCATGGCGCAGGTTGAAATATAGAGATTTGCGTATGGGGAATTGGAGCGTGAGAAGTTTAAATACGACTGGTGGGTTAAAATCTGTTTCAAATGAGGTTAAGCGATACAATTTAGATATCGTGGCGCTACAAGAGGTTCGGTAACACTAATTGGTATGGAGGAAGCGGTAACTATTGTAATTAGGTACTGGTTTTTTTGTGAAAAATAGATTGCTTTCCGCGTTAAGCGACGTGCAGTTTTTTAGTGAAAGGATATCGGTGGCTGTCTTTCAAGGGCGTTGGGTTAAAATCGCGCTCATATATATATATATATATATATATATATATATATATATATATATATATATATATATATATATTATTTACTCTCCTACCGAAGCTAGTGATGACGAAATTAAATGCGAATTTTATGATAAATTAGAGTGGGTCTACGATAAACTACCGCGAAACTGTACACAAATAATTTTAGGGGACGCAAATGCAAATGTGGGAAGGGACGAGGTATATTATCCGACGATCGGTAAGGAAAGTTTACACGAAATTAGTAATGATAACGGTCTACGGCTTATAAATTTTGCTATCCCCAAAAACATAATAATCAAAAGTACTACGTTTAAACATAAGGATTTTCATAACTACACGTGGACATCACCGGATTCGCAAACTCGTAATCATATCGATCATGTTTTGATACAAAAAAGATGAAAGAATAACGTAATTAACTTGAGATCGTGTCGTGGGGCAGAATGTGGATCAGATCATGAATTAGTTATCGTACAACTTCGACAAAAACTAATAATGAAAAAAAACGGAAAACCGTTTTCATTCGGAAAATTTTGATTTAGATAAATTGAAGAATCCTAAAACTCAATTCGCGTTAGAGATCAAGAATAGGTTTGAAGCTTTAGGTACATTATTAGACGATGACGACGAATATATTGAAAAATTGTGGGAAGAGATTAAGGATAATATTAAAGAAGTTGGTAACTTGTGTATTGGGAAAAAGGACAGTAAAAAGAATAAACCCTGGTTCGATGATGAATGTCAAAATATGTGTGAAAAAAGAAAAGCCGCAAAAATGTAAGTTCATAATATTCGCGTCGATAACAATGTAGTCGATTTCCGAAACATTAAAAATGAAACGTCAAAACTCCTTAAAAATAAAAAAAGAGAATATCTTAAAAAGATATTAGTAGAGATAGAAACTAATAGAATCGAAAGTAACATAAGGGACATGTTCACGGGTGGGTATAAACAGGTCGCGTAAACGGCATGTTCTTGCAATGACTGCAATTAGAGACGAAAATAACAATACCTTAGCTGATCCTACGGACATTTTGAGTAAGTTTCAAAATCCCTTTGATAGTGTTTTGAATCCCGGAATAAATAATCAAATCCCTGTTTCAGAATATCAGAGTGCCGAACCATTTATAGAAGGACCGAGTAAGGCAGAAGTCGAAATAGCAATCGGAAAATTGAAATCGTAAAAAGCACCTAGGGTCGATAATATTCCTAGTGAACTGATAGAAGCATGCGGAGAAGTTGGAGTCTCGAAGGTTCACGTTTTGGTTACAAAGGAATGGGAACATGAAAAATGCCCGAAGAATGGAAAGAATCTATACTTATTCCGATACACAAAAAGGGGCCGAGGACGGACTGCAATAACTGCCGCAGAATCTCGCTCCTACCGACTTGCTATAAAATATTCTCATTAATCGTAACTAGTAGAATTACGGAATACGCCGAGGAAATTATCGGGGATTATCATTGCGGTTTAAGACGAAGCCGTTCAACTATCGATCAAATATTTTTCTTACGCCAAATACTAGAGAAACAATTAGAATACAACGACGATTTAGTAATGTTGGGTGAGGACGAAGAAACTATAAAGCTAAAATACACAAACCTTAATGAATGCTATGAAGGAAATAGGGCTGGAAATAAATTCGGATAAGACTAAGTATATGGTCAGTAGCAGGAAAGGGCGAAATTTTGGTGATATTGTGGTAGGAGAAAATCAGTTCGAACATGTGAAGATGTTTAAGTACTTAGGGTCAATGGTGACTGGAAAAAACGAAATTCAAGAGGAAATAAAGGCGCGTCAAAAGGGAGGCAATGCTTGTTATTATTCGGTCTTAAAATTACTAAGCTCGCGTCTTTTGTCCCGAAATCTAAAAATCAGAATTTATAAAACAATTATCCTTCCATCTCTTCTCTATGGATGTGAAACTTGGCCACTAACGCTGAAGGATGAACAACGTCTTCTGGTATTCGAAAATAACGTGTTACGTAGAATATTCGGTCCAAAAAGGACGATAACACTGGGAAATCTAGGAGATTTCATAACGCGGAATTGCGAAGCATGCACCCGGTAAATATTATTCAGGTATAGCGTCGCGAAGATTAAGGCGCTGTACCGACTGGGAAGCGTCTGAGGGGTAGACCGAGGCGTAGGTGGGAGGATTGCGTTAGGAATGATCTAGCGGATTTGGGTTTGGGTGGTGCTCCGTGGATGGAGGTTTGTAAACATAGATTGGTGGTATTGGCATCGAGCCTTCGGGTTCGTTATGCCTTTTATTTATTCATTGTCATTTGGTATGCCATACAATTAACAAACCAATACCTTGGCATGCTGAATGGACTATCGTTCCAGTATGTTACTTAGGTAGTTTTGAATGAACTCCTTCTAAGACTTACTTGCCCTGTGGAGTCAAGACCAATCTTCGACACAGGAAGATTGGAAGTGTCGATCGGATCTTCCATCTATCGTGTATTGGCTGGACGGAATTAGTGCAGAAGATCCTTTCCCAAAGATGACATCAAAGCCCGCGGTTGCTCATTATACGAACCTGCCGCGGGAGTTGGCCTTATGTTTACTTTAGCGAGTTTCGGCCTAAACCTAACTAATTCACTAGATTACTCGCTTCCACTTAAGGGATCCTAAATTGCAGAGTAGTTAAGGGATAACGGCCAAAGTTATACATTAAGTTAATACGATTTGAAAGTAAACTACTCCAGTGATGAAAAAAACGGAAAAATAACATATTGAAGTGTATCGGATGGTACAACTGGATTGGTATTCATCCCCCAATCTAATCTATACCCCTAATCTATACTAATGTTTTTACTGAAATTAAACAGAAGAATGTTTTTTTATAATATCACTATTGACCTAAATGCTCATGTATCGTCAGCATACACGGTAATGATAGTACTAGAACGGGTTGGAATGTCAGCAGTATAAACTGTGTAGACAATTGGGCTTGAGGAACACCAGCGATTGAGAAAATAGAGTTGAATAGACCTTACAATGGTTTACTTTGAATGACCTGTCAATGATATAAGATCGACGGAAGAGAGAGTGGAAGACAGGCGGGAAACAGAGGAAACAGAAGAATATGATGATAAGATATGGGAGGAAGATGTCACATGAGCTATAGAAAAAATGAAGATTGGCAAAGCAGCCGGCAAAGATGGTATTGCCCCAGAACTTATAAAATTTGGAGGCCTACAATGTCATAAAGCTTTGCAAGACCTGTTTCAGAATATCTCATACATCATACCGATTCACAAGAAGGGTAGCTCGAGTGAATACCAAAACTATAGGTCTATATGTCTCTCACCTGTAGTCTATAAACTTTACTCCTCTATACTGGAAAGAAAACTCAAATCAATCGAGGAAGACAAATTGGAAGAGGGACAAGCAGCTTTTAGACCACACCCGAAAAACACAGGACCACATCTTCTCGCTGAAGACGATTATTGAGAAGACATGGGAAAGAGGAAATCTGGAAAGCTCTAGCCGCTAAAAATTTGCCCACATCATTAATAAATGGCATAAAATGCACGTATCATGACTCCAGAGCTGTAGTCAGAATTAATGGAAGAATGTCCGAGGCTTTCGCCGTGAGAAGGGGTGTTAGAAAGGGGGGCAGCCTTAGTCTTCTTCTTTTCATCACTTTTATGGATGAGATATTGAAAATCTGCAAGCGGAGGGAAGCACGGATGGTCGTGGGAAAGTGGAACAAGAGGACAATCCTAGCGCAAGCAATGGTTTTCGCAGATGATATTGTCCTAATTGCCGATTCCAAGGAACATCTACAACAGGCGGTTACGGAAAGGGAGGCAGAGCTGGAAAGGAAGGGCATGATATTAAATGTTAGTAAAAGCAAGGTGTGTCACATTGGTCGTGAAGAAGATGAGCTCTTGATTCACTGCAGAGGAGAAAACTTGGAGACAGCGCAGGAATATACCATGGGAAAATGGACCGAGAGCTCTCAAACAGAATTATGAAAGCTAATAGCATATACTACCAGCTATGCAACTCAGTGGTGGGGAAAAGGGAATTGGAAAACAGTGTAAAATTGGACATGTTTAAGTCCATATACCTACCCTTATTTATGGAAGCGAGAGCTGGGTCCCTATGAACAAGCAGTGGAGTAGGGTTACCGCTGCTGAAAAGAAATACCTCCAGAGAATGGCAGGCAAAACAAGAAGGGGTAGAGTTAGGAATGAGAGGATGAGAGGAGACCTGGGAATACCTGCGCTGAGGGAAACAGTGGAGAGGAGACAGTTGGGATGGTTTGTTCATATGCGCAGAATGAAGACCGGGATGCAAAGAAGTTTTTTGAAGCCATGCCTACCGGACGTCGTCCTCGAGGAAGACCTAGACTGCAATGGATGGATCACATCTCAAGGATTGACGAAAGGAAGGGAAGGAATATGAATGAGATGAAAGCGCTGGCTGGAGATCGAGCGGCTTGGCTGTCCTGGATTGGGGCACCTCCACCCTGGGAAGCACTAAAGAGGAAGATAAAAAAGAAGAAGAAGAGGGTAGGAATTCACGGAGTTTGTAAAGCAATCTTGGATGCCGGACTCGGTCAAAACCAAGTCCAACGTCGTGAAAGACAGCCGAACTTTACAATCCATGTTCCAAAGCAGAGGAAACATAGTCCACCAGCACGATGATATTGCTGATTAGTCGACAGGGATTTTCGGAATCCAAACTGGGGATCTGGTATAATGTTTTTTGAATCCAGGATGGAATACAATCGTTTCAGGGTGAGATCAACAATATTGAAATATTATGATTACTGATTTGGAATTATAACGACAATTAATTTCGTCTCTTAAAATACATCACCTAACTCAGAAACAATTAAAAGATATGTTTAAAACAGCAGTTGTTATATTTGAAAAACTGAAAAAGAAAATGAGTTGATTAAACTGTACGTACTTAAGTATGTAAAATTCGGCTTTTGCAGTTAGTTTCTTTTAGTATGTTAATGGACTGTATAATTTTTGTCTTGCAGAGCTGTTGTTTCCGTGTTCCCACATTTTTTTTTCCTTTACGTAAGCTGTTTGAGTTTCAGGAAGGAATATTTTCAAGACTTTGTGAAGCGTATTTGAATCGCTAACTACAGAAAGGCAACCAGCCCTTATAAATTTTAGAAAAGAGACATAAAAAAAAAGGGATCTTGTCCTAGACTACTTCCCTATCTGAAGTAAACAAAATATTTAAGGCGTTTCAAGACTGAGCTATCTCGTGTTCAAGTGTCCCTTCTGTAGGTGCCTTCCATCTCTCGTAAAAGTTAAATGTTTTAAAACCAAACATCTCAATGCCTTTCAGCAGTTAACAAATCATATGTAACATGTTTTTTTATGGTATTGTTCACTTGCTTTTATTTTTTTTGCATAAGAGTACATGCGTCTCTGTACCATTACAGGATTGTAATGAAAATAGTCATAAAACAGGAGTTTTCCTTCCTTTAATGAAACTGGACACTCGATTGCTTATTTAGTAATATTAAATCATTATTACAATTCTTTTTAAGCATTTTAGATTTACCCATTTCTTTTATGCTCATAACTTACTACCGAAAAAACACCGATTTTTGAGCTGTGTCACTTAATATTATGCGATATATTATTCGTTTTTTTGTAGAAATATTTAAACGAATACATTTTTTGAAACTGGAATTCGAGTCAACCTAGCAAAAGCACTAAATATTCGTTTTTCTAAAGCATCGCGGTTTGGGAGAAATAAAAGTTCATTCAGATCCTCGGAATAAATCTTGACTTAATCATGATAATGAAAATATGCGCTATGTATTAATTAAATAATGCTAATTCCCTCTGTATGAAATCTCTTCGTTTGCAAGCTTGGTGCAGAATATCACGTAGAGATCACCAAGCTATCATAGGTTGTTTATGATTGTTCTGCCTCCGTTCAACAACCTGAACAACAGTTTTCTGGGAAATGTTAATGCCCAGGTTACTATAAATTTTCATCTTTATTTAATCACAAGCCGAGGACGACTTCAAGATCTCTAAAACATTATGAGGCCATTAGTAAAGATTAATTTTTTACTTTTTAACTTGTCACTGTTGTTTAGTGCTATCTCAATTTCTACTTGTACAACACTTTAAGCAAGTCTTTATTCTTCCGAGCGCGTTCGCCTCCCATAAATCTTGCTGAGACCATTATTCTACCTTGCCTATAGAAGAGAACTCTTGTGCTCCACGCGGAAGTAGACATTCCTTCGTTGTGAACCGAGCACAAAAGCTTATTCGCCATAAAATCTGGCAACGAATTTTAATTATATCTATCCACTTTTGTTAATTTCAAATGATTATGATTTCAAGCAGAAATGTTTCTGAATTCTTATTACAAAGCACTATTCTTATACTCAAATTACACTATGGCGCCTTTGAATTACTTAAATTATATAATATCAATAAAATGATACATTGCTATCATTTAAAAAAAAATGGGTAACTCTTGAAATACAACAGGAATCTACTTCTTCCTTTTCACACGTTATTTAACGAGATAGAGATTATCTGTACCTATCACCTTTCATTAATATACGATGAACAATTAATTACAGAAATAAAAATCGAACTTACTTTTGTTTTAAACATTATAAATGCAAATATTTAATCATTATTATGATAATCATATTATTTAGTTGTCAAAAAGTTTTTAATATTTTTGATTTATTTCAGAAATGAGTACCATCGTTAGCGCCTTTATCAAGCTATTAGAGAGAGGAATATGTGATATCCATACGAATTTCTTTGAAGATTCTACGAAGATTTTGAGAACCGTGCAATGGAATTTTATTGAAACATTACAGGTTAGTATTCCAACGCCTTACACATTAAACAATATGGCTCCCTAAAAATGAATAATTTGTACTCTTATTATTTTAGCTTAAAGAAATTATAACGGGGACCGCGAGCGAATACTGCAAGATGGACAAGAAACCATCACGAAATACATGGTTTGATGAAGAATGTAAAGAGGCGATTCGAAAACGAAATGAGAAAAGATTAAAATACCTGAGTGTGAGCACAATAAATAACAAGAAAGAGTAGCAGGAACCAAGAAGAGAAGCAAAGAAGATCTTGAAAGGGAAGAATAGGGAAGCTTTATACAATAAGGTTAAAGATATCGAAAACTCAAGAAGAAGCAACGATACCAAAAAGTTCATTAAAGAAGTGGAGTCGTATAAAACCAGTTGCTGCTCTAGAAGGAGCATGGTGAAAAATGAGGAGGGGCGACTACTGGTGCTGGATACGGACGTCCAAGTGAGATGGAGGAATTATTTCCAAGGACTACTAAGACAGACAGAGGAAGAAATAAGTATACTGGTTTATGTTGAGAGAAATCTTGGAGAATACTAGGGAGGCTTTAGACCTAACAGATCTACTATAGATCGGATTTTTTCCCTCAAGCAGGTGTGCGAAAAAATGAAGGAGTTCAACAATAAATTGTGGATGCTGTTCATAGATTTCAGGACGGCTTATGATACAATATCCAGGAGTGAGCGCTTCAGAGCTATAAGCGAAATGAAAATTCCATCCAAATTGGTGCGCTTGGTAATGAGCACGATGGAAATACAGTTTCCAGCGTTAGGGTAAATGGCTCAACCACTGAAAAATTTAAGATTAATACAGGCCTTAGGCAAGGAGACTCGCTGGCACCTCTACTATACAATATTGTAATGCAAATGGTCATTAAAAGGGCAGGTTTACTTATGGAGGGAATCTGGGTATTCTTGCATATGCTGATGACCTTGTATTAGTAGGAAGATCGCTGATTCTCTTAAAAGAAGCTTTAGAAAGGCTGGAAGTGGAAGCTGGAAAAATTGGGTTACAGTAGAATGAGGAGAAAACCAAGGTCATGGTAATGGAGAATAGTAAACAAAACCGACGTTTTTGATAGCTACACGTTAGGAAGATACACTTTCCAACGCGTGCCAAGTTTCCAGTAGTTAGGAAGCCGTATAAACGAGAATTTGGATGAGGAGGAGGAAATCAGAGCCAAGATAGTATCAGCTAATAAAGTATGTTTTGGGACCTCAAAGCTCCTGGGAAGTAAGCTCCTTAGCCAAAAGTCTAAGCTGATTATATTTAAAACCATCATTAGGCCAGTAGCGACATACGGTGGTGAAACCCTCACACTGAATAAATCCAGCGTGGAAAAGCTGAATAGATTCGAAAGGAGAGTTTTACGGCAAATATTCGGCCCAGTTCGAGAAAACGAACAACTCAGGATCAGAACGAAGAAGGAGCTGAGTGAGTTATATAGAGACCTAACGATATCGAGCTTCATCAGGATTCAACGCATCAAGAGGCTGGGCCACGTATATAGGATGGACATAGAAAGAACAGCTATATAAAGGAAATACGGATGGAGTAAGACCTCGAGGAAGACCCAAAGCTAGATGGAAGGATGCCGTCTGTGACGATCTGAGGCTGAGCAAGGTCTCCATCACCCGAGCAGGCGATCGGGACGATTGGGGTAGAGCTGTTGAGCAGGCCAAGGACTTCTTTACGAGTCTGTTGCGCCAATAATGTAATGTACGTAATGTAATTATTTAAGCTATCTAAAGTTTTCAAATACCTCAAATTCTTTTCAAAATTACGTTGTTTTATAGAACATATTTTTGGAGAGCTGATGGAGTTAAGCTGGAAAATTCCTCCCAGATTTACCTGAGAGTTTGTGAAAATTAATCGTCTTTCCTCAATAAAAAATGTTCAATTTCTGTAGAGAAATTCTAACTTATATTGTAAAAACTGTTCTAAGAAAATCATTTCTCAAAATAGGAAAAAAAGTTTTATTTTTTATCAAGAATGATAAAAAATAATTATTTGTAAAGTTTCGATGAAAATATGTGTAAACAAAAATTCATAACAATACCTGACGCATTATTTCAGGTATTGTTATAACAACTTGACCTATCAGTTACGCGTGATTATATCTGATACACAATAAGCTTACATTTATTAACATTTTATGAATTAATTAGTTATTTATTAAACATTTATAAAACAAGCTTACATTTATAAAACTTAAACTGTATTAAGTAATACAGGAATAAATGCAATCATTTTAATCACAAGTATGTTTTTTTTCGAGTTTGACTGAAATTTAAAAAAAAAATAAGATACTTCGAAAATTGTCGAAGTCCGTTTAGGTCGAGTGCAAAGCCATCCACTCGAATAGAGTTTTATATGTATAATGATAGCGACTGACGTTTTCTTGTTCAAACGCTTAGGAGAAGGATATATTAATAAAGAAAATAAACACCATTATCTATCGGATCGAATTGTAAATCTAAACCATTCTCGAGCCCACTTGCGGACACAAAACCATTTCATCAATTTCGGTCCAACTGTTTATGAGGAGTTCAGTGTTACACATACGAACAGAAGAAGTATAATTAATTATTTATACTATAATTAATATACTACTATATATATATAATATATATAAATGTATATTATATATTTATATATAAGAGACAGAACAGGCGATGGTAACTAAGGCGGAGGACTGACTATAAAGGCAGTTGAGGCCGCTCATTTGCATGGAGTTGTTAATCCAGTCCCGACCCAGCCTATTTATCTCCTCTCTAGTTCCTTCCCTCCGTCCTCCTCACCTCACCTGGGTCTCAATAGTCCGCCGCGAAATAATTGGCAATATTGTAGGCGGTAGGGAGTCTGCGATCAAGTTGATGTTGAGGAAAAAATTTAAAGGCTTTTTCGGTAGGGTATCAGGCCCATGGAGATAAGGAAAAATGAAATCGGATAAGGATAAGAATAATTACTAAATAGAAATGGTTAAGGAAGGAAGCTGAATCCAGCTTTTAAAGAGTAATGTTATTTAATTAATAATTAACAATACTATCGAGTCTGTGGTAGTGGACTTCCTATTAGAAAGATCATTTTGCATTTTGAAACTGAAAATGCATTACTAAAACATTTTCAAATCTGAAAGATGAAGAAACAGCTTGAATATGTATGAAATATTTTATACAAATACGCTTTCTCGTCATTCCGAGCATAATGAAGAAGTATGATGAGATAAACCTTCTCTTTTCCACATCTTTAAACATGGATCCAACCAGACTAATAAAATCTGCTAAAACATCCCCCTTCCCCCCTTTGCAATACCATATACTACATTCCTGACCCCATAGTAAATCTTTAAACTCCGCAATCGCCGTAGGAGCGACCTGAGAGGCGAGCAATAAACCCCGCAGAGCCAGATTTAGGGATTCAGAGCACTCCCGGAGTGCGCTATCTTACCCGACTCTTTCTGGAGTACCCTCGAGTCGAGTGGGCCGTTTATTCGGAACACCTCACTCCACCGTCCTTTTCCACCGATCCTACTCCCCTTCCTGAAACACTATTGAATCACAATAGCGAAGAAATAATGATAATTAATCTATCTTTTATATTGTAAAATTTAACAAAATTGAGGCTGCCAAATTATATTTCAAAAGTCTCCAACGATACGATTAAGCCAGACAAGATACTTATTTTTTAGTATAAGAACGAAGTATCTTGTCTGATGATATTCCATATAATATAACTCTCAAGGGCTTAAAAATATTGATTACATATTGTTTATTTAAATTTAATTTAATTATGAAGAATGGAGGATTAAAATAAATTTCCAAAAATCCATCAAACTGATATACCCTTCGTCATAAACCAATGACTTCCTGTTCTCCAGTATCATTTAATAACACTCCACTGAATCAGGTCCGGTACTTAGGATTACATCTTGACAAACGTTTAACTTTAAATCATCACACTTGCCTGATACGACAAGAAACTGTTCGCCGTTTCTTGCTGTTTCAACATTTACTAGGCAAATGTCGCTTTAAGCTCCCAATTAATAACGAAAGACTTTTATACATGACTATTATATGACCATCTAGACCTACGGATTATAGATTTGTATCCAATCCTTTCAATCCAAAATCCTTCATAAAATCTTCACTGCTCCTTACTCAAAAAAGTCATCCATAATCACTTTAATGTCCTATTTGTTACTGATTTGGCCAGAATTCGATATCTACCTTTCATGACAAACTTTATTCCCACCCGTACCCACTAGTTTCAAACCTAGCAACCTCTTCAATCCCCGATAATCCTCCGAGGCGTCTGAAAAGAAGATGGCCTCGTGAACTTCTAAGTTGAATTTATTATACGAGTGCTACCAGTAGGTAGTTTCTCTACTTGCCTTCATTGCATGCCATTATGCATTTTTCATTCTGTTTACTTGGTGTATTGTTATTATGCAGTTATATATTTCAATAAACAAATTAAAAAAACAATGTATTAAAGACAAATATCTTACACCATAAGATAAGAAATCATAAACGAAGAAAATATTAATCTTTCGTTTTACGATTGCGAATGTATTCTTAAAATAGGTAATTTAATAAGGCAAATATTAGTTTACTATATTAAATATTTTCATTAAAATAAAAATGAATTCCCTAAAACGTTAACTAAAATAAATGTTCATAGGTAAAACCGCACTTAACTGCGACAATATAAAAGGTGGCAATAACGCTGTTTATTTAACAAATTATCGATTCCGTGAATAATATCCAGAATCCTTTCCAGATCAATAAATATGCAAGGCATGGATTTTTAATATATGGGTTAACCTGGAATGAGTATTTAATTTGGTTGTTTCACCACCTAAAAGCAAATAATTATTTCTGATTAAGACAAGCGGGGTCTATCCTTTTCTAAACCATAACCACATCTACTGACCTGCAAATATAAATACACATCTTTGCATTTATCTATTTGTATATTATCCATGAATATATAATCAGCGGCTATTTACGATAACATAAGAGAATAGCTTAAGATGCTTTGATAAAACATGAGAGAGAATAATAAAATAACATAAGATATAATAAAATACCATAAGAGACTATCATTATTATCATTTAAGCATTCTTTTGTAAAAGCAATACTTTGTAAAGGTATATTGAAAGCTGTCCTGTTCTCTGCTTTATCTGCCAGGTACATCCCGGCTCCTTTGTTCCCAGTTCAGTCGAGCAACGCAGACGTTATCAGCCTCCTGGGAGGAAACTTCCCTCAGAATATTAACTCGATATCGTCTCTATTTATCAACACACAGATTAATTAATATATTTATTTTATTAAAGAGTTCTTATTTAGTTTAATCTCATAAAGAATTTTTATTTTAATCAATACAACAGTGATAAAACTTATTTGTTTTAACTTGTATTTTAGGTTCTAAGGCTGTCAAAAAACATTTTGAAAATTAATTAAAAATTATATCATTAGATATATATAAATTATAAAACGATTATATATAAATTATTATTTATAAATAAAGTAAGATATAGTATGTTCAAAGTGTCGTCATACTTGCAACATCGGATTCGAACCATTGATAGTTACCGGAAATATATCATTCATAAATTAATATACAAATATATATTAGGTAGGTAGGTAGTACCATTGTAAATTATGAATCGTAATAATAAAGTCATATAAATATAAATAATAATAATAGCATTAATAGGAACCAAAACAGGCCGGGAAAAGCAAGTGGTAAACAATTGAGTATTTATATGAATAAAAAACTAAACGTACTTTGAGGTACTCAGTCTCTAACTGGTATAGTTTATTTATTGTTAAATGTTCGGAAAATTCTTTTTATTTATCGTATATTAAGATTACGACTTCGTTTAATAACAATTCAATTAATAGTACTCCGTTTCGAAACATTCTTTATATTGATTTTTTTTAAATTTTAATAAAATATGAATATAAGTCAATAAAAAATGTTGAAACTTCGTAAACCATTCTCCACTCATCAAGTTATATCTCAATAACACCAAATGAACGGTTTCAGTTATAATTTTAGGTCGATAAAACATACACTCTTGCATTAACGACTACTGGGAGCGGAGTGGTTGAGCACTGGGTTGCCATGCCGGAAATCCTGGTTCAAATCCCGCTGCGGGCAGTTACTTTTATTTAGTCTGTTTGCAGCTGGAGATGGATCATATAGGATCTAGGACCCACCTGGGCTCACCTAGCCTCTATAAAAATAGGGTACCCATAATAAGGGGGAAAACCTGGCGGTTGAGCGTGACCTAGGACAAGCACCTCCTTGCAGAACCGTTGTCCATGAAACAGCACAGTCTCAACCATGTACTGAACCCCCAGACTCGTTCACGGGTCGTAGTGGTACTGGTTTTTTATCGACTACTAGGTTTTTGTAGGCCCATTCATTACATTTTTACTTCTTCTAGTTTAGATTAATTTCATTATGTATTATAAATAATCTAAACATTTTCAGTCCAAACAACGATTAAATAAAATTATTACTTAAACAAGGATTGAAAAAAAAAGACATAGAAACTAATGATCTAATATTTAATTTCGATAACGTACGGAACACACCTCTTGCAGTTCCCAAACGTAAGGAGGTTCTAGACCATACTAGAGCTAGAAAAGCCATGGATAAAAACTTGTTCAAGAAGTTCAAGAGATAATGATTTGTATAGCAATATATACGATTTTATCCATAAAGACAATACATATTGCCACTTATTTTCTATAAACGAAAATAATGGCAGTTGAGTTCTGTTACAACCGAATGTCAAATTAAAGGATAGTGAAACAGTGCAGAAGTAAAAGATAGGGACTGAACGTGACGACAAAGTTAAGTCGAAAGCATTTGGTAATTCCATTTGTCCTCAAGTGGGGAAGAAGGTTCGAAGATCATTAGGGCACAGTCACTCAAAGAAAGCCATTTTCTTCTAGTTAATTATTTTGCCCTTCTGTAAAATTGCCAAATTTAAATTTGTAAATCTAATTCGTGCAGAAAAAAAGAAACATTATTCTTTTTTTTTTAAACGCATTAGTATTGCGGCTGACTGCAGCTCAATGCCAACGATGTAACACGTCAGCAAGTTCAAACAATAACTCGCTCTTTAACAATATTTAACAACCACCACACTTTCGGCACGAGGTGAAATAACAATCGCAGACATTGGAATATATTTCTCCTCCAAATTTATGTTGTTAGTCCTTCAAAATCCAAAATATTTTTACTTCATGGTTCGAGGTTAATTGTGCTCTCGATTACATTGAGAAAATAAACAACATAATTATTTACTTGGAAGAAATATTCAGGGTTCTGTCAATATATGGTTTTATTAACAAATCCGGGAAAAAAGTCTCAACTAATACATTCAGATCATCAGGGCAAGTTATGCCTTTGGTATTAATTCGTGAATTGTTTTAAATCAATTATTCTTTATTATTAACAAGTTTTATTGATGTAGAGATTTCGGTCAATGCAAAAATTATAGTTTGAATACTGTTTCTATTGGTATCGGAGGAAAAGAATTTGTGCAAAACCGAATTTCTCTGGACACCCCGTTCCATACTCATCAGAGGTGCAATTAATAGATAGTAAACTTCAGTTAATTATCAAATTATTTCTTGGTTAAAATATTTATCCATTTGAATTTTTTTAAATAAACAAAATTGAAGGTTCCTTAAAGCAAAAACCCCAGCTCGTAACACTATTCCTACTTGGATAAGACCAAACTGATATTGAAGTTCATTTAATGATCATTTATATAAAGATCCTGGTCGAAATTATTAAGTGTTATTTTTTTCGAAAAAATTGTAAAAAAAAAAAAATGAAATCGATGATACAAAGTGGCATATTCGGATGTAAAATTATGAAGGAACATTTCCCAGGCAGGTTAAACACAAGGTAAAACGCGTCTGGGTTTAGCAAATTTAAACTACACATTACGATTCGAACGAAACGACTCTAAAATAAATCAACGCCCTGAAAACAAATGAAAATGTAATTAAATAGCAATGAGTATAATCCTTAAAGAATATTTAATGAATCAGTTTTATCCATGGCTTCAATTTCGCATTTCGTTATTAGAGTTAACCTTACAGATAGCTAGGTCAAAACTGGTGTGTTGAAGTAGGAATAAAGTTTGTCATGAAAAGATGGATATCGGGATCAGCTAGCAATAAAAGAGACCTAAGGGTCATTATGAATGATTTTATTCGTAACCAAGTATTGAAGTTTTTACGAAGGATTTTCTAAAGTAAGGATTGGATGCGAAAGGAATTCGATGGCATAGTGGACCTCCAAAGCTCTACTTCGTAAGTCCAAATAGGTTTAGTAATAATCATATCTAGAACTCCGGAGGATAAGTGGTTAGTTCGGACTTATTCCAGAGAGTTTATTGTATTGAGGGACGCGGAATCGTATCTTTCTAGTTGTTTTTGGCTTGAAATGGAGTTGTAACATGAGGAAAAACTTTGATTTCAAGCCATCCTGACTCAGTCCCTTATGCCATACGAACAAAATGGCACGATTCCGTTCCCCTAACTACAAAAAAACACATTTATACACCGAGACTGCATATATATTAGGGATACATATATGTCTTTTTATTTATATTGGTCATACATAATGTTTCGTTGTAAACATAAGGGTTATAATTTTTATCCATCAATCTGTTTTTACCCGAATTGCTTTATTATAAGAGAATAGTAAAGATACTATCAGGCAGAATGATTATTTTTAAATACTTGGACCCTTTCAATTGCGTTTATTTCCATAAATAAAGTTGCTTGATTATTGCATGACGACATTGCACCATGATGAACACGCCAGGGAAGCAGCCAAGGTATGCCGATAAGTCTACACGAAACATCTCTTGCAAGTAGCCAAAACAGATAGCCAAATTAGTTTGTAACAATTTTGATAAACATGAAATTTATTTCTAGAGGTCGTAGCCTTAAAGTAACTTAAAGATGTACAGATATTTTTTAATTATCTTGAAACAGATTTATTTAAGTTGTGGTTTTTCCAGACTTAAGGTCGAGCGAAAATTTGATATCGTATATATTATTCGAGCATGTCAACTAAGTTAGCATATTTTAGTGTAAATGAGAGATATTGCTTTGATTCCTTTTTAAAATTACATAAAAAACATTGGAATTACAATATTTTAATTCTACATATTTAATATTTCATAATGGCACGCTGGCACGAATGATTTTTTTTCCTTTTCACGGCTAAATTTAATGAAGAAAATACGTCGAATATTTTAAATGTTTTGGTATTTCAACATATTAATTCCAATTACTATTTTTATATTAAATCTAAATTAAGTAATTTATTATTTATTCCTTAATATAAGTAATCAATTCCATAATAAATAAATGATGGAACGCGGACAAATTTGATTTAAACGAACAGTATAATTATCAACAAATAAACAACGGAACTCAAAAAATTCATTCAGGTGTGACTTCTAGTTCACTGTCCTAAAATTTATTTACCGTACATTTAAATACATACAAGAATGTATTGTGTAGTATAAATAAATAAATTTAAAAATAAGAATATAGCAGATCAAAAGAGCCTATGGGAATTGAATCCAGGACATTGGTCGTAAATATAGAATATTCAATAAATGCACAATTGCCCAAACTATTTATTATAATAAATATCTCTTTTGTCATATTTATATTTAAATTCGTATCTATTTCAGTTTTAAGATAATCAGCGGCTTTTCTGAACTACATAGTAAACTTTAAATGAAATAACCAAACACAAAACTCAATGTACGATTCGTTGCCATTTATTTTTTAAATAAACTATTACACTTTAGTCATGCGGAAATAATTGTCTGGATAGTTCTTGGAAGAGTATCAAATGGTGAGGGGTTGCAATCAATAAATTAAACTGAATAAGTTAGACTTATTTAGTGTAATTTATTGACTGCACCCCCTGACCAATTTTCCCTCTTATTACACTTTAGGATTGGTTCCGCTGAATTTATGATATGAAAGGCGTAATTGTATATTAATTAAAATTTAATAGGGGCTATAAAGATAAGGACTATAATAGGCAAGAACTGATTACGGATAATCCAGTGCCGGGACCTCTACTTTACATATTGATTTCTGCTCATCCTAATGTTTTATGCAATTCCACTATGGACTATGGACTATGGACCATTTATGGACCACTATGGCATGCCCGGGAGGACAATCAACATGCGTCGAAATAGAATACAATATTAATTCGTGTTTTTTAGTATGCTGTATGGATTGCAGCTTTCCGTGCATGAAAAAATTAACTGTACCAGTACAACCAATGAAGGGTATTTGGTTTGGTGCACAGTATAGACTATACTGTTTCTAGAACAACGGTTTAGGGAGGTGATTTGTCACAGATCAAGCTGAACCACCAGGTTTTTCCCCCAACATCCACTTTATGGAGGCTGGGTGAGCTCCAAAAGGGTCTGTGGATCCCATAGTCCATTCTTTGCAGTTAAATAATTACATAATTTATCTTCCACAGCCGGATTGGAACCTGGAACCTTCATCAAAGCATTTCAGCACTCTAACAGGGTGGCTCTTGAGAGAGTAAAAAATTATGCTGTCCTTCGGAAGGGACGTAAAATGGGGCCTGTACAATGCCAGGTACTCGTTAAAAATTCTTATCCTAATTAAACCCTGGATTGGAGAAATTTAGGATTCCCACGGTAGCATCGTCCGACAAGCCATAGCAGCATAAACTGGCGTTAAATTAATAAACAAAGATTTGAAAAACAAAAGAAATAAATGATAATATCATGTTGTTCTCATCAGAAAGGTGGCCGGACGGCGCTGCATAAGCAATAACCCGTCAAGGTTTATAAGCATATCTTAGACCTGAAGCTCTTACGAAATGGAAATGAAGTTGATTTTAACAATGGCTACAATGGTTACGAGGTCTCCACGGATGACAGCCTTGTGAACCACCGCAACACCTAACCAATTATTTAGCTAATGCTTCTATTCCATAAGCTCTAAAATCATAAAAGATCCGTAATTAGAATATTAAAAAAAAATTCATTCATTCATTTCCTCACTTTTCAATGCGATTTAATGAATGTCAGAATTAAGATAACAGATAGAATCGAAAATAGTGTGATGCATTTTTTAGTAATACGACAACCCAACGAGGTGAGTAAAGAAAGCTTAATAACTAACTAAACAAGGTGAGAATAAACAAAAACTAATTCTTGGTGAGATTACTAAATAAAAACTAATTATTAGTGAAATTACTAAACAATAACGTTTTGGGTTCCTAATAATCTATTCAATCTCTACAGATCCAAATCGTTTAGGGAGACCCTACGAGAAGAAGACATCAATATCTTACTCATAAAAACTTCAATTACTTTTGAAGATATACTTACTATTCTACTATTTCTATACTATTAAAGGTACTATTACTACTATTGTTATTTAATATTGGCAAAATTTAAGTGAAATTGGTTCTTTTCAGGATAATTATCGATGTAAAGAATAAAAGACATAAGTCTGAAATAATTTGTATTTCAACTTTGAAATTATCAGTACCTATAATACTTCAAATTTATCATATGGCAGTAACATACATTGCAATAAGAGAATATGGATACATCTACTAAAATATATTACAAAGCACAAAATCAAATATGAGGTTCAAAGCGTTACATGATAACACAACACGGTAGTTTATGTACACATCAAAATCAACAATAGCAGTTTAATAACGGAAATATCCACGAATAACAAAAGACCTCGCTTTACTTTTCTAATAACAAAACGTTGTAATGAAAATACTGACATCGGGCGAGACGAGAAACATTAACCACAAGTTAATTGGGTTTCGTGTTAGTGCCAGACATGAATAAGCAAAGGAGCAAATTAAATATATGTATACAATTTAGTCTCTTATTTTATGGAGTCGGCTCATAGTCAAAGTGGTAGATCTGCTATTTTGGAGTTTCATAGCAATTTTATGTTTTTTATGCACAGCCAAATAAGACATAGATCTGATCGTAAATTAAATAACGTTTGATATAATTTATATCGAGTTAAATAATTTATTTAAAAATGAAAATTGGGAATTGAAACTCATGGTTAAAAAATTAGAAAATCCCTTCCCGAATTTTATGTGGAGAGAGCTGGGTAGCGTAGAGCGTAGAGCTCTCAGTTGCTGTTCTGAAGTTCTCGGATTAAAATCCAATTGAAGCAGATAAATTATTTAATCCGTTTACAGCCGCTGAAGGTCTATGTAGGAATTAAAGACCCTTAATTGGGGAATAAACCTGGCGGTTGAGTGTGATCTCACACAAATGACATACCTGCACAACCGCTATCTTAGAAATAGTATACTATAGGAGCTGGTTCATAGTGGAATCGCTCATTACAGTAATAACAAAAAATCTCTAGCATTCGATTAAATTCATATAAAATGATGAACCAAAAATCCACTTTGAAGGTAATTTAACTGTTTACAACATTAATTCTGTTGAATTTTCTATGGCATGAAGATATGAGGCGCTGGCGATAGAAGTTGGCGAAAAATGTATACTGATTTTTTTTTATTTCCGAACTTCTAGAGCACGTTAACTGTTACAGATAGAAAAACAATTGTAATAATAAAAAAGTAGAGAATATTATCAGCTTTAATTTTACATACGTGTGTTTTCTGTGTAGGAGCAACCCCTACTGAGATAAAGGCGAACAACCTAAAAAAGATAAATTTAACCCCCGTCCACCCCTATTGCGCTATATTATAAAAATATCTATTATATTTGAAATAATATGTTACATATTATATTTGATCGTGGAAGAAAGTTAAGTTCCAGGATTTATATATATTTGACTTTTAAATCGTTTGACCTCAAGTAATGATTGGACTTGTAAATTTTAAAAGATAGTCGTATGAAGAACTACTTAAATTGAAAATGACAGGGAAGTGTCGAAACGTTTTTTAATCATTTGTTAATTTTTAATAACAATTTTTGACTGGAATAAGGTTTTTTCTTCATTATTAAATTATATATATGAACTATTTTTTTCCCGTAAGAACGTACTTCTTCATCAGTTTTTATTCAGTTTTTATGGCAATCGTGTGGGCCACCGACGAATTATTTAGAAATAAATAGAATTAATAGTTTTCCTCTGTATTCTTTACGTTACGTCCGATGTAAAAAATATGAATAATTGTTTCGACTATCTTTGTTTATGTTATAGAAGAACCAATTAAGAAAAAGGAATAGTAAAAATTTGCTTGAAATGAACTTAAGTGAGGAAGAATAATCCCAGACCACCAGTTTGGTTTCCGAACATCCCACTCCACTATCCAGCAATGCCATCGTGTGGTGGATGTTGTCTCCTCTGCATTGGAGCGTAGATTGTACTGCACGGGAGCCTTTCTCGATCTAGAACAGGCTTTTGATCGAGTATGGCACCCAGGTCTCCTTTACAAAATCCGACAATTCCATCCTCCTACATACTTTTTGATCATTCGCTCCTTTCTAGCTGGCAGAACATCATATCATTCTAGCAGGAATCATAATGGTTCCTACTCTCTTCTCTATTCCTAATCTGCTGGTGTTCCTCAAGGTAGCATCCTCGGTCCTATTCTCTACACAGTATATACAGCTGACATCCCAACCCATCCTAACACCTTCATCTCCACCTATGCTGATGACACATGTGTGTTATCAGTTAATAACGACCCATATATTGCATCCCAATCCCTTTAATCACATTTATCAAGCCTCGAAGAATGGTGTCGGAATTGGAGAATTAAAATCAATTCCAAAAAGTCCCATCAAATTACCTTTACCCTTCGCCGAAAACCCATGACTTCCTGTCCTACTGTATCCTTTAATAGTACTCCACTTATCCCTGTTGAACAGATCCGCTACCTAGGACTCGACTTAGACAAACGTCTTACTTGGAACCCTCACACAAGACTGAAAAGACAAGAAACAGCTCGACGCTTCCGACTACTTCAACACATACTAGACAAACGCTCAAAGCTTCAAATCAATTACAAAAGACTTATTTATGTTACTATTATAAGACCTATATGGACTTACGGAATTGAACTATGGGGCTCCACCAAACCATCAAATTCCTCTCGTATTCAATCCTTGCAATCCAAAATCCTTCGCAAAATCCTAAACGCTCCTTATTTTGTCACAAATAAAACCATCCATAATGACCTGAACGTTCCATATGTTACCGATTTAGCCCATTACAGATACCTATCATTCCATAATAAACTCCAAGCCCATCCAAACCCACTAGTTTCCATCCTTGGTTCCAATTCCATCCCGGACAATCCTCCAAGGCGTCTGAAGAGAAGATGGCCTCGAGACCTTCTATAATAGAAATGTAATTAGAGTGCTGCCAATGGGTAGTGCCTCTACACGTCCTTTCATGCATTTATTTATTCATACAGCCCTTGTACTAGATCTATATATTACAGTTGTACAATTCAATAAAATAATAAATAAAAAAAAAAAGTGAGGAAGTGTTGCATAAATAACTACGTGACATCAACAGTGCAATGGCGGACGCAAAGACGTGTAGACTGATTAATATAGACAATGCACCTCCTTTTTTTCCTTTTATCTTCACAAAAGACTTCCCTCACGAGGGGATAACTGCCATAGTGCGTCATACTATCTCAGGTGAAGCATAAATAGAAAGGTGAGTGACGTATTGACAGACTCTTGAAAGCTGTTTAGGAAACACGACACCAGTATTCAGTTCAATATTGAGAACATGTCAGGGGCAATTAGTGATCACATGAGTCCGTAATATGTCTCTTGAGTTTCATTTAACTTTCGAGTACCACTGCACTTATTAAATGGGTTCAGCTCATGTGGGGTCGACTATCCTTAACCCTCCGTTCATATGTAGCATTAATGAATAGGTAGTTGAAACTTGCTGCTTTCATATAATTCTGTAAGACGAAATGAATTTCAACTTTAAGTTTATGTTATTTTTTTGCCTATGCCCGATTTAAAAAAAAAAAAGCCCATCTTAATTTTTCTTTTAAATTCTTAATATTTCTCTTGTTTTTTAAAATATATATATTGGTTCGTTTAATATGAAATTTCCGTTACATTTTTCTCAACGATTTTATCAAATCTTAAAAAATTGAAGAACTGGAAAATTCAGGGTTTAAGGATGAAATAAAGAATCAAAATGCGACATTGACTAGAGTATTACGAAAAATGTTACCCTTAATGAAGTTGTCCAAATTTCTGAACAGACGAAAATCTGTTGGGGATGAGTTCGGCAAATAAGGTGGGTGTGGGAGGCTCCGTAAACCACCTCGTCTAATTTATTTAATGCCTGTCGTGAAACATGACTGGAGTTGTCGTTTAAGAGTATATTTTCCTTCAGGTTAACCAATTCAGGTTGTTTTTGAAATGTTTTTTATGCATTATGTCCACATCTCTGCGGTACGGTCTGGGTGTGATGGTTTCACCTCTGGGTAGAATGGAGAAAAGAATTAATTATTTATTTACTAATTTACCTGTTTCACACGCTGAAAATTTCTCTAACCAACTAACAACGCCCTTCCCCGAATGTGGTGGTAATGTTTCTTGCAGCTTGGGCTGTCTCCAAGACTCCAAGTTTAAACCCATAAACAAATATTACAATACAATTGCGTACTTCCACGATTCATATTTGATAGCATACCAAACAATGTTTGTTTAACTGTAGGAAAAGTAAATATAAAAAAAGTGAGGATTAGTAACAACCTGTAAAGCTCGTCACAATTTGTATACATAAACATAGAAAACAATAGAAATCCACTAACTCCACTTTGAATTTTAGATTAAACAAAAACGGATATTTCATTTGAAACGACCCAATACTACTGAGTATCTAATATAAATCAACCAAAAGCCACTCACGGCGAAACAGATAATCTATTTGACATGGTGGACATGTGTATCAGATGAAAGATGCCCTCACCTGTGTCAGAACACAATGCACAGAGCGTTAGGCTCGGTAGAATCACTCGCGGTGTGACAATTGTCTGCAGAGCATTTGCCAATAACAATTGTCATGCCTTCCTTCAGGTCCGTTCTCATCACTTCGGTTAGTGAGATATATCTTCCATGAAATATATCGCTAAGTTTGGGTGGCATGGGAATGAAAGAATGTTGTTATTAATATAAGAGTTATCGGTTTGTTTGTTTGTTGGTACCGATGTTATGTAAGTTCATGATTGAATTTCGCCTAAGATGGGTATGGTTAAGTTATGTACTCATCATTTCAATATAAGATATTTAAATCTCTTTTTTTTTCTTAATTTGAAGTTGGAGAACGAAAAACCTTCATTGGGCTCCTACATTATTATATTTGATATTAGTCTAATAAATCATTTTAAAGTTTATTTATTAACCGTTGCTTAGCGTTCATAAACACAGGACTGTGTTCGTATTAATATTGTTCAAACCTAATCGACTTCCGATTGAAGCGTAGCCAACATTGCACTTGCTGTGCCTGTTCCCATAAAACAGTGACACTCGGATATGAAGATGTAACAAACGGTTGTTGAAGACTATTTACCAGTCATGTCGGCACCGTTTTCCTTGGCGGGGAAAGCCTAACAAGCGTGTAACAGCGCTAGGCTCCAGAACGGCTCTGACTAAACAGTTCTTCAACATAATCGTCCCTCTGGCAAGTTCATCAACTATCTTCATGTTGAGGGGTGAACGTGCCGAGTCAAGTAATGAGCACTATGTTATATTACTCATTAAAACAACAGGACTCAAACGTCAGAAATACTCTTTAACTCGATAAAATAAACATATCGTATCACTACCACCCATGATGTTTGGGTTCGGTACATGGTGGAGACTGTACTGTTTTAACACAATGATTATGGAGGCGGTGATTTATCCGATATCACTCTCACCCACCAGGTTTTTGCCTCAATTAAGGGTGCTCATTGGGTCCCAAGAGGATCTTCAGATCCCAAAGACTTGATATTACTAGATAAAATAACTTATCTGCCTCAGCCCGATTCTAAAACCGAACCCTTAACTCAGTAACTCTGAGCTACCACGTCCCCAGCTTAATATACTATTTTTATTTCAAAAGATTTATTCACAGTTTCCTTAAGGTGTTGATGATCGGCGATTAATGGCTGGATCCAGTTATCGGTGGACCACGGAAGAAGATACTCATCCAATACCTTTTCAGTTTCAGTGTCGTTTTTCTGATTAGATCAAAATAAATAGTAATCGTCTGAACGAATTTAATAGAACTTACTTGAAACATATTTGGGTTTTGGAGGATGTTAATAGAAACGATATGCCTCGTATATGTCAAATACCAATTCGGATTGGTTAACTATCACCATATAAACTTTATATTATCGGTAATTTTTGTAAGTTTTTTTTAGCTGTCCCTTAAGCAAATAAGGATAACTTAAGCAAGGGTTTAGGAACGTAGGTATGTATATCCATAATTTTGTGGATATTCTTGTTCATAGTTAGTATAGATAGTTTGTAACTCAAATACAGGTCTTACTATTTTAAAAAAATACAGAAAAAAAGTAGTTTAAGCCGTTGTTTATGTTGACCCATTTCACACGCCCGAAGTCGAAAGAATTTCCACATACTACATCTGTCCAATTGGAGAACTTGGATACTAAAGATATAAACAGGCAGATATATACTTCGTTTGTGTGTGAGTATTTAGTGTATGTTTGAATAGCATTTTCTAAAGTTAATATCGTATTTGCAAAATTATCATGAAGCAAATGTGGCTGGCTTGGAGCGCTAGTCTGCTGATAAATGTATTCGATCTCCAGTACCTCTGAGTTGGTAGTCTTGTCACGTGTGTATAAAATGTATAGTAAAGGAGACAGTATGGATCCTTGTAGTCCCATCTTTATGTTGGAGGCGAACCCTAGGCGGTATACTACGCAGGTCGAAAAAAAAACTTCTGATAAAGTATTTATTATTTATTTCAAGTGAAACCAATTTATTCGATCTTCCATTAAGACGAAAATATTCATTTAAAGAATACTGAATAATAAATGAAAACCTTTAATTGATACAATAATTAAAACTAAATAAATAGTACGGAAAAGGCTTTTGATGATTAAAGAACCAGTTACCTAATTTTTGTGTACTGTATCGCGCAACCTATGAAGGGTCTTGGGTTCTGTACATGGTAGAGGCTAAGTTTAATTTAGCAATGGCTTCAATGGTTACGAGGTCTCCACGGATGACAGCCTTGTGAAGCACTGCCACACACAAACTGCAACAATAATTATAGCTAATGCTTCTAGTCCACAAGCTATGAAATCATCAGTCTTTTGAAAAAATCAATTAGATATTTCAAAATGATTTTTAAAAAACCTGTACCAATACAACCCATGAAGAGTCTTGGGTACAGTACATTAGAGACTGCATTGTTCTAGGACAACGGATGTGCTGGTAGATGATTTGTTTGATATCACATACAACCGCCAGGTTTTACCCCCGATATAGGGAACTAACTTTATAGAGAATGAGTGAGTCCAAGAAGGATCTCCAGATCCGACAGACCCCTTTAAATAAATTATCTGCTACAGCTGGCTTTGAGCCCAGAAACTTCGACATGGTAACTCGACATGGTAACTCGAGCCTTCTGCCGTTGAGCCGATCCGTTCCCTAACGTCTTAATCATAAATTCTTAAAAAATCATCAGATTTTAATATTCATTTAAGAATTTAAAAAATAAGATTCAGGTCACTGATATTTTAAATTACTAAAAAAATACCAGAGAAAATAATTTAATGTAAATAATGTGGTATAAAATTAAACTAAAGAAGTTGTGGATCTCCAATCATCTGACGGCGATGGAAAGAGCTAAGGGAATTGGAAAATCTGTTTGAATATTCATGAAATCAAGTCGGGCCGCATCTCTCTTTTCAATAATACCGACATTTTGTTCTTAACTTTAAGATAAAACTTATTTGAATATTTACTTTCTTATTTTTGACTTTCTCTACAAAAATAATTAAAAATTTAGCGAACGATTCTCGTTATAATTTATCTATATTAAGATTTTTTAAATATAGAAACATAAATGAAACATTAACAACAAATCTCAGATACGTGTTAAATCAAGTGAAATATAAAATCTTTGTCATTATTATTGTAAAAAAAAAAGAGGAAGCTGAAAATTTTACCGTTTGTCGATAATGTTTAACCATAAATTCTTGTTTGGAAAATACCTAATTTTAGTTATATGGAATAATAATATTTTTAATAGATATACAATTTTCCAATTTCCTTAGGCATGGATATCTAAAGGAGTATTTTATGTTGGTAAACAAAACTTGGAAAATTGACAATTTTGTTTTATAGCTTGGTTTTTCTTCTCAAGTAAAACCAAGCTATAAAACAAAACTTCTCAAGTAAAACCTTGTGACAAGCAGTTTCATTTTCTAATACAAAACCATTTTTATTTAATTTAAATCACACCTGCTCTTTAAAATCATTAATTATTTCGTATAGCCGCATTTTTTTACATCACATTTTATTGTAAATGTTTCAAGTGATGAAAAGACAAAATTTTTGATGAGACCAACTTCTTTGTTTTTTTGCTACATTATATGCTATATTTAGCATAACCGTAACTCTGATGTAGCTGGGAAGAAAACCAATAAAATCACTAAGAAACTGGTTATGTCGCCTAGGATATATTATTATTAGAAACAGTATATTAAGAACACAAAAATTTTCCTAATTTTTCTCATCCACTTTCCAGGTATAACCTGTCTTAAAGATTCTGTGCAGCTTCTAACTTAACAATAAAATAACAAAAAAAAAAAAAGGACTAAGTAAACTACATATATATTATAGATGTATAATATATATTATAATATTAAGAGAAGATGATAATTCGGTGTTGGATGTGCTTGGATTTTTTTAAATTTTGTATCAGCTATCGACTGTGTTTTTTTTTAATTGAGAATTTTCTCATTACTTTAGCATACAAAATATTTTTTGTTTCCAACAAAATTGCTTTTATATTATACATAAATATAACTATCTCATTGCCCCTTAATTTTCTGGAAGATCAATTTCTAAAATGAAAAACATTCTTTATCAACCAGCAAATGAAGAACCATATTTAATAAATTATCGTTCTCGAAAATAATTTAAAAAATCGGAAAACACTAAAAACAAAACAGAACTCCACCTGGGTTCAATACTCTTTCAATTATCTATGGTTATCAGCGTTAATCAGACAGCTACCGTGGTAGGCGGTATTCGGACCCTCTATCTTATCTAAAAATTCGTAATTATACAATGATTAAATAACACTTCAACTATATATATATATGTGTGTGTGTTTGTGTAAATTAACAAAATTGATGTTTTAGAACATTTGGAGAACAATATTACTGCCTTAGCAACAGACGCAGAACCAGCGTCATTTGTGCCGACATGTAGGTCTGGCCTTGTAGTCCATAATGGCTGTGAAGCGTGGACCATCAACACCGTGTTTTTATTGTTGTTTTTTTGGAGCTTTTCACTAACTCGAAGGACAGTGAAATTGATCGAAAGTGTCGGTTCTTTTTTCGCATCGTCAGGGTGGTTTATTGAATATAATTTTCAAAAGTGTTACAGGCTCGATAGGCTTTCCTTTGTCCTTATTTATAAGTCTATGGATATATTTTAATGTAACCTTTCAATTGTAATTTTATTAAAGTTTATTAATTTCTAATATTCAATTTATTTAAATATTTCTGTAGCCAAATATAATCGAGATATGTTAAACAGTGACATTAAAAATAAAAGATGTTTAGTTGCAGTTAACATCTGCATCACGAAATTAAACTTATATATGAATAACTGGTAAAATCTGAACAGTTTGAATATGAGAATTGAATATATATGTTGACCTGTTAAACTGAATCTCATAGCAATATAACTAACATATTGGGTCGTTTTAAATGAAACGGACGTTTATATTGTTTCTGAAATTCAAAGTGGAATCAGAGGACTTCTTTCTTTCTTTTCTTCTTTTATTCTTGTCTAATATGTTTATTTTGACAGATTATAATGAACTGTTACATATCCTTTTTTTTATTTTATAATAATAGAACTATCACTATTATTGAACGAACATTTTAGTATACAGTTTAGTATAAAATCGAATATGACTGTGGAAACACGCGCTTTTCGTCTAATTCTTTTATATGCACTTAAACTTGGACACTCCGCAACCTAAGCTGCCAGAAACTTTACCATCATTCGGGAAATGGTGTTGTAATGTACAGTCCACTTCGCAGTTGGTTTTGATACATTTTCAGCTTGTGACCCAAACAAATAAATAAATAAATAATTAATTCAGTTCTACCCTGAGGTGAAACCATCACACCCAGATCGTACCTATTCATTGGTTAATAGGAAGAGATATATATTCTTCAACGACAACTCCTTCTGTTTCACGATACACTGTAAAGAAACGATATGGGTTACGTAGTCCTTCCTCGCCCACCATATTCACCTGGCCCCACCAGATTTCCATCTGTTCAGAATTTTTTTTAAATGATTCTCAAATCAAAAACGTACTTTCAAACTTTATTTCATCTCAAAACCATGAATCTTTCTCATCAAAATTTTATAACACAAGGGGTTTAAAATTTGATAACACTTTGGGAAAAATGTACGGAAAATGAGGTTAAAAAATTTGAATAAAAATGTTTCGATTTCATAAATGTTTTACTAAATAACATTTCCTTTGAAACGGACATTTCATATGAAATGACCCGATAATAAACTTTTATATTTCATGTAACGATGGCCAGAGATATTTTACCAGTGCCCTCTAGGGGTTGGGTTGACCCCCACGCCAAGTTACAACCGGTCGAGATAAAATTGCCCCCTGGATCGATTCCATGTCGTAAGAACTTTAATTACTTTTGTGGTAGCCCCATCGGACCCATCTCCAGAACCATAATAGTCTAAAAATGTGAATAGTTTTTCTTCTCGTTCTCTGCTAGTTTAATGGATTAAACTAGTTGGAAACTGAACAGCTTCGAGCAATTTACGGCAAGCATATAATATTCAAAAGCATTTACCGTAAGACGAGGGACCAACTTCTTAATTATATAAGTTTCAGGTATAACCACGTTATAAAACTTAAATCATTACAAATTATATAAGAGTAAATTATTAATTAGAAAATAAATGAATTTAGATAAAAGGTTTATTGAGGCTAAAGTATTAATAGATAACCCTTCTTCCCACTGCCTTTGAAATCGGTACTTCGAAAACTGAATTCAATGATTTATTATTTTTTAAATATTGGATTGAATTCATAGTCAGTCAAATCAAAGATAACACAACATAAGTTAAACTTATTCTTGTTATCTTGACAGTGGACAGTTGTTAGTTTGACGAGTCACCGCAGAACAGGCGGGTCATTCGGTTACCCTGAAGAAGGCCGAAACGTTGGCACAATGAAAAAATAAGTTTTACTTATTTTGAGTTATCTTTTACTGCACCCTTTGACGAATGTAATCCACCATCAGTATTGTTTTTTTAATGTTGAAAAGCAGTTGTTATTGTTAAGTATTAGAAATTTAGTAACAGTAATTGCTAAGTATTGTTATAACTTCACTAGGAACCATCCATTCTCCAATATAATATTACATCATTTAATATAATGCCATTTGATGAAATTTAAGAAAGAAAGTAATTTTAGGCAGGCTTATACTATTGGAACAAATAATGTAGTAAAGACATGATTGAAAAAATCCAAACAAAAATTCATAAAAAGCTGCTAATAGTTTTGGGCCTAGGTGGTAGTGGCATATTTTCACCGTTTGGTGTCTTCCTGCAGTTTTTTTAACTTATTTTCTTTACTATTATTCTGTCCAAAGCATGCCTAAATAGGCGAAATATCATCAGGTATATAGATTCCCTGCATTTGTTTTAGAGACATATGTTTTACAAATTTAAATGTAGATATATCTACGTCTGTTAAATTATTTTGATTATGCTAGCCTAATGTTCTCGAAATAGGTTCAATATGGTTAATGAAATTGATAATATTTTTACAATTGAGCGCACTGTTTACTAAGCCACTGTAAACTCGATTGAGCTAGATGTGATTTGGCTGAGAACACGGTCTCACGTTTTTTAACCCAATTAAGAGTAGACACTTAACAGAGGCTGGGTGAGACCTAGCAGAGTCTCAAGATCCCACAGGGTCGATCCACGGGTGATAACAGAACAAATAGTTTATCTGCCGCAGGCTGTCTGGAACCAAGACTATACTCGATAAAAATACAAGCAGCACATTGCTATACACCCTCAGGTTAGGCCAAGAATATATAGACTTATTTTAGGAGAATTTATGGACGAGCTACAGTAACATTGTGTAAATGTTGAGCTAAATCTCTTAAAGCATCATCCTTGGCCAGGAGGTGGACAATATGAAATATATATTCAGCAAGTCCAGGAAAAAATGTAAAAGTATGTTAACAGTTAGAGTTGAGCTACAATTATTTTAATTTCTATGTCAAACATAATAATGAATCTCATTTAGATTTGTAATAAATTGCATAGCAATAATTTGTTTAGGGGATGAAACATTTGGGAAATTTGCCAGAATGAAGCCGATGATCTAAGAGGAATTCAAGTCTCAGGCAAGAATAAATTGTTAAGGATGCACTATTTGATGATTTCTTGAAGGTGGGAACCTAAGTAAAATGACTATTTCTTACGAACCAGGACAATGGATGTTCTCTCACGCCAATAAACTATCTGCAGAAGAAGAAAGTAGTTATTACATAAAAAGTTAGCTCGGTACAAAGGTGAAGAGAAAGACAAATAGGTACTTCAAAGAGGCCTACGTGCTCGGTCCATGATGGACGTGTTTCTTGTGGCTATTCTCTCTCTAAGCGCTCTTTGTACTTTCTAAATAATGATACTTAAATAATTGGAAGTCTGGAAGGAACATATGTACATATATAAAACCTGTACCACTACAACCCATGAACGGGTCAAGGGGTTCTTTACACGGTAGAGACTGTACTGTTTCATTGACAACAGTTCTTCAAGGAGGTGACTTGTCCTAGGTCACGCACAACCGCCAGACCCCCCCCCTTATTTTGGGTACTCTATTTTTATAATACTTTATACTGGGGTCAGCCCCAGGAGGGTCCTAGATCCTATATGATCCATCTTCGGCTGCAAACAGACTAAATAAAAGTCTTGCCCGCAGCGGGAATGAACTAGCACTTCCGGCATGGCAACTCAGTGCTCTACCACTGAGCCACTCCGCTCCTTATATTTATATATAGAATAGCTGACCCGGCCACGCGTTGATGTGGCTGTTATTATAGTTTAAAAAAATATTACGTTAAAATTTGAATTTAAATGAAACAATGATAGAATAAAAAAATGAACTAAATAGACTTTGGATTTTACATTTCATTCATCTTATATATAAGTAGAGTATATATTATAAATAAGAAATATACAAAATTCTTAACTGATAAACTATAAACATTAGTTTAATGAATTAGGTATATAATGGTTTATTTTTAATTATGGGTAGTTATATTGTTATAAATTATAATAATATCACTAAAGTCGGTCTAGTACTTTCTGAGATTAGCCCGGACAAACAGGAGATTTTTATATACTCGTATATAGATAGATTAGATTCAGACTATTTGTTATAAGATAGGGACTGAACTAAAAATTTATTGGACCTACAGAGCTGCGGTTGGGCTCAAATTGTAGCAAATTTAATCTACTTAAAAAATGGTAACTTCGGGGTTTCTTCAAACGCACCGATTAGGAGATACAGGCCAAAAACTGAAAGAACTATGAAAATTTCGAAGTTTTTCGGCCACCAAAAGTATTCCAAAAGTTTTTTTGGTTGCAAATATAGATTTTCACTACTCATACATGCCCTTGCAACATATCAGAAATGCAGCAGGTTAGAAAAAAAATATAATTTTGCAAAAAAAAAATCGCGGTCATTAATCGAGATAAACCCTGGCCTATATTTTAAGCTGTACAATGTTACATATCTGTGCGAAATTTCATTAAAATCGGAATATATATATATATATATATTCATTACATGAGAGGGTATTTCTAGCGCAATGACTTCATTTCTTCATTTGACCACACCTTTCATAGTAGGTGAAGACTGTAAGAATTTAGTAACTTGTTCAAAATAATTTATCATGTCTAAGACTTTGAAAAAAGCCCATTTAGCTTTATGAGATGAGTTCAGATGCGAAATAAACTAATAAATCTAAATAACTGTCAAATCTTGTAAACTTAAATTAACTTAGGAAAAAACTTATTTGGATTAAGTGTATAACTTCGAGGTTCGGGTAAACAAAATTTAAATTTGCAGGTAAAAACATTTTTTTAAATGGATTAAATTCAATGCATTTTAGACCATTAAAAATATCCTCCTGATCACATTCGTTCGCTAAACTTACTTACCTAATACAACACATTTCACGTCTATTCTAAATTCAATCCATATAAATTAACAATAACAAAATAAAGGTCCCTGAATCACTATAATTAGACGAACACAAAAATATATTTAATGATAGTATTATAAAAATCTATATTAATTCGCTTTAATGATTACAACCAATAAATCGGACTATACATATCGAGTCAGCCTTTACTAATTATTTTTCAAGTGTGCTATAAGAAACTGTATCCTTGCATTGGACTCTATATTTGCGAAAGTGGAAATTAATTCCTATCTATAATTATTTTATTATTAATTTCCTTAGCAATGGTAGTACTTATATTTATATAAATGGTTTGTATTGAAATCTATTTATATATTTAACTAAACATTAAGAAATATTTGATTCTTTTTTTTTCTCTTTATATATTTATCCACGCCTGTTAAGTACAGCAAATTAACAATGAGTAGATTTTCTTTCAGTAAAATTACAACAAAATGGCATAAAATAACCATTTGTTTAATCGGTGGGTTTGGGTTACATTTACATTTAATTTGTCTATGAAACGTTATTAGAATGTTCATTAAGTGTTCGTCGGCTTTCGATATTTTAAAGTAAATTTGCAACGTTTTGTCATTAACATACTAAGGTGCATTTGAAATAAGTCTAAGGATTTTTGATGGATACGTCTGTAGTTGTTTTCTGCAAATCTATTTAGCGATGCAATAAATAAGTGTACTTATTTAAAATATATGAATTATGTTTAATTATTTAGAAGCAATTAGAATTATGATAGGTAGAAGAATATGAAGGTCAGCTATTCTCAAAAGTGTTTAGTGGCTTAAACGGGTTATTAAATGTCGGTTATTAATAGTAATAGTCATCTCCTTTTATTTTATTTCTAATTTTATTTCTAATTCTGTAATTAGAAACGAATATTATTAGTTAACTAATTAAGGGCCAGATAGTTTTTTTTGTTTTATATTTCTTGCACTAATACAATTGATAAAAAGAGAAAAGGAATTCAACGAGTAATTTACAGTAATATTTATATATTCAAATAATTATATTACAATTGATTTTTTTTCTGTAGCTGAAATCGTTAGTAATTATGGAATATAGACATCTAGTCAAAAATTATAGCTGTCTGTCCTTTATTTGAATTCAGAGCCGGTAAATTCGCTCGGATGAAGGTTAGCGGATTATTATTACGAGCCTCTTCTTCCGCAATATTAGTTTATTTAATTAGATAATACTATAATTATTATTAAAATAATTTCGTAAAAATATTAATTTTTTTAGTAAATTTTGCTTAAACTAAAAAAATATTAATATCTTTCCATTAATATTTATCATAAGGTATATATAGAAGGGAATATTATTGGAACGGTTGCTGCTACGCCTTGGCAAGAGCTGGCACAACCTTCACCTTTTCCTTTGGACCGCCCACCCTCTGGGAGCACTACTTTCATCCAACCAGGACTTCACTAACTTTTATAACCTTAACTTTTAGAACGGTCGACCGGTGTGACAAGTTATAGCAATAGCCTGGGCTTGCAAAACAAGCAGTCTCTTTCGGAGAGACTATTTCAGTGGTCAAGCTTTAAAAATGTTTATTTAACGAAAATCTGATTCGATTCAGATAGTAAAATAATTGGTAGAAAAACTGAAAAGTCTTTAAAAATGGTAGGAAAAAAAACTACGCGTATTAAACCTCGATTAACTTTTCCCACGCTGATTATTTTTAAATCATATGACAAATCCTGTTATCTATACGTAAAGATATACATTATGTAAAGCAATTATTGCATTCTAGCTCATGCATTTAATTGTTTTTATTAATTTATTTATTGGTTACAATTGGTTAATATCTTGTTATGACTCATACTTTTTATTTATTTCATTTTTATTTGTTGGGCACTTCTTTATGATTTTTATTATTAATTAGCCTTCTGGCCAGATAAGTATTTTGTTTCGTTTTCTGTTCAAATTTGGTATTCATATGGGACTTAGTCCAAGGATAAAGTTACTTTTCTGTTCTATTTATTCTCTATGTCCTCGTAGGATAAGCTTAATTCACATTAGAAGAAATGTTACATAATTTATGTTAAAAACATTTAATACAAATTTAAATAATGTTATTTTATCATTACTTTAAACTTGTATAAACAACGGTTTAAAAATAAAAAATAAATAAACAAGGATTAGAAAAAATAAAGTAAGTTCTTTTGCTTAGCTTTGCATAAATGTATTTTGATTTATTATTTTGATCCGGATGGTCCAACTTTCAAATTCTATAAGCTGCCACAAATTAAGGTCCAAAGAACATAAATGTAGTTCTAAGTGGAGAGAATAATTTCAAATATTAAACTAAGCATTTTTTTCTTAAAACAATTTCTTTTAAAACATTTTCTTAAAATGTTATATCACTCATTCAAAGAACAAGACATAACTCAAAAGTTTTTAGTGAAGCCGTCAGTAGCAAATATATTGGTTGAAGCTTTTTGATTCAGCAACGACATATCTAATATACCATTTCCAAATTTTTTCGAGTTAAATTGTATCATGAATAAGGACATGAGTTAAAATACTTATGATAAATACTTATAGCAAATTGAAATATAAAACAAATAAAACGATAAATAATATAATTTTTTTAAAAATATCGTCCTTACCATGCCCAACGAATGTGCAAACATGGGACTTTCACTCGACTTTGAAAAGGCTCACGTATTGCGGCGAAGTACTGAATACCTAACCCGAAAAGGGTCCATGGGGTTTATAAATTCAACACAGCAACATTCGTCTAAAGCATTTTAAAAAATAATAAGATATAATTCAAATGCTCGTATATTCGCTAATTTGCCATGGTAAAAACGACGTGTGACTGGTAAAAATATTAGATAGTAAGTGTGCAGGTAGTGTTTTAAAGGAAGTTGAAGATCTAAGGTAAATAACTTAAGAAGAAGTTAGAAAAACTATTTAAAATATATATGAGAAGATACATATACGCTTCAATATCCAGACAACTCTTCTGTCGAAGGAGAGACGTATGTTGAGAACGTAATTAGAGGGAGATGTAATGAGCTTTGTCGGCTCGCAAGTTTCGAGAGAAAAAGGGACCAAGGAAGAATTATAATTGAAAATAAGGTTGGATTTATATTTAACTACAATTATATTTTAAAATAAAGCATGTCAGAAATTCTAACTATTCAACAATTTATCTATCTGGGTCTTTGGTGGAAAAGACATGCCAGTTGTATTTTATAACTGATACGTGTTATTTAAATTGTTATAACAATGTATCCGTTACCTAAGCAGTTAAGTTACTCAATTCTAATGGGACACAACTCAAAATTCGGCGTTTTTATGTTTATACAATAACAGTTTAACACTGATAAAAATATCGACCTAGGTTCAGAGCTTGTCTACCAAAAAATACTTCTATTACTCTTAGTATCCAAATGCTATTCCAAGCTCGCTAATAGTATTTCCTTCTTTTTCATAAAATTTAGGTTTTCAACTTATGTCACTTTACAAATACTATTGCGCGTCTCAACAATAATTTGTTTTAATTTGATAGAATCCGGCTTCAAGTTCTTTTTGACCGGAGCTGTTCTGTTGAATCGAATTACATACTTTGTAGAAGTAAGCATATTATATACATAGTGTAGAAATAAATTAATTCATGATTTAATATTTTAAAATATATATACGTAAATAAAATAAATATACTTTAAAGTAGTCCCTTTTCTCCTCAGAAGCAGAACAGTTCATACCTGAAACAAAAACAAAGAATTCAATAAGTTAAGAACTCGTAAGTTAAGTAATTTTGCAAGGATTTGGAACAATGTAATTATGAATACTTCATTATTATATTCATCATTAATGTTTTGTTACTATGATATTAGCAGTCCCATATTGGGTGATGATATGTACACATAAAATGTACAGTAAATTACTTATTCACTAATTAAATATTAATTGAAACTCCAGCAGATACTATATTCTGAAATAGAGATTAATAGTTTCTTTCGCATTTTCTTTTAATAAATAATTCAACATAAAAAAATCATGATTTTAATAATTATTAAACCTCTAAATGATAAATTTGGTAGCATTTCACGTAGATAGTCTGTGAGAATTAAACTCGAAAAGATAGATGGGAGGAATCTAATATGTTGTCTTACAATAAAGTCCATAGCAGCTTGAACCAGTGAGTAAATCAATAGACAAAAACATTTTTGTTTAATTAGCATTGAACAACTAGAATGGTGTCTGTTTAAATCTGTTTAAAATTCCATAGGATTTATAGGAAAACAAAACGAAATAAAAACAGCCTGGGGCGATTTAATAACAGAACTTAGCTAACGCTCACAATGTCCTAATTTTTGCCGGGAATTCACATAATTAACTTTAAATAATGTAATTTGCCACGCATGTTCTTGTTAGTTAATTATTCCAATAAATTATCTAGCGAAAATCAATCGGTGAGGTTTTGCAAGGAATTTTGTGGACTTAAAATTCCGTGATACTATTTTCGATTGGGTCAAACAGCTTTAAAAAAATGTGAGGATTAAAAATAGAACTGAATTGTCTGTTTCAATGATGATATTATTTAAATACTTTTACAAATTGTGCTCATAGCAATGGTATATACATATAATTTTAATTGTTACATCCATAATCAATGGTTTACTTAATGAAAGTTTTATTTTCAATCCTTTAGATTCAGTCCATTCTTTAAACTTTCTTTTGGTGACGTTTCGAGACTACACTGTTCTCATAATCACTGCCCTGACAGTGAAAAAATAGGCTACTGGTGAATTATATTAAATAACTCACTAGTCTAAGTACATAGCCTCGAAACATATCCAAAAGGAAGCTCAACGAGCAGACTGGATCTCAAGAACTAGAAGAAAAACTTATTTATTAGCAGTATATAAGAGAAGTAGATACCGATGTATATATTTATTTCTTTGGAAAGGTTAAATAAAGATAATGTCGAAGTAGTAACTTTTTTCGATCGACTTTTTCATAAATACATTAGTTTTGTGGCAAATAAAGCGGAAGACAATCAAACATGTATTACTTCTTGTAAAATTATTACGTCTTCTGACTGAAAATAATATATATGAACAAATAGGCTACTGGTGAATTATATTAAATAACTCACTAGTCTAAGTACATAGCCTCGAAACATATCCAAAAGGAAGCTCAACGAGCAGACTGGATCTCAAGAACTAGAAGAAAAACTTATTTATTAGCAGTATGTAAGAGAAGTGGATACCGATGTATATATTTATTTCTTTGGAAGGGTTAAATAATGATAATGTCGAAATAGTAACTTTTTTCGATCGACTTTTTCATAAATACATTAGTTTTGTGGCAAATAAAGAGGAAGACAATCAAACATGTATTACTTCTTGTAAAATGATTACGTCTTCTGACTGAAAATAATATATATGAACAATTACAAAAACTATTCTTACGCCTGTCAGAAATTTAAAACTGCAGTATTTCTTAAGGCTTACTTTTTAGTATATATAAAAAAAAAACTGTACCACTACAACCCTTGAACGGTTTTGGGGTTCAGTACATGGTAGAGACTGTACTGTTTCATGGACAACGGTTCTGCAAGGAGGTGACTTGTCCTAGGTCACGCTCATCCGCCAGATTTTTCAGCCTTATTTTGGGTACCCTATTTAATAATATTTTATGGAGGCTGGATGAGCCCCAGCAGGATCCTAGATCCTATATGATCCATCTACGGCTGCAAAAAGACTAAATAAAAGTCTTGACTGCAACGGGATTTAAACCAGGATTTCCGAGATGGCAACTCAGTGCTCTACCACTGAGCCACTCCGCTCTCTTTTTAGTATATAATACCCTACAAAAATATATACAATAAAACTAGAGGTTAGATTTTTTTTCAGATATCGACGTTACTTGAATATTAATATATTAATTAATTGTTGCATTGAAATATATTATCTATATTCAAGCTAGATAGAGGACCTATCTTTAAAGCAATGACTAAACTTTATTAGATTGTATTAGAATGTTGGATGAATGGTTTAAAAAAAATTCATTACAGCTATATAAATAATTTTTACATCATTTCCCAGCTATTGGTGCATACTGTTCTATGAGAAAGCAGCAGGTGGGTTGTCTCGGTTTCAAAACACGGAACTACAGAGATTCTATTCATCCGGTTTAATGTTACATGTAATATTATATTAGAAATTATAAAGGCTGAGTTAACTGGCGGGCAAAGATGACGTGGCATATTGGTCAAGACGTAATATGGTTTAATAGAAGATAATTTTACTTTAACTTATAATGAGTTGATTAGAAAACAGTTTGGAATTTCATGGATGAAGACAGATTTCATAGATAGGTTTAAGTTAGTTAGTGCCTAGCTATAAAATTGTGTTTGCATTTAAGATAAAATGGTCGTTAAGATAAATAGTTTATTAGAACCAATTCATCTAGGTATTAAAATAAGTGGCCAATAAAAGATTACGGACTTTGAAAGAGACTAGGAGAAACTTCTAATTTGTTTAGGGAGCTAAGTTGAAGAAAAAACCATTTCCCTGAATTTATTAGGAAATCCATTTTCCGATTGGAAGGAGGTGAAAATGGCTGTATCTAATCAAGCAATCTAATCGCTTCGTTGGAGATAGGATAGAAGGTCAATACTTTTTTTTATTGCTATCAGATACCTAGTTAGAGATTTTTTAAGTATTATGTAGTAGACCGTGAAGACCTTTGTCCACGCGATATGCTTTTCTTGCAGATATTTATTGCTTGCGGGAATACAGAAAATCTGAGGGAGTTCACACAAACTCACTTTTTACTTATGTGGTTTCCACAGTACAGAGGAAATCTATACATAGCTAATACATAGCTTAACAACAAGTACCTTTGGAGATGAAGTTAAGTAACGCTGAATCAAGAGGTAAATATCGATGTATATTGTTAGCTACTAAATTTACCATAGTGGTAAATCGTTAAATCATGAAAGAAAAATCTTTTTAAACATATGCCTTATTGACAGGTTTGGCTGCGTAAAAATTAACCTTATGCATCTAGGGAACATGGCGTTTATCCTTATGTAGTTATCTTATAGAATTCAATTCTGCCAACCTATGATATAGGAAGCTTTTCAAACAAAATTCATAATTTTTTAACAACCTAAAATCTCCAAATTTGACTAAAACTCTTAAGAAAAAAGATTGTTAGGGTATTTTATAGTTGAGAAAATAAAATGGTTTTGATTATTTTGATTTATTTATTGATTAATAAACAATAAAGAACCCATTATATATCCCGAAACCTAAACCATCTTTTGAAAGGCACGTTGAAAGAGACTGCTAGCCTAAGGTCTACACTCTCTCTGAAACAAAGTAGCCTTAATCCCAACTATACAATCATATCATTTTAACTTTCTATCACCGCTGTGAAAGTATCGGTCGTGAAAACACATCTTAGTACAGCCTTAGGTAATGGTTCCCCTTAAAATAAATAAAAACATTATGGACATTTCTCAGGCGGATACATGCTATTTAATACAATTAAACAACTAAAAATTTGTATTTTGAGACGATGTTCAGATTAAATTCTAAATATATCCAAGCAGTACGGAATTCGTTTGAAATGCTGATACTAAATAATTAATCACCAGATTATATTCCCTCAGTGTCCTTTGAAGAACTGAGAGGAAAAACGTGTTATGAAAACTTTAAGTATATATATTTTTTGTAACGTTAAACAATTAAAATACGCCTCACACCTTGTTTAGTTTGTACTAATATTTAGAAAAATTATAAAAAAGTAGTACAAAATAAAATTAATTAAATTATTTGATAAGAAACAAGGGAAAAATGGAGAAATCCCGATGGGATATATGTAGCCTGTTTTGATTAAAAATTATCTGACAAACTGGATTATACTTTGCTTTAGAAACACCTGGTACGAAATTGAAGGCGCCATTGAAGTTGTTCACTGAAGAAATAAGTCTGGCATATACCGGATAAGCCTGACTTATATATACCGGATAACACGATGAAAAAGCTCAAAGTGAATACATCTATGGCTAATGCCAGCTTTGATCAATGTTCGATAACCATCTCAGCGAGCAGCTTTTGACTTCATGTCTCCACGACTCCCTCATTGAATGGACAGAATAAGAATAATTGTCATGGAGTAGGCAATCTTCATCTCACAGCATTATTTGAACATGTATTAAAATGCATTTGAGAACATATTCAACTAATAAATAAAGTATTTTTGTTCCCTGTTATTCACACAACTAAAGAACTACCACACTTCAATCATTTTCCTTTTATACATCCAACTAAGTTTCATTATTTTCAGACCAATTTTCGGTCTGATAGCCTCATCCTCTCTAATATGCTATTCCTTTCTGATTATTTTTAAGCTCCTGTTTGCTTATTATAATATTTGTAAAGATGAACTGCTTAATTAATGACATTTAAGGGACTTATTTAACTTATTATTAACATTTTTAATTGTATATAAATATATAATTTAGTTATCAAGTAATATCGACATAAACTAACGAAGAAACAGTGCAATCTCCGCCTGAAGACAAATGAAAGGTAAGCAGCAGATTTGCGGGTTTCACCAAGAAGCCGCAGAACTTAGTAAATTAGACTTTCCAAGAGAATGGATGGTATGGGTTATTAAGTGGTTCTAGATAGTGATAATGATTCCCGAGGAGTAATATTCACAAAATTAATTTCCACGCATTATTATTTAATAAATTTGATTGCATATATCAATAATCGTACAAAAAAAAAAGTTTTGCTTATACTTATGAGTCTATTAAAGTAGAGGGAGGTACAGACTAAATAATGACTTGGTCAAAACAAATATATTAAGATTATACATAACAATTTTTTATTTTTCTCATGAAATAAAATACTATGGCATTAAAAAAGTTATAGGAACCCGTTTGGTTTATAGGGTTCTTGAGTACGAGCAAATGAAAAAGGCAATAGTATCCACATTACAGTAGATTGTTTCTGATCCTATTACTTTTTATAAATAATAACTTTTTTTTGTTTGTTTTTATGCTTCGTTGCGTAATTTTATGTAGGTAAATAAAACACGTTTTATATTTAATATAACATTATCTCTACCGAATATTAACTAGTTTTAAAGTTTATCATAGCAATTCACCACTAAGTTGAAATCATAATACTCCTTTATGGAAAAATAAATAGCCCTAGATATCACTCACTCTCTCTCTCTCTCTCTCTCTCTCTCTCTCTCTTTCTCTCTCTCTCTCTCTCTCTCTCTCTCTCTCTCTCTCTCTCACTCTCTCTCTCTCTCTCTCTCTCTCTCTCTCTCTCTCTCTCTCTCTCACTCACTCTCTCTCTCTCTCTCCCTCTCTCTCTCTCACTCTCTCTCTCTCTCTCTATCTATCTATCTCTCTCTATCTATCTATCTATCTATCTCTCTCATCGATTTTAGCAGTGATTATCACACTGTCTTCAAAGAGAGCTTGTGACAGGTAATGGAAGAAATGAAAATCCCAATTCAAATGATCAATCTCACAGAGTTATCAATTAATTATCTTTGTTGATGAAATCAAAGTCAGAATACAGGGAGACCTGTCGGATACGTTCATAACGACCAGGGAACTGAGACGCGGAGGTGGTCTATCTTGACTGCTTTTCACATAGTACTGGAAAAGGTGATGGGCTCAGGTGGGGAAAGAAATGGGACAATGCGCAATAAATCCACAAATATTTTGGATTATGAAGAATATGTTGGTATTATATTTCCATCACAGAAGGAATAAAAATGCGCCTTCCATGCAGGAAAGAATATGGGTCTGCGAATCAATCAAGCGAAGACCAAATATATGCTTGCTAACACCCTACGGATACCGCATTCCATTGTCACCTTTTGAAACAAAAATCCTGAAAAATTTGTTTGATGGAGGATAGGGACTAACAAGGGCTTAAGTTCAACGTGGAGCTGTTTCAAATTAATCAAGAGGTGGATGTGGCAGGATTCATAAGAATCTTAAGACTACGGTTAACCGGTCATATTGCGGGAATGGATGGTGGCTCCCAAATCAAAAACTATTATTTGGGTATCTGGGTGGAAAGAAAACGACTTCAAAGGCGATACTCAGAAACCAGTTAACACAAGTCTCTCTGGAGCAGGACCGAGAGAAATAAGGCCAAAAATTGACGTGACAAAGACCCATGCCGAGTTGTAGAGCCATTGATGATGATGATGATGATGATGATCGTCGGTATATGGCGACGATAAGTATAGCCTATTGAATTCCAATAACCACAAATCCAGCTCATTCTTTATCGTTTCCTATTAATGGCATTCTCTATTTACTTTCATGCTACATCGATAACAAATGTTTACTATGTACCTAAATGAGTAACATATGTAATATGTTTTAGTTTAATGGATTTATTTGTTTCATTAAAGTTAGCAACGGGCTGGCATTTTTTTACTTATTTCATTTAATAAAAAGGAAATTTGATAGCTCCCTTGGTTGTCTCGGTTGTTCAGATCATTAGATTTATCATTCTTCCATTCATCGACAAGAACAACTGAAACAACTGTAGTTGTAACGCTACCGAAGAAATCGTTGTTATGTTTATCAAACAATTGTGCTTTTAGTATTGCCTTCTGAAACCATTCTATTCTAGTTTTATAAATAGCCCCGAAGTAACTATCTAATTACCAAATTTTGTGAGAAAGACAATCAGTTCCAGAAGTCTCGGACTTTTAGTCAAGTATTTGAATATCGGCAAGTTTAACAGGTGCAGTTTCATTCGAAGAGAATTCTCAATTATGGAAAAGTAATTTAAAAAAGAGAAAAAAGAATTGCTGTTTTTATTTTTAGCTCCACCTAATGAATAAAACCAAGGCAATAGCTAGAATAGAAGTTGTAACGGTCTGCTTCTTTAAAGGTCAACTGCCGTTACAATTATTATCTTACACAACAGTTTTGTAATCTGTAGCTTGTTATGAGCCGGAGCAGGTGTTATTTAGAAAAAATAATATTATTGATTAATATTTGGGTTCAAGTATAAGTTTTTCAGTAATCATTAAATTAAAGTAAGTATAATTACACAACTGCTTTGGACATAATTAAAAATTAGTACATTACAGTGTTAATAAAAAAAATGATTTTATTGGGTTTTTAAACTTTCAGAAATACTTAAATGTAGTATATAGGGTGGCAATATGCTGTTTTTGTTTTTTTAATATCTCACTTTATTTTTAAATAGTTATAAGAACGATTTTTTACGTTATGTAAGCTTTTAATTGTCTAAGAGTTAATCAGTAATTATTAAGTTATACTTGCAAATGAAGAACACCAAGACAATTACACATTTGCAAATCTTTTAAGCCCAAAACATGTATATTTATCCAAGACTATAAGTTTTCTAGGTAAATAAAACGAAAAATATAGCGAAATAATTAGACAATATTGGAAATTAAAATAAATCGACGGGTTTCAACAGTACTCGGAGACAGTGTTTCCTTATGAGAGTTATCTAGAATTTGAAATGGTTTTTAGCACACATAGTTTTTTATTATATGAGTATGTGAACTGCACTTTTTCATACTGTGGTATATGTAGTTTCTAAGTCAATGACCGGCCGAGAGTAGGTGAAGAAGGAATTGCAACGACTATTAATTATCTAACGTAAACAATCAGAATGGTTTAGACTGTTTAAGTATCTCCATTCTGAATGTACACCCTTGTGAGTACTAGTAATTGCTATCTCATTTTAATAAAAAGTATGTCAGGATTTCAGTAGTTCACAAACGATAATGCATTAATATGAAGTTGGTAACTGCAGAAAGGAGACTAGAAATTTTTGTTTTTAAAACGTTTACCAGAAACAGAAGGAATCGTTCACTAGAGAAAAGACATTTCACCGTAAAGATAGCACAGTTAACAGCAGTTAACAACGCCTTCATTTTTTTTTTTTTTTTTTACTGCAGATAGAGAACTAAATAGAGACAAGATCCCTTTTTTTATCCCTCTCATAAAATGTATAAAAGTGGACTAGTTGCCTTTCTGCAGTTAGCAATTCACATATGAATATAATAGAATAGAAAAAGAATTTTATTCTGTAACCAGGTCCCTTAAGAATAACAGATGTGTACAAAATTTAATAAATATATATTTATTTATACAAAATTTAATAAATATATATTTATTTTTACAAAATTTAATAAATATATATTTATTTTTACAAAATTTAATAAATATATATCTGGCCAAAGGGCTATATTGTTAAAACAATACAATGTTTAAATAATAGGATAAAAATTAATATAAACTAAAAGGTATGTTCATGTAGAGAAGAAAAAAAATAGCATACAAATATAAAATAACAAGAATTTAGCTGAGAGATAAATAAAATAATAACACCTATCACTATAAAAAAAATAGTATCGTTATGGGTGTAGAATATTTACAATAATTTATCTACCACTTCTGATCTACATGAGCTATTAACTATTACTTATTAGAGAGCATCTGTTGGGGAATTAGGAGATGTAGGAAAAATTTGGATTTGAATGTGGATAAGGAAGACGCATGACGGATATCAGGTGGGAGTAAGTTCCAAAGGTTGAGAATGGAACGCTCAAATGTTTTGGTTCTGTGAGAACGAGTATATACGTAAACAAGAAGACGATACTGAGTTTCATTCATGAAATGTAAAAAAAACCGACTTGTAAAGTATACTTTAGGACTACTTCTATTGTAATTCCTTTTGGACTGCAACATCATGATTAAAATTATTCCAAAGCCTGCAAATGATATGCGCAGTCGAGTGCAAATTGACCTGCATAATGACAGGGATGAGATCGAAAACAGGGACATATAATCAGATGGGATTGGACCACCTCATTAGCGAATTGAACCAACTCCCAGTTGGTGGGATTCCACCGGCCGCCCTCCCCAACCGTTAGTGCGGCATTAACTCGCAGAAACACTGTGAGCTATTGCCTCTCATCATGCAACAGTCCAGCCCTTCCCGATACAACACTGCCCTTTGCTGATTTGGTTATAAAAAATATAGCACTTCGTGGCAGCGAATCTACGGGAACACTGAATAAATGTAACAATAAGTAATGATCATGGGAGAGTATCGCTAAGTATCGAAAGTGAAAGAAAAATGACTTTTCAGGAGAGAGAAAAAACTGTTTTCAGGTTCATTCGAAATCATAATTGTTATAAATTTTTAATTTTAATTTACTATAATGCTGTTCTAATTTTTCATTTGCTACTTTGTTGGATTTAAACACCACTACCTTGTTAATATATATATTACCTCTTTGTTATTATATAATTCTTATCATATAATTTAATCTTTACTCTGTATTACTTTAATTTATTTATGGCTTGTAAATTTAGCCTTGGAGAAGACCTGCAATGTGGGTCGAAACGTCGGCTTCAAAATAAACATTTCTCCCTATATAAGAGAATTTTTTGACCTCCAACCGGAACATTTTCTTCTCATACACATTATATATATATATATATATATATATATATATATATATATATATATATATATATAAGGTCAACTAATATTATTCAACTATGTCATTATACGTGGTTTTGTTCCTTTTAGATGCTTATATGTATTTTATAGAATAATGTATTTTAATTAGTCAAAAAAAACATTCATAAGTTTGATAATCTTAATAATTTATGATTATGTTTCTATAATTATGTTTCAATAATTATAACTACAAAATTACAATCTTAGTTACTTTGCATTGTATCATTTTAAATAGTTTCAAAATATTGCAATTTCTAACTATTGAATATGTCATATGTTCGAACCAGAAAACACGTTAATGTGGTACAGTCGAGACTTTGAAACTTCCATTCCCAAAAAAATATGTTCACAATAAAGAATGCAAAATAGAGATTCTTTTCTTGTCATTTCTGACTGTTGCTCCTTTCTTTCTTCTAATCATTTTCTATCCTGATTGAATTTTTTCTCTTATTCTTGAAACCTTCTATCGAAATTTTTTTTATATGTCTTCCTCCTTTATTACATCATCTTTGATTTCAAAAGTATATGTATCTATACTAATTTCTGTAAACCATTCAGATTCGATTTTTCTTTTATCATATCTATATATCAATCTCTTATATCATATATATTTTTCTACATTAGTCAGAAAAAAAAAACACTTTAGAGATTTGGACTGTAAGTTGCGCTTATCATTGAGGTATTTTCCATAAAAATAACAGAATTTTTAAACCATTTCGGCGAGTATTTGATAGTAAATATACAGTTTACTCACAAATAAAAATCAATAAGACTACCATAATTCGATTTGTGGTTTTAAATAAGACGAGGATTATTTTAGATTGTAAATTCCGATACAAAAAATATAATGTTATAAATAACGGTATAAATGGCGGACAATGGCGTCGCAAAACTTTTTCATCAATTTTAATTGAACAAAGGTAAGAAGTACATAATCAGACGAAAAATCACTAAACTTAATTAAACACCAGAGCGTTCATGTAACAAGGAACGAAAACTACTGATTCGGAAATCGGTGAGCGCTGTTGATAGGACAGGATACTTGGATAAGCTCCAAGACTGCCTCCCATGTCTCAGGCGATTTAGTACTTTAGAGAAAACAGTTCTACCTCTCTATATATTCTAGGTAATACCTATCCCGGCAGATGTTATTCTGCCCTATTACCCTAAAGCAAAGGGCTTCCAAATTTTCTCATTTGGCAACTTGATTGATTGTTGGTGCATTGAAACATCTCGCATGTTTTCCTACAGGAGTTTTATCAGCTCTGATTAGAATTCTATGATAACCAGATGAACAATTTCTCTCCTTAAGAACCATCTTTGCGCCTTAAAAAAATTAGCCGAATTGGTCGAGCCGTTCTCGAGTTTTGTGGTTAGCAAGGAAATGGCGATTCATTTTTGTTATATATATATATATATATAATATTCACATTAGTTTTCATTATTCACTATATCGTTCTTTACATATCTCATTTATTTCTAAAGTCAGATAAGTAGTGCCAAGTCATTAGACAAAAATACACAAAACATTAAACAACAAATGACGTTATTTACTTACTATTAGTAACGATTAAATAAATTGTTGAGTTAACTACAGTGGAACTGATGTGTCATTTCATTTTTCCACCTTTAGTCTATTAAGATGGACTATAAGTGCTAATCCTCATTATCCAAAATAAAACTTTATCGAAAAATAAATTATTTTTTCTATTCCTGCTTGTAATGTCAGGTTAATAAAATAACAGTTATGACTAAAATAATAGAAAAGATAAACCGGTACTACTACGACCATGGAGGGCCTTGGATTCAGTACAGGGTAGTGACTATACTGTTTGTAAGACAACTGTTTGGAAAGGAGGTGATTACGCTCAACCGCCAGGTTTTTCACCCAATCAATAGTACCCAATTCCTATATATCATTTTTTAGCTATACCTTAAATCATTAACCAGTACTTCCGCAAGGGCTTAGGAACGTATGTGAATTCATAAATATTTATAGTGTGATGAGCCCCAGGAAGTTCATCAGATCCCAGAGGGTCCAACGAAGGCTATTAACAGTTAAATAATTTATCAGCCATAGCCGGATTTAAATCGGGAACCTTAAGCATAATAACTAAGCCCTTACCTAAAATTACAAAACGTTTTATAAATTATTTTTTTCTTGTCCGTTTCTCTGATAATCATTCAGATTCTTATTTGAAGTATTCAATGCTAATTCGCTACATTAGCTTTAAGGTAAAAAATACTGCCCTTCAAGGCCAGGCTTGAAAAATCAATTTAACTATGTTCAACCATTCATCTCGCGGCTGCGTATTGTTCAAGGGGAAAAAATAATAGTTCAAGTTGAAGCATGGGAACAGCTTTTTACAACAAAGAACGTAATTTATGAAAAACTATACGAAACTCTTTTAATTTATTTTTATACCGAGTAAGGTGAGGCAGTGTCCTTGCACAGGTAAAAGAAAAGGGCATGAATGATTGATTAAGTGAGGAGATTTTAAAGAGCTTTTGTTGAATAAGAAGAAGACTGAACAATTTTTTCCAATAAAGGATATTCGAGCCCTATAAATATGGATTTTTAACTTCTTACTGCGATCGTAGGAAAAGAAAATACAATCATTAGAAAAATTATTTTCCTTGAAATTCAACCAATTATTTGAGATAACAGACATTATTGGGATTAGGAGGCATATATTCGAATATATGTAGGAGCCATTGCATCATAGTAATGACAGATCGTCATTACTACCATAAATGTAGTAATTACTCTTTACATCTAGTCATTACTACCATACTATGTTGAACCGTTTGATTACACTGCGACTCTAATAAGATGTTGAGATATGTAGTATATTATATTTATTTTGTGTTTATAAGTACTATTATAATTTTAGGTATCCTTCGAATGTAATTGAAGTGTTTCTTATACATGCGGTCCTCTCCCACAGTTGTAAATAATTCATAATTTAATATGACACTCTTACAATTAAAAAATCGATGAGGATTTTAAATTTTAAAGTACGATGTATTAACATTCGAATAAGTTTAATGACTATTTTAGATAAGAATATGTGACTAATTTGAAATTTTAAAACCCCTGCAAAGAGATTTGGATTTTGCCCATCGATGTAAATGTTATTAAGACGTTTTCGAATACTTTTAACATATGATATGCCGAATAGCATTAATTGGCCCTAAAAATTCCGAAAAACTTATTTCAAATATTTGGCTAAATTACGATTCGTAAATTCAACATGGAATTTTACACAACTCACATTAAAAAATTAACTTGCCCCCAAAATGCCACGGTTTTAAATGTATTTATTTTAAGTTTGTAATGAATTTACTAATACAAATGTAAAGTAAGTAAGTATGTTAAGTTTTTATGAATGTTACTAATACAAAAAATATCTTAAATGTAACATGACATTTCGGTTGACAGAACCAGTTGAACTGGTGGCAGTTCCACCCACCTGTAAATTAAAGGCCACCTTTTTTGTCATCACACCTCTCATTTTCTCTTTTTATTTTAAAACTCTTACTTATCCTTGAGCATAAGGTTCTGTAAGTCTTCGAAACTAAGTCCCACATTCAATACTTTCCCCTCAAATCAAATCTAAATTCAACCACTCACCCTCTTGCCTCAAAAAATTATGCTGGGTTCTTAAAACGGCTGAAATGGACAAAATATCGTGTAAATTAAATGTAAAAGTTTATTCAGTTTTTGATTGTTCGGGAGTAAGATAGCTCAGTACATACGAAAACCCTTCTGGGGTTCACCCAGCCTTCACAATTATCTTGGCAGAATAATACAAATGTTTCATTATAACTTTATCGTACGTACATATTAAAAAAGATATTTATAATTGTAAAAACCTGATAATGTTTATATAGAACATAGAACATTATTTTATGAATAGTCTTATTAAATTATATTATAATATTGTTTCTGTAGGAAATCCTGGTCCTCTTAAATAACGACTGGGGCTTAAAGATTCCATTGCCTACCAAAGACAATCCTTTATTTAGAATACTGATGCTAACAAAAGAACAATTGTGTTGGAATTATATAAGCATGTAAAATAAGATATGCAAAATAAGGTATAGGTTTAAACTATTAGGTTTTTGTTGATTTACAGTTAACTATATAAATCCCAATGTAATGCAATACAAATAAAGTGTGCACAGAAAGTTTCACCCGGAATACACGATAAGACTATTAAACACAAAGATTAACACAAAAGCTTCGTAAAATGTAGACAACAATGTAAATAGTGTGTAAATGCATAGAACAAATAAAGGCGTTTTGAAAAAAAAAAGTAAAATAATTTTTTTTAAATGCCTTGCCTTGGAAATTTACGAAGATACAGTAAAAATAAAAAGTATTTTGGGACCATTTTATGTATTGTACTGTTTTATTTTTTTCTGAACTTTTGAATGTACACAAAAATAAACCATAGTAATATTATTTGCAGCGTGTTGATTATTTTGTTTGTTTATTAATTTTTTTTTTTGTAAAAAATCGATGTATTATTATATATTCTGGGATATAGCAGACTATAATGTTCTGGCATATTTTACACAAATATACTGTAGCTCCACAATGTACTCTTTTATTCTTTAAATGTTTTTTTGGAACTAAAACGTTAAACTATAATTATTATAATAATTATAGTTAATATGAGGACATGAGATGGAAAATCAGCAGTCATATATGCTTAATTAGAAGACCAAACCGGGTCTTTAGTTTCTATTGAGTAAACTCAGATTGAGATTAACATGACATGTCAAATGATGGTAATCTGACAATCTCGTTAATTGCTATTTAATTATTATAACTAGGACCATGAAGATAACATATTTCCTCTGATTGGCCTTGGTGATTCAACAATCTCTTAAAATAATCCTTGCAGGTTCTCCTCATCCCACTCATCATCACCAACCCTTACAGAGCTGATATATTGTTATACTTATATTTAATCGTCAAAGTCGAAGAATAAATAATTTATTCAACTTCACTAAAACCTGTTTCTAACCAAGTCAGGGCCGATTTGACAAAGCTGAGCTTATTCGAAATATTTTTTCAATAATATTTTATTGGATAAAAGAACGACAACTCTAAAAAAAAAAACCATCGAAGAGCTCACCCGATTGGAAAACCTTCAGTGATAAAATATGAAGATGACTGCGGAGTTGGTTGCGAGTGAACTGTAGCACAATGCCCTGACCCAGTTTCGTCTGAAACGTTAGCTAAAATACCCGAAGCCATAACGCCTCTCTCTTCTATGTGAAGTTTTTAACATTTAAATATGAATGAGGAATACCACTGCAGATAAATCCGACTCATGAGTTTTGTTGCTAATGGCAAAAGTTTCGCAACTGTAAACACTTAAGTAAAATATGGTGTGTAAGATCAATGAAAAGTTTAAGTTTTAACATTATGGTATTAGCTTCGCCTGTAAATATGTTTGTAACGGAATCTCTGAACTCGATTTTCGGCCACTTCAAAATATTGAATTGAATCGCAATGATGAATAATCGAAAAATCGAAATAGAAACTTGAGGAATACTTCTCAACGGCCATGAAAATACTATAATTTAGTGAGTATGTCTCATTATCCTATAGTAATTATAGGATCGATTATAAAAATATTATCGTATTAATATTATAGTAATTATAGGATCGATTTTACAAATATTGTATAATCGAAAAATCTAATTAGAAACTTTGGATACTTCTCAAGGACCATGCAAATACTATAATTTAGTGAGTATGTCTCATTATCTTGACCAAATACAGGATTAGCGATTTTTCATATCCTAATACATGACAGTATCTTGTGCTAAGTACTAAGATATATATAGATATACATGGCTTAATATTCGAGAAAAGCATATGACTACTGGCAGGATCAACTGAGGAGTTACGTATATTTTGCAACAAAAATATAACCGTTTTAAATAAAAAACTAAATCCACGCTTTTTACTAGTTACAAAGAGTACATCATGTTCTACTTTTTATAAGAACTAAAAAGTAGAAAATGTATACTATTTTTAAAAAACTGAAGAAAAACGTTTATAGCCAGCCGAACTAAAAAGTATAGAATAAATAATCATTTAAAAAACTAAAAACTAAGGCTTATTTTTAAAAATTTTAAACTTAATAAAAATTAGTTTCGACATTATAGTTTTTCTATTAAATCCTATTTTTTAACTTTTTTAACTATTATTTTTAGTTATTTTTATTTTGAAGAGAAAAGATTTGACCAGGCCGGGATTCGAACCCGGGTTTCTGCATTCTCTAGCGCAGTGCTTTAACCAGCTGACCCACCTGGCTCGTAACATGGCCAGACAAATCCATTCTGTTCACCGATCCTATTAATAATAATAATAATAATAATCACCATCATAAGAATAATAAATAAAAAGGTGAAGTTGGCACCAATTAGTGTTTATAATCTGATATTCTTGATTTAATTAATTTAACAATAATAACCCTATGCTTAATTAATAGCATTGTTATGGCTGATTATGTTCAGTGTTATAAATATATTGATAAAATTATTAATTATAATGTGTTAATTAGAATTTCTTATCCTCATTTCTCATTTATATGTTATTTTTGGCACAGCGAGTATGTATATTTATATATACAATCTATATATTTTTGAGTAACAGTCTAAACAATAACATTTGACGATATCCATAGTGAATTAATAAACCAAGGAAATAAGAACATCTTAATATGAGCAAGGTTAAAGAAGTTAGTTCAAGGTGTTGTCTTTCCGGGCAAATGGAGGCCGGGAAGCGAATAAGGGGAAAATTATACACAATCTTTAAAATCTTCCTGGATCCGTCAAAGATGACGTTCTGTTCCTAATTCATCATAAAAACTCATGGAGGTCATCTTATTAAGAATTAATTCCTTTTGACATTGCCATCTTTGGTGATTTGCTAGGAGCAAGTGAACCAAGGTAAAATTGGGTATTATTCACATTGAATGTTTCATAGCCCCGGTTTGCCTGAAACGAGTTGTATATATATATATATATATATATATATATATAAAGCCCACAAAACTTGTTCGTTGAAGTTACGACAGGAACTCCCACTCACCCCGCTATCACTCAGACAAGTCGCTTAAACAGAAGAGAACCATTGCTTGATAATATCATGCTGAAGTTTTTATAGCCGATGAATCTTGCGAGAGAGAGGAATTACAGACCATAACGGAGGAAATGGTCTCGTGTATACGCACTACAAGCTGGTACTTTCAATGCTTAATGCTAGAATATCTGCGAAATATAACTTCAATGGCAGCAGCAGCATATCAGAACATGACAGAAAATGGAAATGCAATGTGTAATGAATTTATGAAAATGAGTCGCATTGCGTTTTTCTCATTGTTGTAAAAAGCGTATAATTCTAATCTCTTTACTTCTGATAAATTTGACAATGCAAGAAAACAATAGTTATATAGCTTTTCCTTGCTGAAAAAAAATTATGAATTCTAGTAAAATTCCTTGGAGGCTTAATAGACCGGTAAAACTAAAAATATTTTGATAGATATCTATTATGAAATAATTTCTATTTATAGAAATTAGTTCATGGACGAAAAAATGATATACAGCCAATGATACATGAAGTGATTACTGTATTTGTGAAAGAAGCAGACAAGGTTGCTTTTAAAGGATTTCATAATTTATACAAAATCTCTAGTATAAACATTAAGGTTATTGCAAGTACAGTTTATATTACTTTTAATGAGATAATTTATTCTGTCTATTATCGAATATTTCTAGAAATAATATTTATTACCAAAATTAAAGTTCAATCTTCGACAAAGACAACAGAAAATAAGTTGTCCTTTAGCCGCGGTAGTTCAAATTGATTTTATAGCGGATGTACAACCTTTATGGGTCATTCTATTAAAAATATTAAAAAATCTGGTTTGTATTTAGAAATCGGGGTTTATGACAGCATATTGGAAAAATATCTTTTGGGTTATTATACCAGAAGTTAGCTTTCATAATATTAATTATTTTATATATATAATATGTTATAAACTATAAAATTCTGACTCCATCGCGTGCTCTAGGACTTGTATAAGTAACACTGACTGTTAAGCTGTCAAAACCATTAAGTTGTGGAAACGAACGGTTTCTGAAAAAAATCGTGATGCGAAGAAATGAGTAAATAGTGATTTAAATAAATCGCATTTTCCCTAATTTTGTATATCAACTTTTTTTTATTTTTTAAATACACCTAAACCTAAGCAAAAAGGTTGGCAAGCCCTACCATCCAAAACCAAATTTCTAACAATGTTGAAAAATACCCATATCGGCATACTGTCACTGTGCCTTTGTTATTTCACGCTCCCTCACATCCTTATAAACACAAAAAGGAACATACATCTTAGTGAATTTCTACTGCTATTTTCAAACATTTTTTTTTTTTTGCATATCTTTCGTCGAATATGGTTTGGTATAAATGTCCAGATTCCTAAATCAAGACCTGAATGGTAAAGAACAAATAAGTAGAAACATCTCTCACCACGGAGTAAAAATGAAAACTCTATCTCATTAAAAATTTCTTTTATGATACTGAAAGATTAAAATCAATTAATATCATGACTCATCCTCCTTCTAAAAGATATCTATATAAAGGTTATACATTAATATTATTCCCTACCATGAAATTAAGTCCTCGGTCACCGAGTTCTCAATTTTATTATTTGATCCCATTTGCGAATAGAGGCTTCAACTGTTGGTGTCTTCCAGATGATCATTCCAGATCATAATAATAATCTACTAACTATGTCTTGCTTCAATGTAATATATAAATAAGGTTCCATACGTTTTATTTGTTACCAAATAAAATTTTATCACAAATAAATACAATATTAACCCTTTTTCAAAAAAATATGCGACATTTTAAAATATGCGATAATACTCATATAAATCAAAAAATGATTACTACAAATTAATACTTATAAATACTTATATGTGGTTTTAACATTATTAAATAGTAACAATGACAGTCAATAGAGATTTTTTTTTAATTTATTAATTTAAATTCATAACTGCTTAATAATAATACATCGAGTAAATAGAACTAAAGAGTATGAAAAAAATAATAAACTAGATTATGTTTATATGAATAGTTATATAATATTTATATACAACAATTAGTGTAAATTCCAATAACATACCAAGCATTATCGCAATTATCATTATAGCATAGCTTAAGAAACGTCACTTCATGCTTCGCCTCGATCAGTTTCGGAGGCTTAGCATCTGTTGGATTGATTGGATTGCGATATAAATTGGAGGAATTTAGGGCTGATAGAATTCCACCGGCTCCTTTCTACTCCGACCACTCCAAATAGGATTTCCAATTCGCGTTTGTTCCATTTAGTGTGAAGTGATTCACTTTACATACGTTTCCCACTAACATCGTATGAGAAATACTGTTCCGCAGTAGAGTGCAACAAGTTTCGAATGTTTATTCGTTTCTCTTTTAATATTTTCCAAAAATACAATTTATCCTGAGCTTTATTATGGAAAGAGAATGTAATTATGGGAAATGTGCAATACTTCCGTGATCATTTCATTTAGAAATGAAAGTTTCAACAAACATATATCACACATATTTCGAATTGTTAGTTTAAACTTTTATTTATTTATAAAATAGTTGCCGAAAACAACACATTACCCATAATTGCATCCTCTTTTTCATACTAAATCTCACGATAACTTGCATTTTTATTTAGAATATTGAAAATGAAACAAATAAAAAGTTAAAACTTATTGTAACTCAACTCGAAGTGACAATCTGCGAATCAGATACCATATTTTTTTAGTGAACCTTATCAAACTGGAAAACATTTTTATTATGCTGAAGACGTATCATGAAATTTGCAATTATTATCTACACAAGGTAAGCTTGACTGAAGGTTCGGAAAGTGAATAATATAGTCGTAACAAGATATCTAACCGAAATAAGAGAAATGATGCTCAAAGATCTTTCTTATGAAAACAAAACTCTACCACTACAACCCATTGGGGTTCAGGGGTTCATACATAGTAGGGGCAATGCACTGTTTCTTGGAATACGGTTGTGCAGGGAGGTGATTTGTCCTTGCCTACGCTCAACCGCCAAATTGTTCCCCTTTATTTTAGGTACCCACTTTATAGAGGCCCTCTTGAGGGTCGTTGACCCTATAATATCCAACTCCGGCCGCTAACAGATTAAATAAAAGCCTGCTAGCGAGCGGGATTTGAACCCAGGACCTTCGGCAAGGCAACTCAGCGCTCTTCGACTGAGCCACTCTGCTCCCCTTTTTTATAATGAAATATTAAAATTATCAGACCGTGAAGAAATTCGTAACACTCGTAAATATTTGAAAACTATAAACAAAAATATATAACAACAGATATGCTCAATTTAATAAATAATAGTTGCAACACAACTATAGGACATACTGATAGAAAGAACATTCATGTAATTGAATTATGGCTCTCTGGAATATACGAGTGCTACCCATATTGAAGGGGAAAACGCAAAATTCACTTAAAACATAATGAGGATGAGTAAAAATAAGTGGCGATCATAGGATATTACCAATAAGAACAGTACTTGGTCATTTACTATGCACGAGAACATTTAACATCTTGAACTGATATACTAAATCTAGCTGCAGACATAAAGATGGAATAGAGGTGTGTGAAGATCCGACATCTGCGTCTAAAAGTCTTAGTGCGAGGCTTTGTAACTTGTTGCTCTGAGCTGCCAACTATAGGACACCTGTTAGCCAACACTCGGCTCTCTGTTAAATTTTAATTACAGTCGAGTAATTGATGATGAGTTATTCCTAGCGTTAGTTTAAAACGAATGATTATTACAAGTGCCATTATTAATTAATTATTAATCTGTCTTTGTTTAATAGTGATAGTTTGAGCTCCTGAAATTGAATTAAACCATTAAGTTAAAACGTTAAACAAAAAGATCTAAGTCTAAATTTTAAGATGACCTTAATAGAAGCCCAACATGCTATTTTAATGTTTGTACTAGCTTTCGTCCACGGCTTCGCTCGTGAGGAATTTGGTCTGCAAAATAATGTTTCGTGACAGATCATTTTAAATAAATAATTAATTTTTTTTTAACTTTAAGTTACTCGCACAATCGAAATTTCAGATGTCTAACTTTAAAACTGACGGATTCCTTACAATCTTTGAACCAATATTAAGGAGGAAATCCTTGGGGGTGGAATTGTCCAAAATCCTATCTTAATGCTTATTTAAGCAAAACAAAGAACCTATCTGCGAATTTCAAGATGCTATGTTCAGTGTTTTCTGCTGTACGTTGACCGCTGGGCGTGTTAGTCAATCAGGTTACAGCTTTATATAAACTTCGCCTGTGTGGTGTCGATAAAAAGTAGCCTATCTCCTTCCCCAGTCTTGAGATTATCCATATTAAATTTCATTACAGACGGATCAGCACAGCCGTGAAACATAAATTGATACTGATTAACAAACAGGACGGACAGAAGTTTAGTGTTGTCCGTGTCAGTAAAGGATCAGTATGTAATTTTATTGAAAAGGATTACTTAGTATAACGGTGTCACTTGTCATACGGCAGCAGCCAGAAGTGAACTTCTTTTTTTTTCTTTTCTTCTTAGCCCCTTTGGGTTTGAAGGTTGCTAAGTAAGATTTAGGATAGGATGGAGAGGATCTCTTGTACTGTACGTTTTAAATTTTACGAGAAGGGTGAGAAATGGAAAGGGATTAGTTTATTTATTTATATTTATATAAATATAGATTTCGGATGCCTACGTCATACAAAGAACACACCCTCAAAGTTTCAGGTATCTACGATCAGCTGTTTAGGCTCTCCGTTGATAACTCAGTCATTCAGGACAAAGCATTTTATACGTATAAATGCTCATAATAGAAATGCTTAGAATAATGTAACTATATACTTTATGCAATACATTATTAATAATTACTTAATGGTATATAAAAGCTGAAATATTTGAAAGTGCATATTTGAAATAGACTTATACCTATTTGGGTCTAAAAAATCTTTTATTCTTTCATAATGGTTTTAATGATTATTATTTCATAATAAAATTAAAAAGGTGTATAGGATATAAAACGTCACTAAGTGCTAAGTGATAAAAACATTTGTCCGTTTGCCTATATTTTTAACGTAATTCAAATCGAAACTTTAAGATATTGGGAGAACAAAAAATTGGACTTATACGACTTTTAAATAGAACAGCTCGTATCCACTATTAAATATTTTAAAAATAAATTAATGAAGTATGGTAAATGTATACTGAATTTGGTATTAGTTCCGCAGGTTGTCGTTTAGAGTTATGCCACGACAAATTTTTATTTTCGAGAATATTAAAAAGTAAACGAATGAAAAGTTAAAACTTGTTGTGACTTCACCTCAAAGCGACAACCTGCCAGACTGATAGATTGAATATAACTGATATCAATTAATTATAAACGTGATACGTATACTTAATTCGATTTAATTATAACTATTATACTAATCAAAGGGGTATAATTTATCGCCGTTCAGAAGAAATCCGGATTTCCTGATGAAAGGCGTATTCTCTGATGATCCAGTAATCATTATTAGAGCAAGTAATAAATACTCACGCAAGTGTTGCAGTGAAGAAACAGTCAAGTGAAAGCTTGTGAGCACGAACTTAATAGTGAATGCCAGAGGAAAAAAAAAGAAAAATAATTCTCGATCGAACGTAATTGGTTAAAGGTTATTTATTGGATAGTACAAGAACATTGTAATATAACGATTCTTAATTATTTTTAATTTATTAATTTGAATACATTTGATTAAAAAAACGCTAGGAATGCACGCCAAATGCAAATTTTATTCCTTACTATCACGCATGGTTTTCGACTTCTGATTTTTAACTAAGGGTTCCAGATGTTCGATACCACAACCAAGATATTGAACTACATTTCCAAGAGGAACAGAGGCATGAAGATAATTTTACGACACTGGGTTAATTCTTACAAGGACTCTCATCGAGTTGCCTTTTGTGCCGTGACCTCTCAGATATCGATTCATCTAAATTTAGTACCAAATCGTCAAGTTGTTTATAAATCATCCCGTATTGTTAACATCATTACAGTTGTTTGTAATCATTAAGGTGTTTACAAAGTAAACTCTGAAGGGATCTTCTTTTTTTTTTTTGCAAAATGCTCAATTTAAATAGGATTCTATACCCTTATTAAAATAACCTTAAGTAATTAGGGTTCAATTAGGAAAACTAACCTTTACTCATTACATGGATAAGTAAAGCGTCTATTTATAGCACGGAAAGGATTAGTCAGAGTAATGACTACTGAATATAGTTTGTTATAATTAGGATTTGGGTAATTATTCCCCAGGTTGTCGCTTCGAGTTGAGTCACAACAAGTTTTAACTTTTCATTTGTTTCTCTTTTAATATTTTCCAAAAATACTAGTTAACATGAGCTTTATTATGAAAAAGATCATGGAATTATGGTATACATGGTATGAATGTGAGGAATTATTATATTTTTAGACTTTCTTTTTATTATCATTTTCGCAAATATTTATTTTGTTTTGATTATCCGCATGTATATATTATTGTTTTAATTTATTTTATTTTTTTTATTTATGTTTTAAATTATATATTTTATTGTATGATTGTATCGCTACTTAGCGCTATTACTTATTGCCTAAAAGTGGCAGGTTGTAATAATTTTTCAATAAAATATACATCAAAAAATTATGGGATAATCTAATATATGTATATATATACACTCCAATCATTTCATCTGGAAATGAACGTTTCAACAAATATATATCACTATACTTCGAAACTTTAGCTGATACTTTTACTTCTTGATGAAGTGATTACCGAAGATTACACATTTCCCATAATTAGATTCTCTTTTCCATACTAATAATCACGATAAGTTGTATTTTTGGAAAATATTAAAAACGAAACGAATTAACAGTTAAAACTTGTTGTAACTCAACTCGAAGTGACAACTTGGAATGGATACGGTTGTATCTATCGGATAATTTGTACCCGATACTGAAAAGTAGGGGATACAAGAATCGGATACTGTCGAAATATACCGGGTACAGATACTCAATTTTTTATTTGGTGTGGGAGGTCCTACCAAGGTCACCCTACCTTTCTCTAGTAGTGGATACTGATCAGTTGGATACTTACTGGTTGTATTCACTACTTAGTATCCACAACGATTGGCGTATCAGTATTCACAAATATATTCACTACCTCATGCTATTTATTACTATAACATACGAATTAAAACTAGGATACTTTTTTCCATCTACTTTGTAAATCAAATTGTAGGATTTAATTTACCATAGCATATGGTTCTTAAACATTTTATATATATATATATATATATATATATATATATATATATATATATATATATATATTTGTACATATTTAAATAAATAAATTTTAAAGAAGATAATTATTTTCACAAAATTAAAAACCAGCACCGGAATATGACGAGTATTATAACTCCTGTAGCGTTTAAAGACTTTAGCCTGCAGCGGCGGAGAGACAAATTTTGTATTACAATCCAAATTCTACGTGTCTTGGAACGTGAATAGCAAAAGTTTGAGGTAGGGTTAACAACTATTTTTTTGTGTTCAATTTCATAGCTTTCAAAAAATAATTAACCAATAAAAAACATGATTTTAATCATTTAATGCCTTGTGCAGGTTACTATTTCGGCGAATAACTCTTTTTCCTTTAAAATTGATTAAAAAAACTGATGCCCCAAGAAAGGCTTCTGTGTAGCGTATTAGAAGAGTAAGAGTCAGGATAGCTGTGTTCAACTAGAATTATTATTATTGGATTATTATTTTATCTACTAAATTGGAATCTACATGTCCTACTGGGGACTCACCGAGCCTCTATAAAGTGGCTACCCTTAATTGGAGGAAACCTTGCTGTTGAGCTTGATCTCGGACTAATCACGCCATGCACAACAACTGCCCTAGAAAACTAAAGTCTCTACCATGTATCGAACTCATCATTCATCATGGGCTGCAAAGCCACAGTTTTTTTTTTATATCTATCTCATTGCCACTTGACAAGGCGATTTAATGGAACAATGAAGGTTGCGAACCTTATATAACCAGTGAAACTAAAATTGCATATTTATTTTTTATCTTTTATAAATCATGCAAGGTCGTCGCATCGAATTGAAAGTTGAAAGAGTATAACTTCAAACAATTGAAAAATTATTTTTTAGTTTAATACTTCAGTTTAAATAATACCTCAAGGTATATCCTATAAGTTACTAATATATTCTAGCATAAAGCCAAATAAATAATAGTCAGTGTTCATGCGAAGGTCGAAATTTGTAACATTACTCCGGAATGAAAAAAAATCCCTAGAGTACAGACTTAAAACGAACTGAAAGTGGTGCCAATTCGACTTCATAACACTTAATTAGCTTTAAAATAATTTTTTTAATGAGTCATAAAACGGGATAATGAATATAACATATTTCGTTCAAGAGAACCATTTTATTTTATTTCAGTCGTTTTTACTTTTTAACGCGCATTGAAGAAAGGATCGTAATCACGAAATGTTTGTTCTTTTATTCTTGAGAGTACGAAGGGTATTTTCCAACAATGTTTAAATGATTTTTTTGTTAATTTTGATGTTTATTGTTGCTATTAAATACTATGTTATAGCAATAAACAAAATGTTGATAACAACGCCTCAATATATCCCATGTATAGGAAGTAGGCGAAACAAGGACAAAATGAGAACACATTACCTTCACATTCAGAGGTCGTACCCACTTCCGACCATTCTCTCTGTTTATACTTCTTAATTCTTCATTCTTATATTCGCTTTGTAATATTTAATACCCACACACAAATGTATTATTTGTTTATTATTATTATGTATTTCTTTATCTAATAGAGTAGACCTAAACTCAACTTATCTATACCTACTCAGGAAAAGCAATAAGGTAAATCTGTACCACTACAACCCATGAAGGGTCTTGGTTTCAGTACATGGTAGAGACTGTACTGTTTCAAGGACAACATTTGTGCAGGGAGTTGATTGGTCCAAGGTCATGCTCTACCGCCATCTTTTCCCCCAATTATAGACGATGGGAGAGCCCCAGGAGAGTCTCCAGATCCCAAAGGCTCCATCCCTGGCGGTTTAGATTTAAAAATATATCTGCCACAACCGGATTCGAACCCGTAACCCTCATAGCAACTCATAGCTCTATCAGTGGCTCTGCCCACTGAGCCACCCCGCTTCAAAAGCTTATTAATCAATCAAGTAAATAATTGAAATACATATGTTAAATGACAAGTCTGTTGAGGAGTGACAATATTGAATTTTGTGTATTTTTTTTCATTAGGTGTTGTATTACCTATTTACTTATTAGTCAATTTTACAAATATTTTATTAATGGAATAAGTATTGCATTTCATACATTATATACAATGTTTATAAAAATTATTAAAGCCACTTTATTCTTGTTAAGCATAACAAATACTCTTGTGAACTAGTCTTATTCCTAGTAAAATAAAAGCAACCAAATTTTATTACAATTTTAATAGTTTTAATAGTAATTTTAATAGTACAAAATTAATCAGGGATCCGAAACATGAAAATATCCCTGGAAATAACGATTTTATGGTAGCGACGTCAGGTAGATTCCAGCATAGCAACTGTCCTAATTGGAGAAACTGTTCAATTGAGATGAGTGAAGAGTGAAAAAGTTTCAACATTTTCAAAATATTATTTCAACAATTCTGACCGGATTTTCCATTATTTGCTCAGTTTATTTGGGAATTTTAAAAAAAAAAAGCTATGGGAATCTTTTTTAAATTTGAACCTATTGAGAAAAAAAACATTTTTAATTTGCACTTTCGCAATACGAAGTGGATTTCCAAATATCTGATTAAACATGACTAATTGCGTTTTAAATTAATCGTTGAGGTACACCCCTCCCCCCCCCCCCCACATGGCGCCTTTCCTGCCAGTAACCAATTAAAGATTCATTATATAACGCTTATCGCCATGTGCTTCTTTTCAGGTTTAAAATAGAATGATGTTATATAACAAGTTTTATAACAGTTAAGGAATAACCGTGCTTGGGCTTCAGCTACTTAACGATCGCGGTGACCTCCACGTGCCCTTAAGCAAGGTGCGGGTTATTCCATTTGCTCAGATGCCACAGAAGACGTGGCATGAATAAATACTTGACTTTAATTATTCGAAAATATGAGGTATTCTGGTGGAATTCTGTTATTCAACTGCCATAGCCGTTAACAACGGTTTCATCCAAGGAATCTTGATGATCATTATGACGATGCTAATCCAAAAAACGTAGCAGGTTTTCATTTACCAACAACACTAAATAAAGCTGGGATTGAACATCCCACAGCTTAAGTGCGTCCACCACTTAACGCTTTGGACACTCAATAAGTGAAAATAACATTTGTCCCATCTTCTCTAATTTTGGTCCGTTTAAAGTTTCTTTATGTTCTATATTTTTAGGTCTAGCTTTGTCGAAAATATAATTAATTCAATTCAATGGGAAGATTAATATTTATCAAAATATATAATTTAAAAAACTAGAAAATAGTGGTCGGTATAAAAGAAACGTTGTTTTTCCTGCGGTCTTCTATTACCGAAAAGATGGCTTATATACAATATTTTCTTACACTTGAGAAGGGGATAAAAGAAAAGTAAAGAGAAGTATCATGTAAAGATGATAATTAAAAAGGATCACTTCTGGATTATCAAATATATTCAAAATTAATTATAGTATTTTTATAGATCTAAAATTGTTAAACAAATTAAACAATTATTCCATTCAATTAAATTATCACTTACAGTTTATTAGCTCTAGCTGAAAACTAATAAGTTATCCTTGTTAGCATATCTATCAATCCGTATTCACATCAAATTCTCCGTAGCACATCTATCAAATTTTTTTTATTTTTTTTATTTAATTCAATGATATTTACAACTATAATGGTATTATATCAAGTAAATGTGCAAAAATGTAGAATATGACATGAAAACACTTGTGGAGAAACTACCCATCGATAGCACTCCAATAAAGTTCTATAGTAGATGATCTCGAGGCCATCTTCTTTTCAGACGCCTCGGAGGGTTATCAGGAATAGTATGGGAAGCAAGCTGAGAGACTAGCGGATTCAAGTGCGTATGGAGCTTGTTATGGAAGGATAGGTATCTAGTTTGGGCCAAATCAGTAACATATGGGATATTAAGATCATGATGGATGAGTTTGTTTGTGACATAATAAAGAGCATTGAGGATTTTACGAAGGATTTTGGATTGCAAGGATTGGATACGAGATGAATTGGATGGTTTAGTAGAGCCCCAGAGCTCAACTCCGTATGCCCAAATAGGTCTGATGACTGTCATGTAAATAAGTCTTTTGTAATTAATTGGTAGCTTAGAGCGTTTGTCCAGTAAGTGTTGAAGTAGGCGAAAACGTCGAGCAGTTTCTTGTCTTTTCAGTCTTGTATGAGGATTCCAAGTGAGACGTTTATCCAGATGGAGTCCTAGGTAACGTATCTGTTCGACAGGGTTCAGTGGTATATTATTAAACGATACAGTAGGACAGGAATTCGTAGGTTTACGACGAAGGGTGAAGGTAATTTGTTGGGATTTGTTAGGATTTATTTTAATCCTCCAATTTTGACACCATTCTTGTAGGTGTGAGATATGGGATTGAAGAGATTGGGATGCAACAAATGGATCCTTATTAACTGATAACACACATGTGTATCAGCGTAAGTAGTGAGGACAGTGCTTGGATGGGTTGGGATGTCAGCTGTATATATCGTGTATAGGATGGGCCCCAGGATACTACCTTGAGGAACACCGGCAGACTGGGTGAAGAGGGAAGAGTAGGAACAATTATGGTTTACTTTAAAGGTTCTATTACTGAGGTAGGAACTGATAATAAGGGAGTAAGTTGAAGGTAAGAATTTACGGAGTTTGTACAGCAGTCCTGGATGCCAGACTCGATCAAAAGCCTGCTCTACATCGAGAAAAGCTCCCGTGCAGTACATTCCGCGCTCTAATGCAGATGAGACAACGTCCACCACACGATGGCATTGCTGGATGGTCTATCAAATTTAAAAATAGTTTAATTATTTTTTTCAATACTTGTTAGTATGAATATTTAGAACTCTATATTTTCTAGATTTTTTTCTCGAAGTATCCTGTTGGTACTAGTAAGGTTGGAGGTGCTATTTCGGTATAACTGTTGCACAAGCTAATTATAAACAGGGGATTCAACCTTCACTTAAATGATAAAAGAAGAATTTTTCTTTCCTTGGCGATACTTCCTCTCACTATCCAGTTATATAACCAAAGTACATATGTAACAGAAAGTTACATTTCTTAGTTAAGTATGTACGCAATATAAGGAACTGATTTATTCAACAGCATAGGAAAGAACTCGCAACACGAAGGAACGAACAAGTAAATCACCTTTTTAATTTACCAATGAGCATTTTATTGGTTTAACATTGTCATTCATATATTAACGAAATGGATTTGGTATCTAAATAATTCTCCAAGAGTGGCTCCATGCTGAAAGCCACAAAAGGAGAGAGAGAAAGAAGAATTAAATAAGAAACGAAATGTTTGGTAGAACGAATTAAATAAATAAGATTGTTTATGTAAATTATCTGAAACTAAAATAATTCTTGAATATGCAAATTTTTCCATTTAATGCATTAATGTTACCCGCAGCAGTCATCCATACGTTCTTTGTTATAATGTTTGGTCCTTATTGTGTTTCAATCCCTGACACTCCATCTAAGGCAGGCAATCCAGATCATCATTCAGATATCATAATGAATAATTTATTTCTTTAGATTTATCCCTTTAATCCGCAACGGAACATCAATTAAACGCCTCTTCAGTAGTAATCCCATCTGACTCGAGAGTTCTGATTATTAAGAGTTGCTACAACACACTCGACCAGAGAATACATTACATTGTAAAAAAATGTTATGCATTCTGATTCAAGAACATCGTTTCGTAATTAAGCAAGGTAATGCAGGTATATCACTTAAACGCTATATGCAACAATGTAGCATTGGTAATGCTAGCAACCTACGTATAAGTTCAGCAAATATTTAAATCGGTATAAGCAAAATGCTCTTTAGGAATTGTGATTGATTCCAATAACAGAACTCTTGTTGATCCCTGTATAACAATATCATAATATAGTTCGAAAGTCTATGCTTTCATTTAGAAATCTATACATTGCAAGATGTTGTGTATTATACATAAACATATTCTCCATAGGTAATGAAATTTAATGAAATCAAAGACAGTGAAGCCATAAAAAGGTTAATTTACAAGAGAAGCAAAAAACTATTATGACAATAAAATGGAAGTTCCAAGTGAAAATTCTACCACCGTTCATAGAAAATAAAACACCCCTACTTTTGACTTACTTTCCTTTCTGTCATATTGGCATGACTAATTACTACCTTTTATAATAAGACTGAGAAAAAATTAATGACAGATAATTTTGACTAACTACCTTTTCCATAACTAACTACCACGCATCAATTTATCTCCAGAATGAGCAACTTGATATCTTCTTCCAAAAGTTAGTACTAAAATGTATTACGTGGGTTGTGTTACAGATATCAATACTGTTCCCTATTTTTTAACCTACTGAATATACCAGATATTCAAAATCAAATCAGACATTCGGATGATACTAGATGTCTTTACTAAAATGTGAAAGTACCGGGCGTTTTAACTCAAAATATACCTAAATATTTTTATTATTTTTTATTCATCGTTCATAACATTAATGAAAAATATGGAAATGTATAGCATACTCAAAATGCAATTTTGAGCATTGTAACTTATTTCATGGTGTTCGAAGTACTAATAATCAACCAATTTAGGCGAATTCCTAGTTTCAAAACGAATCGGTGACCTGAGGCCTGGACAAACACTCAGGTGTTTCCTTCGAAATCGATAGGCCTGACCCCAAATATAGGCTAGCTTAGAATGGACAAAGCCTAGAGAACGAATAACAATAAAGAATAGAAATATAAACAATAAAAAATAGTAAAGTAAAGACTCAAATAAACGAAAATATACTGACATAAACTTAGAACACGATAACTATTTTATATTTTTATAGTTTTTTGTTACTTATAACAAAAAAAGAGATGAAATAATACAAGTAGAAAGGTTTGGGTTCTAGAGGCTACGGCTTATCTATTGTCATAAGATAGTTATAATTTCATTTTATTTACTTTTTTAAATTATGGTTACTGTATGCTATGTTTAACCACTTAAATGGTTTTGTGTTTCAACATTACACGACTTAATTGATAAGTGTAATCAGTAATAAGCCACCTTGTACTATACAGGCAACTTATTTCTTAATAACCTACAACTGTTCAATTCAGGGCACCCTTTCACTTACCACCCACACTACTATGAAATAATGAAACGCGACACTACTTAAAGTAGTTATAATTTAAAATAAAAATTATAAATTGAATAAAATTATTGTTATCTAATGACGATAAGTCCTCTAGAACTGAACATTTTAAAATATGGTTCACTCAAACTGGTTAGTAAAATATGGTCGTGTACGCTTGTATTGTAGGGTAGTCTAGAGTCGAATATTATTATATATATATATATATATATATATATATATACATATATATATATATATATATATATATATATATATATATATATATATATATATATATATATATATATATTGGCCTACTAAGGACCGCGTCATTTCAACTGTATTTTTTCTTCTTGATGTTTGCCCTGTACTCCCTCATTTGTCGCCGGTTCTGCTCCTTTCTTTCTTCCGTCCGTTTCTTTCCCCTTTATTTATGAAAATATTACTATTATTACTTGTATTTTACACAAAAAAAAGTCGTTTTAATTATTTTAAATTTTACTAGCGGACACATCAGTCCTGTTCAATCTTTTTAAAAGCATTAATATAATAACCTTATAACATCAATAAATTTGATAGTATTAATATAATATTAGCATAATATTAAATTGTTTTTAATATTGTAATTATTGAAAACGGAATGGGAGGAGTATAAATTATTATTTTTTAAATTACCTATTGGATCGAATTGTGAATCTAAACCATTCTTGAATCTTGATTTTTATTGAACACATATAACATATTCATCAAAATCAGTCCAACGGTTTAGGAGGAGATCAGTGACATACACACGAACAGATGAATTTTATATACAAAAAGCTTCGGCGGTCCCAAAACCCATTGTCATATTGAAACGTTTAGGAGTATAAATTGATTTTAAAAAATTTCTATCGGTTCGAATTAGTCTAATGAATCTAAACCTTTCTCGAATCCGCTTGAACACACACAGAATATTCGTCAACATTTGTTTCAGTGACGTACACACAAAGATAATTTTTTTTTAAAGATAAGACAAAGATCTATTTTATTTGTTGATAAATTTAAAATATTCAACAACCAATTTAACACTTAGATTCATTTAGTTTTTGTTTAATACAATTTTTTGGACATAATACATCATTGCTTTACGTCACTGACATCGGCACTGGCCATGATGACACTTTCATCTTAAGCTTCCTACAATCCTAAAGGTGGTGTGGTAAGCCTGCTGCGGTTGTTGGTGACCTGCGTCGAGGCCATCCGGAGGGTCGGTGGTAACTGCTGTGGGCGTATGATTGGGTGGGTCACTGTTCCTTATGTCATAAGTCATTTCTGGAAGCTGTGCTGCAATCGGGAGATAAGGTGAAGCTTCGTTCTTCGTTGAAGCTTCACGTGAAACGTTCTAATCCGTAATTCTGCTGCGTGGTTATAGCTGGAAAACTGTTATGATGTCCTTCCTGCTCATCAGCGTCTTGTCTATATTTTAAAGAAATTTCCTAAAGACGCAGACACAGTCCGAAAACCTTTAAGATAATTTGTTTTATACAGACTATGTCGCTATTAACGAATATCAAAAACCATTACTAAGAATGGCCGCTCTTACTTCTGGGGATTATGAAGCTATCTGATTCGAATTGGAGCCCTTGCTTGGCGATAACGCTGGCCCGCGTCCAATATGGGAGGATCGCCGTGATTAAAATCAAGAAATCTAATTGTATAAATATTAAGAGAAGTCAGCATATGATAGTTCACTCTTGATCGTTGAGTATACAACAATATATTACGTCCACAGTCCCGAGGGGGTGAGCGATGCAGATCATAACGATCGACAGAAATATCTCTGGTTGGAATGTCCACTGAAAAAAAATCTAAATCTGATGGATTGTTCCGAAGAAACTGGCGACTTTCTTCTGGAGCCATCGCTGAATCCTTCCATCATTCGTCCTAAATGTGTTCTTCGAACAGAAGAAATATCAAATGTTGGTCATGTGCTCAATGGATAAAGTTTACCAATCTGTAGTCGCTATTTCGGGGTTTATTCTTGTATGCCATTCGATCAATGAAATCATGAATAACTACTGATAACTGAAGTGCTAATGATAATATTAAAATTCCTGGTGGATGATATACTACCACGTGTCTCTATGGGTACCTTTTGCTGAAAAACTGTTCCAATGGCGGTGTAGGAGGTATCACATGGAAAACTGATCTTAAGCTTTCTCCTTAGTGTGTCCAAGCACAAGTTTTTTTCTTATATCCGTTACACACATCTTAGTACAAAAATAACAGTCACATATACAGATTACAACCCCGAACACGTACATAATCATGTCTAATACTCTGATTATATAATTTTAATTACACTCATATATGCAATGGATATAATTAAAAAAGTGTGTACCGATCTATTGTTAATGCCATAAATAGATTATTGATGAGCTCCTGTTCTTGGCTCTTGATTCTTTGATCAATATGAAACACAACAACGTGACTGAGATAATAGCAGTAGGAGCGAAACCACAGATTATTTGTAAACACAAAACAATAGGTAACTCACGCTAATAATGCCATATAGAAATAACAAAAACTCCCGCACACAAATCAAAAACCAGTGTTTTTTCAGTGGTGAGTAATGACCAGGAATGAAATGGGTTGATATCTCTTTTCAGTTTTGTTCATCAAAACTGTATCAACTTCAGAGCTTCAGAGCTTGGCTGCCAGAAGGCACTTGTGCCACAGGTGTCCTAATGCTACTCCAAACTCACTAATAGTTTTTCCAAAAATATACTTTTTTTATTTATGTCACATTACAAATACTAATGTGAGAAACTACAAATAAAACTATTAAAAAATGTAGAGGAATTTATTATATATCTTGAAAAAAAATCAATATTAGGCATACCTTAATTTACAACACATAAGATTATTTACTCGAGACATTAGAAATGACGAATGAATTTTATTTAAGTACGTTAAAATATTTAGTGCAATGGGTTTTTTAGTGCTTATGGTCCTAAACAAACACTTACATGCCAAAGAAAACTATATTAGTTTTAATTTTTTGGAAATTTTTATATTTTCATGATAATTATGTGATGTAACTCAATCCTATTTTTTTCACGGTTGGTTTCATAATTGTACAAAGAAACACACAATAACAATAATCGTGACATTATATGCTTACGATTTCAAAGAGTTGTTATTTTCGAATAATATTTAATTGAACTATTTCGCAACATTTTCGGAAAGCAAAACTAATTAATTAGTTGATTGTGTCATGGTCCATTCATATCGCTACATTACATTACCAATGGGCAAGAAAGATTGTTGCGAAAAGTGCAAGGAAAACAGGTTGGTTACGCATTTCTACAAGGACAAGTTTCATAAAATAAAAACGGAAAAAGAAAAGTTCGATTTGAATAATTTGCTAATTATTTCGCAATCCTTTCTCGATAAGTCTTTGTTTACGATTCTGTCGCGTTAAAATAACTATGAATGGCTAGCGTTAATGTATTTTGTTCAAATTATATGTTAACTTATATTTCCTACAGTTATATTACAACTAATACGTAAGTATCCATGACGACACTGAGGTAAGTCAGGTTTGACAGTTCACCCTGAACCAACCAAGGATTACCGGTTGGCTTCTTATGACTCAAACTGCGCATGGAAAACATCGTATTAGCTCATTTACTTGCTGCCAATGTATTTTAAAAAATAATAAATAAATAAATTTGTTGTATTCAGAAAATATTATTATAAACATATCTGAGTAATTTTATACAAATACATCAGTTACATACATCTTTATTTTTATTGTTTTTATCCGTAATAAATTAACTACTTAAATAAATCGTAATCTTAACATTACGAAATTATTATTCATTAAAATAAGTAAGTCGAAAATAGACAACATTTAATAGATAAATAAATTATTATTCTGGTAATTCGTTTACTAGTTAAAATAACATAGGGTCAAAACTTTAACTTAACAAAACTTCAATGGAACTTTTCTTATAAAAATATATATGATCTTGAAACCCTCTTGTAAATTTAACTCTGAACTGAAGTAAAGTTCATATATACAAGAAACACATATAAACGATTAAGTTCCTGTCGTTTTTACTTACACACCAACTTGTATTTCCACATCCTCTTTATTTAGAAACCGAAAAGTTAAGTAAATTAACAGTATTCAGGGTAATTTTATATAAATAAATAGAAAGCCAATACATTGTATGCCGTATTATCATATCCATATTTATGTAGTCATGTTTTATGCAAATAAAAGTTTTTTCTTTCACTGTTCATATGGATAAATATTGTTTGTTTGTGATACTTTATTTTATACGAATTTATGAACGAAACATTTTGGCAATATGGAATGGATAACATTATTTTTTCGAATGAAATATTTTATGTCTCTATTAAATAACATTTCAAAATAATATTTTATAACTTAGCTAAAAATCTGGTATGTCAAATAAATATCATAACTTTTTTTTGCTGAAATGAAAAAAAAGGATAGAGGAAAATAATATTCTAAATGTAAAAAAACAAAGCATTTAAATGTAATAATCGAATAAAGCAACTTTTCTTTTAATATACTAACATAATTTTATTTTAAAATGTAAATAATCGCCTAACTGAAACTATTTTATTATTTACAAATGGAAATCAAAAACAAATCCATTTAGGTTTCAAAAGATTTAAAAAATTGAACTAGAGATTTGGTCGGCTATTAAAGTCTCCGCTCGTTTAGGATGGTCAATCCTGAAGAGTAAAAATTTATATTAAAAAAAAGCAAATAAAATTGATTTAATTTATTGTGACGGTAAAAGATAAGGTTACATTTTTTTTTCTATTCTTTTTTTCCGTCCTAGAAGAAAAAAAATAGTGGTGGAAATTTAAAGGTACCTGTATAAAAATGATTATAGAGGAATTTTTTCACTGCAATTAAGCACTCATCTATTACCCCGTCAACAGACACGGAATAAGATACTTAGACAAGAATTTAAACGTGCGCCGGAAAGTGATTCTATTTCGGTTGCTAGGTGGACGATGTTCTAAAAATACTCGCAACAAGTAAAGAAATGGCAGGGAGGAAGGCTGAGGTCAGTGAATTTTTATAACCGGTTTGGACAGACAATCTGCCTCTGCGGTCGTCCGTATTTGCCACCAACACGGAGCCAGCAGCTGCGCATATCTAATGATCCCCGATCAAGAAGGCCGATCGATCCCCGAGGACAGGGAGCAAGTCGGTTGACAGGGGGAGAGAAAGAAAACCGTCTACCAGGATTATCCAGATTATTGGTTAGGCGGGACTGACCTGCTTTGATCCGAAGATAGACGACACCAGAAGCGGAAGACTAGAAGAGAGGAAGAGGTTCGAACATGACCACGACCAGACACCAACTGCAGGACCAGCCTGCACCCCCACTATACCTGACGTCACGGTTTAGTCCTGAACGGCCAGGATAATCCTTGCCTTCCCACCAATCACTAGTCACCAGCTTTGCCTTCTCAGCTTTGATTGAAAAGGAATAAGATGGATGAGCTTTAACAAAAGGACCCTTTTCAAAAACATTTCTAAGATGTCTTCCTCTCAACTGCAACTTATAAATCATAAAATAAAAGTTTCTGAAGGATTGTAATTTTTTTTCTAATGTCGCTACTTTAAATGGAAATAAACCTCAGTTCAAGGACAAATACAATAGGGTAATTGAATAAGTATGAATATATTTGTTCCATTTATATGAATTTTTGGGGGAACACACCATGCTTGGTCACACAGTCTATCACTAATCTGCATTGATGGTATACAGCATATCATTAATTTATGGAATTAATTAGTTAATTGGCAAATTACTTGTTATAATTCTCTCCACAGGAATACTAGCAATGTGGAATACAGAAAATAAAATTTGGAAATAATCTAAAAATATTTAAAGAAGAAGAAGTAACATGTAACAGCAAGATTGCTTTGGAAATCTTTCCTTAAAGTTGTAACTACTTTTTTTACAAAAATATAACAACATGTACAATATAATTACATACAAAATGTAACAAGTTTTTTTACAAAAATATATCATCCCTATAATTTTCAAAAATTGTATAAGGACGAATTTGAGTTAATTAACTTAAAAATAAAATGTGTATATACACAAAATTTATGTTTTTCACTTATCAATCAAAAATAATCTCTCCTCGCCCAAATTTGTGTTTCAGGATTGGTTTAATTCAAAAATCAATAATATATTTGAATAAATTTTTCTCCAAGACTACAGGGGTGGACTGTTTTGAGATTTGGCACCACTGGAGGATTCTCGAAAATCAACATTACTACCCACCAGTTTGTTTCAAAATTGAAACTCGATAATTTGGAAATAAAAAGCGAAAATATGAAATGTTTTGTAAGCATTCTACCAATATCTTTAAATAAAGCACTTACTACTACTACTAGGGTATGCGTAACATGTCGTAATTGGATTAGTATAGAGAACTACATTCGACATTGTAAGGGGAACATAATTATGGAACTATCCATAAGGATTGTTAGTTCTGTAGCATGAGTTATCTACTATCTCACTCTAGCATAAATATATATATTAATGTGCCACCATCGTGGAAGAAGGACGTGCATAGCATTTTATGCTACGTACACCTTAGACTCACAAAAGGAATACTTAATAAAACAAATTGCTTTGCAGAGAAGACATTAATAAACCTCCTTTATTACATTAGTATTGATAATGCTCTCAAGGAGAGGTACTTTAATTTTTTTAAAACACCTTAACACAAGATTTGAGTTAGAAAAACCAATTCTGAAAAATTGATATTTTTTGAATTTTAAATTCTGCACCTAAATGTTACTTAATTCTTTTCAAGTATTAACTTTTTCATGTCAAAGATTTTTAATGAATCGGCATTTTCAATATTAATTTACTTTCACTCCATGAGATCCTTCCCTAACAATATTTTTTTGTAGTAATTTTCGAAAAGGGAATACATTGACTTTCAATAGGGTTCCCCCATATCTCCTCCGTTCTATGGAATGATTCAATTTGAATAAAACATTTACATGCCTGGTTCATTCCTTCTCCCTTTCAATTAAATTTTATACTTTCTTCTATTCATCAATATTAACAGTCCTCGAACAGCACCAACTGATGACATTTATTTTTTTAATTTTAATTAATTTATTGAATTTTACACCTGCATAATAATACATACAAGTAAATAGAATGAATATTACGTAATGGCATGAGTTATGGGAAAGTAGAGAAACTACCAACTAGAAGTACTCAAATAACAAATTGAACTCAGTTGGTCTCGAGGCCGGCTTCTTTTCAGACGCCTCGGAGGATTATCAGGAATTGAAGAGGTAGAGATTTGAAAATAGTGGGTTTGAGTGGGAATAAAGTTTATACCATTTGAGTTCGGGGGAAACCAGCAAAAATGGGACATTGAAGTCATTATGAATGATTTTATTCGTGACAAAGTATGGAGCATTAAGGTATTTTATATTGTAAGAATTGGATACGAGAGGAATTCAATGGCTTAGAGGAGCCACAAAGCTCTTCTTTGTACAATTATTCTGAGTCTTTTGTAAAATAATTAATAGGTAGCTTAGTGCACTTGCCTAGTGATTGTTGAAGTAGCCTCAAACGACAATTAATTTTTTTAATTTGAAGCATACTCAGGACCTTAAATAAATACTACTAATTCACATTCTAAAATTAATTCCGTTAGTATGTAATACTACTTCTGCTGATTTACCTGTAACCTATAAGTAATGCGTTGTAGTTTTGTATATTTAAATTGACGCCACATACAAGGATGTGTGGGTTCTGCAGCGAGTTCCTGGCTTAGTCTTCCCAGTGTTTGAAGGCTGAATTTTATTACATGGTACCACTTGGAAAAAACCACCTCCTACAAAAAAACAATTGTCAAAAATAAGAACATTTTTTAGAGATATTTTCTGGATAAAGATATTGTATACAATATTTCTTCAAATTAAGAATTATTATATATAACTAGGAAATTTAAGAAGACTTGAATACGCTATTAAATAAATAATATTTTCATTGTCAAAATCCTTCAATTATGGTATAGCTAAATAAAACATAAGATTTAAGTTTTAAAGTAAAATAAAATAATAAAGTAATGAAATAATGAAGCTTGAACTAATTAATATAGCTATCGAAAAAAAAAAATTATTCAAAAAGCGACAACAAAAATGTAATAGCATATTTATAAACCTGAAAGAACATGAATTCTTTAATATTTTAATAAGTTGAAAAAAAACAAATCAATGTATGTTAGCTAAGTTGGTAAAACTGTTTTCAAACTTAATCAGTAATATATTAAACAGTCCAAACATGATTTATACAAAAATGAGTAACCTCGGGATAAATTTTATTGCATTTTTATTTTCTGGAATGGTCCTGAAATGTATCAATAGATTGATATCCTGTTCTAATCCATGCCCTTAGGATTTTCTACAGTTGTAGATATTGAGTAAATCGATAAAACAAACTCTTAAAGAAATCACTATAAGTTAATGATATTAGGATCGATGGGTAAACTCCTCTGAGACCTAAACAGCAGAATCATGAGAAGGCTGATATTTTTCTGAGTTTCTACTCCATTTCTAAAGGGGCATAAACATTCCTTCCATTGCACAAAAATAACTGAACTCCCGGATCCTGTCATTTACCGTTTTTCTTTCTATTTTTTTTTTATTTTTAAAATGTCAACATAAATCTAACTCTGATAAAACATTTGATTTTAATGTTTCAAAACAGCTAACGTTTATTTCCTTTATGCATTGAATAAAAAATCATTGATAAACCATCCATCTACTTCCAAACACTTCCATGAATATGAAACAGGTATAAAAAACAACCGAAGAGTGGTTAGCTATAAAAATGTTAATGTGTACATAAAGAGGAAATGTTTTGCTCAATATCGCTAATAGAGCCGGGGAAAACCCCTTTCACACTTTCAGTCCAGGAAAATTTACACTACTGGTTATGCAAAAACGTGCTTATGATACTAAATTGTTTTAACACCACTTGTGACTAATGTGTTAACTATAGCAGTGTGGTTCAGAAAGTATCGATAAGCTTAATGATTTATAAGTTGTTCAGCTAACTTTAATTTAATAATTAATTCATAAAGATTATTTATAAATCCTATACTCAATAGGACACGTCTCAATTCGCGTCTGTTCCAGTATCCCCAGTTGGGTTTTTTTTTAAATTAATAACATGTAATAAATCTCAGCTTTCACACCCTGATAAGACGTTATTCATTGGATCATCTATCACATCCAATACTAGCCAGAGTGTAATTGGCAATTGAATTAAATAAATAATTAAATTAATATACCAGTAAACAAAGCCCGCTATATGTTATATTGATGGTCAAACTTGTAGACTAGATTTTCAGAACAGTAAACACAGTTTTATTTGGAGGAAGTCCAGAATCAGACAGATATAGGAATCTGAGTCGTAACAGCAAAAGTTAATCCCGAACTCAATAAACTTAGGTTCTTTGGGAAGTAAGACCCTCAAAGGCCCGTAGGACAAGTTTCATAAGAGTGGTAAGTTCATAACTTCGAGGTAATAGGAAATATAATAACAGGTGTCAAATACTTTTGTATGCAACCTACGTTTTAAGTTATATATAATTTTGTTATATTATCTATACATATAAAACAAAGTCCTCAGCCGCGTTTGTTCGCTGTTAAGTCAATAACTACTGCACGGATTTTCAACCGGTTTACACCAATAGATATTGTGATTCACCAGGTAGGTTTAGGTATATAATTTATCGAGGTTTTGTGTAAACGGGTTGAAATATAACGATAATTGTCGGAAATGTTTGGAAAAAGTATTGCCTCCTTGGAGGTTTCATCGAAGGCGCTGCCTAAAGCCTTTGTCATACAATGAAACAATGTATGGTGGAATATTCCTCTTTTATTGTTCTACAAAAAAGTCAGTGATAGCATATATCTATATTTTAAGGAAAGTTTACTATACCTATTTTATCTTCTAAAAAAATTGATCAAGAACAATGCGGTATTTGGAAAGCTATTTAGATGAGTGCAGTATTAATCTTTATCAACTTATACACTATAGTTACCTTCAGCATTTAATGCGCATTATTAGAATATTTTATGCCATATAATTTAAATAAGTATTTTAAGTGTTATCGCAAAAACTTAACGCGCAAGAAAATAAATTCGTTTATAAAGAAATATTTAGTTTTGTTTTTATGTTTATTATATCTACATAATAAAAAACATTAGACAGACAAAACAAGTGGGCAAAATATGTATTACTACATTATTAATATATTATTAATCTATATTGATATAGCTATATATTATTAATCTATATTAATATAGCTATATATTATTAATTTATTCACTTATATGAATTAATTTTCCAGCTCGAGTTTAATTACCCATAAAGAAAAGTTATAAAGACGGTTAATTTATATTGCGAGTCAAGAGTTGGAAGCAATAAAGCTTTAATGACGAAAGAGTGCGCTGCTCAGAATGGCGCTTTTTCTCTGAAAGAACATCCAAAGAGGGACCATTTATGAACTCTCCTCTATTAGTTTAACTGGTGCAGGCGAATAAGAAAATTGATCCCTTAAGTACACTGGCATCTATCATGTTTTAACTGGTTGAAGTGAAGTTCTCTCTAACGTCTTTCAAATAAATAAAATTAAGCAAAAAGTATCATAAATTATAAATAGTGAATAAAATACTGAAATAAAATACTAAAATACTGAAACAAATCCAACAAGTCGATGTTTCACATATTAAGTCCTATTCAGCAACCTTGCTCGAAGAAGGGTAAAATATGCTCCACCCTTCTTGGAGCAAGGCTGCTGTCTATTATTATATGCCTATTAGATGAGCCTGTTTGGACTGTTAGTGTGAGATGTGCTGCACTTTGTCTTCTTTGATGCGAATTTCTCTTGAGTCGTGATGATGTCTGGATAGGCGAAACAGCGACTGCTTGCATTTGTTTCGGTATTTTAGAGGCTTAAGTCCTTGTTGACAATAAATCTTCTAAATAAATGTTTTCATTACTACCAATATCGTTTACTATAGTGGAATTATTAAAAACATAAAATTATATTTACTGAAACTTTATGAGATGAGTGGTGGACCGAAGAATCTGTCTAAGAGTTTTAGTGCCACTAAAGAAGAAGATGAAGAAACAGATTAAATTTTATATTGGGAGATAAAAAGTTCTATTACTGAGCGTATGTACTCCATCATATTAGTGACTGACACGAATAAGTTCTATGATGCCCCTTAGTTTGGATTGGTGGGTCCTTGAAAAGAAATTTGTAATAGGCTTCAGCCAGAATGCTCGTGGACAGAATAAAATTGCTGAAATACTAAGGTTTATAATAATACAAATGCCATAATATAAATAAAAAATAAAATAAAATTATACCCAAAGGAATTGCTGAAAAAAAGCTGAACAGCAAAATGTGAATCGGCAGCCCTAGACAGCATTGGCGGAAGTAGTCTCCTTCACCTCGGGGAGCTGCGGGCTAGGTCCCAGTAGGGCAGCAGCAATGCGACGATATGAATATCGGGTCTAAGGAAAGAATCACGCTATTTTACACTTAGTTATACTTAAAATATATTTTTTAAAACGTAAAGCTTTCTATTACATCAACGCCTAAAAGGCAAAGGCCTTCAGTTTACTGTGATAAGTCCTCTCACAGTCGGGAATAGACCCTGAGGAATCCTGGGGCTCAACCAGCCTCTATAAAGTGGGAACTTTTAATTGAGGTCAAAAGCTGGCGGTTGAACGTGATCTCTGACAAATTAATAGGACCCTGCACAATCGTGGTCCTAGAAACAGTACAGCTTTTATCATGCACTGCACCCAAGACCTTCCATGGGTTGCAGTGGAACAATTTTTTTTTTTTTGCTAGACTATTGCTTTGGCTTACAATCACAAACCTTCCTTTGTAAAATCTTCGATGGCTAACAATTGGGGCCTAACCAGGTGAAAAATCCATTATTTTAAAAACATTCCTCCTCTTCAACCCTAGATAAATATGACAAAGCCTGAGAAGATTCTGCTTTATAATTCTAATTGGAGTGCCAGAAATAGGTAATTTCTCTCCTATTAAGACTCAGTTCATTCACAGATGAGAGCTGTAAGGCACTACGTTACTGTTCTGCTGGTTGTGAAATGTTTACTTGCCAACTTCTTACCTTTGCTAAATAATTATTTATTCTGTTATCAGCAAGGGATCGACTCCACGGGGTCAGGAGTCTCAATGAAGTAAGTACACTTAATTAAAGGGAGCTAAAGGTTGAGCGTGATCTCAGCCAAATGACTTCTTACCCGGTTGTAAATTTCAACAATTAAATTTTGTAAAAAAGTTTTGGACGAATTATATACTGGTTTTGTTTGTTTATTTTTCCCGTAAATTTTTAAATATAATTTGGCTCGTTTTATGTGAAATATCCGTTTTAATTATTTCTAAAATTCGAAATGGATTTAGTGGACTTATTTTGTTTAGTATGTGTGTATTTACAGATAGTGTTGAGCTTTAATTAATCCTTTCTTCTTTGTTAATATTTAGTATCAACACAATTGAACGAACATTGTTCAGTATGCCATTAAATATCATCATGGAAACAAGCGATAATTTGTTTTCATGAGTTTATACTTGAACAATCCTTAGCCCAAGCTCCAAATACATTACCACCGCGTTAGGGGAAGGGTAATGTAAAGAATCGATGCTTTGAGAAATTTGTAACAAGTAACAGCGATTAATTCGTAAATAATTGATTTCTCCTTTCTACCTAGAGGAAAAACCACCAAATCCATATCGTACTGTAGCTGTATTGAACCAATGCAACAAAAACTTATCGAAAAATAACCTGCATTGATTAATCAGAAGTGATCTAAACTGTTACACGACAACGCCAGATTTCTATCCGTTCACAAATTTGGACAACTTCCTTAAGGGTAAAATTTTTAAAAGTTATTAAATTAAAAAAACAAAAAACGCATTCAGACATTTTGAAATGTCAAATTATTGAAAATTTGATAACACGTTGGGAAAAATGTATGGAAAATGAGGGCAAATATTTTTAATAAAAATATTTTGTTTTCTTAAAGTTGTTTTACTGAATAACCTTTCCATTGAAAATGGACATTCTATATGAAACCACCCAATAGATTCTACAAACTACAAAATATATTCTCCGAAATATGAAGCAAATAATTATAATACAATACGTGAAGAAACTTACAATGTTCAATATTTTAAAAGATTCACAGGATTAAGTTTGGAATAACACTGGCTAAAGAAGTAATATTAAAAGTTTCCCAGTTAATTAATATGATAAAATTAAAAAGACTGAAGAACAATGAAAACTGTAGCTATGAAAAAAAATAATCGATACATGAATCAACAATACGTATACATTACGCATGCATTTTTTTTTAAAACGATACGTAACACCATCAAGCGCATTAAAGTAGTTATCCATTAGGCGATTGTAGCGTAGACATCGCTGTTATTGATCAATCAATGATCATTCCTTGGGTCATGTCCTTTACGCAACGCTATATCAAGGGAAACATTTTGGAGATTTCTTCCTTCGACGTAAGCAATAACGTAATAAAGAAAACAAAATCGTCATGGCCAGCACCAAATAAAATATTTTTTCAGAAGTAAATGATCAATAAACAATATCAGCTTGGTCTTATCCTAATTAAATTAAAATAGTAAAATAGCCCTGAGATGAACTTTAAAAATTTCTTTGGTTGTTTTTCTCTATATTAAACAATTAACTATCTGTTGGTAGTAATAAAAAAAGGGATAAATAGCAAAACGACGAAATAATGTATTAATTAACAAAGAAAGAATAGGATAAATATTTTCCTAAGTAAAAACAAAATTGTAAAAAATAAGAGCAGTTATATAGTTGAAGAATATACCGTTGGAAACCATTATGTGTTATATAAGATCATAGAAATTTAATGTATAACGTTTTGATTGATTTTTGTAGACCTTTGTGTTATTTACTTTGTAGACCTTTTTGTTATATTACTTATTAGAACTTGAAAGTTTCTATGGAAACTAAATGGACTTAAATTTGTTTTTAACTTTTTTTTTTTTATTATTTTAGGGATTTAATTTATAAATCGGAAGTAAATCGATTTTATTCATTTATCACTTAAAAATAAAAGGTAAAACCATTCTTATCATTAGGTAAAATATGATATAAGAAAACTATTTTAAATATTTTACCTTCATAAGATGTATAACGTAAAGATAGTCATAAAATAAATTAAATTCAACTATGTATGATATTCATAGTTCGCTATTGATTGTTAAAAACGAAACAATCATAATATTTCCTACATATTCAGTAATATAGCTATCATTAAACAAATATTAATAAAAACGGGAAGTGAGCAATTAATTCGGAAGAATGTTATCAAATAGGTCTAGATACAATATAATAGCTTCCGCCAGATAGAGGTAGCTGGTAGTTCCGTTATCCTAACCCCATTATAAAGGTAATAAAACTTAATCGAGGTTTTACAGCCTTTCGTTAGATAAATGGCAGAGATTCACAAAGCAAACACTATTTGCTTTTTAATTAAATATTCTAACACCAACAAACGATTATAGAACAAATTAAAAATATTCATAAACAAATAATAACATGTAATATTCAAAGAAAAATAACACCATCTGTTGTCGCTTCGAGTTTAGTTACAGGTTTTAACTGTTTATTCGTTTCATTTTTGATATTTAAAAAAAAAAAAAAGCTTTAGTATGGAAGAGGAAATGCGATAATGGGTAATGAGTATATATTTGGTAAACATTTCATCAAGAAATAAAAAAGTGTCAACTAACATTGCTGGAGGATCGAGGAAGAAGAAGAACATTGCGAAGTAAAGATAATATATGTTTGTTTAAACGTTCATTACCAGATGAAATGATTAACGAAGTATACACATTCCTATAATCTTTACCATACGGGAGGCGAGTAAACTGTTAAAACTTGTTGTAACTCAACTCGAAGCGACGACCTACGGAGCAGATACCCAGATGTCAAGTATAAATAATTATATGGATAAATCCTACTCTGAATTCATATAATCAAATCACGGCAGAGCGTTGCTCAGTTATATATGAGAGTTAGGTTACATATTAAAATGTTACAAAGCAGACTTAAAACGGTTAACATGAACTCGAATACTAATGCTCATGATAACTTGTATTTTTGGAAAATAGGGAATGAAAATTTAAACTTTGTTGAGACTCCACTTGAAGCGACATAACTACCAACTCGAAGCGGAATAATTACTAAAATAACTATATACTATAATAACTAAATCAGCAAAACAAGTTGCTTAAATATTAAATAGAAACATATTCCACGCCTCAGAATCGGGTGTTATTAGAAAATAGTACTATGTGTAACTTGTTACAAAGTAAATTGAAAGATAATCATCATGAAAAGTACTCAATACGTGGATATAAATACATACCATCGAATATATACTTATATGATTAAATTTAAATTACTGCCCTATTTTAAAACACACATTTCCTCTATTTATGATACGGATAGTGATGCTGTCGTCAGAGAAATCTAGGAATATAAACGTATAGCTTGAGCTAAATTGATCCACTTTATGAATTTTATATGTGTATATTAAAATTTATATGTGTGTGCGAGATTATACTTGGTACTTAGTAACTAAGTAAATAGCATACAACAATAAATTAGGATGCGTTCTAAAGCAAACTGATTTGCTTTGATAGCATACTTGTTAAATAAGTTTTTTTCTTTTATGTTTTGCCTTTTCACCCATCTCATCTGGTGGTCTGATATATTACGTATCTCCGTTTATCTTACCAGTCATAATTTCCTTAACTTCTTGTGTCTGGTGATCGTTCTCAGTTATCTGTCTCCTCCGCACGTGTAGTATCCAGCCCAATGCCAATTCCCAATGTAAAATATGTATTACAAAGTTTCCAGTTCTTGGGAGGGTTATTACAGCTTGACCCTTCTGCGTTCCTAGATTCCTTTGAGGCCAAATAATGTCTCTGATAGCCCGAAGAGACTGGCAACAGTCGCATTTTAAATTTAACTTAATGTAACCCAATTTTTAGATATTTTACACCGAAAAATATTTAAATGGATAATTTTCTACTGTCACTTTTTGGTCCGAAGCCCTAAGTAAAACAAATTTTTTTCAAAATTTTAACTCATAACATTTACTATAATTTTCCTCAAAAATCACCGAATTCGTTCTTTTTTTTCGTACTTGAAAATAGCACTTAAAGTGTTGAAATCTCAGTCCCTAACATGCCACATGACTTAAGTTGTCAGGTTTGGAATGCTTCAATTTCTTCCAAGTACATATTGTGTTCTATTCTAGAACGCCAAATACGAGTTATGTTGCCCTGTGTTTACTTGCCATTTTTGTGCAGCGATTAAACTCGAAATATATCAGCGCTAATATCAATAGATGACTTCTGGGAAAAGAACAAAAAGTCAATGCTGGCTTTGTATGAACAGATAATTTATTAAAAAACGAACAGACTCTGTTAAAACAGGCCGTTACAGAAGTCAACTACGAGATAATTCGTAAGACTTTTTTTTTTTTAAGACATTTTTTATGCTCTTTGATGATAACTATGTACTAGGATTAGGATTTTTTTTAAAATAATATAATGTCATTAAATCAAATTGTCATTTTAGGCTTGATTTCTGAAAATTGCCTTGGCAGTCAACGTGTTAATGGATATCTCACGGATTCGGCCTTACATATAAAGTTAAAAAAACAAGGTTGGTAACACTACCCCACCTTTTCATGAGATATCCCCTATTCATTACTATATTCTTTATTCGTTCTCTACATGTGACTGAATTGTGAATTATGTTGTCCTGTTGTTGGCGATCTCAAACCTCCAGAAATTTAGTTAAGTTTCCGTATAAATCTTGCTAATGGAAATTTGTCTTATATCTATTGATTGGTCCAAACTGTTCCTAAAAGAACCTCTTTCTCAATCTCACAGCATTGTACCTAGATGAAAATAACATCTAAAATCTATAGTGACAAAGGGAAATGAATGGTACTTCTTCAATATTTCATTTATTTTGACATGAGAAGTGCTGATGGTGGGAAATGTCTTACTAATGATAGAAACAAAGAGAGAAATAACATGATATTTATAAAAAAATGAATAATTCTTTGACTTTTAAAATTTTACTGCAATAGCACACGTTCATGTATGACGAGAGCACTTTACCAAACCATTTCTTGATGATACACTGTTTTTTCATAGCTCCTTGGCTATCCAATTATCATTCTTAAAAGTTCATCAAAATAAGCTTTTCTTGACAGCTCGGAAAAAAATTCATTTAATCCGCTGAAGTTAACACCTTTTACTTGACACCTTGCAGCTCATCATTAGATCCAATCAATCAAAGCCATCAAGATTATAGATTGGCAAGTTTCTGCGCTTTTTTTTAGACAATGAGTCTCCGCAATTAGTTTTCGATTTTACTTCACAGTATCCAGCTTAGATTAATAGCCTAAAGGAAGGCAGTATAGCTATATGTTAGGATAACACTACCACACGACTGACTCTTTTAATTAAATTTATAAATTAGAAGATCCTTCATCCAACTCCGAACCTTCGTCAGGCTTGGTCAGAAATGTCGGTTGTTACAGAATACATATTTTGTATTAATCGGTTAATAAATCTATCTCATTTGTCATGAAACCCTCTTTAAATCATAAGATTGTGAGGTGTTGCGATGGCAAGGTACGATAATGAGTTCGCTATTAATCCTAAAACTTGTTATTTAACGTTTGTGTTTTTAAAATGTCAATAGATATGTAAATTTGTCAAGTCCTTATGCAGGTCAGTAAATAAGTCTCTACTTTATATTTCTGTAGGTAATTTAATGTTTTGAGTTTTGTCTTTCATCTGTGTTGGGTAACATTTAGGCAATTTCGATCTTAAAATTTTAAAAGCATAAGGAAATTGTACGCTCTAAATTAATCTTTTCCTCAAGGTAGTATCCTTGGCCCAATCCTTTATACAGTTTATACAGCTGACATCCCAACTCATCCTAATACTATCCTTACCACGTATGCTGATGATAAATGTGTATTATCAGTCAACACCGATCCAGTTATAGTACCCCAAAGCCTCCAATCCCATATCACTGATCTCGAAGAATGGTGTCAAAACTGGAGAATTAAAATAAATTCTCAAAAATCGCATCAAATCAATTTTACCTTAAATTAAAAGTCGCAAACCAATGACTTCCCGCCCTTCAGTATCCTTTAATAAAATATACCACTTATGCCTGTAGAACAGATCCGATACTTAGGGTTACATCTCGACAAACGATTAACCTAGAATCCTCATACAATACTGAAAAGACAAGTAACCGCTCGACGTTTCAGGCTACATTAACTACTTACACTTACTAGACATACGCTCTAAGGCTCCTAATTAACTACAAAAGACTCATATACATGGCCATCATACGACCTATTTGGACTTACGGAGTAGAGCATTGGGGCTCCACTAAGCCATCGAATTCCTATCGTATCCAATCTTTACAATCCAAAATCCTTCGTAAAATCCTCAATTCCCCTTATTTTGTTAAGAATAAATTCACCCATAATGACCTCATTGTCCCATTTGTTGCTGATTTGGCCCGAACCTGCTATCTATCCTTTCATAACAAACTTTATTTCCACTCAAACCCTCTAGTTTCAAACCTAGCTTCCTCTTCGATTCCCGATAATCCTCCGAGGCGTCTGAAAAGAAGATGGCCACGTGACCTTCTTAGTTGAACATGCGATTTGAGTACTACCAGTAGGTAGTTTCTCTACTTGTCATTATATCATGTCATTGTGTATCACTTAGCCTATTTACTTGTTATATTATTGTAATATAGTTGTAAATATCAATAAATAAATTATTTTAAAAAAAATTATTCGTTGTTTAAAGTATTCGGGACTTCTAAAGTTTTTGAACTTAATATCCAAGTAAATACTCATAAAAAAAGTATGTTCCATTACCACCCATGAAAGGTCTGGTGTTCTGTAGACTATACTGTTTCAAAAACAACGGTTATGCAGGTAGGTATCTGGTCTTGTGAGGTGTAAGTTGAGCGTGATTTTGCTCAACCGCCAATTTTTTTACAGTAATAAGAGTCCCCTTTTATAAGGCTGAGTGAGGCCCAGAAAGGGTTGCAGATCGCACAGATCTCTCCATGACTGTCAACAGATTAAATAATGTATCTGTCACGGCAGGATCTAAGCCCGGGATATTCAGCATAGTAACTGAATGTTCTGTAACTGAGATACCCTGTTCTTTCAAATTATTATATGACTCTAAATATTCCCAAAAATATAAAAGAAAGGCCATAACTGGAAAAATGGAGTTTGATAATATGTTTTATGGAAATAGAATATTCATCAGTGGGGTAGAGTTGAGCATGGATCAAAGGGTTGGGGTCAGAGAATACCCAGAAACTGACACTAGACTATTGGGTTTCGCAGCTTCTTTTGGAGCATGGGACATTATGACCAAATATTGTTAAATAAGTAATTAATATCCAAAGAATATCGTTATAACTGCTTATAGTAACAAATATGTGAGTGTATGTGAAAAGAAAATGATTTTACCCTTTATTTAAAGATGTAGGAAGGCATCGGACAGATGTAGGACCAAAATAGCGAACAGACTCAAGAATGAATGAACAAGAAATGACCCAAGTTGTGACAAATAGCAATAAATAAGCGGTGTTATTTGTAGCGGTAGCACACGCACATCATTACCACTACTCCCACAACTGCCTCAACAGCTAGATAGTGTGTGAAATTAATTAAATAGATTTACTATTCTTGAACAACCTTTAAATTGTGCCTTTGACTATAAAGAATTTATTCATATATAATAATTAAACTCATTACTAGTTTTATCATAATAACATTTCATTATCAGCTTGCAAACTCAGCAATTACGAAAATAAATCTGGCATGCATTATCTTTAAAAAAAAAAGTAAAAACAGAAATGCAAGATTTCTTATTTCACTTAACTCGGGATTTTTTAAGATGTCTAAATGTCTGGTGATCAACTGATACATCATCGATATTTAATTAACTAGACAGAAGAAAGTGATGAGCGGTTTGATTGTAAAATGATCATATAAGTGTCTTGAAATCTATCTAAGTTCGATTATTTAATGTTAAACTAATAAAACGTAAGGTTAAACTCAGATAAGACTTCACTCCTAGTTAAGAATTATAGTTGTAAACTTACTACGAGTAAACTTATCACATGACTTGATATATAATTCAGAAAAGTGTGAAATTTCTCGCCTCATCACACCATCGAAATGACACTAATTGAGATTTTTCTTAATACATTGTGATCCCCTGACGACCCCACACCAGGTAAAAAATAATAAATACCGCTATACCCATGAAGGGGTTAGGGTTCAGTACATTCTGAGACAACCTTTGTGTTGGGAGGTTATTTGTCTGAGTCGCACTCAACCTAAAGATTTTTCCTCCAATTAAGGATACCCACTTTCAAAAGGCTACGTAAGCCCCAAGAGGGTCTCCAGATCCCACATGGTCCGTTGCTGTAAACAGATTAAATAATTTATCGGGTACAGGTTGATAAATCATTAAATGTTTTATCAAGCATTATTATTGACAGCTTCAGCACAGTAATAAATCATAAAGCAAAGCAATAAATCATTATTCGCACTGAGCTAACATGCATGGAGATATAAATATTCATAAGTCAAAATTTTTCCTTAAACTCCAAGAATGAAAATATTAATAATTCAAGTTGTTACCTCCATCTAAGCCTCAACGAAAAAATTGAATGCGATATTATTTATTTAGAATGTTATATGACCTAAGCATGTATCACTCTAAAAATAAATAACATGTCGCCAAAACAATGAAAAATATATTAGTATAGAAAACCAAAAAATGATTAACTCTCTTTTAAATCTTCTGGTCTCAAGAAAATCAATGAAATTTGCATATTAACATGTGTTTTTTTCTATTGCTTCGCAATGCCGAAGAGATAATTAAAGATTCGATTAAACACCTCAATAATTAAAAATCCAAAATACAATGAATCATCACAACAACCTTCTCAGTACCGAAAAAAATTCAGAAATTCATTTTGGAAGATAATTTTGTGGCAAGTATTCAGTTGAGTTTATATCGTATTTAATTTTGGCCCGTAACTTTTCGGAATTGCTCCCACGGCAGAATAAACAGTTCCTAAAGATCATTCTGTGGAGTTTGAACTTGGTTTAGGAGGTCTGGTAATATATACCTCTTTAATTGACGATGTAAAAGATTACCATAAATAGAATTATGTATTTCGATGCTGCAATAACTAATAAATAGGAAATACAATACAATAATTGTAATAAGGATCAACAAGTCAAATGGCAAAGGAGCAGGAAGCGTTATTGATCTAGGAAGCCCTGCCACGGCCTACACAACTTATTCAAAAGAAGGTGTAGGCGGAATCCCCGCCAATTACTGCAAGGTAGTTACGTTTCGTTAGATTGCGTTATTATATGTCAAAGAGATTTTGGGATATGTTTATACTGAAGTCCCCAGGATTCCAAATAACTTATATACTGGTGAGCCAATAAAACATAATCAGATTAATGCAATAACAAGTCTTGTGGATCAACAAAGCCAAAGCGGAGGAAGAAAATTAAGAAAATAAGAAAGAGGTTTGTTAGTTTATTCATTTAACATCACTTTTTGCTACTGTGGCTAATCTAAAGATGCTACAGAGGGAGTTCTTGGTTTTTCCTAGCCAGGTATAATTAGGATAGGGATCTTTAACTAGCACCTGACACCACCATGCTCAGAACCCCCATCTTACATCCCTTCCAAAGGACGGCGTAACCAAGGATTTTTGTCTCCCTTTAAAAAATCCTAGATTCACCTGCCGGGCTGCGAACCCGCGACCTCGGGCATAGTAGGTTTGTTATGTGAACCACTATACCACAATAGACCCTCAGGGTGGGGTTCTTTTTAATGGAATGGTTATGAAGCTACGAGATGTACATAATACAATAGTTCTAGAGAGAAAACAAATTATTACGACCATCATACATCTCCGATCTCCTTATATTCAAAACCTCGGTCCACTCCAGTATCACCCGTTTTCGGCTCTCTACCTATATACAGCTTCCAACCGAACAACTGCTTTTGTTAGAGGTTTCCTTATCCGATCCTCGCCCCTTTGGAACTCTATACCTTCTTATATTCGTCGTTCCAATAATCTTTCAACCTTCAAATCCCGTATTTTCAATCACCTTATATCCTTACAATTCCCAAAAATCGGCAATAACATACCCAGTTTTCAGATAACAATTGTCTAACTGATAAATGAATGGTGTGTTTTTTATTTATATATAATTATATTTATATCATTATTTATATATATTTCTATTATTGGCGCTTCACTCATCCAGTTAGATATTTTTAAAAACAAGTTATACTAGTTGATATTGTTCATATTTTTGTTTCAATTTCTGCTTTCTTTGTTTCTACTTGACATTGTAATTTGCATACATATGTAGTTATCTATTGTTTCTCTATATATAATTATTGTAATCTTATCTCTGTTATTTTTTATTTCTTGTACTCTGTTTTTTATTATTTTTTAAATGGTATCACTGGAAGTAATTCGCAATGTTTTTTTTCTGAGTAATTCTTTCTCATTCGTTAATTTAATGGTAGTAATTAATTAAATGTAATCCCATTATACTCTAAGACATAATAATATCTTGTATAGAAACCTGTATTGTTATTCTAAAGGGACTTGTCCCAGAATAAATAAAGAATTTATTATTATTATTACCTTAATTAAATAATTTCCAAAAAAATGGGGTATTTAGATTTAATATCTTCTTTGACTAAAAGTTGGAGTAATAATAACATGATGCATGAGTGTAAGATCAAATATATTTTAATGCCGCTACATTATTTGTTAACGAATAATTTTTTCAGTAATTAACTACAATATATAATGGAATAATAAAATTAACTCTATAATTAAAGATCGAGCCTATTATTGAAGATTGATAGTAATTATTAATTAATTAATAGTAATTAATAAATATTGAATAATTGATGGTGTGTACATGGAGTAAATAACTGGCAGTTAGTGAGAATTGACCGAACGAATGGACAGTTTTCCTTTTCGATGCAAACAAAACCTGCAAAAGCTTACGTCAGCACCGCCTACAACCACCGGTTTCCATTAAAGTCCTTGTTGGTGTTGCCATATGGATTTTGAATCTGATTTTCCTCTTTTGGGAATCGAAAGGTTTAATGTATTTTACAAACTCAAATCAAATATTTAAAAATTAAAACAATTAATAAAAAAACAAAACCGATTATGATTTAAAAACTTGTAATCGAATGATGCATTGAATAATTAGAAATTTAGTTAATACTAGTTATTTTTATTGAAAAAAGTAATCATTATTAAGAGCGACTGAATCTGGTTCAAAGTAATTCAAACACTGGGCAGAAGATTTTCATTATTCGCTAATTTGGCTATCACTAATTTCCAGGCATGCTAAGCTGAATTAAAATACACGGAGACTTAGAGTGAAAAGGAATGATTTATTTGTTAACATGTAACCACTATAACCCATGAAGACTATTGGCTTCAGTACATTGTAGAAACTGTACTGTTTCATGACAACAGTTGTGCAGTAAGGTAAATCTCCGATATCACGTTCAACCGCCAAATCTTTCTCCCAACTAGGGTGCCCACATTAAAGAGACTCGTATAATGTCTGTGTATACCACGCAGTACATCCATCGCTGTTAACAAATTAAATAATAGTATCTGCCACAGCCTGGGTAGGCCCCGGAAGCTTCAGCATAGGAACTCAGCTCTCATGATTTTTTTACAATAAGAATTATTTATTAATTAGTTCTTTTTAATAATTATGTATCTATAAATATAAAGTAGGAGATAAGCCTCCTAGTATACACAGAAAATTCTAAACAAAAAGTTTTTCAAACTTTCCTTCAAGAAAAAGTTTTTCATTCTTGGATTTGTACTTACCGCATGGTCTAGCCGATTTTCTCAGTGCAATACTCAACAGAACCATATAAAAAGATTGTCCGATTCACTAATACTAGTTTATATGCAGAACACAATTCAGGAGTATCATTCGTAGGAGCTAAGAATATAATAGATAAAGTAACTTTATTCTGGGTTTCTAAATATGAACAGAAAAGAAACATAATATTATCTGGCCAGAAGGCTAAATGTTACAAATCAGAAAGCGTGTAAAAAGTGGGAGAAAACAATTTTAAAATACATATTTAAACAAAAAATAATAATAAGTAAATAAACAGTACGAATCTTGACAAGATATTGAGCAATTAAAGAGAATATATTATTCCATAACCTATGTTAAATGCATGAGCTAGCATGCAATAATTTCTTTACATGATGTACATCTACATAAAAAACAAAATTAAAACAACTAAATAACACAATGACTTATTCTATACATTACATTCTAAGCAAATGACTAAGCTGCTTAGAGAGTATCTTTTTGGGAAGCAAGGAGATGTTGGAAAAACAAGAATTTAAATTACGATAGTAAGGGACTATGACGGTGTTAGGAGGGATTGAGTTCCACACTATGGTGGAGCGGCGAGAAAGGAACGTTCTGTAGGAAAGTATATGGAGATCCGAAAGGCGGGATCTTGTTTTATGGTGTTGAACTGAGGATTTGAATTGGAGGAGACCTTAGATATATGAAGGGTGTTGAGAGTGAATGGATAGGTATCAGAATGAAATGAGGAAATATTGTCTTCGGTAGGGAGGGAAGAGCCACTTTAACTCATCATAAAGGTAGGGCACGCGCGATCGCCTCGGATTACCAAGCGCAAATCTCAGAGAGCAATTCATTTTTCTCTTTAATCTGTCTTCGAGCATTTTAGAAAAGCCTCCATATACCACGCTACAATAGTCAAAGTGGGGGAAGTTGTGAGTAGATATGAGAAGCTTACGGGATGATGGTGTAAGGAGATGTCGAGAACGATGGAATAACCTTAGGGAACTAATTGACCGTCGGGATGTCTGAGAGGTGTGAGGATATATATTGTATCCAGTTGTCCCGTTGAAACAAGGCACCTACTACCAGAATTCACTATATTAAAAACAAGCAAAACAAAGCTAGAAGGACCTTCATTATAGAATGAAGGAATATATTTTTTGTAAATTTTGAATGAACATAGTTGACCTTGATGAAATATGTGGAAGAAAGTGGTCAGGGTAGAGGTCAATAAATTTCTCTGAATATCTAGAAATATTTATTCAGTAGCCAACGTTTCGACCTACTTTTTAGGTCTTCTTCAGACACTAGTTAGTGTTAGTGTAGCTTCCGTAAGACTCGTTTGGGCTCCGGCCCTGTGCGACAACCCTGAAGAAGATCTACAAAGTAGGTCGAAACGTTGGCTACTGAATAAATATTTCTAGATATTCAGAGAAATTTATAGACCTCTACCCGAACCATTTTCTTCCACATTTTTTGTAAATGTTTGATGAATCCAACATGTATGTAGTAGTATAAATTATAACTATTAACTATTTTTATGTATAAAATTATAATTTTTAAGGCATTCTCAGTTTTTGTTTCGAAATCTCCGTTTATTTAAAAATAATATTACATTACAATATATATATAATACTAATAATAATATAATACATAATAATAATATAATACATTAGGTATTCTCAGAGTGTCTTTTCATCTTCATAAAGGTCACTCCCGATTTAGTATTTTCGGTACAAGCATTTAGCTGAGTTAAATTGTTTTTTATTTTACCTCGGAACTTTTCAAGATTGCTGCCACCCCAGAATAAACAGTTCCTAATGATGTTTTAATCTTAATCTACTGTTCATTATACTGGGTACGCTATATTAATAAAACTTGATTAACAAAAAACATTCTAAGATAATTAATCTAAAGAAAACCACGAGAGTTAGAAGGAAATTTAAACGTCCGGTTCAAAATTTTAAGTTCATTAACAAGTTTCAGGAAACTGATTAAAGAATTTCTGAAAATGTTCAGATTAGTATGGATGAATATACTGTGACTATAGAAAGGGAATAAAAAAACAAAACAACAGATACGTATATATATTGTTTAGATATCATATAAATCAGATTTCTATTTTCTATATTGTAACATTACAAACGTTGATCAATTTAATATATTATATTTATTTAGTTATTAAATGATGGTACCAATTCGATGTCAAATAACACTGATTAATAATAAAATAAAATAAGTAACGGTAAAAACTTAGTGATCCGACAACCCGGTGTTTCTTTGCTGATAAGAAGGCTCTAACATATTTCTTCCCTTAGAGCGCCATCAAAACAGAAGTTAACACCATATTTCTCCTGGTATCTATTCCCCGCTCCACTTTTCAGCCCTGACTTTAGTTTTTCTTCTTTTAATAACTTTTTATATATTTGTCTATCAACAATAATGGTTCCGTATTTTATCGATTTCACGAATCGATTAGAGAATATCATATTCAATGAAGAGAAGTTCAGAAAGAATGAAGAAAAAAAATCGTTACCACTACAACTTGGCTCAGTATGTGGTAGATGCATTTACCTACATACTTTCACCAGGACAACGTTTGTGCTTGGAGATATTCTAATGTGATTACGCTTAACCGCATGGATTTTTCCCTCAACGATGAGTACCCACTTCATAGAGACTGGGTATGTCCCATTAGAGTCTACAGGTTCCACATGGTCCATCCATGACCATAAATAATGTCGCTGCTGTATTTCCTCGAAAATGGTGAATGTATCATAATACTAAATTCGACTCTAAAAACGGCCAGCATGTCCGTTCCTCAAAATTATCAAAATCTCGAATTAAAGGTAAATTACGTTAATTAACTATATATCACCTGTGTTTTTCTATTGCCAACCCTACTGGCAAAGGAATTCATACGCACGTCTTTGAATATAGATGTGTACGATATATGAATTGTATTATACATTTAAATGAGGAATAAAACCAATTTCATAAATGATATAATAGTAAATAATGTTTATTTCTGAACTTCTGATAGTACAGTAGAACCGCAATGAAGATTCCCGGGCTATAAAATTACCATTCCTGCCATTCATTTGAGCTGGTAAAAACTAGAGTGGATCGCCTTAGGTCCGGTCGTTTAGGGAATGAAATGGACGGCTAAAACCATTTATACAGATATTACAGTGCTTGGGCCAGTGCACTAACCAGCATGGGAGCAATTCCAACTGAATCGTAGAGAGTGCTGATCCATTAGGCCTAAAGACACCCTGAAAGAGCTGCGAAATCAATACCTTTAGGGCGCCCCGTCGTTAAATGAATTATTAAGTAGCCTCAATTATGAATGGATAAAAAGATAATGCATCTCGATTCTTATACTTTGAATAGTAGTTATGCTTATGGATTTATCCAAGCAACGGTAGACATTTTTGAATACATGGGAGAAGAAAATCCTTATAAGAATGTATGGACCAACCAAAGTAGGAAATCATTTCTGTATAAACAAAGAACCAAGAATTTAAGGACCTATATAGAGACCTGATATAGTATTTTGTATCAAAAAAGCGATATTAAGATGGTTAGGCCACGTACGTAAATGGATAAAAAGGGCTCCCAAACACGAACATGGAGGGTGTCCAGACGGAGAAAGAGAAAGAGGCAGGTTAGAATAAAAATAAGAAGTTATGTTTATATTATTATTGAATAAATACAAGTTCTTCGATTGTTTTAATCAGATTATTATATTTTCTAGTAGCATTCTATAAATCCCGGGCCTGAATGAAAAGTACTGAAGTGGTATCGATCAGGTAGGGTGAATCCTCATCGAGTTTCTTTACCTGGAAAAGAAGAAAATGATAGAAAAATGGCAGTTTTATCCAAGAAGGAAGAGCGTGAAAATCTAGGATGTAGAGACATCTTCTCAATATATCCAGATACATTCAATTTTGTCCAGCCAAAAGAGAATCTCGTATGTATCACGCAATAAAATAATTCCCCAATCAATATTTTTTTTTTGGATAGGAAAGGAATAACTATTTTTAATTGTTATCTTTATGTATTACTATTATCTTCTTCTTTCTCTTCCTCTATTTGTGCCTTCCACACATCTCAGTCTTTCCCCATTATTTTCAACTGAACACCTATCTCCCCTCTTTTCTGGCATAGTTCTTAGATGAAATCCAAGTACAACATTGGATGTACTCTTCTAGGACTACCTCATGGTCTCTTGTCCATATGGTTCCATCTTGCTTGGTGCTCTGTCGTCCCGCATTCTAGATAGGTGTAATAGTTATAATATCGTTATAAGTTTTCGGCATTCTTAGGTGGTTTGGCCAGTGATGGCACCAGGAGTAGTTTTCTTATTCTCTGAGTTTTTTATCTCATGGTTTTACCCTATACAATATTTCCATTACCGTTATCCAGTTCAATTGTTTGACTTAGATGATCATCTTTTGCCACCGTGTAATAATAGTATAATACTGTAGGGAGATATACTGCTTTGCAGATACGGAGTTTAACATACTTTCCTACTTCTCTCTTTCCCATTGTAGTGCTGTAAAGATGGTGATTTATATTATTTGATTTGTTTTGTTTTTTATTCTGTTGGATACTCCTTGGTCTATTATCCCGAATTTGCTGAAATTTTTTCCAAGGTTGGTGTACCACTCCACGTTCTCTAGAACTTCTCCATTGCATAACACTCCTACATATCCAATATAGGATCCCTATCCTAATCTATCCCTTTCATCTCTGGCTATGGCTGATGATGCTCATCTCTTTACCAGAGGGTCCTTCTGGGAATTCTATAATGGCCTGCAACAATTTTTCTTGAGAATCGGTTACCAGCACGATCGTCAGGTACAAAAATCTTGAACTCACTTGAATTAACCCTTAAGGCCTTACTATTATCAATATTTAAAATCCATGTCAATGTAAAGTATCTCAAATGTGATGAGCTCAGCGTGGCATCCCACGATTCTCTCATAAAAATCATTCAGATCGAATAATATATTTTTTCTCAGGGATCATTAGTTAGTTCAGCTGATGGAGAGATAGCAGAAGATGCAGTCACATAAAGTTATAATTAAACGGCGCTAATTCATTCCATTACATAAATAAATATTCCTTACTAAAAATGGACATAGATGGTAAATGAGAAGGTACAGTGAATGGACTCGGTGGATGTAAACGGAGTCGTTAAGAGATTCGGCATAAAGAATAATCAGGATACCAAATCAGACTTTATAAGTCTGATACGCCATCAAGAAATTTATATGAAGAAGGAAATCATGGAATTCATGAGAAAAAGAGCTGACGGACGGTCTAATGAGGGATTTGGTCGGAGTCAGGGGAGGATAGAAGACCTTAAAATAGTATGGAGAAAGAATAAAGCCCTCTTCCATTGTCTTCCCTGAAACCGAAATACAGGGCAAACAGTTGCACAGTCAGTCCATCCCCAACACATACAGGTTGTTCGGTTTGTAATGTTTTTGACAAACATTTACTTAAATAAAATAGTAGTCAAAATTATTTTATTTTTATTCTCTGTTATAGGAATTTATATCACAGAATGTGAATCGAAAATAAAGCATTCAATGAAATTATATATATATATACATCATAAGTAATCTCATTAGTCATCATTAAATCATTACTTATAAATATATATATATATGCACACTAATATTTCGGCATCCTTAAGAACGCCTTTTGTTTCCATCTTTGTTCCTAAGGACACGTGCCTCCACGTGGTGCGGCTGGATAATCTATTCTGAAAAGGCTAGGAATATAGGATCTAAAACGAACCACTCTAGGGCTAAATAACCTAGTTGTACACCTGCCAGAATTAGCTGACCCTAACTTAACTTATATCATGAAATTGACTTCTCACAGAAATAATTGTAGACAAAGTCGGGCCATCGGATTCCAGGGTGCCTGACAGTGTGAAGCCAAAAGATAATAACGGTGAATCGGAGCACCGCAAGAACCCCCAAAAAAATTGTAAGGCAAAAAGAAAGTACTTTTTTGGGGCATACAATATAAACTCACTAATACAACCAGGCAAACTAAGGTCACGGAACTAAGAAGGTTGGACATATCTGCGATGGCACTACAGCAGACGAGTTGTCCAGACGAAGAAACAATGGAATCGGATGGATTTCGGATCTTTAAAGGAAAACTAGGAAAGAGAGTTATGAAGAACACCCTGGTGTTAGGAATGGCTTATATAGTGAATAAAAATTTCCTAGACACAGTAACAGACTTCAAAGGTGTAAATTCCCAACTATCAACCACCACAATAAAGTCCACCAATAAGAAAGATACTATAGTAAACGCGCATGCCCCCATAAACGAAGACAACAAGAGAAACCCCGAGAAAGTGGAGGAATTTTGGTAAAGCCTGGAAGAAGAAATATCCTAAATTCCCAGGGGTAATTTAAAAATACTTGTAGGAGATTTCAATGCGCAAATAGGGAAGAAGTATAGAGTAAAGTACACGTAGTAAGGTCCATAAGTTTCCGGCCTGTCGGGCTTCGAGCTCTTCAAACATCTTCATTGTCAGATTGACAGCCGTTCTACACACTGTGTTACCTTGCTACCCCGACCTTTGATGTTCCCCCCACTGTTAAAATCAAAAACTCTAATCAAAAACAGTATTTCCAATTATTTCACATGATGTTCAGACGTTATAAACGAGATTTTGGATGAGGAGGAGGAAATCAGAGCCAGGATAGTATTAGGTAATAAAGCATGTTTTGGAATATCAAAGCTCCTGAGAAGTAAGCTCCTTAGCCTAAAGTCCAAGCTGATGATATATAAAACCGTGATTAGGCCAGTAGCAACATACGGTGGTGAAACCCTCACACTGAATAAATCCAGTGTGGAAAAGCTTAATAGATTCGAAAGGAGAGTTCTTCGGCAAATATTCGGCCCAGTTCGAGAAAACGACCAACTCAGGATCAGAAGGAACAAGGAGCTAAGTGAGTTATATGGAGACCTAATGATATCGAGCTTCATCAGGAGTCAACGCATCAAGTGGCTGGGCCACTTATATAGGATGGACGAAGAAAGAACAGCTAAAAAGCTGTATAAAGGAAATCCGAATGGAGTAAGACCTCGAGGAAGGCCCAAAGCTAGATGGAAGGATGCCGTCTGTGAAGATCTGAGGCTGAGCAAGGTCTCCATCACTCGAGCACGCGATCGGGACGATTGGGGTAGAGCGGTTGAGCAGGCCAAGGACTTCTTTATGAGTCTGTCGCGCCAATAATGTAATGTTCAGACCAAAATATTTTGTACAATTTTCATATTGTAATTATAATATATATTACTTAAAACAAATCGCTTAAAGTAATACTTTTATCATCCTATGTTAAATAGAAAATTCAAGGAAAAGCCATTACAAGCATATTAGTTTTCGTCATTACATATTTTTTTTTAAATTTATTAGCTTCATTATAAAAGTGTATCTTTCTTTTTTTTTTAAGTTGTTCGCTAATGGTTACACTAAATTTTATTAATAACACCCAGTGTGATGACTTACCACATCACTTTCCACACAAAATTGAATTCCGTACATTGTAAATCTGCTAATATTTGTTCGATTATTCGTTAGTTTTCTTATATTTAGCTTTCTAGATAGTTCAATTATCTTTGAAATGAGCATCTAGATTTTTCAGATAAATGCATAATTATCTATTTATAAAACCCAATGGGGGTCAAGCTATTTAGGAGATAATCGTGGCAAAGACAAACGCACGAAACGTTTTTTCGATTCAAGAAACTCTAAAACGCGTAGATACTTTTTAAATTTTACTCCGAAATAATAATCCGACTACGATACTTTACTAACCAAGCAGTAGTACAGTAAAAATTATATGTTTAAAGAAAATTGTAAGAAGCCTACAAAACAGTACAAAATACTTTATCCTGCTAGAACCTATGAAGGCTCCTGGGCTGAGTACATAGTTTAACACTACGCTGTATAGACATATTGTTGTAATTAATATATATATATATATATATATATATATATATACACATATGTATATGAGTGTGTGTGTGTGTGTCGTGTATATATATATATATATATATATATTTATATTATTATTAGCGTTTGGACACCATGGAATCACGCAAGGCAAACTTGACTTCATTTTCTGATGTTTCTTCTATATATATATATGTATATAGGTTGGCACATCGAGTTGAGTTACAACAATTTTGAACTGTTTATTTGTTTCATTTTATCAATCAACAAGATATCGAGTTGTCGTAGGATGGAAAAGAGGATGTAATTATTGGCAATGACGTTTCGTATTTCGAAGTTTAAATGATATATGTTTGTTAAAACGTTCATCTCTAGATGAAATGATTACTGAAGTATATACATTTCCCCTAATCTTTACCATACTAAAGCTCACGATAACTTGTATTCGGAAAATATTAAAAGAGAGACGAATAAACTGTAAAAACTTGTTGTAACTCAACTCGAAGCGACAACCTACGGAACAGATGCCCAAATGTCAAGTATATTATTATATGGATAAATCCTACTCTGAATTCATATAAGCAAATCACGGCAGAGCGTTGCTCAGTTATATAAGAGATTTAGGTTACACATTAAAAAGTTACAAAGCAGACTTGAAACAACTAACATGAACTCGAAAGAAACTCCTGAAATAATTCCAGCAAAAAGTTTCCTGGAAAAAATAAATATCGACTTCTGCTTCCTTTGATCTATATTCTTAAACAGTTAGACGCTAAATGTTTTCAGCAAACGGAGAAAAAAAAAGAAAGCGAATAAACCTAAAACTTACTTCAAGACCAAAGTAGCAATTATAAGTTGTACTAAAGTAAATTCGTTTCCCTTATATTATCTGTATAATAAATTTCTTAATTGTTCATAAAACGAGTTTAGAGATTTAAAATAAGACCGTAAATGAAATAAACACTTTGTCAGTGAATATCTACCATGTTATAAATTACATCATTGAGAATCAGGCATTGCTTTTTATTTTGAGATATCCATGACTCCTACGGGCCATGGAGGCTCTTGAATTCAGTATATGGTAAAGACAGTACTGTTTCCCAGACAACAGTGTAGTTGATTTGTCCTAGATCACACTCAACCCCCAGATTTTTCTCCATTGTTTTGGTTACCCACTTTATAGAAAGACTGGGGCTGAATGAGCCCCAGTAGGGTCCTAGATCCCGTAGGATACATCTCCTGCTGCTAACAGACTAAATAAGAGTCTTGCAACCAGCGGGATTTGAACCAAGATCTTCTTCTTCTTCCTTCAGACAGAGTCATTTTTGGTATTCTTTTATCTTTCATCCTCAGTAGTTATCCAAACCAATCTAATCGCTTGATGGGATTTTTTTGGGAATGGTATTGTGAGCAGCCATTATCTCCCGAATTACTTAATATAGGTATCCTGTCACGCCTAGATATTTCGGCTGCCTTTCTCCAGAAGTCCATCACGGTGACGAGTAGTTTTTCTTTGCTCACCTTTACCAATTATGATGTTTCACACCCATATGACATTATAGACACTACAGTAACATGTACACTTAAATTGGGAACATTAATCCTTCCTCTCAAATGGTCTATCTTCCTCAGTACCCAAAAATTCTTTTTGAAGCTCATCCTCATTCCCCACCTATTATATTCTTCCAGGAGGTTTGTCCACATGTATTCTGCATGTTCAGGATATATAATGACTTGGTCATAAACGAACAACAGGTGGTGCGGGTAAAAATAATTTTGAATATCCTTCTATATTTCCACGACCTCTCTTTTGTATAAATGAACCCGTACTGGGTCGAAAAGATGAGCATATCAAAGTATGTATGTGATGAAGCAATGTACTTCATAGCTGCCTTCCTCCATATGAGCTTGTATGAATATTTTAAATAGGGTAGTTAACATCAAGCTCCCGTAAAGGAGATCTTTATAACTAGAAAATTCGCAGGATTATTCGTTTCCCAGTACAGATTAAGGGGTCATAAATGTTAGCTCTTCGCATGCATAGCCAAAGAAGTTTACGTGGAACAAAGTCGTAGGCCTTTTCAAGATCGATAAATAAGCAGTTTCTGTTTGCTTTTTCTATAAGCTGCCTCAAAGTAAATGTATGATCAATACAAGACTTTCTTACAGTTGTTTCAAACTACATTGTTATTCTGGAGTTGTAAATTGTTCTCCTATTCTTTTATTCAGTACCCTTCCCATATACCTCATGATTTTGTTACTAACACAAATGCCCTTATAATTAGTTAATTGGGTTTCATCCACTTTCTTATAAAAGGAGGTAGGGTGACCTATTTTCATCTCCTCTGGTATGACCTTTTCTTGAAGAATTTTGTTGAGTTAAAATATCTAAGCAACTACAAAATGATACCTTATGACTTATTGTTTTTTCCTTTTATGAGGATATCTTACAAATCTTAATCTTAATTAGTTCCTCAATAATGTCTGAAGATTCGGCCATTTCCTCCATTAGAACATGACCGTTTCGGTCCTCAGTTAATAGAGGCTCATAATAGTTTGCCCAGTTGTCTATTGGCATTGGTTGTATACTGACCTTTTGTTTACTGCCTTGTTTTAAACTTTTAATAACTTGCTTCAGCAGATCTCGTGTAGCCCAACATGTTGTAGAACTAGTGTTCATTATTACATAATAGCCTTGCATCAATCGAATTTTTCGAAAAATACTCCAACTTTGGTATTTTTATTAGCCTATCTGTTTCGCCATGAGAGTCATTTGAACGTGTATTAGACATCCTGTATATGATTTCTTAGTCATGTATATTTTTTTTTTTATAAATGTAGAGGTTGATAAATGTAATCCTCTATATTGGAACTGTGGTGGAGAAGAGAAGGCTTATAACCCTTTGTTCTCTCTACGTCTTCAGTATTACACAGGCTTCACCGCACACGGAACTTTCAGCCAGTTCTACTCCGACTTTGTAACCCTTCTAGGGCCTTCAAGGGACTATCCTTCACTAAGTAAACAAAATTAACATAGAAAACGATTTAAGCATTTGATTAACAAAAAACATAAAATTACATTAATTCAAAGAATAGAAATTCTTATTATTGAAGGATCTTGAATTAGGGCCTAACCTCAGTTATCTCATTTTCTGAGAAATTGAATAATATTCTTATCAAAAAGGATCGTCTAAATCTTATCTTTAAAAAACGAAAAGTCTATTACTTAATCAATTAAAATTCATAATTCCGTCTCTGTCGTATTTCATTAAAGTTGTTGCGTAGGATATTCGCATTTCTTTGTCCATGACCTCTGTAGATGTTAGAAACAAATAGTACAGCGCATGCGCCTGTTATCAGCCTATCTTCAGCAGGCCCGTCTTCGATTGTGATTAGTCACTAATAGGATTTTGATCTGTTTTTACAAGTAAGAGGCTTCTGGTATATATGTATATATATTTTATTTTTAACCACAGCGGATAAGATAATTTTTAAAATATTATAAATTAGTTATAATGGTGATTTAATGTTACGGTAAACAGGAAGTGGTTGTTGAAAAAGAAACATTTCACACAAGATATTAATATCTTGCGATTAATAAATTTAACTTAAATTGAATTTTACTATATTTCATTTGATATTAATAATTTAATTTATCTAAGAGGATGCTTTACATATTTATTTAAAGAAACATAACTTTGCTCCAGTATTCTAGTTATCTTATATTTCTTGATGAATTACAAGGTGATATGGACAAAATTAGTACTAACTTTTAACCGAGATAAAATCTGAGCTTGAGGCAAACAGTCGAAACATTGGTATATTTCTAATCGGTGGTCTACGATCATGGAGTACTATCAGCCTTTGAAATGTGGAAGCTTGATGCTTCAATTGATTTGAGGGGAAAACCTGAAAATTGAGTATGAATGGTAACAAAATTACATGGTGTAACCGTTTCTCATGGATACTTCAACAAGTTTAATAGTTGATACGAGAAATATATTAGTTCGTGTTGGAACATAAGCAATGCACATGTAGGTTATGTAATATGATATGAGGATTAATCGAGTCTTGCATACTGCTCATCCCTCCTATCCTTTGGTTTATTTAATTTACCAATTTGATTCGTGTGCATTCTGGAACAACACTTAACGGTTACGATTTGTTTACTTGAGGGTTGATATGGTTCAGGATTAAAGTCTGTGTTTAAAAGTTTAAAAAATTGTATGATCCATTTTGTAGTTTAAAATAAACCAGTTTTCTCTTACCTTTCTTGAAATCTTTTAATATGGTTTGAATTTTGCTTTCGCGTACTCAGATCGAAAGGATGGCTGTAAGTCCGAACAAATTTTCTTATGTCGTTTGTTCGTTAGGTTCAGAGGAAATCTGCAATGCTTCAATCATTTGTCCAAATGAAATCCTAAATAATTTCACGGTATTAAGTCATCCATTACCACGAAAAATGTAGTATTTCTCAGAGAAACATGGCAAGAGGATTTAATTGCTTTTAAACGATTTTAGATACCAATTAAAGGATATATATATTTTTTCCTTTCGTCTTAAATTAGGCAGACATAAAGGGCGGATATAGTACCACACGGTCAAAGACCAATGCATATGTAACAGGAAATAAAACTCCATAACAATGTCAGACCTTAGGCTATAAACCGAGGCTATAATTCGGCATGTTTTACTGCCAGGGGAAAGAGCAATATCTCATTACAGCCCGGCCGAATAATAAAATGGTGGAGCACTCAAACCTTTCCTACTAAGGATTAATAACGGTCAAGAATATTATAATTTTATAATAAAAAAATATAAAATTTATAATTTTAAACTTCAATTAAGAACTATTCAAGATATCTTATGTGAGATCACTTCATGATACATGATCTACAATTTCGCAGAATCGTTGCAGTAATTGTGAAATTCCACAGAACAGTTCCGTTAGTTTATGCCAACAAAACTGACTAAACAAGAAATATAGAAATATGCTTATTTTATTGCATGATTATTGCATATTTCTTCTTTTTTTTAAATAGCAGATGATTTTAATTAAAATAATATGCAATACCTTATTTCTTTATCAAAGAAATTTAACCGTGTAGACAAAATATGTTATGGATGAAAGTCTGTTTATAAAAACAATAAAACACAGACAAATCAGTAGTACAAGATCTGAATAAATAAGAAAAAACAAGTTTGAGCTCTCGTTTTCTTTGATTTATGAATATTCTTTAAACAGTTAAATATATCATCCACATTTCCGACTCAGTCTTTTTAAAACCCTGTCCTAACCAAAATATGAACATATTGGATAGTTTATTTCGGAAGATGTACGTCTGTTCTGCTTTCTTCCGCAATCCCTTCAGTTCTTCATTTTGTTCGCTACTTGATCCTTTTAAGACTTTTTAGGAAGAAATTTTTTTACCAGATGATATAGGCCACCGATCCCGGCCGTTGAATTTTTCTGATAAAAAGTTTAGAAAGAATATACAGACATTTATCTAAATGTACCCCCTCCCCTTCTCCGAGCAGAAGAAAAGAAAATATTTATAAGTATATTTAAAATATTTTTTTATTTATAAGATAAGAAAAAAATACTATTTTAACAAAACATTGATATGAAGACTAATTAGGACCTCCCCCATACACACCCACGTCAATGGAGGCTTATCACGGCTCCGATAGTGATTGGACATTGGACAGGCACTGATCTGATATAGCCATTGCCATTCTATTAATATGTCCTATTCATATAACAAAATTATAAAAAAAGAACTATATATATATATATATATATATATATATATATATATATATATATATATATATATATATATAAAATTTGAAAAATGTCATTAACAATATCAACAAAGCTTATTGTCATAAATAAATCTATGAGTCTATTTCCGTGGTGTTGACGATCCTGGACTCCTCCATGAAGGAATCCTTTCGGCCAAAATTTATAACCTTAATAACAAGTAAAAATTATGATAGAACCAAGTAAGAGTTTGGTAATTATCAAACCTTACAAAGCAAGGGAATTGTTAATATTACTTGAATCGCTCATTTAAAAATATTTGAAAGTCTCAACGTAAGGAAGGAATAAGTCCGATTCCCATTTTTTCAAAATCAGTTGAAGGACGTACGAACTACACGATAATTTCCTTAATTCATGTAGTAACGTACTGAAGTACTAATTATAAACAGCCGTTTTATCGATATGGACAATTTTGGAGTTCTATTATTGGAGTAAAATCAGGAATCCCAAATTCCAAATGCGAGATGGGTTGGTCCAAAACGATAGATCGTTTTTAAATAAAGGATTTAATTATGAATATTTTCAATTTTTCTATTGTTAAAGTTTTAGAATTAGAAATAAAAATGATTGGAAAAGTATTAGGCTTTCTTTCTCTTTAAATGCACTTATTTTTACAGTATAAATATTCCACACATTAATTTTATAATGTATTTGAATTTCAAAACATTTATAATATGCGCAATAAACTTGAACCGAAGATAAACGGGGTCAGGAAAGCGATGCATATCGCGGAAATGACTCTTAAACGATAAATATAAAGAACAACGCAGTGGAGAGGTCTTGGTGTAATCGTAAGCATAGTCCGGGGGGGTGGGAGGTGGTGATAGGAGCTTTAGGCGGTTAGTATAAAAGCCGACAAAGGATTCAGAATGAGTTAAGGCATCTGGATTATAAAATATCTAAATGATTTTCCTAACACGTTGCTTATTCATTTAACGTCACTTTATGCTGCTATGGTAAATCGGACCGTGGTACAATGGGAATCCTAAATTGCGGCTATCCAAGTGTAATTAGGATAGGGATCTTTAACGAGTACCTGACCCAATACAGGCTCGTAGTACCTATTTTACGTCCCTTCCGAAGGACGGCATAACAAAGGATTTTCGGCTACTTTTCTTATTTCAAGTACGAAATGACAATGTCACTTTCTTCATAAAAACGAAGGTAGTAAAATATTTTTAATGTGTTTGTTAATCATGTAAACAACGAAACTAAATTAAACCGAAGGAAAATAAAAATAATATATATTTAACACGTGAGAAAAGTGCTTATAACATCCTCGTTTAATTACCACACTCGTCCTCGGCTTGTGTGGTAAAATTCACTCGGGTGTAATAAACTTCCCTCACTTGTCAAATAAATAACTATTTTTTTGATAAAACAAAAATTATGCTGCACGCCAGAAGAATAATTCACGATTCAAATATGTGATTATATAAGGTTTATATTAGTTTTTTTAATGAAAAATAAAACGGGCGCCCACACTCCATGCAAATAGGTACAAGAAGAAAATAAAATACACCATAAGGATGTTGTTTTTACTTGTAGTTCATGATTTTTACTCTAATAAATTATGCAGTACTTTTAATGAAAGCAAGTGCTATAACAGGGAACAGTATGCCACATATCACCTATATCACCCTGTTCCCATACGTTTTAATTCCTTCTTTTCCATTAAATGCATGCAATTGTCATTAGAATAACAAGTACAAGGCTGGAGCATGGTAAACTGCTTTTAAAACGTATATCTAATAATTAAATTGTATTTTTTTATTTTTAATGGCTATGACTAAACTGACATTATAAACATAAATATTATATAAATTTCGTAAAAACAATTCTTAATAAACAATTTTATAATAATCCAATTTCAAGATCTAAAGAAAGATGATTGTAACTTTTTTTTTAGATAAAACTATAACAATGAAATAGACATACTATCATTTTCCCTATAGTTTCCGTTTAGATTTTATTTTGCTTTATTTGTGATTTGGACACAATTAGAAAAAAATAAATATAAAAACTTACTTTATAGAGAAGCAGTAACCAATGGTAAGATGTGATACAATCTGTTGAACCAACTATAGAAGTTTAAGTAATATTTATGATATTCTTTTTTAATTTCATAGTTCGCGCCTGATAGATAAGTTAGCTATGTGAAGTACACTTAGGATTAAAGTTTTGCGTTGAATTGAGTTTACCGGCATCAAACCTTTAGAATCGTTAGCTCTAATTATAATTATTTAAATATAGAATAAGTTGTATTACTGATTTCATAATTAATGGGAGTGGGATAACCCAGGGATTTAGCGCGCTGAGCTGCTGATCCCGGATTCAAATACAGCTGAGGCCGATAAATTTTTCATCTGTTCTGAGCCACGGATCGACCCAGTGAGATTTGGAGATTTTCCTCGGGATTGCCTGTAAAATGAGTATTTAATTGGAGAAAAGCCAATCGAGCGTATAACAGTAGTCTATACCATGAACTCAAGCCAACACCCTTCACGTAAACATGGCATGATTCGAATCCAATCCTTTCATATTTTTGAAGCAGTTTAAACCAATATACAAGACAAACAAATCATACTTTTAATACTTTTAAAAAATAAATCTTTAAACTAATCTAAGATAAATAAGGAAAGGCAAGATAATCCTGAAAATGTAAGTAAGATTTCGTGTCCCGGGCTAACGCTAATATCCCTGAGGGCTCTTAAATAACACTCTCTACCAGTCTCGTTGTCTCCGGAGTTTCACAACTCAGTTTAAAACGGCGTCTCAGTTTCGGCAGAGAATATTCTTTTATCTCCAAGGATGTGTTTATAAATGTACATCAAATGCTAAAATATTTAAATAGTATATAGTCATTTAAACATTTATAAATCTACATTAAAAATTTTTAAAAAAAGTTTGCGATCAATAGTGCAGCTACAACTAAAAGATAATGCGAACAAACATACTGTTGTATTTTCATATTCAATACACACAATGAATATACATATATTTGGGACTGATTAATCTATTATATCTTGCAAAGCCTAGCGATTGCAAATGCAATAAGATTATCCCAGACAGAATCTGTTTTCAAAAAGGTCTACGATTGGGTGGATTGAAACTCAGAGATCAAGAGTGATCTAGGTATTTTCTTAAAACTGGTTGTTGTTTATCCATTTAAGGTCACATTATGCTGGTATGGCAAATGGGACAATGCCACAGTAAGAGCTCTAATTTTTTCCTGCCGAGGGATAATTAGGATAAGGATCTTCCACGTATACCTGACATCATACAGGCTCGGCACCACCATTTCAAGTCCTTTCCGAAGGATGGCATAACCAAGGATTTTTGACTCCCTTTAAAAGTTCTAGGCCCATCTTGGGCACCCGCGATCTTGGGGATTGTAAGTTGTTAAACAACTTACAATCGAGAAACGGCTCTAAAACTGTCGATATTTTCCAATGCAAAATACACATACCATCAGAAGTTTGTGAAACCTTTGAATTTTTAACTAACTTGATTAAGAAAATTAGATGATTTCTCATCTCGCAAACTAAAGAATATAACTTCTCTTTGTATTTCTGTTTTCTCGATTTTAAAAAGGCCTTCGACAGCGTCCTACATACTGGCGTTCTTAAAGCTTTAAGAATCGAAGTGAAATACGTGACAATTATTGCAGAGCTATACAAAAATATGTCAGCATATGTCATGACAGAAAAGAAGGGTTAATCTTTAGTGTCGAGAAGGGTGTTAGGCAGGGGGGTCCGTTATCTCCCTTGTTGTTTATTCTGGTGTTGAAGATGATATTCTGGTCTCTTGGATGGGAAAAAGCAGGCGTAAAACTAAATGGTCAACTGGTTAAGCAACCTACGATTTGCAGATGACATAGTACTTTGTGCCAATGATACCAACCAAACACGAGAAGTACTTAAACAGCTTCAAAAACTCTGCGAAGAAATTGGTCTATACAAAAATTATAACAAGACCAACAGTTCAAGGAAAGAAATAAAAATGAACAAATTCACCCTGGAATACGTGGAGGAATATGTTTACTTGGGCCAGTTAGTTTCCTTTTCAGATAGAGCAGCAAAATCAGTTCAGAGGAGAATAACATTTGGTTGGAACAAGTTCTGGCTCTGAAGTACATAATGAAAGGAAACATAAGTATTGACCCAAAACGACAGGTTTTCGACAGATGTATTATCCCAGCGGTGACCTACGGCTTCCAAGTATGGTCTTTGACAAAAGCCCAACGGAAGAAAATCAAGGTGTGGCAGAACAGCATCGAAAGAAGTGTAATGAAAGTGAATAAAAGGGAAAAAATGTCTTTGACAAAAGCCCAACGGAAGAAAATCAAGGTGTGGCAGAACAGCATCGAAAGAAGTGTAATGAAAGTGAATAACAGGGAAAAAATCAGATGCAAAAAGTTGAAAAAAGAAACAGGGCTCAAAGACACACTCTTGCAGATAATAAAAAGCAAATGAAAATGGGGTGGACATATATAGTTGTAGATATAACAGATGGTCAAATATAGTCACGGAATGGTAACTATATGACCGAAAAAGGATGAGAGGCAGACAATTGAAGAGATGGAGAGATCCATTTAGCCTTTTGGTAGGACCCCTCTGGTGGAGAGCTGCTATGGATAGAGATATGAGGAAGAAAACATGGTTGGCCCTTACAAATCCCGCATCGCAGTAGGGCTAGTCACCCAGGGAACTGTTAAAGACTATTACTCCTAAAGGAAGGCCTATGCAAGGAAAACAAATGTGTATAAATATTTATATATAATGTAAAGAATTGTTTTTTTATGTTGTTTGTAAATTTATGTTTAATAGTAATTGCATAATTTACGCATAAATAAAGGCTATTTTCATTTCATTTCATCTCGCAAACTGGCGCAAGAAAAAAATAATAAGAATTGGGTAACAAGACAAAGCAGGAGTGGGGTGAAAATGTGATGCTACTTAGTCTAAGCCCGCCGCTTGCTATTCCTCAACCTTCTCCTCAGCCATTGCTCTTAATCCGCTTTGGGGAACACGGGGTAGACCAAATATATCATTGGCGGTAGACAAATTGCCCTGTAATTTCAAGGGTTGGCTTTCCTTTCTTATGAATGGGGCTGAAAATATTATCCTCCCACTCAATGGGAATTTTTTTTTCCATCCGAATTCTCAGTATCAGGCTCTATAACATTCTAACCATTTTCTCTCATGTATGTTAATGCGGTTTTATTAATGCCCACTGCTTTATCCAGCTCATGCCTTAATACACCCTTTCCAACCTTACCCTGACAGATAGTGTTGGTTGTTATTTATGTCGTACATTGATACCTCTATGTTCCAGAAACTCCTGGAGGCTCTCCTTCAATTTCTATCTGTCCATGAACTTCTCATGGTTATACAGGCTTAGACAATTCCCTTGGTTTCTCTGCTACTTAAAAAGTAAATCTGCCTTTTGTATCCCTAAGTTTATTTTATGTATTTCTTTCCAGTATTTTTTTTTCTTTAACACCCTTCAGGTCTTACTCGTTTCAACACTCGTTTTTTTTAGTATCATCCTTTTTTCTCCGCATACTCATACATCTCCTACTATTCCCTAGTCAACTTTTATTTCAATTTTATTGCGTGCTAAACAGCTGCAATATTATATTCATCTCTGATCCTAACGTCTATTCTTTCTTAAATCTTGAAATTTTAACTTCAACAACCACGAGATAAATATCCGTTCCTACTCCTGTTTTTTGAGTTATTTTTACACCTGTGAAGTAACTTATGATGTCTTTATCATATTCAAAATTCCATAGGGTTCATCCAAAACTTTGGCTCTCCTTGAACGCAGTTCAATACAAAGGAAGTCTTCATCCACTATGATTTGATATTTTCTTCTCCCCATCATCATTAGCCCAAACATAGATGTCCATTATCTTCAGAACGATTTAAATTACAAATATATATGTCACCTTGGATGGGAGGATAACTGAGCTACATCCCCGAAACTGGGTCACTGGATCCAAATTCAATATATTCGGACCGCCCCAACTAGAGTTTCCTCAATTCGCAGCCCAGGACTGCCTAGCGTTCGTGTTCTATCGAGTGATCTATTTCTTCTACCGCATCAAATCTTACATCATCCAAATATCAGAACTAAGGAGATTCAAGTACTACCTCAAGTACGTTGTTAGCAACATAAAGCGATACTTGGATCCGAAAAAATGTCTTTGGCCTCGAATTTTGTAAAGATGTAATATCTATATGCAAAGTTGATTGGTAAAGCATTCAGGGCATCTTCATTAATACATTTTTTTATAAAATTTCTTTCTCTTAATTCTCGCCAATCACGGAAAATTGTCTAAAGAGCTCCTGGAACCTCTTGTTTCGGAAAGTTGGGAGAGGTTTTTCAGAAAGTCGTGGTTCCAATGGCGGCGAGCTTATGAATTAAAGATAGCACTTGTTGGTAGTTATTTATGTTGCAAAGAAAGCACTTTTTATCTGTCTCCATCATATCAACAAATACATTTTTTTTAAAACCCCGACACATTTATCAAATAAACGAATATTTAAAAAAACTAAATAAAAAAAAATCTATTTATTATTTTAAAACTCGTATAAATTTGAAAATATATTCTTTGATTCTGATGCGCATTAGAGTTCAGAATAATTCACCCCGACATGAAGCAATACATGTGACAAGCACGGGACGATATCGTGATGAACGACCGCGGCTAAATCTAGATTAAGGGAAAACGTTGCATGCTTTGTTGATTTGATTTTAGGCTGAGCCCTTGTAAATTAAACCCGGCCTAATAGCGGCCACGAGCATAAATGGCTAAAGGCATGTGCTGTTTGTTTTACCCGCGTGAAATCAGTTATATCAGTGTGTGGATCAGAGCATCCCGCTCCATTTGGGAGGATTATTATATCATTATTACAATAATAATAACAATAATAGGGCTCGATGCCGATACCACCAATCTTTGCTTTAAAACTTCTGTCCACGGAAAATTACCCGAACCCAAATCCCCCAGATCACCCTCCCACTTACGCTTCGGTATAGCCTTCAGACGTTTCCCGGTCGGTACAGCGCTTATTAATTAACATCTTAGGATTTCGTTCGTTACTAAGTCCCGCAACTTTACAGGCCATCTTAATCATCTTGAAGCTATCACTTGGTAATATTTACTGGATGCAGATTCCGCGTTATGTAATCACCTATATCTCCCAGCGGCCTCATCCTTTTTTGGGCCGAAAATTCTACGTAACACCTTATTTTTCTATTCCTGAAGACATTGTTTCAAGTCCGTAAAGAAGAGTTATAAGGATGGTGGTTTTATAAATTCTGATTTTTAGATTTTGGGACAAAATAGGCGAGCTTAGTAATGCCGAAACCGAATAATATAACCGAATAACAAGCATTTCCCGCCTTTAATCCCGCCTTTATTTTCTCTCGAATTTCGTTTTTTCTAGTTACCATAGATCGTAAATACTTAAATCTCTCCACATGTTGGAACTTATTCCTTCCTACAACAATATCACCAAAATATCTATCCCTAATATAGATTTTATTTTATATCCCTAATAATTTAATATCCCTGCCATAACAATATCACCATTACATAAGTTACCAACTTCATTAGGAGATTAGGGATAATATTAAACAATTTGGTAACTTATGTTTGGGGAAAAAGAGAGTCATTATTACAATACATATTATTACAGTATTCATTTGCATGCAAACTTTTTCCGTCGATTTCGGGCATTGCATAAATTCAATGGGACGCACTACGCGCTGTTCCTCATTTATTTAACATTGGTTTGGTTGGGGGCCGGAGTATTGCTTTCTCCGCCGAAATAAGTCACTAACACGGTGAAAATAAAATTAATAATATGGAATACAGCCTTCTTTAAATATGTCTATATTGAGATAAATGGATATAAATTTTAAAATGCTCCCCCTATTCATCATGGCGTTTGTTGCCACGTCATTAACTAAGCCTGGCGTTAACCGAGCTATATCATTTTGGATTCCGGCCAAGTTGGCTTCTTAGTATAATATTCCAGAGAGAATTTAAAGGGAAAGCATCTATTATCTTATCACTGATTTGTCAAAATTTCGCGAAATGTGTAAATGTTATTTGAACTCTTACATCTTATCTGAATTTCAACTGATGACCTTATGAAATCGATAAAATTCAAATATCGATGAGAAAACAGAAACATGAAATGTGTGTCACGGGTTTCTCCTAAGATAAATTAACATTTTCCTTAACTTTTCTAGCATGAGTTTTTTTTTTTTATAAAAAGTTAAAGATGAACTTTAAAGGGGATAGCTTTAAATTGTGAAGGCATCTCAATAAGTATGGCTTTTAAAAATGGCTTGACGTCTTTAAAATTATTATTTTGAATTTAATATCATTTTATAGTTTAATGGATGTACAGCGTTAACTAGGAGCAGGTTTTGTATGACCAATAATCTTGAGCGGAGAGTAAGTTTTAGTGTTTTTCTCAAACGAATAATTTTTATTCACTTTCTTATACATTCTTAGTATTTAGTTTAAATTATTTACATAATATAATTTTGTACTTGGTTATTTCTCATCACTCGGCTGGAAATTCATTAGAAACCACATGGTTTCTATTGCTGTTTTCTTTCTACTACTAATGAGCGTTATTTCTCTACTCTCATTCATATTGTAATTACATAAACCATTATTATTTAAAGGAAGAGGGATAGCTCAGTGGTAGAGCACTATGTTGCCGTGCCGAAGGTCCCAGGATCGAATCCAGCTATGGCAGATAAGTTATTTATTCTGTTTAGAGCCAGTGATAGACTCTGTAGGATCTAGAGACCCAGGGCCTATAAAGTGGGTACCCTAAATTAGGGGGGAAACCTGGTGGTTGAGTGTGGTATAGGATACATTATCTCTTGCACAACCGTAGTCCAAGAAACACTACAGTCTCTACCATCTACTGAACCCAAGACACTTCATGGTTAATATGGGTACAGTTTTTGTTTTTTTTAATAATTATTTAATGACTGCGAGGTACATTTGTTAATTTCCCCAAGCTAAGTACAACGTTAGTAACATTAATAACTCAATAACCCAAGAAACTTTCTATTATTAGTGTTTGTGAATGTAATCTATAGACTGGAGTTCATTCTATTCATATGAGGAACACAATAATATCGAATATGCATAATGGATAACGTTAGCACCTCTATAATATAAATTAGGTTAGAAAACAAAAGTCTTAAGGCATAAAGACGCCCCTTGGCGTTGGCTGCAGAGGCTACTCGACACAAACAGATTAAGGTCGTGAAGGTTAGTGATCGTGTTGCACAGGTGATCGTGGCTCACCCTCCCACCTGGTTTCGGTTTCACCTGAGATGGCACGATCAGCTTCCATGTTCCCATTTTCATCAATGTCGGCTTTCTAACATCAAGCACGACCTCCGCAGCCACTATGCTGTCCCAATCGACATGAACGATTAGCATTCATTGTCACAGAATACAACGAGGGGTTTGTCCATATTCATCTCAGATCACATCCAACATTAGTATTATGATAGTATATCCACAAGCGATTCAATTGGAACCAAGAAAAAGCTGTAACAGAGACACAGCTGGCACAATATTACTAAGATTGAAGTCGGCCGATGGAGGAAGTTGTGGATGTTACCAATAAATTACAGCTCCATACTCTTTTTACGATTTGCTTCTCATATCGCACCTTTAACAGAAAGACATGGCTCAAAAAGTTTGAGTTAAGCCTTCAGTAGCAATTACATTGGTTGTAGCTATTCCATTCCATTCCCAAGTTTTTTTTGTTTGTTTTTTTATAATAAAGTCATATTTTGAGTTGTATCAGGTTTGAACTTGAAGTTTTATGGTAATAATGACACAAGTTAAAATCAGAGTTTCAAGCTTTTTCTAATGGTTAATAAAATAATTTTAAAACCATCATTACAATTGGAATGCTTTTTTTCTTTGCCAGTACCCTAAATTTTTTTTTAAATCATCAGTTTAATTTTGACAAGACATGGACTTTCAAATACCTCTATTGAAAAATTATGTTTTTTGAGTTTTGGCATTGTTCTTTTGTAGGAGCGATATGTCAAAATAGCTTGGACATAGTTAATAGGAAATATCGTTATCATGTCAATGCTATAGTGCATTCTTTAGTGTAAGGCTTTAAGATTTAAATATAACTTCCGTGTTCTAATATTGTAATCTTTATTTAGGTATAAAGGATGTTCAACCATACCGGTAGCCTGCTGCTGCAGACTGCCTTGTTGTTTGCCATCAACGAACATGATCCTACAACAACACCTGAACCTATTCCAACAGTAGCTTACCTGAGAAACGGTACAGGTAAGCCTTGCATAAATTTACGAAAGAAAGTAGAGTTATTGCAGTTAAGTTCTCGCTAACAGGGCCGTCCAAAGATATGCCGGCCCAACCTCCACCAGCTTTTAATTAGGCTTTACAAACACCGAAACCACAGCTGGCTGTTGACTTTGGTCATTTATTTTGTCGCCTTGTTAGCACCTTAACAATCTCTGTTACCACGGCCTCACCAAACTATTTCGTAAGCAAATTAATAGAATAAAAACATAATTATAAAAAAAAAGTGTTCCTCGGGGTCAGCACATCAAGCTAACGGCGGCACTCAACGTCGCAATAGTTGTCGGTCATTCAGGCCAAATGAACGACCCTGCTTGCTAACTGCATGTGAGGGGCAGAACATGTGATAACTGAAATATATTGAGATGTGAAAGCAGTAAGCGGGAAATAAAGAAACATAAAAGAAAATGCATACAGCACAATGTAAAATGGTAAAAATAAGCGAACGTTGCAATATAAAATTGGGAATAGTAAAAAAAAAAATCAAATTAAATAGACAACATAATCTTTTTGCTTTTTCAAAATTATAAATAATGAAAAGAATTATATATATAAAAATAATAACAGAACAAGGGAAATGTAAAATATGTTATGGTATCAAAGTATTATTATTTTGACTCTAAGGTCCAGCAAGAGCCCGGCCCTCCAACACCAGAGCCGACCATATATCTGAGGCTTTGTGTTTTCTGAACTTTACGGTTTTTGCCAGTTGGTGGATAGTTAGCCCACCGAACCAACCCTCCTCCTTTATCCGGACTTAGGACGGGCAACTGACTCTGAAGGAGACAGCAGGCGGAGTTATGGTATCAAATAAATACCAAAAATAATAAACAGTGAGGCGAATAAAATGAGGCAATTTGGAAATATTTACTTAGTAATCAAGTGACCTTAGGATTTCTTAAAGGCTTACTATTTTTTGTTAATTTATTTGATTTTAATTGTCAGACTCATTAAAGTAATGCCCAAAATACAAGGTATGGCAATATATTCCGACCTTTGTATTCTTTCCCACGGAACCAAAATAATTAAGCGTTCACCACATTTTGGAACTTACTCCAACCCAAAATCCGCCAAGCTTCTTCCTTATCCACATTCAATCTCATACTTTCCCTACATCTCCTAAATTCGCAAACAGATACTTTCCAATCAGTTATAATTAATAGCCCATATCCGTCAGTAGTAACTACTGACTTACTGTTAATTTTCTTCACTTATTATTAACCTTGTTATTATTTATAAATTTTATGTGCGTTTATTTTTTTTTCTGCTTAATTCTTGTCATTTTAGAAAAAAATATGTCTAGACCAGAAAATACCTTCTAGTTTATATTTATTTTCAAATACTTGTGTAAATACTATATGATTCTTATAATGTAGCCTCTTGGTCGGATATATATTCTATTATTTTTGCACACAACTGTTATTCTTCTAAGGACCTGGTCTCATAATAAAACTATTTTTCTATTCTATTCTATGACATTTTTCTTAAACTTTCCAAATTCAGTACATTTCCTCTAAACTGTTGAAATAATTCGGATTAATGTAGGTCAGACTTCACTTCCCATTAATGTATTCTTACTATTGATATCCAGACGTGACTGAAAGGTGCTACGGCGAACTCGGCTGCTACTCGGTGAACTTCCCATGGACGGACGAGTCAAGACCTGTCTCCAACATACCGGAACCGCCGGAGAAGCTGGACCCAGTGTTCTGCCTCTACACCAGGCAGAACCCCAACCTCTGCCAGCGCCTCAGGTACAACGACTCATCCACTTATTACAACAGCTCTCTGGTTCCTTCCCACCGCCTCTACACAATAGCTCATGGTTTTCTAGAGAACGGTGACAAGAAGTGGATCAAGGTAAATGCTTAGTTTTAATTATATATCTAGTTTGTGATTGTTCATCGTGTAACGTAACTTTCCATCAATCTGTATCTTTCCAATATTCTTTTAATGTCAGTTCCTCTACTCTGGAATCCGCTTCCTCCAAACATTCGGCATGCTTACATCTTCCTTTCTTACCTTACAATTAAAGCTCAACAACTCCAATGTCATTCACACAGGTACTTGTTAAAGAGCCCTGTCCTTATTATAAAGATACCTGGATAGACAAAATTTAGGGGTCACACAGTAGCATTGGATTAGCCATTGCTGTATAATGTGATGTTAAATGAAACAAAAAATCAGCACAGCATTTTTTTTATCGTTACACTAGAATATAATAGCGCTTTCATAAATTCCAAAGGTTAATTTATGTACAAGCCCATATGTAACATATAAGTCTTGACAGGTTGGTATAAATATATCTAAAAAGTCTAATATTGTCCCCAATGAGTTATTTGTACTGAGGGGAGCGGAATCGTGTCATTCTCATGGTCTTTAGATTGAAATGCAGTTTTAATATAACCAATACCCCATTTCAAGCTAACACCAGACTTAGCCACTAATTCACTACGACAATAACCCGATTCTGCTTCCTTAAGTAAAAGAAACTCCTTTTGGAGCTGTAGTTATATCTTTAAGGTTGAGATGGATTAGATCATATCTAAGATATGAACTTGCTTAATATTGAGCTAAGTTGTGCTGCTTGCAGGTGATGACGCAGAGGCTGCTGAATATCTCGGACGTGAACGTGATCGTGATCGGTTGGCAAGGAGGTTCGAGCCCACCTTACACCCAGGCAGTGGCCAACATCAGGGTGGTAGGCACCATGGCGGCGCACCTCCTCCACGCTCTACATGTGAGTTAGTCACCCTTCCTTCTAAGGTGATATCTCAATCCGACTTTATATTTAGCTAGTACAGCTAGATGTGGTGTCGACTAGATGAAACCATCATAAAGGAAAATATCCGCGATAACTGACAACAATTAGAATATTCATGGAATAGTTCACTTACGACATGTGATGATGATAGCTATCCCTTCAGTTTTGCATAAATATGTTAATCACATTCAAAATCAATAATAACTATACTCATAGCACATTTCATTAAATTGTTTATCAATATAATCCAAATGTGCTTTTATTTTTTCCTCGATGAATTGAAGAATCATCTGAAGTGCTTGGAGATTTAAACGATAACGAATTTGAGGACTTTGGAATAAATCTATTGGTTATAAACCAATTTATATTATATTGGTTATAATAAAATATTAAGTTAATAATAATCAAGCGTGAGGAGTAAATGGAAGGTTAATCCATTAAATTATATGCAGGTTATTTTCAGTTCTTAATTTTTTTAACAATATTATACAATAAAATAAAAACTTGTGTCACTACGATTCATGAAGAGACTTGGGTTCAGAATGTGGTAGACAACAGTATTTACTGAATCTAGGACAACGGTATTCAGATGGATTATTTGTCCGATGTTACGCTAAACCACCAGTATTTTGGGTACACACTTTAGAGGGGCTGGGTGAGCCACTGGAAGATATCCAGATCCCAAAGGATCAATCCCTGGCTGTTAACAGATTAAATAAATTATCTACCACAGCCGAAATTGAGCTCGGGGCCTTTGGCACTCTAACTAAGCGCTCTACCACGAAGTTACCCCGCTACCTAATGTTATAAAATAAAAATCTAACTTTTTGATAAAGACTTTTATTTGTTTTATATAACCTATATAACTTCGAGTACCTTTTGATGTAGATGCTCACCAACAATCATAAAACAACCATTTCCAAATTCGTAACAGAAATACTTAAAGAAAATTTAACAATATTTCTGCTCCCTCCATGACTTTGATTTGATATGATTAATATATGAAATATTATTTTTATTGGAGTTGGATATCGACACCCCATACATTATATTGAGTTAAAATAGCACAAACGGTAAGTATTTGAATCACACAAAAATGAATAATCCTATATTTATGGTTTGTTCTATATTAATTGCTTTTTGTATATTCTTTGTTGTATAAATGATTAACTTTAGGAAGGATCTTTTTACTAAGAGTATTTAAGATTTATCTTTATCCTAGGTCTTTACCTAGTTACAATAGTAATTAAAATAATACTAGTTAAGCGAATAGAGTGATTTAATTTAAATTAATGTGATTTAAGTGCAATTAATTTCATTTTGTTTGCCTTCTTCCCGTTTAACAGAATAGAGTAGAATATAAATTAATTAATCTCGCCAGATTAGAGAAGGAGAGAGAGTTACGTCGAGATAAGTCAAAATTATAACCAATCTCCAGCTTGATTAAATTAAACTCGTTGATTGTCCCCAGAGACTTATATTGGGAAGGCCACGTGCAAGGGTGGGTGGATAAGGGGAATAGGAGGGTCCTACATTTTTTGGAAAATTGGGAAAACTATTAGTTAGCTAGGAAATAGCATTAGGACACTTAGGGTTACAAATGTCTTCTGGCAGACAAGCCCAAACGCTAGGTTTATACAGTTTTGGTGAGTGATAAAGTGATATTTGACCATTTCTCTCACGGTTATAACACTGATTTGTTATTTTAGAAATTCCTCTGTGTTGGACTAAAATACACAACATAATGTATAACAAAAGAATTTAGATTTGTCAATATTGTACGTAAGTGCCATCCATAGTACGAAGGGTATAAATACTAGAATGATATAATGAGAACGAAAGAAATACGATTCATCTTTCTATGTGTAATACTCTATGTGTACCTATCGCTAGTAAAATCTATTTGTATTTGGGGAAAGATTTAGTGATATTAATATAAACAAAGCCGCTATTTGACTGAAGGAAAATTATAATCGAATCTATATCACTTTTGTATAAGTATGGAAACCATGACAGGATGACCTTACACTAACTGCGAAATGGAGATCTAGACACTTAGCCCTGATTGACATGGACATTGGATATGCATGTACACGGGGAAAGGGATAGCTGATTACATCAATAACAAAGAGGAGCGAGTAGTACATCCCCCACCAGCCAAAGCTACACATCCTGAATACTAACCATTCCACCTCCCCATTGAGGAGCCTCCTCCCACCTTTGACCTTAGAGCTGCCCCGTACATAATGTATCGCTACACACCTCGTTTATTCATTCCCTTGTTGCTTACAGAGAGACCTCGGAGTTAATACCGAATTCATTCACTCCATAGGACACTCCTTGGGAGCACACCTTTCGGGCTACATTGGCAACGTCCTCAATACTAAATTCCATCTTACACTTGGAAGAATATCTGGTATGATAAATATTTTATTGTTGAATATTAATATATAGGAAATAAACAACTTTTAATAATAATAAGTACTTCAACAGCTCTTGACCCCGCTGAGCCACATTTCTCGCAGACGGACCCAGTGGTGAGATTGGACCCCACCGATGCCCTCTACGTAGATGTCATCCATACTAATGCAAGACCCTTTATTCAAGGAGGTAAGTTATAATATTAATTTAAAACATATTTCTTACCCCTTAAAGATTTAACAATGATTCTAAATTTGCGAATACAGGACTTGGAATGGACGAACCCGTCGGTCATTTGGACTTCTATCCCAACGGAGGACAGAACCAGCCTGGTTGCGATCAGACCGTTAAGGAGTATATGGACAAAGATGAGAGTTTCATCAAAGGTAACCAAACATCAGAAAATATATTAATTTGCCATTATTGTTTATAAATGATTTTCGAAGATCTGTCATAAAGATAATTCATGACGTGAGTGCATACTGGAGTGAGGAGGTAAATCTAAGGAAATATAATATGAAAACCCGGGTGAAACAAAAAGCAGGTATCTAGTTTGCCATTGTAACCCCAAATATTGGCAGCCATAGAATCACAGAACATGTTGCGTTCAGTTTGAGATGTGCAGCTTGAGACTAATCCAACACGAAAGTAGGGGTACGCCAAATTTTTTTTTTTTTTTTGAGTTTCATCAACATTTATCGTAAACAATACTTCCGCCCTATATATTGACATTTTTACTGTTTATGGGGGGTTATGTTTTACTGTAATTATAGAATTTCATGTTACCTGAATTTATAATTTCAGTTGTCATCTCAAAAACTTTTAAATCTTAAAGACATTAAAAACTGAAATGAAAGGTCTTTGGAAAATAATGAAAGTAGATACAAAATATCAGAATTAATGGGTATTTATATTACTTATTTATTTAATGTCACTTTATGCTAATATGGCTATTAGGGGGTATGATGATGCTACAGGGTGTGTTATAAATTTTACATATCCAAGTATAATTAGGATAGGGATCTTTAACGAGTACCATAGACATAGCACAGGCTCGGGATTCCTAATTTACGTCCCCTCCGAAGGGACAAAGGATTCCTTAAAGAAACTTTCACTCCCTTTAAAAGGCCAACTGCAAGGCTCCGAATCTGCAATTGGGAAACGTATTCATTACTAACTGATAAACCGCCATTGAATCAATCAATCCTTTCAATTGAATTTTTTTTAAATTAATCCTTTAGCAAAGGTTTTAGATTTGTAAAATGGAGGAGAGACAGAACCCACCTTTAACTGAGGCTAAAAATACAACTTCGAGGAAATTATTGTTTGCGGAATAAATTATTTTTTCTGGGTCTTTATTAGCAATGAGCTGGGTGGAGGGGTGTCAATAGCAATTAACAAGAATGGCTTGTTATTGTAGCAATCAGGAGGTTCCTCGGATGCGACCACGTCCGCAGCTACGAGTACTTCATCGAATCGATACCGGACCGCTGCGAGTTCCTGGCCATCGAATGTGACTCATGGGAAAACTTCACCGCCGGCAACTGCTTCTGGTGTAGGAACGAAATGGTAAGCTTACACGTGTCCCATTTATTATTTAGCCCAGTCCCAGGGCTTTCATGTCTCTAGTTATCTATATTTCAAGAAGAAATGATTTTTTCTTTCATACTGATTACTCTGACTTGCTATCCTGTCCTTACTTACCCAAACATTGATCTCAGGGTAAGATTCATTGATCTGATTTATTTTTAAATGTAATGTGGAGTGGCACAATGAGATCATCACAACTGAGATTCAGAAATGCTACTTAGTAATTGATTAAAATACATATCCCTCTGTGTTCCAAAGGTTGGCGTGGTTGATTTACTGGGAGCTGTTTTATTAAAAAAAGATCCTTTGACATAAGATAAAATGACTTTACTTTTATTGTATAGTGATCATGGTACATACGTAGTATGTATATACATTTTTACTCACAAAATGCCCCTTTCTACTAAATATAGTGATTACATCTGAAAATTCCTACATGAGGTACTTGACTGTCTCCTGTACTGCCTACGACTGAGTTATCTCTCATTCCCCAGATATAGAACCTAGAAGACCCTTACACTACCTACTCAGTAACCCTTCACAGGTTTATTTAAATATTCTTAACAATCTAAACAGTGTCACGGGTAACAGCCTATATGCGTATATAATTAAAAATAGACGTCAATAGAAATATATGTTTGAGTTGATAAGCTCAATATAAACATTTTCACATATTTATATGTAAGGTAGGTAAATCTATATCATTGTTCTCTTCCTGAGGATACCTCTTGAATAATTGGACCTTACTGAATTGATGTGACTATAATTGTGTTAATTAATTGGGTATGGGCAGACCTTTGTAAAAAATCCAGCGCCGTTGGCAAAAAGAAAATGGGTAACTAACTGTGTAGAGCACTGAGCTGTTGGTTCCAGGTTCGAAACTGGTAGTGACACGTGAACTACTCATCCTGTATAAATCTTGGATCATCCTTTTGGAATCTGCAGACTTCTCCAGGGCTCAACCAGGCTCCCATAATCGGTGAGAAAAACCTGGCGAACGAGCATGATCTCGTTACTAAATTACCTTCATACAGAACAGTTACTCAGAAGCAGTACAGTCTCAACCAAGAGCTGAACCAATGAGCCTCGTGGATTATAGTGATAGGGTTTTTTTTATTGCTATACTGCTTTTGTTTTAAATTGTTAAAAGTCACATGTGAGATATTTGTATGGAAATAGGTATAGTTACAACAAGATAGTAGACAGGAAGCACCCGTTTGTTATAGACGATAGAGAAAAAATCGTTGTAACCTTGTTCCTTATTGAATGCATGTAGAGCGTGCAATATGCAGAGCTAAATTGCGCACGGAGCGAACAGCCCTCAATAATTGGAGTTGACAGCGAGGCAATACCTTGTGCAAGCGCTCCTCCGCCTCGACTGATAGCGTCCATTGTTCTTATCTCAAGTAGCATAGGACGGGGTGTGGAGGCAGGCCTAGTGCCTAGGTCTTAGCTGTCATCTTCTCGACCATTATCATTTCATTTGACGTTAATTAGTGAGTAAATTAATTCAAATTGGAATGAGTGAATAAAACACAATTTTTTTTAATATTTTAAAGAGACGATAAAGCAGAAAATAATAAAACATTTTAAGAAAAAAAAACAGGAAACAAAAATGATTGGCAATACATTGCCTACTCAGGCATCGTCAAGACCGAAAGAAAATAACAACTATGATAACAAACGAATAAAGCACATTCAATTTAACTTCAATACGTTGCAAGACACAAACCAGAGAAAACATCCTCCTGGACCTCCAAAGGCCCAAATGCAACTCCATGGTTTTATTGTGGATATTTAAGGCCTTTTTGATTGATTTTTTTCCAATAATGTCCTAACAAGTATTTTATAATTCTTTTGAGCTTTTGCTCTTCTATAGTAAACAATTTAAGTAAACACCTCTCTACCGATAGATCTGCCACGAGGTCCACTTTCCTTTCGAGTAAAGATGTTTTATTTACTATAAATTAACTAATTGTAAGTATTTATTTACTTTTAAAACATAATCCAATTTTGTATTGAATTTCAAGAAGTAGATACATTGAACTAAAGGATATATTATTTATTATTACCTATTTACTATTTATTATTTATTTATTACTTATGGCTTAAACAGCATTCTATACAGCGATACTTAAGAGGTTGATTTGAAACCCTGACTTTTTATATATGCGTTGGACATTTTCAATCGAATAGGTTGAAATTAAAGCATCATCAGCTTTTTAATAAAACCATAGTTCGTTATTTTAAATTTCTCATTGCTTTGGGATTAAAAAAAATGTTTAAAAAAATCACAATCTTCTCATTAAAACAATTATCGAAGTGATTATTCAATGTACAGTTCATATTCCTTTGTCTAGTTTATTTACTCGATAATTACTTTACTATACTGGAACACAAGAACTATCTTTTTTATTTTTAAATAACATAAAAATATATCATAATATGTTTGATGGATGATGAACACACTAAATCATAAATATTTTCCATACCTTTTAAAAAAATTTTGTACATCATTCCTTCCTTCCATAATTTATTTAAAACGAGTTTATTATCTTGAACGTTAGATAATTGCACGGGATTAGTCAAGCAGCGTCTTCGGTGAAACCCATCGATATTACAACCCATTTACACAATACCTCGACAAATTATATACCTAAACCTTCCTGGTAAATCACTCTATCTATTGGTGAAAACTGCATGAAAATCCGTGCAGTGGTTATTGAGTTTACCGCGAACAAACGCGGGCGAGGACTTTGTTTTATAACATGTACAGATACATCCACTGAATCTTGCAGAAATTTTATTTACAATTCCACTTCTAGTTTTACTTTATATTGGGTTTTCTTAGTCAGTAGATTCGTTGTAATTTTCTGAGAATCTTCCTCTTGAATGTCTTTCAGAGATTTCATCTACTATCATCGTCGTAATCCATCCTCCAGTACCTAAGCAGTGTGAGGAGACCCTTTGTAGTGATTGACCTAGTTGTCCCTGTCCTGCGCTAGGTAATTTCTAAATTCCTCTAATTTAGTAATGAATTATAGGAGAGTAGTGAATTGCATGTGCCTTCAGGCCCCTTTTGGAAGCGGAAATAGTGTAAGTTTTATAACGTCTTTGATTTTATATTAATGTCAAGCGGAGTAGGAAATACGTTATGTTATTGCTATCTAATAACTATGAGCCATTCTTTAAAGTCGCGAATCCCGACGATTCAAATCCGATCAGTGAATTTTTAATTTTTTCTTGAAGATTATTTTCTTCCTTAGCTACTAGTCACTCATCGTTTTTTGTCTGGAAGAAGGTTATGTAGGTAACGTTCGTTATTGATACTGCATATTTGTTTACATTCTTATAAAAAAAATAGTAACATATGTAACGAAGCTGAAGACTTATCATCATGCCCATCCCTAAAGACTATCTTTGTTTATGTGTTTATTTTTTCTTCTTTCTCTTACTAACTAGTCGTGCCCATTGGAATTATACACAAGCATGAATCAAAAACAAAAACTCCAATTACTAGTTTTTAAAGTCAAACAAACATAACAACATATTTAATTAGTATAGCTACTTAATTCTGAACTACAACTGTGGAATGTAATCAACGTATGTATAGCTTTAAATTTGTTTCAAAAACTTTTTTATAAGATACACTTATATTTACACATAAGTATTATGCATAGTGTTGGTTTTAGTATAGTGATAAACCATTCCATCATCATCATAAAAATATACAATATATCTTAATACAGTATCTGTAATGCTATTGCAGAGACCAGATGGTAGACTCTGCTCCAAGATGGGACTGAACTCCATCAGGACAGTTCAGAAGATCGGAGCTGTAACCGGAAACATTCTTCCAGTCCTTTCAAACAGCATGATCAAGCTCTACACCATCACCGATGAGAAACCATTGTACTGCAGTGAGTGATTTTAAATATGTATAATTAATAATTAAGGTACCTAACTGGCTTATTACAAAGTAACCATAAACAATTATGGTGTACATAACATGGTGTAAGTTCAGTAGATGAATGATAAGTACTGTTAATATTAGGATCTAGCAAAGGTGGGAGTATAAGAAGACTTTTTGTTGCATATACTATTATCATACCTAATCATTCATCACCTGTTTACGAAACTGATAATGTTGGTCTGATTCCAGAGGCACTCTACAGAGTTACTGTGAGGATATCTAGTTCCGAAAACGCGGTTAATCATGGCGGTGAAGTCGGTATGTTCTCAATTAAACTCATAGGAATAAAAGGAACCACGGACACGATTGATTTATTCAAGTAAGTCAGTAGTGTAGCTTCATTCTATAAATATCTATAAATTTGCTATTACCTTATATTTTGTCTTCTTCCTTAGTCTTTTATTGCTATAAATAACAGATTAAATGCCTTCATTGCCAATATCATACACATATAAGTTAAATCGTCCTAGGAAGGTAATGTATGATCTGTTAATAAGTCATTGTTATATAGTTTGTAGTGCTTCTTATCCTCTTCTTTATTAACAACCTCTTGTGCCTCACAGCGAAGAGGAGCGTTTAGCAATTTGGAGGCTATTCGCTGAGTTTCTCTGAATCAGATGTACTTTCTTACAGGTGATTAGCCCAGCGAGATAGGCCCCATATCCTCGGCCCAACTAGTTGTTTGCTTGTATCGTCCAAACTAAGGTCTTCCCAGGGAAGGTGGCCCTGAGGTGTGTACTACATGTGACCTTATGTCAGAATCATTGTAGGGTGTACTGTTGTGTAGTGTGTGTAGCCGTGTACTGAACTCGGGGGTCCGGTGGTTCGTTAAACCCCTCTTCTAACTTGGCATATACTTTAGTACCTGAGGAAAAGCTTTGTTGTGGAAGAGTTTTAATTTTAATACATAAATTGTTTAAAAACTGCTTTTTTAAAATACTAACTGAGACGTTGACAAGGGGAAAAAATAACTAAAAAAATAATAATTCTTCAATTTTTTTATAGAAAAGGTATTAATAATTCATGCCAATAGAGGAATGTGCCAAAACTGGGTTGGTGTAGTTGCTATGAACGGTGGTAATTACTATCTTCCTATAGAAATTTTCATATTCAGTTCTCAAAGCAATTTTTTTCTTCTTCTGTAAAATTGCCTTTTTCATGACTTGCTACCTTTTCCATGTCAACGCCTCAACTACTTAAAAGATTTTGTGGATTATCTGGCTCAGTTCATAATAAAGGATATTGCGCACGCTTAAGCTATCAATATTAGGTTGTTCTGGAAGGCCGTTTCAAATGTAGGTATACCAATGAGGAATCCTAAGGAAATTAAAATCAGGTTATGACTAATAAATCATAGCCTAAAAGCGCTCAGTTCATATTTCAAACATCAGAAACAAGTAAATAACACGTGAGGCGGACAATAAATTTAAACATTTGTTTATTTATAAAATGATTAAACAATTAGTTTTGTTCCTGGGCGCTCTGCGGAAAACCGGGAAATTGTCTACCTAGTTTGTTGGTTCTCGAAAGTATACCTGTTAACGATCTTAAGATATTTATTTTAATTATATCAAACCGAAGGATATCTTGTTTCTGTGATTTATGCCTATTTTCAAACCACCGTTAATTAGTTATTTCCGAAGTGTACTGGTATGCTCATTACAGTGAACTTGTGTATTTCAAGTTTTTTTTTCTGCAACCCGATCTCTAAAATTTAAATTATAAGAAATGAGAATAATAAGAGAGATCAGGGCGAGTGAGGAAGGAAATAGTAGGAGATGCTAATAGTTTTCTATAAGTAACAGAACCGGTCATGCAGCGTTGTCCCCGAGGAAAAGGAACCTGCAAACCGCTTCAGCGTTCTGTTCTAATCAAAAGTTGCTCAACTTACTTTTTGCCGTGGAAGGGAAGATCCTTCTTCAATATTACAAATTTTCATTACTTTAATTTTATTACATGCCGAAATTGAAATTATTAAATGCTTATTGTAGAGCAAATTTATTTATTTCTATAAAAATACAAACTAAATCGTTCTTTAAATTTATATTCATAGATTAAGTAACGCAAACATATTTTTAAGGGTCCTAGAAATAAAAGTCAGGAGGAGGTAAATTTATACCAAGCAAAACAATTCTGTTTTCATGTTGGACAAAATATGACTAGCCACATTTCGATGTACACAGCATCAGTCAAATAACTCTTGAAAGGGATGATGATTGGTTTACCTCGTTTCTTCCTGATACACAAATATCGCAGCCGCACATTCTCTATATTCTGGTGTCACGAGGTAGGCAATCCGTTTCTGTCTCGATCCGTCATGTCAAGTAGAATACCCTCCAATTTTCCTATATTTACGGCATGAGGTTCCAGATGGGATGCTCCTTAAGTATCGATCAACTTGAAGAATAAATTAAAAAGAAATTCAGTATCTTAGCAAGAAATTTAAGGCGATTAGTGCACAAATAGATCTTAATCTAATAATATTTAAATAACTCTAGTAATAATCGTATTGACCGCTTCACCAAACTACACTAATTTATTTTCTCCTGCTCGAATTTTCTGTCACCAATATTCTTTCATGCGCTTACTAGCCTATTTCTATTAATCCTCTGTTCACCTTGTTTAGCCTTCTTTGACCTTTCTCCATCCTTAAACTCTTCCAGGTTTCACTCTGCTTACGAATTCCCTTCCTTCTAGCATCTGAGACTGTAATGTTCAACTTTTCAAAACCTTTCAAAAGTAGTTAAGTATTAGAGAATCTATGTTTGCTCATTCTGTGCAGATCTCCGAGGAATGTCATCCTTCCCTTCCGCATAGTTTCCAAAATTCTCTCCATTATCTAATAGATTTCTTTGCTACTTCCAGGTTTTCATCCGTCATCAGCAGACTGTGTGTTCAGAAACTGTACTCAATGTTTCTTAAAATTCTTCTTTCTAGGACTTCCAGTTTTTGAGACATTCCGTTTTTACGACAGTGTTATGTCTTATTTTTTCATTCAAGGAGATGCACTTCTTGTTATAGATATTTTTTATTAACCCATGAGCCCTTTCCATTTTTAAAATCCGGTATCAAACAGCTGCATTCTGTAATCCACTATCCTGAATAGTCTCTTCCGGAAACTTGATATTTTTTACCCTTCCAATCTCCCTGTAATAGAGATTTATTAATAGTGTAATTAATATATTTATTTTCTGTTCCAGAGAGCAATACTTCAAGCCAGGTACTACCTACATGCAAGTCGTCGGCGCTAGTCAGATAGGAAGGGTTCGCAGCGCACTCCTGTACTGGAGGCATGACACAACCTTCAACATCCTCACCTGGAGGATAGTCCACCCGACTGTCTACCTGGCCAGTGTCACTATCGACAACTTAGAGGAGGATTCCAGGTATGTGTGTATAGGCAGATCCAAAACGTACATCAATAAATTATACTTATTTTAAAACAATAAAAATGAACACAATCCCAAAAGGGTTTTCCCAATTAGAATCCAGTTGGAAAATTCTGAATACCAAGTCTTTATCAGGAGAATTGAGGTTTTGTTTAACAGACTTATTATAAAAGTTATGGATGATAATTTTTCTTATTTTTTATACTTTTAATATTATTACCCATTAGTGAATGTAGTAAAATATTTATTTTCTAGAGGGTTAACGGATATATATATATATACATATATAAAGGAATTAATAATTTGTATAATGAATTTGAGATAATTTTGGAATTCCATTAATTTGGACTAATTTGTTGTTGAATTTCAAAATATTGAACTTCGTAAGGATCTTCATTCAAATGAACCGATATAACCTCAGAAAATATCATAAACGGATTGTTATAAAAGACGTGAAAATATTGAGAAAGAATTCCAAGTAGGCCAATGTTTCTTCTGCATATTAATAAAATTATTAGATTGAAGGCAAAGGAATATAATGGAAAAAAATCAAACAATACTTTCCAAATGTCGGCATGATTATTTTGGAAAAATAATCAAATGGTATCTTACAAATATTATAATATTTTATCGTTTAATATTACGCTATAACTTACCTTGGATGATTTAAGTTCGGTATTTACCCTTAATTTTAATAATTTTATCCGCAGTAATATAATCTATATATATATAAGAGAGTGGCGTTAGTTACTGAGCTTATAACTCAAGAACGCCTGGACCGATTTCGATGATTCGAACCATTTAGGACTCGTCTCCGGCCAAAATCGGTCCAGGCGCTCTTGAGTTATAAGCGTAGTATGATTTTTTTTGTTGTTGTTTTGAGTTTGGCCTAAAGAGGGAGAGCTTAGTTACCAGGTAAGGATGAGTCATCCAAACGCCCACCCTATTCAGTTCTTTCCCTCTACTTCCTGGCCTTCATCTTCCCTAATAGGGTGAAAAGGGTGACAAACGTTTGTAATGAAAAAAAAACGTCATTTTTAATGCGAGCACCATGAAATTTTAGATTTATCTTCTACATTAAAAATAAAGAAATATGTGTTTTTTATTTTTGGATAATCGACCCCTAAAAGAGTAAAATACAAGAAATCGTAGCATGTTAAGTTAATAAGTAAGCAGGGTTTAAATTTTAACATAGTAATAATTGTATTTATGATTTTGTAAAATCAACCCCTAAATATTACGGTTTGGGATATTATATCCAAACGGTGGATTTCAATAGAAAACTTATAGATAGTTCTGTAATTATGCCATTTAATATTTAATAGGACAGTTTATTAAAATCTATCAACAAAGGGATAAGCATCGGTAGGCTGGCTCAATTTACAAATGCTCTAAGTCATTGTTTATAATATGGAGATCATTTATGGAACTCAAAATTCACTCTCCGTTTAAACTCAACATAAATTTCTATTTAAAATCAACGTGAACGAAGTCGCGGGCAAAAGCTAGTAATTAATTATTATTATTACCATTCATTTAAAAAAAATTTTTTTTACTGAAAATCATATTTAAAAGTTATTAAGCTGTTTTTGAAAGTAAATAAACTTTGTTTACAGCACTACCCTCTGCCCCTATCCGGAAGAAAAATTGCTGTCAGGTAAAGAAGAAACGCTGAGACCTTGCGGAAAGCAACAAGAAGAAACATAAACCAAAAACTAAACAAAACAGTCTGTAAATATGTATTTATTACATTAATCTAAGTTCCTTTTTTTTTGTAAATTAAAAAAAATATTGTTCACATCCATGCTCAAATAAACTTTCTTTTTTACTGTAATGTCTTCTATATCTCCTTAGTTTCAACCCTGAAAAGTAGAGAGACGAAAGTAATTAACCTAAAAAACAATTAAAATATTAAATAATCTGGTCCTTAACTAGGGCTTATATAACATTAAAAGATTTTAAATAATTAATTAGTCAGAAAAGAAAAGTTTGAAATCGAAGGGCATAAACGTAAAAATGATCCGGGACAAATATTTGAATTGTTTATAGTTATTGATTTAAAACTCTAATAACTTCCTAATAAGGATCTTCATCAAATTGTGCCGATATAACCTGGGAAACTATCATGAGCGAACTGTTATAAAAGACCTGGAAATATTGAGAAAGAACTTTAAATAGGCCAATATTTCTTCTCCATATTAATAAAATTACGAAATTGAATGTAAAAGAATATAATGATAAAATTCAAACAACATTTTCCGAAATTTGGTGTGATAATTTAGGAAAAAATGTTTGTTCCTCACGAAATTCTTTATTATTTCAAGAAAACATAATATTCCACGTCAAATGAGGACCTAAATCTAAATTCGGGTCAGATATATGGTCAAAAATCAAGATTTGTGCCATATTTTAGAACTTTTTATTACTCTAAAACAGCCCTCCTTTCAAGCATTTAAGCCCATTAAATGAAATTTATATGAAAATCATCAAGAATTTAAAATGATTTCTAGCAAAAACTCTTTTCGTAGAATCGATTAGTCCATCTGGACCATCAATACTCAATTTATAAAAAAAAAGAGTTATTGCTTATTTTACGAGCATGAAAACATAAAACCCCGATTATCCGCATATAGCTACCTACAAATTGGCTCTGCAACCCCTGCAGGGCTTCGCCTTTCGAGAATATCATCTTCCACTCGTTCCTGACAGGTGAATGTTTTCCCCATCTCTTCTCCACTGTCCGCCGCAGATCTATTTCCACGTCATCATTCCATCTCTTTGCATCTCTCTTCCTCCCCACTATTGATATAACCTTCTTCGTAAGGGATCTTCCCACACGGCCAAGGGATAATATATTTTTGCAATCTTAGTGTGTATCACAATATCTGGTTCGTCTTGCGTATCCACTAGCCCTTTTGGTTTATCTGGTCACTATTCTGATTCCTTTAATGCCCCATGCATCATTCGTAGAATTTTTCTTTCTCACATCATAATATTTTTTCACTTTCTTGAGTCAGTACTATCTATCTATCTATCGCTGCCATATGTCACTACAAGTCTATTGATTACTCCACACATTAATAACTTAGTTCTGTCGGGGGTCTGTCCCTTAGGGGAAACTGAACATCCCCTTTAATATCTGCCCAAGATCAGAAAGCGCACTTAAGGAAGGTTGCCCTGAGGTAGTACTGTTCGTGCCTTTGTCTTTATGTTGTGGGTAGGCGTGTGCGTGCGTGTTTACCTATAATGCGTTTCTGTGAGTGTACTAGGTAATTGTGCATGGCGTACGAGTATTGAGCTCAGGAACCCCTCAGGAAGCCAGGGGTAGGGACTCAACTCCCCAGGCAACCGCATGCAATAGTGATCCCTTGCGGCCAATTCCTCCATATTTAAAAGTATATTTTGATGGATACTGCAGTATCTACATGTCACTTTTTTCTGCTTGTAATATAATCTTTATTAAATATAATAACCCATCTAAAACTTGTACGTCAAGGAAACAATTGGCATGTCGACTATCATCGAGTGCATGATCAGTTTCCTAGTCTTTCCTTCTGAAATATTATCGTGCATTATTATTTATTGCACCGATTATTCACATCGCTACTCTAAAAATAATACAGATATAAGGCATGACAGTTATAATACGCAGACAGAAAAGCCGAAACCAAGAAAATTAAAAAATAAATCGGTCAGCCCATTTATAGATAGAAGAGAAGACAGACCAATATCCCAAACCACGTCAAATTCACAATGAGATTCAGGATACCCTAGAACCTGTGGATACGTCGAAATCAGCTCATCGAAGTTTTTATCCAATTATGATACTTTCCTTATGTAACAGCATTATGAAAGAAAGAAACATGTGGAAAGTGCAATATATTGTATCATTATAAGTGTCATCAGATTTCGGTCGCATTAAATTTATCATAAAATACATATTTTAGAAGTTTTGTACTTTTAGTCATAACAGTAGTTCCTCTTTTTTCCCGGGGATGTGCTTTATAAATAAATATTTTGCTTTCAGTGCGACCCAAATCGTTAGGGCCTATTTCGCGCTATACAGTTTAGGAAAACCAATCTCTCAGATACTGCGCAGGATGTTGCTCACAGCTATTATCCCACCCATTTAGCTAGTAAAATAAGAAAATAAATAAATAAATTACATAGATACGTTAATGGATCCCAAATGGCCAAAAATCCGTTCATCGAAATTTTGGATCGACAAAAATACTTATATAATTATATACAATAATAATTACTGACCAAGTAGTTTCAGAAATGTAATAATGCTAAAATTTTGATTTTTTTTTAATATAATATATTGTATCTACAAAACAAAAATTGAACTCTAAAGCTAGACGTATATTTATTTTCTAAGCATGTCTATTATTATTATTTTTTTTTTTTATTCTTTGCCTTTCTTTTTACAGACTATCGTTTAGGAAATAAATCCTATCGGTTGAATTAATAATGCAACAAAAACGAAGATGCCCGAACACTTACGAGGGAGTTTGTTGACTCGCTTACGTCACGCAGCTGGTTTTGAATGGATTTTTTTCAAAACGTACATTTTTTAAAACTTTTAATCAACAAAGAAGTCTGAAAATTCAATGAGAAAAAAATATGGAAAAAATTAAATTCAGTTATATGATTACATAAATTAGATGGAAATAGACTGCAGTTACAGATTTGCTAAAAATAAATCTTTCTACATATTTCTTGTTGTGTGATAAATTAAAGGATTGCAAAAAAGAAGTAATGTGAAAAGAGAGAGGGGATAAATGTGATCAAACAAAGCAGTAGTAGCATTACTACCCCCGATGTATCGATCCATTCCGCCCCACCCCTAGGCACTCCATTCAAAATAAAATGAGTCAGTGTACCATCCGCCACTCGGACAGTGCAAAACCTGAATATTACGAGTTATCTATCTTTTTTAGAATCGATATTATTAATTATTGAACGGTGAATAATCGAGTTTTGTGATAAAAAAAACTAAGTGAATAAAGTAGCCCGTGGAGGGGTTGGTATTTGCAGTGGACTGTACCCTCCCCTCGCAGTAGGTCTGCAGCAGCGCTAGTGGCGTAGTCGATCCGCACCGATATCTTCTCTCAACTTCGAACCATCCCCTAGGTGAGTATAATTCATAGTAATCTAGGACTTAAGGGTGCCTATTATCACTTAATTGATAAGCAGTTTTCATATTTCAACATCAGAAACTCTAAATGCTTCATTTATAAAAAAATATTAAGAAACTCAGAAGTTGAGACATAAAAATTCGACTCTCAATTAACCATTTCCCCATGGTAAAATAAATAAGTAAAAAAAAAAACAATTTCAGTGCTCGATAACAAATTTAACTTACCCTTAACCACTAATTCGAATTAGATGATTACATAATCATCGGGAATCAATTGAAATTAAAGAATAAATACTAATCCCTGACATAAAATATAAATAAAGTTTAAATATCCTCACAAGTAAAAATATTTCTCGAAATAGCATTTATATGCACCAAATGTTAATATATTAAATATCCAGCAGATCTTACGTAAATATTTTAAATTTACAATTTGTTGTTATTTTTTTTATTAAGTCTTGCCTTACGAAAACTTGCCCTCAAGAAAAACGTGGTATGACCGTCCACGCCTACTTTTTCCGAAATCTATTCATCAAGCGTAGGGGTTTTAAATCTTGAACTACTAGGGTTAAAATACAATCCTCACCGTTGCTTATCGGACCATTATCAAAATTTTATAAAATATATATATATATATATATATATATATATATATATATATATATATATATATATATATATATATATAACGTGAAATGTGCCAGGTTCCATGTCATTAACGCTGCTAAGATCTTAAACGAAAAATTGTCAAGCATTCAGAATGGACATAAAATCTTTATTTCGTATAAATATAATAAAAAATGAAATGATTCGGAAATGGTGTATATATTTGTTTATTTTTCTCAAATAGGATGTTCGTTAATAAGTCAAGTAAAGTCAACTATAACAGATATAGGATCAAATAACTTTAATTTCGAAAATCGTTCGCAAGCCGACTGAATTAATAAAATTATCCGCGTAGTGAATAATGCACCCACCGGGTTCATGCCGAGCAACACCTGTTCCTTGTGTGCTGCAACTCCTAATTGCACAGCAGACATATTTTTGTTTCCACTTCTTAACATCAATTTTATCAGAAAGAATTCATTAAAATTATTTAAGAACATCAAAATTTCAAATTTATTATGAACATAGTTTAATAGTAATACTAATTATTAAGCACATTAGTAAAGTTACAGGAAAACAGTGTTTTTCACTCCTCCCAAAAAAAAGTGAACAATCATCTGAATTACAAATTATTACTTTTTCAGGAATAAAATTTGAATATAAAGGGATTCTTAATAATATTTTTTTGATCATTTATGTATTTCATATAATAATACCATTGCGACGGTCGGCAACAAAAACTGATAGCTACAAATTTCAAAAAATGACTTTTTATATTTTTGGCTAGTTCATTTAAGCAATGGTCAATGCTCGCGAAACTTCAGGTTCAGCAATAATGTTTGCCGTGCTAGACAAAATTGCTTCACTAAACTAGCGAAAAATGTGCAAAAGTAAATTTTTGAAATTTGGAGTTATCCGCTTTTGATCCTGAACACCTCAATTGAAGTAAACCAGTAATTAATTATAAACTTATAATATAATATAATTATAAACTATAATATAATATAATTATAAACTTAAATACATTTATAAAAAATTATAAATATTTAGAATAAGAAATTCTAAAAAAAAGTATATAATCAAAAAACTGAAATAATGCACTCACTAAAATTCCGATATATAACACAATTTTTTTTTATTAAAAACTATTGTTATCATAGATTATTTTAAAAAAAGAAAAGTAATAAAAATAATATAATGTAAAATAAGGAATAGAATACAGTTTTACGTTTGTTTCATTATTAAAAAAACTATGATAAACTTAAAATGTTATTAAGTTTGTATTTCTAATCAATTAGCAATACGGAAGTTGAGCAAAGGATCCAACAGTTCGCTGTTTCCTCTTGTCGCAGACCCAATACCACCCAACCCTCCGAACTAATTCAACTAACGAATTACATTAACGATTATGTATGACAATTCCAATACCTAAGAATCCCATATTGGTTTCATTTTCAACAGAAATCGGAACACAAAAACTTAGATAGATTTTTTTATTACCAGGCGATGTATACTTATGTGTCATTGTAATTTAGACACAACATATTGGGCTAAGTAATTCAACCAAAACGTCACATTCTTCCGAGTGATCCATAAGTATTCATTACTCCTTGTTAGATAAAAATGTATTCATAATTAATGATTTCCTTATTCCACACATATATGATTTAAACTAACAAAATAGACACACTTAAATATATATACTCATATATGAAACAATCTGGATAATCCCGGATTTTCAAGCGGATAATCCCGAAATTTCAAAAATTTTCAAAAGCATTGCTTGACGTAACTAGCGTAAAATGGAAAAAAGTAAATTTTTGGAATTGTGAAGTTATTCGCTTTTGATCCAGAAAGACTCATATTGTAGCTCAATACACCTTGAATATTGAGTGATATTGTTTTTGAAAAATATTTCATGTACATACATTAACTGTCTAAACACTCTTAACTCTATCTTTTACAAACTAAAAAAACACTTGTTCTCCCACGGCTTCTCACTCCCTCATAGATAATAACTACATAATATGTTAGGCGTTCAAGATCAAAAGCGGATAAACTCCCAATATCAAAAATTGACTTTTCAACATTTTTTAAAATTATGCACCCGAAAGTTCAAATTCAGAATCGGACTTAAACCATGAGAAATAAGGCGGCAAAGTGTCGTGTTAGATTAAATTACTTGACTAAGAAGAAAGAGACTAGCAAGAAAGAGAAAATGTCAATTTTTGAAATTTTGGATTTTCCGCTTTTGATCCTGAGAGCCTCATATATCATTGCTCAATAAACCTCTAAATTCTTTTTATCATTTAATATTTATTAAGAGTTTTTTATAACAATTCCTGTCCATTAACTACCGAAACGCCCTAAACTCTATTTTTTACAAAAAAATAACACTTCTACTCCATGGATTCTCACTCCCTTATAGTTAACTATATAATATATATATTATCCCCCACTCATATCTATGCATTCTGTGAAATCCATATAATATTTCCATACTCAACTCCAAATTGAATCCTACCATTCTAAAACGTAAGAGGCATTAACTCTGTCTCAGACTCACTCTTTTTTTTTTTTAACTTACTTTCAGAATCAAATTTAAACTTCCATTATTATTGCCAAATATTTACTTTTGGTTCACTTGTAACGACAAAAATTTTAAGAAACACTTTTTTTTCATATATTTATAATCATTAATATTACTTCCCTTAAAAATGTTTGATATAAGAATACAAAGAAAAAGAGTTTGTTTTATTAAAAAGTAATTTGAAAAGATAAACTTCTCTAACCGAGAAATAAAATAAAAACATGAATTCCTTTCAAAATTTAAGGTTTTTACGTGTCTTGGTAAACAGAATCCAAAAATCTAATTTTTTTTAAATCCGTCTCTCCGCTGTAATTCTTCAGCGGATTTTCTCCGAGAGTACTCGATCGAGTCTCTTGAGATTTGGCACCAATGTCGCAGGTTTCCCTAACATGATCAGATCACCTTCAAATCAGATCACCGAAACTTAAATTTACTGTCCGCCATTTTTTTCCATTTATATATTGGGTCGTTTCGTATGAAATGCCCGTTCTTATTATTTCTAAAATTCAAAGTGGAATAAGTGGACTTGTTTACTAGCTTTATTTTGTTTATTTATTTATACATATATAAATTATTGTTTACTAAGCCTATGTAAACAGAATTTAATGAGCTGTTATTGATCCTCTTTTTTTTAATAATATTTATTATCGCTACAATTTAACATACATTGTTGTTCAGTATCAAATACGACCATGAAAACATGCGATTTTCGAGTGTGTGTTTTTTAGATTAAACTTGGACACTAGGCAACCCAAGCTGCAAGAAACATTACCACCGTGTTCGGGGAAGGATATTGTAACGAATGGACCATTTGCCGACGGTTTGAGAAATTTTTAATTGATGAAAAAGATTAATTCATAAATAAATAATTAATTGATAAATAATTCATTTCTCCTTTCTACCCACAGGTGAAAAAATAACATCCACGTCGTACTGAAGGGATGTTGACATGCTTCAAAAACATATCGAAAACCAATGTGGGTTGGTTAATCGGAAAAGACCTATACTCTTACACAGCAACGCCTGACCTCATGTTTCACGACAGACAGTGAAGAAATTAAACAAGCTGGGTTTCCAAGTCCACCCACACACCATAGTCTCCAGACTTATCCCCAACAGATTTCCACCTTTTCAGAAATTTGGGCAACATCTACATAGGTTAAATTTTTGAAAATAATTCTGATCTGATCTAATCTAAAAATAGATTTTCAGACTTTATTTTATCACATAACACTGAATTCATCAGTTGTGGGATTTTAAATTTGATAACCAGTTGGGAAAAGTGTGTAGAGAATGAGGGTAAATATTTCCAACAAAACTGTTTTGATTTCATTAAGTTGTTTTACTAACTAGCCTTTCCTTAAAAATTGACATTTCATATGAAACAGCCATACCTTTTTTTTTAATTATATCAATATGTAAAGCCAAATTTAGATTTTCTACTTTCTAATAAAAATAATTCTTTATAACATTTACTATTATGCGAAATATTTTTTGCAAAAAAATTATTCGAACTATAAAAAATATATGGAGCGGCGTGGCTCGGTGATAGCGTGCTGAGTTGTCATGCCGAAGGTTCCGAGTACAAATCGGACAGTGGCAAATAATTTATTAATTATGTTAACCAGTTCTTCAGTTCTTGCCGTGAAGTGACATTTTTCAAATGACATTTTTCTTCACACAGGATACGTTCCCATCTGAAGCTCGTGCCCACTCGCGTATCCTCCAGTTTGTGATCCTAACGGCATACAAAAATCACATAGAGATAACCCAGTCAGCGCCGGCTCTAGCCCATGTCGCGCCTGTGTGCAATCGTGACCTGGGCACCCTCTAGTATGCACGCGATTAAAATTAACAATTATAATTATACAAGGTGTTACAAAAAATGGCAAATCCCCTAAGGAAATGAATGTGCCCATGAAAATAAAAAAATTTTGCTATGGGATCAACAAGAAATGAAATTTTTTGAGACACTGAGACGCTTCTCGGCTCCCCTTGAGATCCGGCGCCCGTGTGCCCCGCACACCCTGCACATAAGGTAAAGCCGGCCCTGAACCCAGTATTAATTTTCTTTGTTATGACTATACACGATTAAGATTATCGAATACAAACAAATATACATGGAGGTAAAGAATTTTAACGAATAAAACCGAGTTATATTATCACATGGCAGTTGACATTTCATTGAGGAAATATTCATTAAAAAAAAAAAAAAATTAAAAAAACAATTTTAAAAAGGCTACTATTTTTTTTTTCAAAGGATATATAATTCATGTTCGTGAAAGTAAGCATTTTAAATATATAACTCATTGTCATGACAATTTTCTTACTAAAAGATAATAAATATGATAAAGAGTTTTGGAAGTGTTAGCCTATAGCAAGGAGGTTGAAGGAACAGTGGTGCCTTGAATAGGAAAGATTATTGATATAGGTATTGAAAAGGAGTGGAGAAATGGGATATTAATAGGACAGGATAAGGAAGAAACATAGAAATTGGTTAGGAATGGGTTTAGTTAAGACAGAAATAAAAATTGAAAGCAGCGGAAGGATTGTGATTATTATTTGGTGCAAGAGGCAGAATGATCCAGGAAATTAAAAGAGTTAGAGAATTAGAGGAAAATTAGTACAGTCAATTATTGTAGCAGTATTTATTATAATGATGATTTTGACAATAACTGACTACTACTAATACAATGCAAATCACAAAATGATGAGGAAATGGTTAACTGGATGTATCTTGACTTATAATTGGAAATGGTCACAGAAATGCAGTCAATCAAATTTACACAAGCCAAAGGCTGGAAAGTTGGCAAAAAAATAAAATAGTTTTTCTTATTTGTGTAACATTCATTTATTGACTGCACCCTCTAACTATTACTATTATATTTTTATTTGAATAATAAAAAATAAAATACATTATTATTATACGTTGGTCAAATCACATTCTATCTTTTGTGATCTTTTTTTAATGTAGTATGTAATATAAAGTAATATTTTATATTAACGAAGCATGTCTTGTGTACAGATCATTGTTTTCTCAAAAATTTAAATAAATAAATATCCCGTTGATCTTGTTGTATTATAGCACCATCTCCCTAATCTTGACAGATTTAATTCCTCAGATGTGTGGAAGAATCATTGTTCACTAATCTACCACCTAGGCCAATAAATTTATTTCGTCCAAGCTTTAATCATTTAAGAATTATATAGTATAATAGGATGGAACTATCAGAGATATTGTGATAGTGGAAACAAACAAAAACAGCGTTTTTTTCATTTTCATTTAGAGTTTACCTCTGAAGATGGGACATATGATTTGGGCCATAAAGTCTGAACTGAAATGATGTGGTTTTTCAAATTTTATAATTCTACCATAAGTAAGAATTAATAATATAAAAACCTTAAATAAATTATAATTGAAGCAAGCTTTAAGCTACAAAAACCTTCAGTAGGTAGTACTAGGTTAGTTAATATTGTTTGATCTATTTTTAAACAGTGAATCAGGTAATATTAACACTAGTTGTAGTGTTTTTCTAAAATATAATAATACAATAATTAAGTGATTAATCTATATCCTTAATATCAAATGAATTGAAGTTATATTAATCAGTCAATAAAATTATTCCTTTTTTATGAAGTCATTTTCATTTATTCTAACAGAAACAAATATTTTATAATGAAAAAGGGAACGCTCAACAGAGACATCAAATAAATGTTAATACATTAGTGGAAAAATTCCAACTAAAAACCTTAAGTCTCTAAACTATAACAGGAAATTAAAAATACCTGTCCCTAAAGGACTGGTCAAATAACGGTCCTTTAGGGACAGGTATTTTTAATTTCCTGTTATAGTTTAGAGACTTAAGGTTTTTAGTTGGAATTTTTCCACTAATGTATTAACAAATATTTTATATTTTCATTCAATCATTCATATGATTTTGTGCACAATGAACTATTAAACATTTGAAACAAATTCATTGGAAAATATACCTGATTAGTAAACGAAAAGTAGTTTGCTTGTAATTAAACTGTAACTTCCATTGAGTAGTAGCACAACAATGAGAAATAGAAAGCACTAATTGTTAATTTTATGTTGTTAGATCAGTTATTAATTACTATAGTTTCTAGATCCATACTCTTGACTGCTTCATACAAAATATGAAATTATAAATATTAGAACTATGAGAATAATAATTAAACAAGAACAAAAAAAGAATAATAAATTATTTGTGTTTCAGGCTGTCCCAGTAGCATCTACCCTCTCTCTTCTCCTCCTAGCATCTTCATATTTGAGCTGCCAAAATTGCTTTCTCAAGTTTCAAAGCTTCCTTCACAACAAATGTTAATTACTTGAAACGAAGGTAATATTCATTTCACTAACTAAAATGTAGAATAATTCAATCATATAATTTAACTAAAGATTTTTTTTTATACTTTATATTAATAGCACACATGTGTCAACTCACTATAGAAAAAAGTACTGTAGTACTATACTTGAATACATTAATAAATTTACAATGTAATTCTTTTCAATCAGAATATTTAATCTCGAAAGTCCCACTTGTTGACTTTTTTTCAATATCATAAATTCATATAATATGATTTAGTGAGAATGCAATTATTAGTGTGTCTCTTAATGTAATTGGAGATGTGTGGAAACTATTGTCCACATCCTTAGGTACTGTACAAACGAGTATTTTAGGGTGATCACCCACTTCTCTAAAATGAAACCACTCTTTAAGAGTAAAGCATAGTATTACTATAATGTCCTAAAGAAAAAAATAAGACACAAATACTAAAATTATTGACCTGAACTGCTCATTTTGTTTTATAGGCGACAGAACTTATGGAATAACTTTATATAAAACAGGAAAATCATATTAAAAAATTTGTTTGAGTTTAAGTCATTGCAAGCATAAGAATAAATTCAATTTTAAAGCAATGAATAATGATGTAGATTTTGTTTCAAACAACAAAAAGAATCTTTATATTTTAAATTACTACAAAAGTGGAAATATTCTACTTCTATTCTACTATCCTAATCATCAAATATTGATTGTTCCCGAACACAAAATAGATAATTAAACTAATTTAAATGTTTTTTGGTAAGGTTCAGCTCCGGGGATCTTTCCTCGGAGCTAGATGAACCGGGTGATGAAGGTATTCAACCACAGCCAACGCAGCAGCCCATGCAGCAGCCCATGCAACAGCCCATGCAACAGCCCATGCAACAACAACCACTGCAACATCCACCCATAGCACAAACAGAACCACCTGTGCAGCAGCAGCAGACTTCACAGCCACCACCCACATCTTTGTCCTTTACTAGAGGTGGCAGCAAAACAACTAGTGCTCCTTCTAGTCCAGCCAAGACAAGAGAGAGTCTCTTGCAAAGAGTTCAATCTCTAACAGGAGCAGCCAAAGAACAGGGAGCAAGTCTTATAGGTAATTTTAAAGTGTGTATATCATAGATATATATGTAAAAAAATTGTAATAATATTATTTAACAAATCAATTACTAGACCAAGATAATAATAATAATAATATTATTTAATAATAAAACTTTTACAGGAGCTGCAGTGTCAAGTGCAGCAAGACCTTCTTACAACAAAGATAGATGTTTTACTCTACTTGTAATCGATGACCAAAACACCGATTGGTTAGTCTATCATAAACGTATATTAATTCATTAAGAAAAATTTAATAAATTAGTGCAAAAGAATTCATTAATACAAATATATACATTTTAATTATTAAAAATGGATATTAAAATGTTTTTGAAAAACTAAAAACAAGTTTTTATAATTACATATGAAAACGGAATCGATCTGATTACACAGAATATTTGAAAATAATAAATATAATTCTCTGTACAATTGAATATAAAAAATATCTTGATTACCATTATTTAAAAAAATTAAGAAATTAAAAATTGAATCAATAGTCAAAATTCCTATTGATATTTGATTATTATGTTATTTTTATATTTTATTTTGTTTATTATGTATTTTACTTAGAGAGCAATGTAGCTCAGTGGTAGAGCACTGAGTTGCCGTTCTGAAGATCCCAGGTTCAAAATAATAATTAAATAATTGATTTAATCTGTTAAGAGCCAGATATGAGCCTTGTGGTATCTTTCACCCTCCTGGGGCTTACTAAGCCTCAATAAATTGGGTACCCTTAACTGGGGGAAACATGGTGGTTGAGTGTGCTCTAGGACAAATCACCTCCCTGCACAACCATTATCCTAGAAACTGTACAGTCTCTAACACTTACTCAAGCCAAGACCTTTCATGGGTTGTAGTAGTGCAGGTTTTTTTAAATAATTTATATGATGAATTCCTTTTTCAAAACGTATTCTTGTTTTCCAGTAGGCATCTTCTCTGCTCACTGTTTCATAACTAGTATTATTAAATAAAGACTTCATGGACCTTTATACAGATGTACCTTGATGTTAAATGGTGTTTGTAGGTCAAAATACTTCAGGGTTCGGCGTATTCATGGAGATTATGACATAAGAGTGGAACAGGCAGAGTTTCGAGAGCTTTCACTAATTGCCAACTCAGAACAGGGGACTTTGATAAACATGACAGTGATTAGAAATGGAACAAGGGTTGCGAGGTAAATCACAAATTCTTACATTACCTGAAATTAAATAAGGTACAATTATCATATTTCTAATTCGACAAAATAATTATTATTCAAAGGACATTTCGGCCTGATTTCGTCTTGGTCCGTCAAAACTTGAGGGATGCTGGAGAAGATTACAAACCAATTCTTTTGGGACTCAAATATGGAGGAGTTCCCAGCATCAATACACTATCAGCTATTTATAACTTCCAAGTAAATAGTGATAAAATATCTCCAATAAATAATTAGTTCATTGGTTAACTTATCCATTAATTGGATCTAATTCATTCAATTCTTTAAGGACAAGCCATGGGTCTTTGGTCATCTGATTAGCTTGCAGAAAAGAATGGGAAAAGAGAATTTTCCCCTCATTGATCAAGCCTTTTATCCAAATCATAAAGAAATGGTAAGTAATCTCTAGTAAAACAACATGCAAATGAAAATCATTCACCAGATCAAAAAGAAAGTATAATACAAAATTATTTACACACTAATACTTATTCTTGAAATGTTTTCAGACTTTAGGACACCAGGTAAATCCCTTTCAAATTCCTAATTTCCAAAATGTATTGACAAAGCTATTAGAATATTGATTTTGCCATGCCATTTGATACCACTTGTCCAGAAAATAATAATTAGCAACTAAAATATGTGCACTTGAGATTAATCAAAAGTTTCCAATAAATAGGCAAGGTCAAGGCCAAAACTAGCCTTCTTAGATGCAAGCTATAAGTGCATGCAAGCAATTATTTAATGATTTAGAATAATATAGATTTTATTAGAACCAACACTTAATGTTGCACTAGCTTAACTTAAATATTAAGTTTTAAATGATACTGACAATCAGTTTGTAACCTTTTTTTCTTAAGAATGACATTACTTTTAATAAACATAAAAAAAGTAAACAAATAAATATTACAAATAATATGAGTTATTCTCATTCCTAGTATTATTTTTTTAAAATTAATATGTATATGAAATTCTTACAATTTAAAAACTATTTGTCTATTTCACTCAAAGAATTGTAACACTTTAATCCAAAGGTTTACATAATGTATTTAACGCGGTAACGGCATGGGATTCACCACTTATGTTAATCAGTTGAACAAAACTAGGATAGCATAACTACGTAATGCTAATACGTAATATGTATGTGGAATATTAAATCACATTATTCATTAATATAAAGCTAAAGCTTGTATGTGATATGCTCAAAAATAATTCATTATTGTATGTAAGAAATTAAGTAAACTATGTAAGTGACATTTAATAAGATCGGGTATTAAAGTAAATAAATTATATCCAGAAGGAAAACATAACAAACATTTTTTTATAGGCCATCATAAAGAATTCTACTATAATCCTTGCCATTTTGAAAAATGAATTTTTATTCTCAGTAAACTTTTACTAATTTAATTAATCTAAAACATACAAGCCTCAGGGCTCATTCATGAGGGAAAAATCCAAAAAGGAGAATATCATCACTAATATTTACTAACAAATGTTTTTTAACAATTAACGATATATTGTTACAAGTAAGCAAATTGCTTAATGCTTCCAAGTTTAGTACAGAAGAATTAGACATCCAATTACTTTTGACACCTTTGTAAGCTAAGTTAAGTAAGTATCACAGCTAACAATTTATCGAAAATGTTGTAAACAACCAATCAAGTTATTTCACTTATGTATGGTGGCACTTATACATTTATACATATTCATATAAGAAGAGCACATATTACACATGACCGTTAATAAATATTTAGTAAACTAGTCACTAGCCAGAAGTAATAATATTTCGGAAAAATATTTGTAATTCATATTTAACCATTATGAATTAGTTACTTTATTGTTTACTCATTTAATGTCGCTTTATGCTGCTATGGCTAATTGGACTATGCTACAATGGGAATCCTAATTTCAAAAAATGCAAATGGGTGAATCTCCCAAAACTGGGACACTAAATTTGAAATTGTCCTAAGTAAATGTCGATCATGCCATGGATTTACATTTATAGTATTTTCTAAGCCTCTCAGTCAAAGTCTAATCATGAATGTTTTAAATCGATAATTAAACAAGAAATTAAAAAACAATGAGAAAACCGTAATTTTTCCTATAAAATATTTGTTTTTTGAAACGATTTTTTTTTTTTTAATTTCTCTCAATATCAATTGAAATATAATAAAAATAAAGCATTCAAAAGCCACAAATTTAAGTGATAATCTCTGTACAGGCTACTAATGGTAGAAAATCATGATCATCAAATTTACAAGAATTGAATGGTACATTGATAACTATAACATATTCTGAAATACATTTTTTTATTAAATAGAAAAAGAATTATGATGGTCCCTGGCCACAAAATTCTCTTTATTCACGTGTCTAGCACAAATACAAAAGGCCAATTGAATATGAACAGTTTTGTTCATAATGTTTATTTCTAATGAATCCTCAATATTCTTTAGAAGCCAGATAAAAGATTCTACATATTATTAATCTATTTTAATAATTTAATTAATTTTCCAATTCCATTTTTTTATTTAACAATAGTTTCCATAAGTCAAATTAGTAATTTAAAACTCTTAATACTGCAAGTTTCTGTAATTCCAAACAATGAATTGATAAACTAAAATTCTAATCCAGGGAAGTAACAAATTTTCAATGAATAAAACAGTACAGAAACTTTAAGATTTCATGCTGAACTTTGTTGATATTAGCATAACATCCACAATCCTTCTTTTCATGACCTGACTAAATGTGTTTTAGTACAGAAGTGCAAAATATCCCATGATTGGATTCTGAATAGATTAAACTGAAAGAGTTTTCGTACAAATTGATTTGATTTTCATACTTATTTGTAAAATGTATATAATTTCAGATGTCTATCAGTAAATTACCAGCAGTGGTAAAGATTGGCCATGCACATTCAGGCTTAGGAAAAGTTAAAGTTGAAAATAACTCGGACTTCCAAGATGTTGCATCGGTAGTAGCAGTAGCCAACACGTACTGTACTACAGAACCTTACATTGATTCCAAATATGATATCCATATTCAGAAAATTGGAAATAATTACAAAGCATTTATGTAAGTAAAATATTGTTTTAAATAACCATTAATTAATGAATGTGTAATGTTATAAAATAACTTGTTCCTTTTTCTTTGTTAGGAAAGTTCATCTGTTATCGAAATAACTAATTTACCAGTAAAAAAAGATATATTAAATTTATCATATAATCAAAGATAGGTAACATCACACTAACAGTTTCAAGATAGTTTCCTTTGAGGAGACAGGAGATTGTAGGTATGAAGATAGCCGATTTCAGCTGAGCAAGTCTTCTTTTTCTCTTCTGTTATATTTGATTTACGTTTACTGAGTATGACCTCTCAGGTTCTTTAATAATACAGCAAAAAATAACTATCAAGAGATTACTTATACAATAGTTAATTTTTGTTTCTACTAAAGATCTAAAACTAGTTGTCTACAACTCAAAACGTGAGTGGAAATTCTCTAATTTGATTACTAAATCTTATTTTTTATTTCCTGGACGAATATAAGTTTTACCTACCTGAAGTAGTGAGGAACCAATAATACATTTTACCCATAAATTATCCCCCAACTGAGTTTACTGAACAGAAGTAATGATTTATTTACAAAAAATAACTTATATACAAATTTAATATGATAATTTTTAAGTAATAATTACTTTAATGAACATTACATGGACATTATTTTTTAATTTAGTATATAAATTACTTTAAAAAAATATATAATAGTATTTTATTCATAATTTATATGAATGAAATATTACTCATAATCTATACTACATTTCTTATTTTTATCATCTAATAAAGAATATTACATTTATTTGAAAAGCATCAATTGACCTAGAGAAATAGCTATATTCAAAAGTTTGTTATATGAAATTTTTCAAACTATTATAGGAATTAAAGTAAAAGATTCTTAAAGTTTAAGAGTTGTTTCACATCACTGAAATTATAGATTAATCCTTAGGCCACAATCAAAAGTACAGTTTTAGTTTTAAAGAAATTAAATTCATAAATATACTTAGTTCTGATTAAAATAAGATAACATTAACATTTGTATTCATATATAAAAATAATAACTGTTTATAGGAGGAAATCAATATCAGGAAACTGGAAAACAAATACTGGCTCTGCAATGCTTGAGCAAATACAAATGCTAGATCGATATAAAGGTAAGTGTTAATAATTGTTTTTAAAAATTAATTAAGCACTTTAATGAACTACTCTAACTCTATTCAATGTTTCAATCTGGTCTTCAAAATTTGAAAAATAAATCTTTTCTCCATAATCATAATCCAACCACCAAAATTAAAATAAACGTTGTTCAAGTATTTCCAAGCATCAAATCAAATACTTGAATGTCATATTGTATTTTAGGCTGGGTCGATGCAGTAACTGAACTATTTGGTGGGCTTGATATGTGTGCATTGGAGGTTATCGTGAGCAGAGATGGAAGAGAATCAATAATCGAAGTGAACGATTGTGCATTAAGTTTAATGGGAGATTCTCAAGAAGAAGATAGAAGACTAATAGCTGATCTTGTATGTCAGAAAATGCAGGTAAGATAAATTAAATTTGAACATATAAGTGACAGATGATTCATTGTAGGTATATTAATAGTCTGAATGAATTGCAAAACAAGTTGTTAATATTAAAGTTAACAAGTTATGGATACTCATTATCATCACTTGAAAATCAATCAACCATAATTCAAAAATCGAGTAAAAAAAAAAATATATATAAAAAAAATAATAATTAAAAACAAAGCCAAAATTCAAACATAATTTAAAAATCTAGCCAACATGGATATGCTTAATCATTGCAGCTAATATTTCTCTGTTAAACAGTGGAAGCGAATCTCTTAAAATTAATAAGGGTCGACCAAAGAATCTGATATTTACTGTAGTGTTCCATCCGGTTAAATTAAAATTTTTCAAAAAATTAATGAATTAAATGATAAATGACATTTCTACAATTCTCCCAACTGAATGTTTTAAAATCAGATGCTCTATGAAAACAAAGAATCTGGAAATCAATAAGAAGAATTATAATGTGAATTTAAAACAATTAAAATTATTCCAAATGATGCTCCCATCCAGCAAGAAAAAATGAAAATATTGATTAAACATTTCTTCGACCTCCCTAATATTTCTTATTTTTTACTCAACATTCAATTATCTGCACCCTAGTTTTGTTTGGTCTAGAATGTTTAGTTAATTTATTTAAATATTTCACCATTACATTTTTCAAAAATAAACCTATCTGAAATGAATAGAAGTATATTAATACATATTACTTTCAGAATGTACTTCGCCCAGTGCCAGGAATGACCAAAGCAACTTCAAGATCATCAGTTTCAAGCACATTTGATGATGATGATGTGTCTAGAGCTGATCTACCTCAAGGCCCTGGTCCGCAACCAAGAAGAGACTCACAAGGTAACCGTCCAATATACTGTTAAAGAGTAGATGTTACTTTTAGGCACTAACTATCATCACAAAATCAAAAAATAGGATAATAATAAGAAATTCGACTATCGCTTTCCCCTGTATTATTTTCTTTAGCATAATAGAATCTCATTAGAGAGATACACACTGAAAAAAAATTGTAATATACTATGATATATATGATATTTATTAATTTATCATTGTAGTTTCACAAACCAGTACAGTGAGTTCAGTAAGCGCAGCAAGTAGGCCAATACTGGGACGCCAAGGATCAACAGCAGGTTCAGAAGACACGGAAGACACCATGAAAAACTTAAGAAAAACATTTGCAGGCATATTTGGTGATATGTAAAATCATCTTATATTGTTATTTATTTAATTTTAATTTCATTTTTTTTGGAAATTAGACATTTATGACTTCAATTAATAAAACAAAACTAGATGTCACTTTATAAAACACAGAAATCTACATCACTTCAGATATGATGTACAATAGTAAAAGTATTTTTAAAATAAATAAAAAATTATCCTACAAAAATATATATATAAATTCATTTTATTTTATTATTGCTACTGATTCAAATTAGGCCTCTAAAAACTGTTTACAAAATACCATAACCTGGATATTTGCAGTATGTTTTATTTTTTAAATTGTTTAATTTTTAATTTAAACCAAAATGATACTATAACCATAATGATAATTTATTATAAGCATTAACATACACATATACATATGTAATCCAAACTTTATGTATTTGTTAATGCATAAAGGCATTATTTTCTCCTTTTATTAAATACATTTGCAATACTGATAAAACAAGCAATGAGTATATTCATAAAAACGTGATTTTATCTAAATGCTTACATAATATTGCTCATTTTATCTTTAAATTCTTATTCTCAAAAATAATATTTACCCTTACATCTATTTAATGAAAAATGATTAATGTGTACACAAAGTCTCATTCTTTAGATTAGATCTTTAAAGAAAAAATGTTGATTGATTTTGTTCATCACTATTTCTGCATTAAACAAAAATTATTAGTTCTATTAGCAGTTATTTGATTGGTGTTTTAACTATGACTAAAACTTTATACAAACTTGTTTAATGATATAATTTACATCTGTGTGATTTATTTTTATATGATGGGATTTAGATTAATTAGACTTTTTAAACTTAGGTCGTATGAAGGAAAAAAAAAAAGTAATTTCAATGATAGCGTAGTTTTTAAGCCCTCCCTTGTTGTTGACAATACTTATAAAGGAATATTTATTATCTATGTATTTATTCATGTTAAAGCTTCCATAATTGTAATTGTTATCATGTTATTAGTTTGTAATTTAAGTCCATTTTACCTGGACTGCTTGTTACATCGAATCCATTCATTGTTTTTTTTAAATAACTGTTTTTCTTTGATGCCTAAGGGAAATCCAGGTGTTAGAATAGTTTTTCGGCATTGAAAAAAAAAATATATATATGAATACATTTTAAAAAATTATAAAAATCAACTGATCTCAGCTATTATACCTCTAGTATAATAAATGCTCAGATGTTATCAGCTTCACTTGAGCACTATTTATATCTATGTGATGCAATAATGAAGTATCTATATATGTGTATGTATATTAGTGAGATTCCTGAATCTAATTTGATGGGGAAAAATGTAAATGTGAGCATGTAATATTTAATTTTTTAAAAAGCTTTTTGTTTGACCATTTACCAAAAGCAGCTTAAAAACCAAAGACATTAGCACATAAGTTAGATATTAAGGACTATGGCATAAAAGTCGTTAATGATAAATAAATTAATTATATACCTAATTCTAAGCATTTTATGACTCTAAGTGTTATTTATATGTATTTTTTATTTCTTTTGGTTTATAATTGTTACAATACATGACCTGGAATTGAGGCCTTCTAGAACAAAATGTTAAAAACAAACCAACCTAGCATCAGGTCAACAATGCATTATGTTCAATATATTACTTATGTTATAAAAGATATTATATAAGTGTATATATCATATATGTATGTGTTGAGAAGCTTAGATTTTTCAATGTGCTAGTTTTAGTAGAATAACGGAAGTAGTGAAGGGTTTTATAAATAAAGATAATTACAATATTCATCAGTTCCTTGGCAAATTCACAATTAATAAAGCTGCTGGATTATGAATGATGGTTTTTTATTATTATTAACATCATTGATAGATTATAGTAGTGGCACGCGAAAAAAGTCTGTATGATATTACATAACAGTAAATATATATATACACATAATTTAAGTAAATTCCACTTGAGAAAACACTTTCAATTTTCAATACATGACCATTAATCATTTTTCATGCTCAAGCATTTTATATAGCAGAACAGACATTTAATAATTGTTTACCTTATTTATAACAATTGGTCTCAAATATAAATAATTTACTTAAATTTTAATTTATCAAAATTCTACACTACTTTCCAAATAGAGTTTTCATATTATGATGGTAGAAAAGTGACATAGTTTATTGAAGATATAGTTTAGCAGCTTAAGACCATTTTAAAGTGCTTTGTAAGTTTTTTGAATGTACTTTAATCAGGCTATATTTACACATATATTTATATATGTGCCTGGAATTAAATAATTGTATGTAGTTTACAGCACAAAGGGCGTTCATTTTTATGAATATAAAAAGCCTTAAATCCTTGGAAATAAGTTCATGAAATATGCACATAAAACATAAAAATAAATAATTGTGTTATTAATTAACAATAAGAATTGTTTGTCTTATTTTACATATTTACTAAAAGTTTAGTGTGGTATCTTGGTATTAGAAATTGTATCAGGTATAGACCTTAAAATTTATATCAAAACCGTATACCAAACAAATAGAAAGACATGGTAAGAAATCATGATGTATAACTTTAACAGACAGAGAGCTGTCAAAATGAAACACGACAGTTATGACTTATTTATTATTAGCATATATGTGGACTCATTTCTTCACCACTAGATCCTTATCAAGGCTTTAAACAACAATTAAGAGCTAAACAGACAAGTGTAAATTTGAGACAATGAATATGTGAAATGAATAAAAAATTAATAGACATACAATAAACATTTATCTGCCCAAAATTTAATTAACAGTAGAAGAATTATTCATATTTTAGTACTAGTTTTTATTGTGTAACACTGCTGGAGGCCTACATAGTGAGCAGAAATAACACGGAATAGCACTAAATTATAAATAATTATTTTATGTTTCAATTTAACTAATCTTTAATCTCATAGGGAAATTGTATTAAGATATGAATCTCAAGATTGTTTCTCACAGACAGCTCATAATATTTCAAAATAATACAACAAAAATGAAATCCTTACAATGCTGTGGTCTCTAAACTTGTTTTATCACGCCCCTCCCTATTCAAATAAATATCTTCCACCCTCCCTCCCCCCCCCATGTTTAAATAAATGCCTTCCAGGCCCCCTTGCAAAATAAATTGTATGGGCATATGAAAAAAAACGATAAGTACTACATTGAAAACAAAACATTTAGTTGTAGTATCACGAGATACAACATTATAAGTTTCAATTTGACAAAAAGAAGAACTGGCAAGATAAAAATAACTGAAATTAAGTTAATTTTTTTAATGTTCAAATGGTCTCCCCCTCCCCTCCCTTGATAGTTAGTTGTTTATTTAACGTCACTTTATGCTGATATGGCTAATCGGACGATGCTACATTGGGAGCTCTAAATTTTGCCTATCCAGGTTTAATTAGGATAGGGATTTTTAACGGATACCTGACATCGTACAGGCTCGGGACCCCCATTTAACGTCCCTTCCGAAGGACGGCGTAACTAAGTTTTACTCTCTTAAAAAAATCCTAGGGCCACCTGCCGGGCTACGAACCCGCGATCTTGGGCTTAGTAGTTTGTTACGCTAACCACTAGACCACAGGTGACCGTCCCCCTCCCATGACTTGTCTTCATGTCCCAATTGTCAATTGGTGTGGAAATCTACCATTTAAAATTACAATAAACATATAAATTGATTAATCAGAAAGACCCACACATTGGCTCACTATCCACATACAGATGAACCCCACCCCACCGAACACAACACGACCGGTATAGGTACAGGCCAGCCAATGGAAAGGCCGACTTCGATCGAGACCACGTTCCGAGGTATAAATACTCTGACAACCATCCGCTCTTCCTGCGTAGTATTTGCCCTTCAAAAAGGAAAAAGAAGCCGATTACCAAAAACTCTGCAAGTGGCTAATACCACTATTAGTCCATCTAACTACATAGTTTACCTTGGAATCAAACTGGATATATGACCATATGACACTCTCAGCCGACTGTTACTCAAAAATCCGCATGGTAAGAAGAAGGGCCTACAGATTACACCACCTACTGCTATCTCCAGCCGTATCACTACGCCTGAAAATAAAAATTTACAAGAGCATCCTAAGGCCAGCGCTACTAAACGGAGCCCCACTATTCACCCACCCCAGAGTCGGAACGCAGCGCCAACTACAACTATTCCAAAACCCTATACTCCGAAAATTGTCCGGTCTACATCACTGAGAAAACTAAAACCGGAACTACATGATTTTTTCAATCTACCCACAAAAATAGAATTCATAAAACGAAAACAAATACAATTCTTTGAATCCCTAAAATGCACCACAAACGAACTCTTTAAAACCCTCACACCTGCTTCAGGCCCAATAAGATGGCAATGGAAAAATTCAATAAAAATAGTTTTTGTATTTGTCATCCATACCATGTACATATTAAACCTGTATATATGTAAATAAATATTAGTATGTAAGATTTTTAATTTAAGAGAAAAGACAAAAAAAAAATTAAGTGTGCCCCTGCACTTGACCAATTGAAAAATAAAATAAAGAACAATCAAATCTAACTCCTTAAAATGTAGTTATACTACAGTAAAAGGAGAAAAATACAAGAAATGAATGTGCACGAAAAGAGCACTAAACTCCCGTTTCAACAATAAAATCATATTTAGGGATTATGAAAAAAAAAAAGAGAAAAGAAAAAAAAATCCGTCCTTCACTAACTGACTAACCCTGAGGAAGCTCACAGCACGATGAGCGAAAGCTTGGTTAATAGCACCGACATGACACGGTCCATCCCGGTAGTAGAATATAAGAAGAATATTAACAACCGTTGAAGCCTACATGATCACAGATAAAACTAGCCCTATTTATAAAATTAGATGACTATGAATACGTCCACAAGATTCTGCAGATGATTATCTCCTCATGGCAAACATATTTCATCTACAATGATAATAGTTGACCTTGATAATATATGTGGAAGAAAATGGTCCGGGTAAAGGTCAATATCGTCCTAAAGATCCTAGATATCGCTGTCCAGCCCGTGAAGCTGTCTGCCGGAGATGTGATAAGGTCGGCCACTTGTCAACTGATAATCGTTCTTCTCCAAAAGCATCCAAAACTTCTGCTTTCATTAAACCTAAGACATACTCAGCTGCAGTCCCTTCTTGCCTTTCTAAAGCCAAGGTGCCTATTCAAGTCAATGGTCACAGATCAGGTGCTTTAATAGACACTGGAAGTTCTCAAAGTTTTATCATTTCGAAGTTTGTAAATTCTTACAAATTACAAGTTATTCCAGCATATGGGAATGTCTCTATGGCATCTTCAGATTTTCTTGCTGACATAAAGGAACAAGCTATAGTCACTCTCCTACTTCAAGGCCACACTTATTCTAACGTATCTTTAGCTATTCTACCTAATTTATGTGCTGATTTAATAATTGGGCATGGTATTTTAGGGCAACACGACTCAGTCATCGTGAGATTTGGGGGCGATAGAACTTCTCTGTCTTTTTATAATCTCTCAGCTGCCAATATCTCACCTGTTTCACCATTCACAAATTTCTCTCCTGAAATCAAACCTATCGCAATAAAATCACGCTAACATTCCGCCTCTGATACGGAATATATTAAAAATGAAATTAGTAAATGAATGTCTGAAGGCATAATTGAACCAAGCTGTTCTCCTTGGCGTGCTTAAGTTCTGTTCATACTAAGTGAACCGCAAAAGAATGGTAGTAGATCACTCACAGACGATAAATCGTTTTATTTACCTTGACGCTTATTCCTTACCAAGAATCTGTGATCTTGTCAATTCAGTAGCTAAGTACAATTATTTCAGTACGATCGATCTTCGAAGTGCTTATCACCAGATTCCAATTAATGAAAAGGATAAAATTTACACTCCATTTGAAGCCTCAGGGCAATTATATCAATTTAAAAGAATTTCCTTCGGCGCAACTAATGCTGTAGCAGCAATTCAAAGAGCAATGGACTCGATTATCGATAGTGAGAATTCGAGTGACATAATTACGTATTTGGAAGACGTGGCAATTTGTGGTAAAACGCAAATTGAGCATGTTGAAAACCTGAGGAAATTTTTAAATGTAGCAAAGAAATATAGTCTCACATTTAATAATGAAAAATCAAAATTTTCAATTCGCTCAATTCGACTCTTAGGGCATCTAATAGAAAATAACACAATCAAACCTGATCCTGATAGACTTAAATCACTTCTAGATATGTTACCTCCAAATAATGCGGATTCTCTTCAAAGAGCTATTGGTTTATTTGCACATTATTCAAAATGGATATCTCGATTTTCAGAAAAAATATGGCCTCAAGATGAATCAAACTTGGCTACTGGAACCACAAGCTGGCAAGCACGGAAACCAAGATCCTTACGTAAAATCTCCCACACAGTGGATTCTCCAATGCCGAAAAGTGACGTCGAATCATTTGATTTGTCTTTCTCAATGCTACGTTGTACAGCGGCTACCACTTTTTCGGTGCCCATTCTTTGGCGTCTGGCGGTATGCTTTATCTTTTAGAGTATACCAGATGAGAAAACGACCCATTGTTAAACGAATTATCCTTTTTGATGTATAATTATGTCAATTGTGCAATGGAACTAGTGTACGATGAATCTTGCGAACAGAATCTTTATTTTTATAAAAACAAAGTAAATGATTTGCAAGCGTTGCTCTCTGATGAAACATTTCATTGTAAAATGAAAAACCTAACTAACCACAAAACAACTGTCAGCTGCCAAACTGGTTGTCAAATCAGTGTTGCCAATTCAAAGATGTGAACCTAAAAAAAAAAAACACCCATTAGTTTCCATCAACAGTGCCAAAACTTTTGAGACCGTATAGCTACAATGCCCTGTACACAAATAATGGAGTAGAAAGGGATCCCAGAGGGTTGGGCGAGTACATAACTGTACTCCATTTGTATATTACAAAGCTGTTTCAGAGAGGCTATTTACGTATAACTCAAGGTAAGCACTGGTTCAAACCCATATTTTGTAAAATAGGGACAAGGCAGGAGGGCCTCAATATCACCGTGTTGGTTCAACTTGAGATATTGGTTACAAAATCATGGGCACAACCAAGAGCGGATCCAGGATTTATTTCTGGGAGGGGGGCAAAAATCAACAATATCTGTTAGAAATAAACTTGTAGTATTTATAGAAAGGTTTCAAGGTTAATTAAAATATCAAAACAATACCAAAATTACATGTTTAATAAAGACAGTTTTCTTTTATGTTTCATGCTGAAGATGTCCAGCACTTCATTTTTGTCGCAATGTCTTGATGGATGCGCATTAAACCCAATCCATTCAAACGCTCTTCTGTCATCCTGCTGCGAAGTTAAGACTTTAATCGGCGTAAAGTGGAGAAGTCTTTTAATCGGCAGAGCTAGTTGTCACTGGAAACGTGCACAGCAATTGACAAAGAGTTCTAATATTCGGCAGCACCGTTGCTCTTTTGTAAAGTCCTGCTGGAGATATTGGGATACTTTCTCTCGTCTGTAGCCAAATTATTAGTTCTCCCTTCAAAGCTAACAAACAAGGAAGGTCTCCTTTATATACTTCAGCGCCATAAGTATGAATTGTAATGTAATCTCCACAGTAGATACACAAAAAAAAGTCGGGGGGGGGGGGGGGGGGGGGCAGGTGCCCCCTTAAATCCGCCCTTGGGCACAACGGCCAACCGTCTGGTTTTTGATCTCGTCCAGATCCGATCATGAATATTCATATAACGTCTAAACAAATGAGTCTAACCAACAATAGAACAGCCACACAAATTCACTTTTATTATAAACTATCTTGTAAATTATGGGTATGCATTTCTTTGGTAAGTAATCAGTCAAACAGTGAGAACATGTTTTTTTATATTTGACCCACAGACTAAAGTACCCATCAACTCTTGCTCTCTTTTTACATTTATCAAATTCGACCTTCATGCTTTTCTTTATTACCCATTCAATATTTCTCTCCTTTTTTTAATCTTCTTCTTTATCATAAAATGCTTGTTACCTACCAGAAGAAAGACATAAGCGAATCTTCCAGTCTCCTTTCCCTTTCCTTTTGAGGACTTTGGCCAAAATAATTAGTCCAGGATCCATGGTCCATTTTTGCACTTGATTAGTATCAAGCTGAATCTTCGAGACGCCCAACAATTTCCTGTGTGAAAATTCTCGATTGTGGTAGCTAACAGAGGTAGAAGGATAAAATATGTCGATTTGATGATTCTCAAAAATTCATTACTGTTTTTTTTTGTTGTAAAATCTCAAGATAATTATCTAAATTATTTGAAAAAATATTTGTCCTACAAAATGTATTGTTTGATCAAAGAGTCCCCTCCTTCCAATATAAATGAAAAAAAAAAAATCAGCTGGTTAGTTATCATTTTTGATGACCTCTTTATGGATACATGTTGGAAGGAGGGCACTCTTTATTTTTTTTTTAATTGGTCCCAAGAAGTTTACATATTTATTGCCCTGGATTTTCAGTAGCCAAAGGGATGTGTTCTGCCTCCATAGTTCTTTCAAAAGCCTAATAGCAGCAACATCAGCAGGATGTAAAATTCCATTGGCATTAGTATATAAGCCCACTAAGATAATATCTAAATCAGCAAGTTACTCTCAATTATCTTGTGAGATGGCTCTTTTGTAATTTATCTTGTAAATTATCAGTACACTTTAAGATATTGCAAAACCTTCAGACAGGAAAATGTCACATTTTCCTAAAAGGATTTTAAAATTAAAGTAATTAGTAACATTTTCCTAAAAAGAATTTTAAAATTAAAGTAATTATTACTAATGGTACTGGATGTCCATAATTAGTTATATGACTTCCTATTTAACTCGTAATGAATACATTCTTCTTCTTTAACTTCATCTTATGCCATTGCTAGCGTCGAGGATAATGAATACATTAATTTTTTTTTTAAATTAAACAATGATGAACTATCAGTGCATAAAAAAAAAAAAGTACCGAGAATATGTATGTACCTTTAAAATAATTGATCAGTTGAGAGTAATACACTTAATTAATTGCACAATAAATTAATAAAAAAGGCTTCTACTAAGAGAATGGTGTCTTCTCACAAAATTGTCCGGTGTTACTATACTGAGAGCAACAATGGTACTCAACAAAGAGACCAAACTCTTCTGTTATAAGTTTACTTGTTTTTTATAGTTGTGAATAAAAATTAAATGTTATTAAAACAGGTTTACTATTTAATTTTAAAATAAAACATTTGATTTAAAAAAACAAAATGTATCAAAAGTATTCAAACACAGATATGTGAATATTATACCTTCTAGGCAGGGTGACCTAATTATTAAGTGATGGAAACAGAGATTTGATTCCACCCTTCTAAGTAGTGTCTTCAAAATTGGATGATGGACGTTCGCATACTTTTCTTTTTAATTACTCCCAAATATGCACAATTGGATTGATGTCTTTTTAGGACCTCTTGAATATTGTAAAAAATTATTGTAGCAATGTAACACATTGCTGACTTTAGAATTAATATATTTTTTGCAATGTAGACACCTCCCACAATTGATTATCCTTATTGAAAGTCCAATACTCTTATAATATAATCTAAGACAAAATTGTATGTTTCGTTAACACTGTAGTATTATGTTACCATAATGATATAAAATTGGTGGTCCATTGATTTTTCATTCCAAACTCAAATTTAGTTATGATATTTCACTAATTTCCCAATACTTTTATTTAATTTTTATCTTTATTTGTATTAATTCTTTAATTTTTTTCTTTTTTTTTACTGCTCTTACTTATACTTTAAATGTAGAAAAAAATCAGAATTTGTTTTTTTCTACCATAATTTCTATTTCATATTAACTTTATCAAACTTGGTATTTCTCTGTTTTAATCATACCACAATTTATTAATAAACTTTTTGGAAAAAAAATTTCATTCAGAATTTGTAGCCTTTATATACTTATAAAGGATAATACAATTTATTTATAAGTATTTGTTTTTTGTGAATCACAAATTTATTGTCTGTTAAATCAATGTTTAAATACCTAATTTTATAATTTATTGTATTTTAAAAAGCAAATAATACTCTGCTATTTTACTAATTAAGTTTCTCTACTGTATATATTCATTTTTGTTATAATTACTAAATCATCCATATATTTTTAAAAGGTTTACTTTTTATTTTCTCTCTACAAATGAGCTCTTACACATTTACTGTAAACCACCAGGCAGCTGTTTATGGTATTCATCATTAAAAAGAAACTTAATATCTATTGCCTAAAATTATACCTTCAATAAATAAGTAATTGTCTTAAATTGGAGTGTAGTGCCAATGGCCATCGATGAGTTCTAACTTCCTACATTAGAACAGAGATGAAAAACTATTTTATATCTAGGTTTGGAACCTCTAGCTCTGAATACTTCTAAAAATCATTTCAAACCATGAGAGATTTTAATATTACTTACTGAACTTTAAAAATTGTCAATGCTCCTTGGTAGCGTCAATTAAAACTAACTTTGTAATTAGTGTCAGTTGTGGGAATAAAACCACCTGGCTTATCTCAAGTTATTTGTTTTTACTTAATGTTTTTGAATACATTTCAGCCTTTAACTCTTTGGTTGAATGGAAATATTATACATTATATGTACATGTTTGATTGCATTGTATTAGTTTAGAAAATAAACCTCCTCACGCCAATTTTCACTAAGACTCATAATTAACTTTTTAGTAACTTTTGGTTTAATAGAAACTAAAAATGATGACTACTTTGAGTCTAAGCTTCATCAGAAACCTTCCCATCCTTACTTAGGTAACAGCTAGTTTTCTGATTAAAAACTGTTATTCTATCTAATTTCCAATGCAAACAATAAAGGTTTGATATTCGTGAATGAACACATTTTTTTAAATCTTGAATTATGATGGAGGAAAAAAAAGCAAAAATATATAAATACATTGATTTTTTTAAATATTAATACAAATTTGTGCTCAGTTCTAATAACTTCCAATTCAAATTTTAAATGCTTGTGATCATGTATATGAGCTTCAAAAATATTTAATATTAGTACAATAAATGGATAATTAAAAATTAAAATTAAAAACGTATATCGTAGCCAATTATATGTTCTTCTCTGAATTAATTTAACTACATACTTGTATACTCTCTAAAATACTGAAGTCCTCTGATACTTATTATTCAATCCCATGAGGTCCAAAATAAACACTTATTAAAATAAAATAAATATATCTAGATTACAAAAGTTTAAATAATTTTCAATAAGTTCGGCAGGAAGTGAACAGTTAATCTATTACAGATTCTAAACATTTTTCATAATAATGCACCATTTTAGCCAATTTTTCATTTGTCTCTTCAATAGCTGCAGCTACCTTGTTCTGGAAGAAAAAAAATTTTGGAGTAATTTATGTTAACGTACCTGGAGTGTTAAAGTTGTCAGTTAGTTCAAAATTGCAAAAAATTCAAAATTTTATTTCTTCAGTTGACAAAATATTCATGCATGTTCACCTTGCAAAAATGAATAAATCGTTCAATGCCTTTGATTTAATGTATAAATTCATTCAGTACATGTAGGCTGTTTTTCCACTGACAAAAAATTGTCCCTTAACTGGAATAAAATACTTGATCAAAAGCCGCTACTTAAACATGCTACCAAATAGAACAGTAGTGAAAACTCAGTTTAGAGCAATATACATAGATTCAGTAATAAATTAACTAATACCATTGTTAATTAAAATATTACTTTAATACCATTGAAAAAAAAAGAGGCTAGTGTCTGAATGTTTTGAGGCATCACCTTTGTAAACTCGGAAATTTATTCTATGGTAGAAGATCAGAATGAATCTTGACAATTTCGGAAAAAAAAACTGAATGATTTTTCCTGGTAATCTTAATACAAGTAAGAGTTGGAAAGGCTAATGAACAAGAATAAACAAACAAAAAATTCTATTGAAAAAATCTCTAATGGTTTAACTGTTTTTTACTCTACCAACCATTTACAACATGGAACATATTTACACCTATTTTTCATAACTCGTCTATTTATTTAAATAAATTATTTAATGAATAAATTAGATTACTAATAGATTTATCCGCTTCATTTTTAATATTTTCCTTATATACAAGTTATCGTGAGCTTGAGTAAGGAAAAGATAATATAATTATAGGGAATGAGTAGATTTGGGTAATCAATTCAGCAAGAAATAAAAGTTTCAATTAACATTTAAAAGTAGAGATGATATATGTTTGTTGAAACGTTCATTTTTAGATGAAATGATTACTAAAATATACACATTTCCCATAATTACATTCTATTTACCATACTAAAATTCATGATAACTTTAATTTTTGGAAAATATTAAAAGGGAAACAAATGAAAAGTTAAAACCTGTTGTGATTCAACTTGAAGCAACAACCTGCGGAATAATTACCATTCTCTTTTATAACCTCAGCTGTTATCAATTTCATTTTTTTAAATTATCTCTTTTATAAGAATTATATGACTAAAAAATAATTGTTCGGAAGAACTTTAGAAAATCTTCAGGTACACACTGTTTCTGAGTCTGGGACATCAACAACACTGGGTTTAAAACCCAACTAGATTACAGCTGATTCAGTCATAAAAAAATATTAGATATTGATACTTAGTACACTAACCCAAAAAAATAAAAATAAATAAACCTGTACAACTACAACCCGTGAATGGGTCTGGGGTTCGTACATAACAGACACTGTACTGTTTCATGGACAACGGTTCTGCAAGGTGACTTGTCCTAGTTCACGCTTAACCACTAGATTTCCGCCCCTTATTTTGGGAATCCTATTTTAATAATATTTTATTGAGGCTGTGTGAGCCCCAGGAGGGTCCTTGATCCTATATGATCCATCTCTAAATAAAAGTCTTGCCCACAGCGGGATTTGAACCAGGATTTCCAGCATGGCAACTCAGTGCTCTACCACTGAGCCACTCTGCTACCCTTATTACATTAACAATCCAGCATAAATAAATGTACCACAATGGGCAGATTGGATATAAAATAAATTATTGATAGGAAAAAAAATTGGCCACTGAATTAAATATTAAGAATATTGAAGATGAGATCCAATGAACTGTGACACTATATATTACAGGATAAACCTTGAAAGGATGGCTGGAATCATAAAAGTTAACTGAGGCAGATATCAAGAAGAAATTTAAATTTCGGGAACACAGAAAAATACATCCCAAGCATAATCAAAACATTGCAAGTAATGCAAATGTAAAGAAATGAGGAAAATTACATGTCATGTGGTACATCTGAATGCCAAAATGAACATTGATTATTAAGTTAAAGATGGAGGTTAAGTAAAATATAATAAAGACCTCGGAGTCTTGATGATAATTTTCAGACAAAAAGCATATACTATATCCGTGAAATGATACAGATATTTATGTTTAAGAATAGGAAGCAGGATCAGTGATTAATTTTAATACAAAGCATAAAAGACAATCTTTGACTGATAATAAAATTATAGAGTTGAGGTAAAAATGGATATATATCGTAAATAAAGAGAATCTGTCAAAGATTTATAGTTATATAATTCTACACTGTAAACTTGCATAATAAGATTTTTGAAAAATGCATGCAGCAGTATCATAAGTAATCACTTATCATTATTAAAACAATGCAAATCCCAAAGATCAAGTAAACAAAGTAAATTGATAAAATAAATATATCTTACATATTTCTCAATAATAGAACAGGTATCCATCGAGCCTACAGCATTAAAATTGTTGGAAAACTGAAAAAACAATGATGGTAATCTGCAGAGAATTTCCAATGATTCTTTTAAATCTCTGAAAACCATAATTGCCATAATGTTTAGAATATTTTTACAAATTAAGTATTTTATTATGTAACTCAAAATAATTACTTGTGATTTTCTTCAGGCATTGACAGGTAACTTGTGTTTGAAAATGATTGATTCAACATCTCAACACACTCATCCATGTTATCATTAACTGCAGAAATGTTTGGAGTCAGGGCATTTAAGACCTTGTCTAGTTTAGCTTTAAAAGAGGACAAAATAACTAACTACACAAAAACTAATATATTAAATGTAAATAATCGTTTTTTCCTTACATTTGGAAGATTCAGAATCCTCTAATCTGCTATCCATAACTAAATAGTTAGTAAATGACAGGGGACGAACTTTGAGTGAAGTTTGATGGGTCAAGTTAGATAAACCTGTCTTTGTCATCAAAATAGTCAAAAAGCCGCCTATTTTCTCACGGCCGACACAATATATGTAAACGAAAAATAAACAGCATACAATACACTAATGTTTATTAAATATCCATCTTAGTCCAGTTTACTCGAAATTCCACTAAATATAATTAACATTTGTTCGAGACATTTTAATAGTTCTTTATTTTCTCTAGTTGTCTTATCACAACAGCTTATAACTTTAACCTATTGATTATTTTCATGAAATTGCTAATGGCCTCCGTGCTGTTACTAAGGTGAAAAATGGATTAGCAAAAAATTATTTTTATTTTATGTGTTGTTTTTTTTATTGGTTGCTCGAAGTTTTTTTTTTTAATTCAGCATAATTAGAAAAAAATGCCAGAAGGTTCCTGGGTGAAACCTGCTTCAAGTTTCAAATCACAGATTAAAAAAATCATGAATTTATTTTAGCAGGGTAATGTTTTTTTCCCGAAATTGTTTGGCTGGTCTTTGGAAAAATAAAACCTGAACTGGGAAAGATTTCAATATCTGTAGGATTTAAAATCTTATGCTCATGAGTAATGCTAGAGCGGAGATTAAATATTTAACATTTTAATTAAATATTCCGTAAATGGATATTCGCAGGGCAATGTGTATTTATTTACTTTATTTTTGCCTCTTGTCTTTACGGTGACTGGCATTATATTCGTTTAAATAATAATTTTAAAAAATACGGAAAAATAGTAGAATCAGCCATAACAGCAATACAGTCACAATAATAAACATTTGGGGATATGCAGTTGTGTTTTAAGTATTTATAAACAGGAATAAAAATGATAAAAAGCTGGCGGTGATCCTATTCACATCTTGCACATTATTTGGTTGCTATTTGATTAGAAAATACGAAATTAAGATTCTAAAAGTATTACAATTTTGAAAGTCTATTGATTTTAAAGTAAACTGTGGATATTAAGATAAGGCCAGGAAGATGCATAAAAACTAACTTAAATATTGTACAGTGTAAAAAGATAAAAACTAATAGAGGAGTAGATAAGATAAGAGTATTGTTATAATTAATAATATCTATAAGGTAAATAAGATTCAGTTTATAAATATTAATCATCGAAGAATAAGAGAAAAAAAACCCAGTTTACTGACATTGTTAACTACTGACCTCAGACAAAACTAAGGATACATAAATCAAAATATCAGAATCGGAATGGTATTGTTTATGTTTAGCACCTTAAAATAAACAATGAGGGAATGAGTTAACCATAAATATTACATTTCAGCCATTTCCAGAATTTAATATAGAGAGTGAAGTGGTGTACCTCTGAAACATTCAGTGTCTATGTTCAGACAAAATAAATAAATTTATGTAAGTATATATTGGATAAATTGGAAGTCACCCATATCTGTAAACAATTCATAACTATGATTTTACTGGGACACTATGGTAATGAAAAAATCTTCCATTGACAGCATTAAGGAATAAAACAATTTAATGATAACCTCCAGGGAATAATAAGCAGTTCAATAAGCGTTTGGTATTAAATGGACAGTATTTTCTCTTAATAACTTTCTTTTTAAAATGAACCTAAATGTATTTTATGATTCTAAAAAAGATAAAGTTAATGTCAAAAATCTAAAGAAGACTCTATAAAATAATAACAATAATAAAATAAATAAATCATCAGGTTACATTTAATTAAACGTGAATAAGTCGTAAAATTATTTCAGATCAATTAGCCTTTAACCTCAGCTGACTGAATAACTTTTTAATTTATGATTTATTAATAAAAGTATTTTAACCCTTTATTTTAGAAGTACTGTGAACTCCTATCAATAGTGAATTAGTTTAAAACAATTTTCTTTTAAATTCCTTGTAAACTATTTTTGAGCTTAGAAGAACCACATTTAGTATTTTTTTAATTTATAAAATATTTTTATATTTAATCAAAGAAGTAACTTATAGTCCAATGTAATGAGATTGGACCATTACTAATACTGAAACGCGTCGAGTGATATTTTTGAAATAAAGTATTAATATTTCTACAGTAATGTTTGATTTTTAGTTTCCAACAAGATTATTAGGAAAATTAGGAATGATCTCGAGTTTTATCACGTAATATAATTTTTTAAGAGGAACAGAATGAATGAATAATTTGTTTACACCATAAACATTTGTAAATTTTCCAATGATGGTCAGAATATTTATTTTATTGTTAATAAAATCATGTAAATAATTAATCTGATGCAGTCAGTTATTTTATTTGATAAATTATTATTAAAATTGATTTAGTAAATATGGTGAACTTTTTACGTGCTTAATTTAAATCAATTTATTCTTTGATTGTTAGGCTGCAATTATTTATAGTATTTTGCAAAGTTAGAACACTTGAAAAATTATTTTGGATCCCAAGAAATAGTGTTACATAATAAATTTAATAGTTTAACATTGTACTACTGTGTGCATGTACTATCTTGTTGCAAAAATATAGTTGTTGTTTTTTAGTTTGCCATTTAATCATTCCCAGGCTTTTAATTTAATGGCCATTTATGCATATTTTATATTTAGCTCTGACTGGAAAGTAATATTTAAAAAAAAAACACAAATTTCTCAAGTGCGAAGGGAGTTGATTCCTAGACGCAGTCAGAAGCCATTTTCGGGCCATTCTCCTTACGGCTCGTACGGGGGCAGGTAACGTCTGAAGTATTTTGTGATTTTTTATTAATGGTGTCTTTCTTGAGTGATTTTTTTCACCCCAGAAGTTTGTAGTGACAGACAGTGATGTAACAACATAAATATCTGCATGTTTCGTGTTGATAAAATTGAGTTTTATCACTTATCGCATAAGGTTGTTAAAACTACTTTTCAAAGTTGATTTTCATTTTAGAAATAGTAGCGCTAACATTTTTTATTTATCAAAAAATGTGGTGTTTTTTAAAACATTATTAGTACACTTTTTAATTTCATTAACAACGTACCTATGTTGCAAATGCCTAAAAGAAGTCTATGTGACTTAGTTTTAGATACAATTGACATTATAAGCGCTAGGAAGAATCGCCCCAATCTTGTTAGAATTTATAGACATTTACATCGTTTGTATGATTTAAGTTTATCAACTTGTGAATCTCTTCTGCAGTCATTGTTAAAGGAAGGAAGAGTGATTCGGGTAACTTATAAAGGGAATATAAGTTATCGCAATGCCTTAAAGTGGAAGAAATATTCTTATTACATGAAAAAGACTATGGGAACAGAATTGCCCGGTACAATATTAACTAAAGCAATATCTGAACTTGTAGTCCAAGAACCTGACTACTTAAATATGGGTGTGCCATGTAAAATTCTTGAAGAACATTTGTTATCTATGAAAGATTACAATATTAGTAAAGAAACTATTCACAATTTACTTCAACGTGAACTAAAACATGAAAGTCTTTTACAGCTTGATAATGGTAATTATTTTCTTGGTCCTAAACCACCTGATACTCCACTATTTGAAGGTGAAGAAGCAGATTTAAAATTTGACAAAGTTAAAAAAGTAAAAACATATAAACATGAAATCAAACGGTTAAAGGACAAAGCCGTAGAAAATATGAATTCTTCCAAGTATATTCTTCAAAACAACAATGTTCCAGAATCAAATAAAGAATTGTCTGATTTACCAGAAGTGAATCGTTTAGGAATAACTGGTGATATGAAAGGGTTAGACAGTACTACTTCTACTGATGAGGTATCTAGTTATGATAGCCATGAAAGTAGCATAAACCTTGATGATTCTGCTAACCCAACAAATGTAACAGTCAATTCGGATTCCCCATCGATTGAAGATTGTAAAATGACTACTACAGAAAATGGTTTGGTTGTGAGTGAAGAAACCCATTGTCTACCAAAGAAAGTACTTGGAGAACTGCAGTTCAGGCCGTTAGAAGAGTTAGTGGAAGCAGAATTAACTGGTAAACAAGTGATGGATTCAAATCCTACTGACTTGAATGACAATGATAAGGGGTCAGTTGAAAATTTATGTACCAATTTAGCTTGTGAAGAAAGATTATGTCTCGAAAGTTCTGATGATTCTTTTTCATTAAGTGTCAGTGATGCTGAAACAACTAATAACTCCAATTCAGAAAGAAACCTTGATAATGATGTAAGTGATTCAAGTAAATATGTAAAGCTAGACAAATCAAAATACAAACCGTCAAGCTCACAAGATGAAGCTGAAATGAATATTGAAGAAATGAGTCCTAAACACAAAAATAAGAGAAATGGCACTTCAGTTGAAAAAAATAAAAATAAAAAGAGATCTTTTCCGCCTGTAGTTGGAAGAGTTCAAAGAAAAAAGGTATATTTTTGTTTTTTCATAATAATTACTTATTGATCCTATTTTGTTTTGTTGTTATTATTTCTCAGTTTCACCTTTTAATTCTGATATAATTTAACTTCATTATTGTGTAGTTTTGAGGTACTTGAGTATATAACGCACGGCACTAGCAGGCCAATGTTCTGCGCATGCCCCAGCGGTTACATTTTATAACAGTTACATTTCTACTAGTTACCTTGGATAACCTTACATTTTTGACAGACATCATTATTTGTTTACTAGTCTGTTCGAGCGTTGTTGTGTTTGTTGCTCAGTTGTTCTTTGTTATTAATACAAGATAATGTCGATATTTTGTTGTTTCGTGTTTGTTAGTTATACGACAATCCTTTTTTGGGATTTGGCAAGAACGGAGGAAGATGCAATTCATTTTTGCCAGGAGAAAAACATTTTGCAGAAAAAAAGGAAATGTAGCAACTCCCATAAAATGAAGCTATACCTTGGAAATCGTAAGTTTTGGAGATGTGATATCAGACAGTGTAATGAGCAAGTGGGACTTAGGAAAGACAATTGGTTCGAGGGAAGCAAAATTTCACTATGTACAGCTATAAGATTTATATATTGTTGGTGCGAGGAGTTGAACTCGATTAAATTTTGTGCAAAGCAGCTTAAAATATCCAATATTATAACTATTATAGATTGGAATAATTATATGCGGGAATTATGTGTATTGGACATGGAGAGTAAAGAAAACAAGAAGATAGGTGGACCAAATTTGATTGTGGAAATATAATATATATTATTTATTTATATTATATATGTTATTGTTTTATAATATGTTATATATTAAATTATATTGTTATTACTTGGATTTATTTATTTCCAATATTATTACATTCCTATTTTGATTTGAATCTGAGATCGCCTCCCTTCGGATATTTTGAAGAGAAAAGATTTGCCGCCGGGCGGCAAATCTTTTCTCTTCAAAATATCCGAAGGGAGGCGATCTCAGATTCAAATCAAAATATTTTAAAAGGTTATCCAAGGTAACTGGTAGAAATGTAACTGTTATAAAATGTAACCGCTGGGGCATGCGCAGAACATTTGCCTGCTAGTGCCGTGCGTTATATACTCAAGTACCAGTTTTGATTAGTATTTATGGTTTTAAAAATATATATGTAAGAAAATACACCAAAAAGGAATTTTTATTTAATTTTCTTATAACTATACTTTTTTTTTCTTTTTAACTATTCTGTATTATTGGCCCTACTATTCATTCTATTTATTTAAATGTATTGAGTGAGTAACATTGTTATAAAACATTTTTCATCATTTATTTGTTCTTACTAAAAAACAAAAGTGATGAATATTTCAAATTAGTCATAGATAAGGAAGGTTTTTATTTTTGTCAATCAGCAGTTTTAATAATCTTTATTTTAATATTTATTTAGTTTTCCCTTTGTATATTTGAAGTATTATATGGTTATGGATTTACTTTCAGAGGACAAAATATGATGCATCTGAATATTACTTCCCATCTTTAAAAAGAAAAACACGGGAGTCTACTTCAGTAAGTATCCATGCCGTACCTAGATCTTTACTTTTAATAATCAAGCTTTTTTATTGTTAATCTGATTCATTAATTTTTCTCAATATTGGCCTACATTTATTAAATTTTTCATTTTTTAATATGGTTAAAAAAATTATGGTCATATATGGAAATAATTTTCTACTTGTTTAAACATCTGATCCATTAACATATTTTGTTTTATTACCTGTTGATTTTATTTTTATTTTATCATTTCATTTATCCTTATTACATAAGGAATAATTTTATATGTTTCAACTCCTCTGTATATTATCACTAATCCCTTGTAATCCCTTTTACAAGGGATGCACATCCGATATGCCTTAGGTGTAATAAAAATCTTTGTATCAGACATACGTTTGTGGAATGCTACTCCTATAAAAAAATAGTAAATTAGCTCAAAATACCCCGATGTTAGAGAAGCACTTAGAGACAGCAAATCTGAAATCGACAAAGTGGTGAAATTCATTTCAAACTGTAAATTGATAAGCAATATTTGATCATCCATAGTCCCTGCTACAAATGCATTCGTTGTTTTTCGGATTGTTTTATTTCCTTATTATAGATATATTATTTGTTAGTGTGTGTGTGTATATGAATATATATATATATATATATATATTTTTTTTAAAGATTAATAATTATAAAAATCAAAAATCTACAGGTGTTGATGACCCTAAAGTTTTATGCCTCTAAGCAACAACAAACAAACAATTATCACTAATTATTAAATCTCATCACTTTATGTGATTAAGCATAAAGTTCCATATTTTTACAGTTATATAGTGACAATATGCTAAATTACTATTACTCTGTTAGGACAATGATAAGAAAGAGGATAAACGCCGGAAAAAAAGGAAAAAAGATGGAGTGGGATGTTTATCTGGCATTTTTGCCAAACGTGTAATGTTTCCTGGTAACACAAGTATGTGTTGCGAATGTAACTGTTACATTTCCAAAGTGAAATTGGATCCAATGATGTTCTGCACTACATGCGCTAATCAAGGTTATTACTTATTTTATTATTTAGTCCTTAAGTAAATGTTTTTGACATTCATTTTATTCACTATTGTTATTATTATTTTTTATGAATCAATCAATTGAGAAGAATATCGGCCCTGTTCTCTCCTGCTAATAAAGGGGACAAAAAGTTTAAAAGTTGGGGATTTGGGTATAGATAATCATTTGAGTGTTCTTTCTTACATGCTCTGAGTCCTGGGCAGTGGGCAACAACTTTGGGCTAGGGATGCTTTTGATGCCTCATTCTTGGTTTCTTTCTTATAAGAGAATATGTTGTAAGATTGGTTTTATTAATTGTTTTCTATCATGCTTATTCACCAAGATATGAAATTTAAAATAAAAAATGTCCTTCTTCCTACAAAAAAAATCAAGATTAAAAATTTGTGTAACATTAAATTTCCTTTTGTTATATCATTTTTTATGTATGTATATTAATCACAATTTTATCATTATTTATTTTTTATTTTATTTTTTTTCTGAACCTCCTTTATTTAATGAAATTACAATTACAACATATTGAACATATAATATGTACATGTAGACTCTACAGCCTTCTATTACCCGCAGGTATGTCAAGGATATACATTATCTGCGTCCGCTGAAGGCGGTTTCTGCACAATTTTATCATTAACCCTAGAAAGATAACCATATTTTCTGTGCGCCGACTGAGTTGGCGGGAACGGTCAGTGCAGCCAAGTGCAATTTAAAAGAGTTAGCCCGCTTATTCAAATTCGTTTATGTCGATTCGTCGTAGGTTATCTCTAGGGTTAACCAATTCAACAACTACAACTTTGTTTTTAAGAGTGGATTGTAAGCTGATTTTTATTGTAGCAATGAATATCATAATACAATAAAAGTTAACAAATTTAAAACACTCTAAAGAATAATATATTGAAACTACAACTATTTATACTAAATAAAAGCCAGGATTGAAAGTAAATATAAAATCTAAATTCCAAATAATATACTAAACTTATCAGCATTGGTAGAAATGTTTAATTTTGAATTAAAATTATAAAGATTTTTAGAAACAATAAATATAATCATAAATAACACTTAAATAGTAGTCTCGGCATAGAATTGTTTGCTAATATTCATATATAAGGGGTATAATATGATAGAAGAGAACTAATAGAGAAAAAGATTAAAAGTAACATAACCATCAAAGACAAAAATATATTCATGGAAGGTTTAAATATAAGTCTTTGTAAAAAATATAATTTCTTTAAATATAATATATTTATATAGTTATTTAATAATACAAGTTTTATAAAAAAAACTGGTTTTCGCTTTTATAAAAAATAAGTGGGATTTATAGAATGATTCATTGAATAAAAAGTTAAAACTCATAAAATAAATACCATTGTTAATAAAAAATACATATTGAGGATATATTAACAATTTCTAACAAGTAAAACTATGAAGAAGTACTGGAATGATTAAACAGTTACAATAAAAAATCTTAAAGTAATAATATTGTAAATTTTGCTCTTTATGATTGTACGTATTAAAAATAAATATATCTGTAATTAAAAATCTGTTCAATACTTTTTTTAATAATTATGATCATTTACGTTTGAGGAATGATAATTTAATGATTGACTTAACTGTTTCAAAAATAATAGTCTCAGTCGTTAGGGGCAACTCTATGGACTCACATCACCCCCCCCCCACCCCAGGCAGCCCTAAAGATGGCCTACATCTTAGGCCGAAACGTTGGTTAAAGTCAAAGATAAGTAAGTTTTGCTTTGACTGCATCTCCTGACCAATTCAATCCATTATTACAATTAACTGTTTAGGTGAGCATTCATACCATTATGTCAACAACTGTTAGTCATCAATCCCATGGTGAATAATAACTTCATTTTAATATAGGAATAACTAATTAAATAAAATGATTGATCTGCCTGTGTTTTAAATTAAATATTAATGTTATTAAGATATTTTAGATCAGCTAAATTTCTGATAACGACTTTCTTATTTTGTATTACAGGTCATCAAAGTTGTGCTTTGAAAACAATGAGTGGTAAAGACTGGTATTGTGTTGGTTGTAGAACTGAGGCAATTTCGCCTACGTGTACATCATGCAATAAAATAGCTCACGAAGAAGAAGTATGTTATGTGTTTTGTGTTAATTTGTACTATGTTTTTGTTAATATTATTTTTGTAGAGCAATAATCAAATTGTAAGTAATTTTAAATATGATTCAATAAGATAAAAAAAATTTAAATTTATTTTTTATATAAATATTTTGAATATTAACGCATTTTAAAGTAAATTTTGATTATCTGCTCCACTCTCTGACAATATTTTGTTTGGTTAATTGACGTTCTACTCTATATATGTGTTTTATATTAATGTTTGTTTTTTAGAGAGGTATTCTGCATTCCTGCACTAGTTGCGGAGATAGATATCACAAAGATTGCCATTCGCTGACTATTAAAGAATCATTATCAAATGAATGGTATTGCTTTAAGTGTTTAATGAATGAAAATTCATCGAACGAAACTGAAGGTAATATTGCCATATCTTTCATCCAATTTCTAAAATATTATCAAATTTACTATTTTAATTTTATTATGCATTGTTGACACGCTTAGTTGTATTATCAAAGTTTTAGGACAGACAGGATATGGGTACAAATTAAATCCATGATTTCTATGGAATTTCATGAATGTCTCCTATTTCTTCTTCCTTTCCTCCCTGCTACATTTATGTTTTCATATCTCTTGGTTATCATACCTTGCTTGAATATTAAACTTCAAGGCATTAGGATTTTTCTTGTATTTATTAAATTGCTGTTCATTATCTGGGAAGGTACTAACCAGAAACGTCATTAAAGTTATTGCTACTGCAATCGCCATGTGTAATTCAATTATATGTAAATTTTTCAGTCTTAAAAAGATACGAATTTTATTTTTAAAATGTATTCATTAGGTTTATGATTATACTGATAGACATGTAAAAACCTTTTCGATTTTAATATTTCTATAATTGTTAATATGTCCTTGGTATGTAAAAAAAAAAAAAGACACTAGCAAATTGGTGTTAAAATGGTTTGTGTAAAGCATGGTATAAGTTTAAGCTGGTAGAACTTGACTAGTTTTCATATAAATTTTTTCTAGTCTATGAATGGTAACTCGTAGAAATGAAAATGTAGTGTACCTAGCAGTTTTTTCTTTATTAGAGCTCTCTGCAACTTCCAACTTATTTCCAAGGGATATTAATAATTTTCCTAATAAAAAGAAGTGAAAAATCTATTATTCTCTCATTTTTCCTTCTCTCATAATCCTTTAAAGAGCCTGTCATTAGTTTACAACTATTACCATCATTTAAAATATTATATACAATAATTATTTATTACAAGTATTTACTCTATTGATGTGATATATTATTTGTTACATTTTAGTAATCATTGTTTTAGAATTGTCAAAAAATGTTGATAAAAATGATTCAGAAAGTTGTGGTAGTCAAGAATTTAAAGATGAAAATAAGACCAATAATAACCTGCAGTTTCTTAAAGAAGAACCACCCGATTCAAGAAATTGGTCTTCTGATGATGTCTTTAGTTACTTTAAAGTGCATATGGATGAAGAAGCTGCTAATGCTTTCTTAGAACAGGTACCTTCAGTTTATTGTGTATCTTTTTTTAGATGAAGAATTCAGAAAAACTTTATTTATAATATATAAATTGTCAGTGATTTTATTTAAATGCAGTAAGCCCAATAAAATGCTCCATTGGGAAATGTATTATCTTAAACAAAATTTTGAACATAGCACACCCAAAAAAAGATCACTTGTGGTCACTAGTAAACAATTGTACTGCATAAAAACCAAAAAACAAAAACAGCTAAGCTATGTTGGGAAATTTATTCATAATTGAACTACACTGGGCATGGCCCTCTGTGTGATGCCTAACCGTATGTTTGAAAGCAATTATTTTATTTAGTGAGTTTAAGCTAGGAATACACTGAATTCATTCAATTTTTTTCCAGTTTTATTCTTGGATAGTTTATATTTTCACTTACTTAATTATAAAATATAGGTAGGTTCATTACAATGGAAAGGTACGTAGTAAGGTCCATACGTTTCCGGCCTGTCCTGCTTATCCTCCTGCACGCCTATGCAGCTCCATGCCTGGTCACTCCATACCCATCGCCCGCACTTCCTCAATTCTGTCAGTCAGTGTCCAGCCTTGAAGGAAACTCCCCATTTTTACAATGTTCAAACTCGAGTATTGTGCGGTTATTAAATTCTTTCGTAAAGAGGGTCTTACTCCTGCGAAAATTAAAGAGCGCTTGGATTGTGTCTACGGGCAGTCCTCCCCCTCGTTTTCCACAGTGAAAGAATGGGCAAAATTATTTAAGTTAGGGAGAGAACGGATAGAAGATGACCCGCGTCCCGGGCGCCCATTGGAAGCTGAAAAACTTCTGAAACAATCCAACTTGTGGAATCTGGATTGCTGTCTGACCGGTGACTGAAAACCAACGAAGTAGCACCGAGGTTGGGGCTTTCAAAAACAAGTGTTTTGAGGATCATCAAAGAACATTTGCATAGGAACAAGGTTAGTGCAAGATGGGTTCCAAAAATTCTTTCAGCTGCTCAAAAACCGGAACGAGTTCACTGCTGCAATGAATTTTGGCGATTTAACACCGACGAACATGGTATAGAAATGTTGCCAAAGCGTTGTATCAAGTGCGTTGAACTTAGAGGGGAATATATTGTAAAACAGTAAGACCAGTTTTTTTCTTTCACCTTTCCTTCTATCCCAGGCCGGAAACTTTTGGACCTTACTACGTATATTGGGATTACCTTAAATTTCAAATTTGGGTTTTCAATTCAAATACAAATTTAAGGTTAAGATCAAATATACCGTATATCTAGTTCAAAAACAATAAGTTGTAGAAATCTGAAATTATATATAAGATAGTTTTATGTCTGGGATATTGTAACTTTTATACTTCATCGATAATGCACATTTAGATTAGTTGGATTAAGATAGTGGGAAATTAAAGACATTAGAAAAAATATTATCTGGGATATAAAGTTGTAGGTAATAGGTAATGAGTTAAAGCTTATAAACTTATCATCTGTTCATTGTTTATGAAGATTTTGGTTGTCAAATTGTTTAATTTGTATATTAACTTATTTTGAACTTTTAAAGTTGATTTCACTTAAGAAAGTAATGTGTTACACATTCCATTTGTTACTTTCAAATTTTGTAATCTGCATCAATATAACTACCTAAAACTTGAAAGAAAAAACTTTTTAAGCCTACAAGAAGGGAATTTAAGGGAAGAAGGGAATAGAAGAGTTAATCTCAATTAATTTGTTGCTTCTTTTTTTTTTGTTTTTAATACTTCCTATTTAATTTTAAAACTTCATTTTTCTCATCCTTTTCTATTTGTTTCACAGGATATAGATGGTTATGCACTGAAGTTAATGGGACGAAGTGATGTGTTAAATCTTGGCCTTAAACTTGGGCCTAGTCTTAAAGTTCTGTTTCATGTCCGGAGATTGCAGCTTCGTTCTAATAGCCTCATGGAGATATGGAACAATTAAGGCTGACTGCTCAACTCAACTCTTAACTTTTTTTGTGATATTTAATTTTAATTCAGTGATATTTATTATTAAATGTTGGATTAGCCGTTATGAACTACTTAAATAAAGAAGTGATTTTATTTTTTAGTTTTTCTTCTTTTTTTTTCTTCACCAACCCTTAAAAAACAACTGTTTTAAAACATTTGTATTGTTTTAAATTGAAATGATTGGGTCAGTTCATTAGCAATGTTATTTCAGAATTATGCAAAGTAGCTATTTTGTGGTAATAAAACATTTTTTTTTTCAACTTGCTCCCATAATCCTGCCTGATGTTAAAATCTTTAAAATCTTTACTATGTAAGGAGTACATGTAGTATTTACAATGATTGTTAAACTGGCACTAATAAAAAAAGGTGTCAACAACTAACTTCGAATATACCTTTTTCCTTCTCAGCCCTGAAGATGGCCTACACTGTGGGCCGAAACGTCGGCATTTATAATAAGTAAGTTAACCTTATTTAGTGTTACTAATGACTGCACCCCCAGACAAATTGTATCCTCATCATTATATAAACCAGTTATTTGGTAATTAAATTCCAAATTATTTATTTAATTTTATTGATATTAAACCCTACAATTATGGCTCTATATTACTATCCTAGGGTTTTGTCTCTTTGGAGGTCTCTGTCAGCTTTTTTCTTGCAGCAATAATGTGACTGAAAATCAGACTTTTCTCTTATAATCCCTAAATAGTGCATTCATTTGAAAAAAATTACTATAATGTACTAAATAATATTAAAATCTGTATTGAGTGATTACCATATGATACTAAACTAAACAGCAAAAAAACCGGCGCACCTGGAATTTTGTCGTTTTTTTCTTCCTAGTGCAAATAATTTAATATTTTTTGTATGTGCCAAGTAAAGTATAAATCATATGAGATAACAGATTGTAAAACAAGAAATTTCTGAATAGAAAAATAATTTTATTCACAAAAACTCCAAACTCGTATAAAATATTCTTCGGCAATTTTACTTCATTATATTTCTGTCATTACTTTTATTTTATTTTTTTAATAACGGGTGATTCCTCCCCTTGCTTGTATCACAGCCTGGATTCTCCTTGGCATGCTGCTGATTAAGCTGGCAAGACTTTCCTGTTTGATGCTAACACTACCAGAAACCAACGTTCGCAGGGAAGTCCAGAGGTACAGGGAGACTGGTAACTTATACTTTACTTGGATGTATACTTTACTACTTTACTTGGTAAATACAGAAAATATTAAATTATTTGCACTAGGAAGAAAAATACGACAAAATTCCAGGTGCGCCGGTTTTTTTGCTGTTTAGTTTAATTTGGATAAGTGATTTGGCACAAAACTTGGTAAAGTAGTTTTTTCCATAATTTGTAAAACCAAGTAACATTGAAACAGAATAACTAACAATTTACAGTTTTATAGCATCAAACTTAATTATTCATCAGTATATAATTTGGCAATCTTCCAGCATTGATATATTAGATTAGTTAATGTATTTTGTATTACAGAAGGTGGTGTAATTTTGACTTGTCACTCTCGCAAAAAATTTGTTAAAATAAAAAACTTTTTCAATTATTATTAGTAATTTGTTTCCAGTGCATTTGTGGTAAAAATTTGGAAATAACATTTACTGTCTTTTCTATTTCACTTTCATGCCTTTTTTCAGGAATTTTTTTTTTTCATAAGTATAATAAACAGTGAAGTAAGACCCACACACAAACACTATTAACACACACCTAATTATATATTATTATAATAATTTTTGAGAATGTGGACTTTATACTGAAAATATCCTTGGCTATTGAAATTAGAATTATTGATGTAATATCATCATTAATCCATTATTGTATGATGTGATATTTACATGGAGTTCAAAGATACAAAATTTTATTCTTAACCTTTCAATATATAATCACTATAGTAGAAAACATTTGAAATATAGAACATTATTATTAAAATAAGCTTATTTTGTTATTATTTAACAAAAAAAATATTTTTCTTTGAAACATTAAAACAAAGATCTATTAAATATTTTTATTTTTATTAAAGATTTATTAACTATTGCTTCTATTAACAGAAATTCAGGCTGTATCAAATAAATAATAAAAACAGTCCTGATCAAAATGCAGGCTTTCAATTTGATTCAAAGATAATAAAAAAAATACACCAAACTAAGGACAACAAAAGTAAGTAATTTAAATTGCAAATCCTGAAAATTCAAATAATTTGAGAAAGATTCAGGTTCTAAAAACACTTCATTTATTGAATAGAAATTAAAAAAGCAGCAGATCTAAAACTATTCATTTCATTAAAATATTCCAAGGAAATGAGTGATGATGGATAGATTAACTAATAATTCCACACGAAACATGCAGAAAAACGCAATTGCTAGATATGTATATCTAATCTTCTGGTGATATCTTGAATGGAACATCTTTTGATATTCAATTCCGAGTTCCAGTAAACCTAAGAAGATATGGAGAAAGCATTCAAGAGCCTCAGTGCCTGAGACAGTTTAATGTTCAAGGATGGCCGTTATTTAAAGACTACAATAAAGAAAAAAAACAAGATAAGTCTTAAATGTTAATCAGTAACTTTTTGCTTAATTTCTATGGTAATTGTTAATGAAAAGTTTGGAAAATAACTCGAGACAGACTAACGCAGCTTCACTGCATTTGTAACACCTGGCTCTTATTTATTTGTCCATTTCGTTGTTTACATCACTACACACGATTTGTTTTTTTTACTGGTTATTGATAAATAATCATAAAGAGCTTCAGTAAAATATTGACCTCTTTTTAAAATGTATCACTAAAAAGATTCAATTTTTTTCACCACTTACTGATCAGAAATGTTATTAATTAAATAAATATATTGGAGATAATTACAAACCATTGCTTCTGCATTCCATTTTAAAACATGCAAGATAATAATCTTTTATCCAAAAAATATACAATGATTATTAATTACAAATAAATGTAAATTTTCTTTAAAAACTCATTACTTTAAATTTTGAAATAGAATAGTGTTAGTTAAAAAGAAGTCATCTCCAAAGAATGAGGAATATGGTTTTAAAAAGTAACCCTAACAAATATGAGATATCTTCAAGAAATTTGAGATTTCTTTTTAATTTATACACCAATTTGATGTTATAAATATACACAATCACAGGCATATGGCACCACTGTTTTCAAAAGGAATTTTACAGTATTAATTGAAGATCAGCAAAAATTAATTTAAATAAAGTTTTACAAATGTGCATGAATAATTTTGAAACCAGTTAGAGAAATTTAAATTAAAAAAACTATGGGATTAGGTCAGATTTAAGAAAAATAATGCTGCTAATACCAGGTAATAAATATGTTGCTATAAATTCAATCATTGGTAGGTTCTAAGATTTGGATTAGAAGAGATAAATAAAAAATTGATATTAATAAAGAAAATGAAATAATGTTTCCAAGGAAAGTACATAAGAATATAGTTATAAAGAGACATTGAATGAAGACCAAATTGGTCCATAAAACAGTTTAATACTTAATTTTTAAACTGATATTTCATAAATTCATTGAACATAGGTGTGTGACTATTTGTGTATTAAACTACCAAGAATAACTTAAAACCTGATATGTGATAAGGAAATCAAACTATAGTTAGGGAATGAGTAATGAAAGTTTAAGAAATTAGTCATCAAACATTGTGTATCAGTATATAATTAAGGAATTCATTGAAAGTCAGGGCAGTTATCACAAAAATAATTTATATGAAAACAAATATAATAAACTTAAAATTATTTTTACACTATGACATATTAGTAGATCGTCTAAACTTTAAAAATAAAAACATAAATGATATTCTTTCCATAAAGTTAAATTACATCACAAAGAGTTATCATATTGAAATCAACCCACTACTTCACACAAAGGTAAACTAAAATGTAAATTCATTTACCCAGCAAAATTCATCAGATATGACATTTGACATTACAAATATGTTTGTTGCACTCCATTCATATCAGTCATCCAATTAAAATAATTTATAACAGGTGTTGATTGATAGGATTCTCAGGAGATTTCATCCATTCTTTTCTTAAAACCTGTTTTAATTGAGAAAGTCTTAAGGTTGGGTTTTCTTGTTTAATTCTTGCCATATTACTTTCCTCAAATGCTGCATAGGCAGCTTTCAATCTTCGTTCTGGATGTTTATCTTCTTGGGGTGAATTGACACTCAATATAGCTATAGCTTCAGTTACTGATCTAGCTTCCTCGCCCTCAACATCCACTCGATTAATATTCTCTTCCAAAGGTGTTGTGAGATGTGTTTCAATTTTTGGTGTTGAAGATGCAGGAGTATTTCTTTTTTCAACTTCGGATATGATTTGAGCCCTAGTTATTTTTGTTGCTACTGGAGTCTTGGAGTTGACTCCAGTCATTTCATTTTCAAGAAGAGCTTTGGCTTCAGCTTTTTTTCTTTGCTGTTCCTCTTTTTTTTTAAGGTTTTCCTCCTTCCTTTGCTGTTTTTTCAAAATGTGTTTATCATTATCTTCCCAAAGAGCATCTTCCATAGCTTGTTTTTTTCTGGATTCCTCCATTTCCTTGGCAGCTGCCTTTCTGGCCCTGGCTGAGGCAGCCTTAGTATTTTCGGTCGCAAATTTCTTTGGCATTTTGATCTAAGAGCGTACTTTGAAAAATAAATTAATTTCAATTAAAAATTTAACATCAATCAAACATCTTTATAGACGCACTAATCAGAACTAAACATCCTTAACTAACTACGAGTAAACTATCTGACAGGTTATCCCTGTAAGGTAATAGTCGTTGTTATAGGGGCAATAATATAATTAAATTAATAGTTCCGTATTGTAACAATTATTTCTAAAAATTAATTATTCCTAATAATAACATTATTATTATTTTATCTCTCTAGTTCTACTCCATTAATACATTTACACTACTGAATTACTAATTTACAGATATATATATTTAAGAATTATACTTTATAAATAAATTTTGTTGTGAATTTAATTCAATTGAATTTGATCTATATTAAATAACTTTTTTCACCCAATTAAGTATTTGACAGCGATTCAGTTCTTTTCTACCCTTTCTGTCATTAGATTTCCCAAAATGGCGGAAGTGTTAGCTGTAGCTTTTCTATTAACAATTTTATTTGTTTGTTCAGTAAATTCTGATGTTTTGGTTCCAGAAGCCCACAGATCTAAATCCCTAATAGAAACATGCACTTCAGACTGCCTGAAGAAAGTTAATGTTGAATCTAATGATGTATGTTATTTTTTCCTGAATGTTTCACTTATTCCTCTTGTAGTATTAAATTGACAATTGTTCTATGTGTACTTGTATTTTAGATTGGTAATTCAGACAGTTGCTCTAGAGGATGTAGACTTTTTATGATAGCTTCATTGATTTCTGATAAGCAGGATGCAGATCAAAATGCCAGTCGTAATTCATGCAAAGATAGTAAGTTTACTAATATTCAATGACCATAGTAGTTAGTAATTAATTGTCACCTCAATTTCACTATTTTACATAAATAATGTGATTAATTTTATTATAATTATATAAATGATGTACAATATCCATAAATAATTGAAGTGATGAGAAAAAGAAGAATTACATTTTATGGCCATGTGACATAAATGAACTCAACAAGATCTTTACTTATTTTATAAACAGAAAACCAATGGAGCATGGCTCACTGAAGTAGACAAATATTTGCAAGAAGTGGGAGTTTCACGGGGCGATTTTCGGGAGCAGGGAACCTCTGAAGATGAAGCTTGTAGCTCACTGGAGTTTCCAAGAAAACCCTAAACTTTAATCGGGCAAGAAGTGGACTGATGAAAGGAGACGAGAAGGTTGAGAATTCTGGGTTAATGTTAATAAAGCTCAACTGACAAAGTTGTTGGAATAACGTGGTTTTAAGATGGCCGAAATGCAAGAACAAGAAGAAGACCTATACATTTTTGAGTATAACTCATATTGTCTTAAAAATGCACATGATTAGTTGTTAGGATATCTGTCCTGCAGGTTGTCGCTTTGAGTTAACTTACAAGATGTTTTAACTGTCAACTTGTGTTATTTTTAATATTATTTGTTTAGAGCTTGAGTGTGTAGTTATAGGTAAGGTGTAGATTTTGGTAATCATTTCATCAAGAAATAAAAGTTTCAACTAACGTTTTAAAGTATAGATGATATATGTTTGTTAAATAGTTCATTTCTAGATTATATGATTACTGAAGTATACACATTTCCCATAAGTATATTCTCTTTTCCATTCTAAAGCTCATGATAACTTATATTTTTGGAAAATATATAAAGGGAAACGATTGAGACATTAAAACTTGTGACTCATAGCGAAAACCTTTGGCATAATTACCGATTGTTAGGAAATATTTGAGATTATTCATATAATTTTGTGTTAAAATAAGTAACTTAAGGAATATTGAATATTTGGCTAGACTATTTTAAATTGTATCTGTGTTTCACCTGTATGGTCTATTCATTTAAATCTCTTTCGTCTCAACTCTGAGTGAAAGCTGTAATGCCTTTTTCACAGGGTGTAAACATTGTATAATAAAAATGAATCTTAGTTTAATATGCGATACTGTCATCTGGAATTGTCACTACAGGCTACAATGCTGATACTGATACTCAGATAACTTCAATTAAAAATGTATTCAACATACTTTATCTTATCCTTAATTTTAACTTAGTTAATTTTAATTTTTCAGTGTGTCAAGAAAGCTATGGTGTAAATAACGTTGATGTTCTTTCATGCAAAGTTGGCTGTGATCTCTCCGTTGTTCAGAATGTTCAGGTATATTAATTATGTGTTAATTTATGTTTGTGTTGATATATTTAAATATAGATAAAAGAAATATTGATATGTATATATTTTATTATCAGGTTCCTGTGGTAGCAGAAGTATCTTGGTCACTTTTTATTGATAATGGAAACTCGCTTCAGATTTTGCAAGGTATCAATTGCTACTTCAACGTTAATACTACTCTTATGTATATACATGCATATATTTTATTTATATACAGTGGAGCGTCGATTATCCGAAATAATGTTGTCAGGGGTGGTTCGGATAATCGAAATTCACGAAAAAATAAATAACAACCAAATGAATAGGAAGGGATTCAGAGAAACAAATAAAATTACCTAATTAGGTTTACAGTTCTTAGTAAACAAATACATATTGAAGTCTAAGTTCATTTTTTTGCTGTTTCCGAGAAATGATTAGGGCCCCCTTATTGACCTTCATGGAAAAATCATTGTATCTTTCATCAAATTTTATTTAAAATAACAATAATTTAAAAAAAAAACAAATAAGTAACTGAATGATCTGTTGAAAGTAATTAAAATTACATTTGAAAAAAAAACCGTTCCGTCAATCGGATGTTTGGATAACTGACACTCCACTGTACTGATATATATATCTACAGTAGAGTGTTGTCAATCAAAACTAATGTGACCGGGCTTGGTTCGGGTAATCAAAAGTTCAGACAATCTAAATTAATTTTAAAGAAGGCAAATGCTTAACAATCATCACATTTGTATTAAAAGAATCTTCATTTTATTGTGTATTCCGGAAAAATTAAAAAAATGCCGTAAGAGAATTTTTCATTTTCCGATACACTAATAGGTGCTAAGATCATATTGTATCATCTAGAAGGGAATCTCACACATCGTAACTAATCTAATCAAAATTTGTCTTGGAAATTATTAGAGATCACCAACTTAATTTTATTATAATATACCATTAGACTATTAATTAAATACTTAGCTTTTGTCTGATATGAGAGAACGAATTGGAATACAATATAGTTCATCAGCTTCATGTTGATTTCAACTTCGGTGTTCACTTGGATTTAAAACATGATGACATGCTTTATCTCGTTTTAATGTTACACTAAAATATGTCATTAGGATGGTGATATGCACTCACAAAAAAAAATTACTAAAATATCCCTATCTGAATTTGAATCCTCTCCCTCTGAATAGATCAATGTCAGAAGATTAAAGTTAATTTGGTTGAGGAGATCCTCTCAAGAGAACCCTGAAATGTAAAATAGTTAGCTATAGATGAAAAGTTCTGTTTTTTAATTACGGTTTCTATGAAAAAACATGAATCCGATATCAATACTTTGTCAATGACACATTAAAATTAGGTAAAAACATACATTTGAAAAAAAAATGAAACTTCTTAAATTGTTCTGAACTCTCTTTCCCAAAAAAACTGTAATGTAGTTTCTTGGATCGGGCCTTGATGGGGGAATATGAGAAGCATAGGTAATAAATTAATTTTTAATTTTTTGTGAACATCTACAAGAAATATAATATAAAAAATTTAATTCTTTGGATCCTTCAAAAAATGATTTTATTCACTTTCTGCTAAAATAAATAGTTGCATACATCGCTTTGGTATGTATGTCCTTATCTTAGTAACATATAAATATAAAATGTTATATTTTAAAAACATGAATCCGATATCAATACTATGTCAATAACACATTAAAATTAGGTAAAAACATACATTTGAAAAAAAAAATGAAACTTCTTAAATTGTTCTGAACTCTCTTTCCCAAAAAAAACTGTAATGTAGTTTCTTTGATCGGGCCTTGATGGGGGAATATGAGAAGCATAGGTAATAAATTAATTTTTAATTTTTTGTGATTATCTACAAGAAATATAATATAAAAAATTTAATTCTTTGAATCCTTCAAAAAATGATTTTATTCACTTTCTGCTAAAATAAATAGTTGCATATATCGCTTTGGCATGTATGTCCTTATCTTAGTAACATATAAATATAAAATGTTATATATCTATTTTAAATGTGTGTTTGTCAATGCCAGAACTACCTCTTGCGGATTTCTACCAATTTGGTAACTTTTTTTTACTGACCAACCATTAATGGGTGTAATTACAGGTGAAATTCCGGAAACTGACGATGTTCTTACGGATCCTGGTTTAAGATCACAAGTTTCAAGATTAGAATCTATGAGATTACCTCAAGTCAGTTTAAGGACTTTACCAGTTCAGGTTAGTATATGCTTTTATTTGTTTATTGTATAAAAATTACCTCAAGTTAGTACAGGAACTTAACAAGCCTAGGCTTGTATTTTTATTTGAAATGGATTATAAACCATTCAGTGATTTCATAACCTCTATCATAATAAGGCTATCTTGAACTATCTACTGTTAAATTGCCTTTTGAAGGCAAGTGATATTTTAAGGCATTAAAAATAAACTTATATTTTTTCTTCTAGTTCTCTTTGTTACTTGAACTCCTGTACTAAAGATTCATGTTTTCTTTCTTTGCTTGCCTGATTCGTTCTTCTACTTATACTTATTATGATGGTTAGAACTATTTTCCTTTAAATCTGAAATACCAAAATATTTCTCCAGTTTTTATTGAGTGATACTGCAGTACATGATGCGGTAGTCCTTGATTTGAGTTCTGTTTGTCAAATACATATTAAAAAATATTAAGCTTTGCTGCTCTATTAAATCATAAAGCAATTTTATGATTAACTTGGTAAGGCAACTAATATTAATAGCCAAGGATTATTGTAATTAAATTAAAATTAAATCTCTCTATAAGAAGCCATTCCCTAGTCCAGAAATATTCTCGGCTCAGTAGTCAGGTCCTTGTTGGTTAGCTGTTTTCATGTTTCCAGTTTCCTGTTGAAACATCAGAAAGGCTGTACTTAAGAAAGAATTACTATTTTACAAGGAGGTAGAAATCAGTACTTCTATGTAGTATAAACTAGAATTTTTTTACATGCTCCTATTAGTGAATTCACTGGGTAAAATTTAACCTATCGTAAGTGATAGTCTATCCAGTAAGTTTATTGCACCAATGTAGTTCAATATAATAAAAATGAAAACATGTCTCATGAAATAAAAAAACAACATAAACTATAAATTTTAAAATGTTTAGAAAAAATGAAGTTAGCTCATTTGTCTAAAGAGCACAATATTGGATAAGGAACTATACCCAACATAAAGAAGAAAAAGGCACAATTGAATAGCATTTTAAACATTAATGAACCATCTTACATTTAAAAGTGCTTTAGATTTCGAAAGTAGAGATGCTTTTTAATATTGTTCGTTGGAAAAAACTCAATAATTTTTGATAATATAGTTTAAATATGTTATAGTAATATTATAACTTGTGGAAACCTTAAATGCCATGCAGAGCTTGTTGATCTCTTTAATTCGAAAATGAAATAACAAAAAAAAAACTGTCAAGGTTTTCTGCTTGTTACCATTTGGTTTATATAAACATTAAAGATCGTTATAAGTTTTATATATGATTGGAGTGGTTTATTCAAACCCTTTTCAGGGTAGAAACAAGTGTTCCTGTCCACTAATTGGCTAAAAGTAGACTTTCAGTCAATAACTTTGTAACATGCATGAGTTGGTGTTATCTTGTTAAAATGGTTTTTAGCCCTGGACTCATCAGATATTAATGTCTTGTAATCATTGTTGTTGTTTTTTAATCCAAATTGTCATTTGGCAAATATAAATAACTCATTTAGTGAATATTAATTAATAATTGCTGTAAATTATATTATATCTAATTATTTTGATATTAGACTTTTAAGAAAAATAGTAGGTAAATTATTGACTTTTTTCAGGATGGAAATAGTTGGGGGTGCAGTTAAAAATAACACCTATTATACTATATATAAACCTATTATATTTTATAGGTTTCAACTTATTTGTTGTGTTATTTTTGACTGCACCCCCAACTATTTCCATCCTGTATTAGTACCTACCAGTCAACAAATTTCTTTCCTATATTGACTTTTTTGGATTACAGACAGGAGTAGAGGAGATAGGCCCATGCGGAGGTCTCAGAGGAACTAACTTGCCGTATTCTTACTGTTTGGTATGGTCACTACTGCTTCTTCTTTTGCTGTTTGTACTGTGGTCATGTCTTTCACTTGCAGATCTCCCACTTCAATCGGTGCCATCGCAAGAAAAATTACCACTTGCCTAAGGTATAATAATAATAAATGGTATTTTTTTTTCATTACTCTAACTTCTGCCATTTGGTATGCTTATATATAGTCAGTCATATAATAAAATCAACAAAGTGAGATGAACTATCATTTTAAAAACTTTCTCTTAGCCCTTTCCCAATGACACAATTCTCTTAAAAGTATAGCCTTCAGGGTGTAAAGTATAAAATTTATCGTGTTGGGAATATATGATATGTACCTTAGAAGGTAGAATACAGAGGATTTAATGAAAAGGTCCACATTGAGGTTGATTAATGCAATGTCCAAAGTGAGATCTAAGCTTTTGATATCAGTGTATGCGTAGTTTTCTTGAATTAAATATGTTTTTATTTGCATTCATTATTCTCAAATTTCTGCTTAGTGCAGGTCAGCTTCAATTATTGGTTACCTTGTGTTATTTCTCTTGTATGGTAAATGCATATATAGTTTGTACGGTATTCTTTCAGAGTTGGTATCTGATAAAACTAACACTGGCTATGACAGCAAAACCCAAAAAGCTTCTTGAGGGTTGATTCATCATGAAACATATAATTTTCTTTTAGTATTTTTGTTATACTTCCATTTGCTCCTTATTTTTTATTTTCTTAACAAGGGTATCAATTAATGTGTTAACCCATGTGAATATATATATATATATATATATATATATATATATATATATATATATATATATATATATATATATATATATAAAATAAAATTGAAACAAATATTTTATGGGACTGATTATAGTTAATGGGGATTGAAAGTTTTCTACATTGGATCCATAAAAGGCCTTTTTTGGTTCACTTTTGAGATTCATTAGATTCATGATCTTTCCATGCTTGGATAGTTTCATGAATCATTTCAAGTGGTGGTTTTGTTTGTAGCAAACCAACTGCAAGTCCCCTGATGTTTAGATATTTTTCCCAGGTTTTAATTGTTTTGTTTCATTTGGCTTTGACATATTAGTTAAAGATTTTCCTTTCCCCTCTGCAACATTTCATCACTTATCAGCTGCAGCAATATTTTTTTATTTTAATTAATTTCTCGCAAATAATTGTCGTTTATTTGTTTTTAATTTAAAATTTTGCATGATGACCCAATATTTTTAGAATTAACATATTAAACAATATTATTGTTTAATAAGTCACTATAATTAACTTCATTATTCATTCTTTCTCTTAGCAACTACTGTTAAATTATTGAATTTGAATACATCACTTAACTCTAAAAACGTTTGTTTATTTTACAGGTAACTTGGCTCTCAACTCTATCCTTCTACAGACAATTTGAAACTTTCTCTTTTTCCTTCTTCTTTCAATTTAAATTCATTCTAGTCAGCATATTGAGTTATTAATAGCTGAATTTTAGGATAGGAAACTAAACTGCTCTCTTTTATATATAAGTGATTCTTTGTAACTATTATGAGATTTATGAAAGACTTTTATAAGGTTGTGTATAAATTATTAATTAGTTTTATTGTTCGTTTTTGGACCAAACAGATCTAGGCTGGTCCTAGTAGTCATTAAAAAATATATAAATTTTAGGTATTTTAAAGCTTCAAAACCTTTTGATCTCTGCTTTTTTAATTGTGATTTATTTTATACATTTTTATTAGTACTTATGCATATTTTTTCTGTTTTGAATTAAATTAATTTTTTTTATCAGTTTATTTATTTATTACCTGTTTCTGTACCAAATAAGGTATTGTAATAATAAATATGTTTCATATGTATTTATTAAATTTATCAACATCCAGATTTACAAGACATTAGCAATGTTTTTGTAAACACGTACATATAAAAAAGGCATCATTTAATTATAGGCCTTTCAGTTAAAAAACATATTTCTTTGATATAATTTTAATAACAGTTCTTTAAAGAATATATTTATGTATAAATAGTTTCACATTTTTATTTATAATATTACATGAAAAATGACATTTATAGTTAATATATATATTTTCTGATTTCATTACCAATACACCAATAAATAAGTTATGTAAAATTTGATTTTTCTCTTAGTGAACTATTAATTAGAACATGCATCATCCAATCGATAGATCACAATGAAAAATTGTTTTCTCAAAAAACAAAATATACATCCAAAATTTATTTTCTCTTTCAATTTCAAACTAAATATTATATTCCTTCCTATACTTTTTGTTAACGTGTGTAACAAAATTCTGATCAACTTTTTACAAGTAGAAAAAACACTTGATTTAACATTTTACCAATAGGTTACTGACTTCTGTAAAAACAAAATTTTAATTATGATAATTTGGATAATGATCATTCTAGTGTATAGTGTTCAGTAACAGAATATAGTGCGACACAACATTTATCTTTTTCACATTGTTATAAATATATAAGACTACTTATTATATTATGAAGTTGTAAGTCCAAAGACATACATTTACATCAAATCTAATAAACACAAAATTAGTTGTAAGCTCCTGAATAGAAATAAAAAATGTATGTCTTATATTTTCTTTGTAAATTAATATTAGGACTTATTTAATTTGTCTGATACAGTTTAAATGTTGATTCATTTATTTTATTTTTTTACCATAGCTTTATTATTTTGGTAACTTAACTAAGGAATGCCCAATAGTAATACTAAATTAAGTTTCTTGTCATTTAAATTCATTACTTCCCACTGTTTTAAAGTTCTTTGCTTCTCACTAACTCCTGTGGATGGGGAGGGAGGTGGAGTCATGACTGCCATTAACATCAAACTTTAATGAAAATAAAATGATGACCATTTGCTAGAAATTAATATTTTTCTAATTTTATAAGTTAATTTGGCACTATAAAATTGTAAACTTCAGGGTTTTTAAAATGATATAATTAGTCATTTGAAAAATTAATATAAAACCGATAGATAAAATACTCATAAGTTTCCTCCTTTAAAAAAAAACAAAAACAGTTAATATAATAATAAAAAAAGGTGTAATACTTTAATTTCAAATTTTCGATATAATTAAATTATTTTTTAGTTAAAAGAATGAATGTGCATTAAATACACAAATTTTCTTACATCATATATAAATAGATATTTTCTTTGGTTTCCTCAGTTTCACCAAAATATTATATATATTTTTTTAAAATAACTAATCTGATCAACCTTTCTTATAAATGTAACTAATTCAACAAAACTTACAAACAATATTTACATACCATAAAGTAACAATCACATAATATTATATCTCGTACAATGATAGTTTATTTATCTTTTAATAAGAGCCTAGTAGCAAAACATAATTAACTTTTGAAGAGCCACTGTCCAAAGAAATATAAGTATGTTTCAATGAATATATATTTATAAATAATTTATAGTTATGGAAATAAAATATAAATACAAAATGAAAACCTTATAAACTTATTTATAAATAACTTAACCATTTAAAATCAATACATAATTTTTTACATGTTTTATAAATCTCTATTTAAAAAAACTCTTTAACATATGCACAAAATATACAATACTCTTCAAACTCAAGCAGCTTAACCGACATATGAGCAGCACGAATTTGTTTTCCTAGCAGTTTTGTAAAATGCTTTAGACTGATAGCTAAGACTTTCAGATTTCATGATGAGATCATCTAATTTCTCTCCACGCTCTAAAACAGCTCCAATGGTATTATGCTGAAATAAGAAATAAAACATTGATATACTAAATATATACATATGTCTTCATTTCATTCTAACATTTCTATATTTAAATGAAAAATATTTCATGTGACCACAATTTACTTATTTCAATAAGGAGTAGAGTAGAGGGCAAGAGAGGGAGAGGAAGACCAAGACTAAAGTAGGAAGATAGGGTGAAGGAGGCTTTCAGGAAAAGAGGAATGGATTGGTATAGAAGAAATGTGCTGGTTTAGGACAGGGTCAAGCTCTAGAAAGGGTCTTCTCACACTGCTTAGGCGGTAGGTCTTCTCATCACTTTTACAAACCTCCCACCTAAAGCTTATGAAAGTTTACCAATCGGCTCGGCGCTTTTTCACTTTTTAAGAATTAATACATTGCTAAGCCCAACTACTTTAAGAGCCCATCTCAATTTCACTTTATGACTAATGACAATCAGAGGAGTGAAAGAACATTCATTCTTACTGAAATATTTACTTACAACATTCTGCAATATTTAAAAAAAGAAAATGTTGAAAAACCAATAAAAAATACTTTTATTTTTTTTTAAATTAATGGAAAAATATGACGATCTCCAGATTAATATAATTCTATAATAATAACACAGGCCAACGATGAAAATACCTTATTCCTATCGTTTTTAGGGTGCTGAATACAAAAAAAGCTGCATCGCCCACAATTTCTTCACATTTTATAGTTAAATTTATTAAATTAAGCGACTTTTAAAGAATTGAACAGCTTTAATATTTAAAATAAATATCTGAAAAACTAGGTCTATTGGTGTGGATGAAGTTGGTAGCATTGCTGAAACACATTTGCTGGCCAAAAAAAGGTTGATTCTTTTTTTCTGTTAACAGCTGATATTTTGTTTACTGTGAACCTAACCTCACTTTCACATTTCCTGTACATGTGCTCAGTACAATATCTAATCACGGTAGTAAAAACTCTGCTGACAGTTTTTGTTATATTTGTGATTAAAAAACACCAAAGAAACATTACAGACTTTGTCAAAAAGGTTTATCTATCATACTTTAGAATTAAACTTGTTGATCAGGATAAATCTTATGTCCCGCATGTTACGTCGAAAAAATAGAAAAAACCCTTTACATTTGCAGTTCCTATGATATGGGGGGAGCCATGAAATCATTCCGATGAATGCTACTTTTGCAGTGTCGATATTACTTGTCATAACTCAAAAAACCAGAAGGTAAAAAGCTACCCTAACCTTCCGTCCGCCATCCAACCAAAAGGGCACGGTGTAGATTTACCGGTCCCCGAACCATCAGATGATTTAAATTTTATTCCAACGGAAGTATTTTTTGATGTACAATCGGAGCTAGATGAATAAGATGATTAAGAATTCCAATGTTTTACAGAAAATGTAGAGCTTAAACTTTTTACTCAAATCGAGCTTAATGACTTGGTTAGAGATCTTGGCTTAATGAAAGAAAAAGCTGAATTGCTTGGCTCTAGACTAAAAGAAAATAACTTGTTGGCGGTTGGAACCAGCATTTATGTGTACAGGAAGAGAGAGCAACAATTTTCCAAGTTTTTTGAACAAGAAGGTGATTTAGTGTACTGCTCGGACATTCCAGGTGTGATGAATGAGTTTGGTATTGAATACAAAAAGGAAGACTGGAGGTTGTTTATTGATTCATCGAAAACTAGTTTAAAAGCTGTTTTTTACACTCATCTATTCCTGTTGGTCATTCTGTACATATGAAAGAAAACTATGAAAAGCTAGAAACAGTGTTAAATCGAATAGGCTATTCTGCTCATGGTTGGATGATATGTGGTGATTTAAAAATAACATGCATGCTCCTTGGTCGGCAAGGGGGTTTTACCAAATTTCCATGTTTTTTGTGTGGATGGAACAGTAGGGCTAGGGATCAACATAGGTGCAGAAAGAGATGGCCTGTGAGGAAGTCTTTAAAACCTGGCGAGAAGAACATTCTACGCAAAAACCTCATAGATTCAAAAAACGTGCTTCTACCACCTCTACATATGAAGTTAGGCATCATGAAACAATTTGTAAAGACTTTGCCTAAAGATGGACCATGTTTCAAGTATCTCTGCCAAAAGTTTCCACGCCTTTCAGAAGCTAAAGTAAAAGAAGGCGTTTTTGTCGGACCTGACATTAGATAAACGATGTTTGATGTTAACTTTGAAACCACAATGACCTTAAATGAGAAAGAAGCATGGGTATCATCCAAGCAAGTCGTTACAAAGTTCTTGGGAAATGAAAAAGACCCAGAGTATGTTTCTATTGTAGCTAACATGTTACAGAAGTTTAAAAAGTTAGGATGTTTGATGAGCCTGGAAGTTCACTTTTTGAACAGCCACCTTGATTACTTCCCGGAAAAATTGGGAGATGTTAGCGAGGAGCAAGGTGAGCGTTTTCACCAGGACGTTGAAGTGATGGAAAAACGCCAACCAGGGCCGTTGGAATACCAACATGATGGGGGACTTCTGTTGGTCACTTCACCGAGAAGTTCAACTAGCGACTCATTTTAGAAAAAGCTACACAAAAAGCTTCAAAGAAAAAAGAGAAAGAAAGTATAGACCAATTACAGCTGACAAGCGAAACCTGTATTAGCACATTAAGTCACTGTTTTAAGTAGCCACTGTAAATACAAACCATGCTTATGATGTAACATAGTGTTTCATTAATTCTGCCGTATACCGTTTAGGGGTATATATTATATAATACAAAGCATATTGCTAGAAAACTATGGGTGATACAAAAAAACTAAGGCCAGATTTAGATTCAGCCCATAAAAATCTATAAAGATCAACTATTAAAGTTAAAAAAGTTTTCAAAACAGTTTTTTTTTGTTGGCCTGTGTAATGGGGTATACATAGAATATAATCAACTATTTAAACTAAACATAAGGAGAGCACTTTTCTGTAGATAGTTTTCTTTAAAAAATCAATTCAATTAACAATGTCCAATCAAAAACAAGGAAAAAACAATTAATTCTTTCTGAATTGAACTGAATCATGTCAAAGCTAACTATGTGCTATGAAGGAAAGAAATTCGTTGACTGGTAGATACTAATATAGGATGTAAATAGTTGGGGGTGGAGTAAAAAAAACACAGCAAATAAGTTGAAACTTATTATATTATATATGTGCCGACGTTTCGACCTACTGTGTAGGTCATCTTCAGGGCCAATAGGAGTGGCTGCTCGGTGCAGAAGGTAACTCATATATAACTATGTGCTAATTTAAATTTTTTCAAAAACTGAGAAATTTAAATAATTTGTGTTTTCTTAAAATTACAACACCAGCAGAATTGTTTAAGTCAAAATGTAATATTTGGATTTACAATGATACATACTGATAAATGATAACCTTTTAAGTTATGTATGTAAATAATTAACTACATAGTTAAAATCACTAAAAAATTTGGTAAATATTCTGCAGATTGTCGATCCGAGTTGAGTCACAAGTTTTAACTTTTCATTTGTTTCCCTTTTAATATTTTCCAAAATTACAAGTTATCATGAGCTTTATTAAGGAAAAGAGATGGTAATTATCATAAATGTGTATACTTCGGTAAACATTTCACCTAGAAATGCATGTTTCAACAAACATATATCATCTATACTTCGAAATGTTAGTTGAACTTTAATTTCTTGATGGAATGGTTACCGAAATCACATTCTGTTTTCCATACTAAAGCTCATGATAACTTGTATTTTTGGAAAATATTAAAAATGAAATCAATAAACAGTTAAAACTTAGTGTAACTCAACTCAAAGCGACCAGATATCTGCGGAAAAGATACCAAAAATTGAGTTATAGTGACTTTAGATTATTTTCTTAGGAGAAAAACTCAGACTAGATGTAATTAATGCAAAAATATGTAAGATATTATAAAAAAAAATGTTCCTGTCAAACTTCCTAGATAGTATAACTACATCAATTGGGTAAATCAATGTTTATTATCTTTGATTACTAATGCTAGATATTGGCTTCTAGTACAAATTTTCGTTTTTACATCAGTGAGATTTTTTTTTTATGAAGCTAAGAACTTATTGTTAAAATTATAAATTAATAATATTTTCCTTTACTTACAAGAATGATTTTAGTTTCATCAAGTTCACTCTGAATTTTCATTAGAGCATCAGCTTCTTTAGGATTTTGAAACTTTTGAAGGTGTGCTGCCAATGCTGGAAAATCAATGTTGGCTTCATTTGCAGATGCCCAAGTTGAAGGCGGATACTTAGCACTAAATTCGTCCAATACCTTTTAAAATTCAATAACATAAATGTAATTGAACAAGCATTACATAATGAAATTCAAGTTTTAAAATTAAGCATAAACAATTTTAGCATCATAAGTAATTGGCCTTTATTTCTTTAAGTCTTTTTAAAGCATCCAGGCTTCATTGCTTTCTTATTTTTATAAGTGAAGAGTGTGATTTGGGGCTGTTATTTATTGCATCGTACTACAAGTTCTTGCAATGATAATAAAGAAATTAGAAACAGCTAGAACAATGAGCAAAAAAGATTCATTTGAGAAGTCAAGAATCAGATCAGGGCAAAAAGTAGATAACATAAGGGTAAAGGCTCAATAAACCAATGATAAGTTACACTATAGAAAACATGGGTAAGATATTTGAGTAAGCAGTAGACTCAGGCACTGGATACGACCAGGATAAGTTTTAACAGATTAAGAAGTACTCTGGATATCAAAGTATGTTGCAGACGGTATTGGAAAACACTCACAAATCTTTATATATAGCATAAAAAAACTGATCCAGAAAGGATATTATGAAATATGCAAACTGATAAAGAATAATTATGAAAATATGCAAACTGATATAATGGATATAGGATGAATAAATGATTAAAGCCACAGAATACAGTAATTACAAAGGAATAGTTACCTAAACTTAGTGATTTACTGACTTACATCTTATTATATTTCATCAGATCATTTAAGTTTTAAAAGACAACTAAAATTTTTCATTTTTTCTAATAACTACTTCTAAAAAAGGAAAAGGGAACCCTCTTTTATCCCCAAAATGATACAAAATAAAATTGTTCACAAAAAAATTGTATTTAAATTTTTTTATATAAAACAATTGTAAGTACATATTAGGAACTTTATTAGCTATTTTCAAACAAATACACTCTAAAAAATAATGCATATTACAGGATTAAAACTAGAAATAACAATATAAAAGTTTATCAAAAGCAATAAATCATCATGCATAACATATGGAAGGATTCTCCATTAAGCATTTTAAAAACTTATTTCAATGAAAATTCTTGCAGTAAAAGTTTAAAACAATAAGTAATGAGTATCTTGAGGAAACTTATTAGATTAGCCAGCTATAGTTAAATGTCTTTTTCGGGAGATGCTTGTTTTATATAATTAAAAATAAAAATATATGGGCATGTATGTTTCAAACTAAGCATTGTAACTATCACTAGTGATTAAGACTTGTTCAATGAGGAATCCACTCAATTACGAAATATTTTTGATGACACAAATTATTCAGTGAGATCACATGAGTGTTTTGACATAATTTGAGCTCTAACTACTAATATTGTAGTAATGCAACATTAAAACACATTTAATTAAATGTGTTTTGGTCCTGTCTCTTTATAATAATCTTTCTGGCTGAACGACTGAAGTTATATTGTTTTATGAATCCAATTGCTCAGTAATATTCCATTTATTTAAACTAAATGATCTCAATATAATATAGTGATATTTAATTACTATTTTATATTATATACATTCATGATGAAACATACTAAAATATTACTTTCTTATTGCAAAAGGATAATCAATCTCCAAAAGTTCTTTTTGAATGCTAGTGTAAGTTATATAGGAGGACCTCTTGCAATATGTGTAATTTCGATTCGAAAAAAGGTTTGTTGAAATCATTTTATAAACAACCAAGTTGTAAGAACATACAAATTGATAACCTTTTTTTAAAATATGATAAAAACTAGACTTCATAATTGAATAGATTGTTTCTGGAAGGACATCAGTTTCATTTTTACTAATATTGAGATTTAACTATTTATGAAGTCTAGGTTTGGCCTACTTATTCATCAGAGGTACTCTTGTGATTAGACCTTTTTAAAAACACCAGATCAGAGCCGGGTTGCCATTCTACAATTATATAAAGATTTTTCCTTTTAAGTTTATAAAAATTAACTGATGTTCTTCCAATATATTACCAATCTTTAGTTGGTAAACTTCAAATATTCTTATTTCTCTTGTTAAACACAAATCAAACAACTAAGTAAATAAAGAAAACAACGTACTTTTGTTATAAGAGTGTGAGCCACTCGATGAGGATACTCATGATTAGATATCACAACTCCTGCCAAATTATCAGCTCTTACATATACGTGACATATATAATCTGAAATGATTTTTTATGAGTCATAAATATATTTTTCCAAAACAGAGGAATCATCAAATTCCTTAAAACAATATTTTACCTCCTTCTTTGACAGACTGCCTTGTTGCTGATTGAGTCCTTTCAACTATTGTTTTACTGGCAAAAGCCATAGTGTCCTGGGCAGTTCCTCTTTGAAAATATCCAAAACTTTGGACATCATAAGCTGTTTTCAACCATACTGCACTATTTAAATTTTTGTATAAAATATGGAGAGCATACAATTTAACCATATCGATATTAAAAGCTCTAATTAAAAATCTCAAATAAAAAAATCAATTAAACTCGGTCTCAAACGATTTACGTTTACTAGGACAAGGAGCTTGACAAAAGGTTCGCTAATACATGTGTCAAATAACCGTTGTAAGCTCCTTAATAATTTTGTCACTAAGAAGATGCTTCCTGATGTGCTACAATATAACAAACACTACTTTCTACAAAAATACTAATTAATCTCAATGTTTCCTCAAAATTCAACTAAACATATTTAACTAATAATGAAGACTTGACATGACAGTTAAAGATCGTGTCATTTAGCAGTGTTGCTGTTTTGATAATTTAAGTTTAATGCTATTTATTAAATTCGTAAGAGTTAAAAATGATTCATATTGATATTTTTAAATCTCTTTTTAAAGAAAATTGAAATTTCGTATAAAAATGAAACAATAAAAAATGTTGTGATTTTGTTGTAAGAATCATAACCTGACAGCCACGTAACTTTAGTTGAGTGGAGGTTTTAAGCTAGTTCTTAGTTCATATTATATAGTTAAGATTCCTTATTGTAATCATGGTAAGTTATTATTTTGATTTGAGTCTAAATACTTCTTACTATTTGCCAAAATTTTATCTTTCGAATAAGGTGATTTCCATGAGTTTAATAGTAGGCTAATTCTTATCAAACTTAGCATTAATGTAATCTGTATTCATGTTTTTCATTTGATTTCTTCAATAAAATCTAAAATTATATTAAAATTCCCACATAGCCGCTCAGACTGGATATTAAAAGGAAATTAACAGCTAGATCTGACAGAGTTAAATGTGTTGACTTACATCCATCAGAACCATGGATGTTAGCTTCTTTATACAATGGAAATGTTCACATTTGGAATCATGAGACACAACAGCTAGTAAAATCCTTTGAAGTAAGTTATTTATAAATCTTTTTTATTTTAAATAAAATTTGATAACATATCTAGGTATTTTTTTTTAGTGAAACTGAAAATATTTCTCGTTTATAGTTAAACAACCATGTTCTAATTATATTTTTATCACACCTGAGTAAGAAAATAAATTTATCTTCTATCCAAATGGTTAAAATTAAATGTTCTTTTTTCAGTCAGTAGTTGATCATAAGTAGTTACACGGAGCCCCTGAACCCCTCGACAGCCCTGAAGAAGACCTGCAATATGGGTCGAAACATTGGTTCTTTAATAAACATTTTCCTCGAGAAGGGTAACAAATTTTTTGACCTCCACCCGGACCATTTTCTTCCATATTTTTCATTTTTATTTTTAATACTGAGATTTAAGTATTAGTAATAATCAAGATTAAGTTTGATTTTTTTAACTTGCTTTATCAGCAGGTGATTGCGAGATAGTTCAGGTTGGCAGATCGGCTTCTGGAACACTAATCTCAAGATACTCAGTTCGAGACTGGTGATGGCAGATAAACTATTTATCTTTATAGTCATGGATTGACCGCAAGGGATTGAAAGGCCCTAAGGCTCCACCCAGTCTATTGTGGTTATTCTAGAATGGGGGAAAATATTCAGTTAAAAGTGATTTCACTCAAATCAACCCTTTGCTCAGAAACAATACAATCCTTATCAAGATCTAAACCCAACACCCTTAATGGGTTTTGATAAAAAAAATTCAGTAGTAAGCATCTTCTTTCAAGGGAGTCTTGTTTCTATTGCCTCAGCAGTTCTACACTTCTTTCTTTGATTTTGGCCTACATTGTTATGCGGGAAACAATTGCCTTGTTGATTAGTCCTTTTATATTCTCCTAGAACTTCTTCATCCTTTCGCTGTGGACCCTCTGTCTCTCTTCTGACCAGATGTTCTTGGGTTTTGCTCTTTGACGTTATATTATATGTATATATTGTATTTTATTCTAAGTACACTACATTGTCTTCTTATCACTTCTTTCTGGGGCAACTTCTAACTGTTATGTAGGGACACCCACTGGGATGGTATATTACCTATCCAATCAGAATTTGTTAAATATTTTTCATTTCTTAACCATAATTAATTTAACAGAGTTACTTTTGATTGTTGAAGTATTAAACATTACGTACATTTTATTTTATACAAAGCTATAATTAATACCACTAGTTTAAGTTTTATTACTTCTTTATTATGACTCTAAACATTGTTAAAGGTTTGTGACCAACCGGTCCGTGCTGCAGTATTTGTTCCCCGCAAGAACTGGATTGTAACAGGCTCAGATGATATGCAGATCCGAGTTTTTAATTACAATACTCTTGAAAGAGTACATTCGTTTGAAGCTCATTCAGACTACGTCAGATGTATCGCAGTTCACCCAGCACATCCTTATATCTTGACATCATCAGGTCCGTTTCATACTAAGCTGTATTTTATATTTTAAGAATGGTAAAGTGTTTTTCATGTCATATTGTACATATTAGCACATTTACTTGTTATAATATCATTAAAAAAAATAAAAAAAAGAATGGTAAAGTTTATTTTTATAATGTTTTGTTACAGATGATATGTTAATTAAATTATGGAATTGGTCTAAGGCATGGGTCTGCCAGCAAATATTTGAAGGGCATACCCACTACGTTATGCAAGTGGTTATTAATCCAAAAGATAATAATACCTTTGCATCTGCTTCATTGGATCGCACTGTGAAAGTTAGTAACATCTGTCATATTATTATTTTATTCCTCTTTAACTAAAAGCTTATACTTTCGTCTAAAAAGGTTTTATGTTTTAAAATCGTTAGTAGAATAAAAAACTGTAGGCGCGCTAAGACCTCCCCCTCCCCTCCCCGTGAGTACTCGTATCACAGCACTGATTGCGAGTCCTGGAGGGTTAAGGACAAATGTAAAAAATTATTTCTCATATTTTGTTAATTATTTTTATGTTACCATTATACTTTTACTTCATTTATCAATATATCTTTTATCATATTTGTTATATATTATTATTAATAATAATGAATTAATCTACCTTGAAGAATGAGAATTAAGTGTATTAATTTAAATATAAAAATAATTGTGATTATTGTAAGCCCAGATAAAAGAATTAAGTTAGGATAGAGTATCAAATACCTTTAATCTATTTATTTAACCCAATTTTTTTATAAAAAACTGAATTCATAGAAATTTATTACTAATAGATAAAGAAAAGAAGAAATTTTTAAATGTCATTTCAGGTAACCCATTTCACCCGACCATTGGTTCATGGCATATTTTGAATCATACTGCTGATTTATACATTGATAGTCTGATTAGCCAATCGGAAAACAGTGATGACTCAATATTCTCATAAAGAGAACTGTTTGTTGACCAAGGTTTTTGTTATAGAGGTTTTATTATATTCTTTCAGGTTTGGCAGTTGGGTTCAGCTGCTCCAAATTTTACTTTAGAAGGTCATGAAAAAGGTGTTAATTCTGTGGATTACTATCATGGTGGTGACAAACCTTACCTAATATCTGGCGCTGACGATCATCTTGTAAAAATATGGGATTATCAAAATAAGACTTGTGTTCAAACCCTGGAGGGTCATGCCCAGAATATTACTGCAGGTTAGTGATTTCTTCAAGTTTATAATTATCAGAGTGTGTCATGTATTAATGCTTACAGTTCTTATATAATTTTATTAAATAAATATTTATAGTTAAAATGATTTTATCTTTTTTTTTTGTGCAGTTTGTTTCCACACTGAATTACCTATTATAATAACGGGGTCAGAAGACGGAACAGTTCGATTATGGCACTCTGCAACTTACAGATTAGAATCATCTCTTAACTACGGCCTAGAACGTGTCTGGACAATTGCTAGATTGAAAGGATCGAACAATATAGCTCTTGGGTAATGTAACTTTTTAAAACATTATTTAAATAATTAAAAAAATGTTAACAAAATAAATAAATATGTGTTATTTATTTAAAATTGTGTAAAATATAAATTTTAATAATTCATTAGGTGTAACTGCTGGTGACTTCTAGTATACACTGGCATCAGTATTTATTCTTTCATCAAAATCATTGGCTTAAATTAATTTGTGTTGATTAATCACAAATTTCCTTTGACTTAGAACTGCGTCTCTTTGAACCTTGTCAGTTTATATTTTTATTAGTACAATGTGTTTATCAACTGGCTAATTTAAATAGCATGATATGTGTATTTAATTTCATCATAATGCAAACGCTATTTGATTGCAAGAATTACTTAGAAAAATGTGTCATTACTATCTTTCTATTTTTTATTTCAGTTATGATGAAGGAAGTATAATGGTAAAGATAGGACGTGAAGAACCAGCAATTTCAATGGATGTGAACGGTGAAAAAATAGTTTGGGCCAGACATTCTGAAATTGAACAGGTTAACTTAAAACAAGTTACAGGAGAAGTGAGAGATGGTGAACGTCTTGCTTTGGCTCCTAAAGAAATGGGACCTTGTGAAATATACCCTCAGAGCATTTCACATAATCCCAATGGGAGGTAATACATATCTTTTGATTATAATTATTATAATGTATTGATTAATAATGAGTTACTTGGAAACTGTAATCCACTGATCGGTTTTATTTGTTATACGAATCAAATGATATGGTTGGCATCACTTTAATCCATAGGCTATACAAAATGAATTTGTAAACGTATTGACATATTTGGCATGAATCTTAAATCGAAATAAACCTTCACTGGCTTTGCTTCATTGTAAGCAAATTGAGTCTAACTCTAGTCTATGATATTTTCAGATTTGTTGTTGTTTGTGGAGATGGTGAATACATAATCTATACTGCTATGGCTTTAAGAAACAAAAGTTTTGGATCAGCTCAAGAATTTGTATGGGCACAAGACAGTTCTGACTATGCTATAAGGTATATAAATTATTGATTTATTATTATGTAAAATTATTCTCTTCATATTTTGTTAACCACTATGTTTTTCATGTTATAGGGAAGGAACATCTACTGTAAAATTATTTAGACAGTTCAAGGAGCGCAAGACATTGAAGCCCGAGTTTGGTGCTGAAGGTATGTCTAAATGTATATAACTTATGTTTCAGTTTAACTTCATCAATTTGTATATTTATTAACTCTCTTATTTTATTGGAAAGGCATATTTGGCGGACAACTGCTTGGTGTCAGATCAGTCTCAGGATTATGTTTATATGACTGGGAATCTCTGGAATTGATAAGAAGAATTGAAATCCAGGCTAAATCCCTTCACTGGTCTGATTCCGGACATCTTCTTGCTATTGTGACCGAGGATTCATATTACATATTAAAGTATGACTCATCTGCTATTGCCACTGCACAAGAAAGGACTTCGGATGGTGTTGAAGCAGCATTTTCTGTAAGTTACATTTAACTTTCTGTATTATTTTTATTATATTTATGTTTACTGATATTAATATAAAGATGAGGATTATATACTTGGTGTTAGAGACATAGGTCCTACATTTCTTAAATTAATTAAAGTTATTCATTTAATTTATTTAATATTTACATTTTCTTGTACATTCAATAATTATTATCTTCTCTTAGTCTGTCTAATTTCTCTTGTATTTAAATCCTATTTCCATCGTTAATAGTTTATTAAGGATTGAAATAATTAAATAATTGAAATAACCGTTATGGGGTTAGTAGATGATTCAGATTTATTTATAAATGTTCTTCCTGTCTTCCACTGTGAAGTGATAATGAGGAAGAATAAGAGATAAGCTATTTCTGTAATGATAATCTAATTTATTGATTTTTAAATATTCAACTATATATTTTAATCAATACATCGTCTTTTTTCCCCAGCTTGTTGGAGAAGTTAATGACACAGTAAAGACAGGTTTATGGGTTGGTGATTGTTTTATTTACACCAATGCTGTCGGACGTATAAACTACTACGTCGGAGGAGAAATAGTAACTGTTGCTCACTTGGATTGCACCATGTATCTGTTAGGATATGTTGCTAGGCAAAATCTTTTATACCTATCTGATAAGCACCACAACATCGTTTGTTATACGTAAGTGGTAATCATTTACTTGTTATTGATAAATATAGTACTACTATAAAAATGACAACATGTTTTTCATTATTAATCACTTCCTGAAAATTTTAATAACATCATCTATATGGTCACTTGATGGTTTAGCAACAGTAGAATATACTAATATCGAAAAAGGAGCTACATTATAGCCATATCTCTACAATTGTCCAAAAGATTTAATGAAATTAGCCTAAAATCTTCTCCCAGAACTTTTTAACTAAATTTTTCCCTGCTGCTCCTCATATCTTTTATATCACTTTTGTGTTATTTATCAATCTATTTGGGGAGACCCATTTTTCAAGTGGACAGCAATATATTGAAAGGCTGTACTTAGATTTTTTTTAGGATCTCATTTAATATGAAGTGTGTTATTCTGTATTATTAATGTTACGTTGATGGGATCTGTTTTCTTACTCTTTCCAAACTTTTTTCTTCCTAATTTTATTATTGAAATCCACAAGAATAATTTTCACATTGTATTTGGGAATTTCATAGTTAAATTGGTGAAAAGCTTCTTTCCTCTGATTTATCTTTTCCTCTGTCTGTGGGTTCACTTATTCCTTGTATTGTAAGGAGCATATTCTTTCATTAGTTTCCTTATAGTTCAGAATTAGATGCTTTTATTCTTTCTTGACATTAAGCCAGTTCCAAAGATATTTTCCTCGTGTCCGCTATTGATAACAGTAATCTTTACTTTCATTCTAGTAAGTTCATTTTTCCTCCTTATTTACAGAGGATTCATTTAGATCTTATTATAATCTTCCATTATTATGTCTATGCTTATTTCTATCTGCAGGAAATTAAATTTGTTCCAGGTTCCTATTGATACTCGCTTAATTATTTCCTTTCTATGTCACTTTTCATTTATCAATCCTAATCCGAGGCCGTGGTCAGGTTTTTAGCTTAGTTTATACCTATTTGGGGTTGCTGGTCTTATGATACAAATACTCGGTTGCTTATAGTCATCTTTTATGACTCATTGGAGATATCTTAAGGCTTTTTTATGCAGAACCTAGATGTTTCTTGTAGCTTTGGCTGCCGAGTGTCCTTGTTCAAAATTATTAAATAAAACACATGAAAATTGTGTTTCCATGTTCATATTATATGACATACTAAACAATGTTCGTTCATTTGTAGTAATAAGAAATATTATTTAAAAAAAAAGGATTAATAACAGCTCATTACAATCTGTAAACATAAACATAGTAAAAAACAGAAGTCCGCTAATACCACTTTGAATTTTAGAATAAATAAAAGCGGACGTTTCATAACTAAATAGAAAAGAACATTCTTACCAAGTACTGAATCCCCAAGATTCTTAAAGGTTTTAGTGGTGCAGGTTTGTCTAATCATATATTATATTTAACAAAAAATGAAATTATAATTAACATGAAATGGATTTTTGCAGATTATTGCTGTCTGTTCTTGAGTATCAAACAGCTGTTATGAGAGGAGATTTCGAAACTGCTGACCGTGTGTTGCCAACAATTCCAGTTCAGCATCGTTCCCGAGTTGCCCATTTCTTAGAAAAACAGGTACTTAAAAAAAAAAACTTATTCTATTAATGAAAAGTCAGTTATTACAAATTCAAAATAAAGGATTTTTTGGATCTTAACTTTAAAACTATAACTTAGTTCTAGAAAATGTTTATAAGGATGGTCCTTCCCTGTCCCTTGAGTAAAAAAAAAATGTATGGCCATTCATCTATCTATGTGTCATTCTATGCCAGAATTTTTTCTGGAACGGGTGAACAAAAATTTTTTGTCCATTTTAAGTGTTCACATATAAAATAAATAATTAAACTAATACCCCTACAATAAGGTATTTTTGGTTCAAATTCGACCTCTGGATGTTCCTAGTTTCTATAAGTATAGGTTTATCACTTCATACTATAAGAAAATTCTTATTTAAAATATACAGCATTTTATTTTGTTAGTGTTAAAAAAACTGCCTCTATGTTTCTCATATTAAGGGATATGTTTCTTCTAAAACAGAATTTATTTAACAAGATAGGAGGAAAGAAATTAATACAATACATAATTATTGATTTTTTAACCTTGCAAGAGAGATTTTTGATTCTGTTATGATGGAAAACAATAGGAGGGTTTAATGCAGTAAATCCAAATAAAGTTCAGAACACAAAATAGTCTTTTTCTTATTTTACGATTTGTATTCTTTTGGAAGCTCCTTATTCAGTCACTCAAATTCATTCTCAAATCCAATTGGTTTATTTTATCAGAAATTAATCTAACAAAAATATTTTAGGTTTCAAATTGTGTTTTAAAATTAATCCAAAAACTGACATCTAATGCTAGATCTTGCTCTTATTATCACACGGTAAACAACTTCAATATCCTTGAAACATGCTATCATTTCTTCTGGGCATCTTATTGTAACAAACTTTTATGAAGGCATTGGGAATAATAAATTTATATTGACGAAGCTATGACTATTTATTTTATCACAGTCAACCATGAATATCAGTATAGTATTAATTTATAGCAATAAAAATTCAACATTTTTTTTTATTCAATAGGGTTTCAAAAAAGAAGCTCTGGCTGTATCTACTGATCCAGAACATAAATTTGAACTAGCTCTTGGCCTTAAAGAGCTGGATACAGTCGTTCAGTTGGCTGAAGAAATAGGCAGCACTGTCAAGTGGGGTCAAGCAGCAGAATTAGCCACAAGACAAGCTAGGCTTGATGTTGCACAAGCTGCTCTTCACCGAGCTCAACATTATGGTGGACTTCTGCTTCTATCCACATCAGCAGGTAAATCTAGGAATAATTTCTGGCTTAGCTCATCAAATTGTTTTCAATGCTTATACTTTAAACAGTTATAAATTGTTTCTATTTATTTGCTTAAAATAGGAAATCGGGAAATGATGGAAAAACTAGGACAGAGTTCTGGGGAAAATGGAAAAAATAATGTTAGCTTCCTTGCATATTTTCTGCTTGGAGACCTTGCAAAATGTCTTCAGATTCTCATTGAAACTGATCGCATTCCAGAAGCTGCCTTTTTTGCAAGGTTTATTATTTGTTTTTGTTTTTTATTTGAGCAGGTGTATTAATCTATCATTTGACTGGTGTATTAATGTTCTTGGTTTTTTATTATTTACTCTAGGACATATTTGCCAAGTGAGGTTCCTCGAGTAGTTGGCTTATGGCGAGGTTTAGCAAAGGCAGGGCAGAGCCTTGCAGATCCTTCTCAGTACCCAAATCTGTTTCCAGGTTATGCAGATGCTTTAAAAACAGAACAATATTTAGCAAGAGAATCTAATTCGGCCAAACCAGCTTCTTACTATAAAAACATTAAGGTATTTTTAATCTATCATACAATCATACAATTACAAATTATTCCTGTTTAAAACTATAATTAATGAAATTGTTTATAGTATTTTAATAACACCTTGTTTTATAGGTTACATATCCTTAATTTTAGATTTAAGGTTCACTATTTCAATATGTGACCCATAACATTTAAAAAAGGCAAATGCTATATTCCTATCCGGATAGTTAGTAAGTTAGTCTGTATTTCCATAAGTGATACAAAACCATAAATTTGTAGCCACTTCCTTTTGAGGGAGTTGTGAATTTGAGATTAACAGAGGCATGTCTGATAATGTTAGACACCTTAAAAAATACATTAATCTTCACTGACTGTTTCCAATCAAAAGGTTACTGGGGCCGATTTATTTTAACCTACACTTATGAGATTACGGTGTTATTTCTGAACCTAAGGAATCAAGGAGGAACCCACATTTTTAATCAGCAAGGAAGTTTAAAAATTAAATAAATTATATTTATTATAAAGACTTGTTTCAAGTTCAATTCAATTCAAATTTATTGAATATCCATTTTTCGTTGTTTGATCAGAGGACATATGTTTGTTAAAAGCAGAAACATTAATAATTATATATAAACTATTTCGTTTTTGCTGTCATAATTTATTTTCCTTATTTGCAGCAAAATCATGAAAGGCAGCCTATAGAAGAAATGAAAGCTGCAGAAGAAGAAGGTAGATTTGTCTATATTCCCCTAAAATCTGAAGATGGTTCACAAAAAGGTTCTTATTAAATTATTAATTATTTTTATGTCTATAATTTGCTTCTTAAAACAAAAGTTAATCCACAATTTTGTCTGTTTGTTTCTTTTATTTTTTTGTTTAAGTTTGCTCTATCATTTAAAATTTGATTTATAAATTTTTAGAAAAAGGTAATGAAGAGTTAACAACTGAAAAAGAACAGTCTGCTGCAATCATCAAAGATACAAATGAAGAATTCTCAAAGCAGCAAAAACCTACAGACTATGATGATTTAGATCTGGAAATAGAAGCCATGAACTTGGATGATATTGATCCAAGTGTAAGTTCAATCGATTTTTCCTTCTTTTTTTTCATAAATAAAACTAAAATCTTTTTTATTAATAAAACTTCTGCCTCAATACTTATCTACAAGAAGTATTGAAGCCTTATAAATTTTATTTCTCACGCATTGTATCGTTCTAGAAAGATACTAAGTGTTGAATAATTTTAATAGAGCATTTTTCAGTAGTTGAGGCCTTTTGATGAAAAACAAAGATTTTTCCGAGATTTAAACAGTCGGCTAACACATCTGACTAGAAAAAAAAAGTCCTTCGGGAAAAGGAACTCTTCGACAAATTATTATAATTTTTTTTTATTTCCATGAAAAATTATTATTTTTATATAACTATATAAAAGACACTATGAATAAATCTGACCTGCAATTCTTAATTTTTGTACTCGGGTCAGTGCAAATGAATATATTTGTTCATCAGTTGTAGTATTTCATTCGTTTGTATTAAAATAGTGTTTACATTGTTAGAAAAAAATTTATATTATCACTAGTGTTATAATAATTTATTTTTCTTACTAATATCCTTGAATTTCATGAAATATTACGCATAAAAAGTTATTTTATATTAATTCTTTGTTTTAGGATTTGACTTTAGATGAAGATCTCCTCAATGATTAATATAGATGTATACTTTCATAAGTATTTTAATTATTCCATTAAGCATTGACTCCAAAAAGGGAATATATTTAATTATGAAACTGCTGTAAATATTTTGAATTATCTTAGTAATTGATTTAAAATCAATTTTTTGTAAATATATATATTTTTTATTTAAATATATACTAATTTGTATATAAATATATTTGTCTATAAATTGTTGTAATATTTCATTAATGTTTGTATTATTAAAAGATAATAGCATTTACCGTGTTGGAAAAATTTAAAACTGTATCAAGTATTAATAAATTTTTTGCCAATAATTTACTTCGCTTACCTATATCCTAAACTTTTATAAAATTAGCTGTTTAGAAAAGCATATTATGCTGTTTTACTCTTCTGCTAACAAGAGATATTCAACATTTTTTAGAATTTATAATTAATATAAGTAGGGCAGTGAGTTGCTGATCTCTAGTATTTAGGTCAAAGGCTAGCTGTGGGAGATAAATTATTTATTCAGTTAACAGCCGTAGATCGACCCTGTGGAAGCCAGGGCTCACCCAGCTTCTATACATTGAATACCTTTACTTGAGGGAAAAGCCTGGAGGTTGAGCTTCATCTCATCTAAAGCATCTCCTATATAACCTTTGGGGTAAAAACTGAGGAGTCTATACTTTGAATCTGAAACCTCAATGGGTTGTAATAGTACTAGGCTTTATAGTTTAGATGGACCCGGGTAGCTAAGTGTATGAGGTCCTAGACTTATAACTCCTGGGGTCAGGTTCGAGTTTGTCTATTGAAGAAAAATATTCTGTTTTCATTATCTATTGAACAACTGAGGGTTTATGAAATATCTTCCTGGGTTACATTTACCTTATATAAAGTGGATATATTAATACCCAATGGGTATGGAGAAAAAAAAAATGAATGTTGAAAAATTAAAACAACTAGTCTGCATGATTATAGCATCATCTAGTCCATTTGCCATAAAATGGTACTTATAAAGTACTGCCCCTAAGGTATGATGGGCTGTTGTGGCAAAAGTTTTTTATTTTAGATGATTTAGTAATTTAGTATTCTGCATGTACAGCAATAAATAGATTGTTCTATTTATATTTTATTATAATTAAATTTTGGAAAAATTAGATAATATTAAATACAGGTTTATTCTAAAATACATTAGCCTTTATAACCTACAGATTTTTAAATTCCATGAAGCAAGTAGGTTTTGACCACTTTCAGTTATAAATTGGAACAAAAAATGTTGCTTTTATGAAGTAACGACTCATCTTAATAAAGTGAGGATAATTTGGCAAAATTTCTTTGAGGCTAACTACTTAAAGGTAAAGGGGTTGAAGAAAAATGTGCTAATACCTCTGGCCTACATGAAAGTTCTGTTTGGACTTAAGTATATGCTATTTCTATTTAGTATTTGCATTGGCTATAATTGATGCTCAATTTCAATGAAAAGGGTGGTAAAATATAGATTCAGTATTACTTATCACATTCCTAGACTACATCATTCCATTTAAATGCTGATATGACACCAACCACCTTAGCTAGATGAAATTATCTTGTTGAAAACTGTTGATCTCTTTTAAATAGCATTAAAATCATTAATAGAATAACATTTATCAATTCTGTCATTGTTTTATCATAGACCACTATGGTAATAAAAGCAGTTCCTATAATTAGTTATCTTAGCTGTTAGATTAATGAGATGAATCTTAATCAGGTTTTATAATTTCTGGTATTTTACTGTTAAAATTATTGTTATTCCTTTACCTTCAATAATTTAATTTATTAAAGGTGCTTTTTTAGAGGTTTGCTACTTTAAATTAAAATAAAACAAAGACAAATATTATTATTATGTCAATGAAACTGGAAGGGTAGTTTTATGTCATTAATATTTGAATTTGATTTGAGCCATGTGTCAGATTTCCCAATCTGACTGTCCAATTTTCATAGAATTTTCACAGCTGTTGCCGTCTTAGTTCGCTCACGTTTTGTTACAATTGCTCAATCATCTCTGGTTTACAGGTGCAGACTTGTGAAGATATTTCCCCAAAGAAAATAATCTAATGGAAGGATCTTGGTGGCCAATCAAGAGGAACATTATATGAAACTGCTTGTTATTCAACTGTTTCTTTGGGTAAAGTATTTGAATCGTGCGCCAAGTAGCATGTGGCTCCGTCCTTATGGAACCACATGTCACCAAGATTAATGCCAGCCAATTGTGGAGCAAAAAGTTCGTAATCACGTTTCCATAACTTTCAGTCGATCAAGGTTTTTGAAAACATATAGACCAACGATTCCCCCAGCTTACAAAGCGCATCGAACAATGACTCCCTAGATGGAATGGTTTTTCGCTAAAGGCTTGTGGATTATCTTCACTTCGAATGCGAAAATTCTGTTTATTAACGTAACCACAGGGCCGGCTTTACCTTATTTGCAGGGTGTGCGGGGCGCCGGGTCTTAAGGGTACAAATTACATAGAGCAGATAGCGTGAAACTATTCAGAGAATCAACCATTCCACTAAGAAACGAAGATACGTCCCTGTTTGAGATATGAAACCAAATGAATGATGACATAAAAAAACATGAATCATCTGTACCTGGTCCAACTACCAAGCTCAATAATGGTGATATTGAAATGCTACCTGAAAATGATCAGCCTGCCACAGTATCTCCAAAGCAAAGTTTTTTGTTATAAGTTTCGACCTACGTTGTAGGCCATCTTCAGGGCTATGAGAGAAAAAAACAAACAGAACAAAAATCACTATAAAAAACATTACAATACTGAAAAAGAATATAATATCACAGAAATAGAAAAGTAATGAAATTAGTGATGAATATAATATTAAGGGTAAATATGAATAAAAGATACAAGATTATAAGAGTACAAAAAGGTGGTAATGGCAAGCAAAGATAGAAAAAAGGGAGATGAACAGTAAGATACAAAATGAACGTAAAGAAAAGGTACAAATGTAAAATGGTGAGATATAAAGATATGGAAATCTTAGTTACAGGTGAAATATAAAAGATGTAAAATGGTAATTAACTAATAGAATGTTATATAAGTAAATATGTATGAAAATAAATACAAAATATGATGTAAAATGTAGATAGTAAAAGTATGGGATGTTATATAAAGAAATATATATAATGATATGAATGTATAGAATTTAGATTAATACAAAGAAATGATGTGAAAGGATGACTATAGAAGAAATGTATAGAGAGTAAAGATATAAAATATTGGATTGTAAATGGAGATAAATTATAAAATCGTGATGTTTTGTTACAACAAAAGATGGATGCCTTGAGATGAAGAGAGAATTGGGTATGAGTGATGGGGAAAGATAAGGATGAACGGAAGATATAAGAATTAAAGAGTGTAGGAACCTGACAGAAGGCTAAAGCTACTGTGACAGACAGCCTTCGTAGGGTTAGCTAACATAAAATTGTTTAATGGTCAAAAGTATAGCTGAAGGAGTAGGATATAGGAAAAATGGGGGGGGGGGGTGAATAAATTGGTGATATAATGACACGTAAATAATTTAGAAAAATATTAACGTTAAATACTATAGTAAATTAAAATATAAAAAAATTAAAGTGAATTTGAAGTTAAAATAAGTGAATATTAAAATTAAAAAGTGAAAAATTAAAATATTAAAGTTGAATATTACCACAATTTAAAATATAAAAAAATAAATGAAAATTAAAAAAAGTGAATTTAAAAATAAGAAAGTTGTATTTGAAAAAGTGAAAAAATTAGAGATTCAAATATTAAAATAACTATAACTATAGGTCAAGGTGTCGGAATGTGTCATTAAAATGGAGAGGGTGGAAGCAGTAACTAAGTAAAATAATTTATGTTTTTTTGAGTAAATTAAATATTTGGGAGTAGGTTGAGGAAAGTTTTTGTGAGTCGGTCTTGAGATTGACAGCAAAGGATTCTAAATTGATGTGGATGGTTTCAGAGAGGATGCGTTTATCATAGTTGGAAACTGAGGCAGGGATTTAAGTATTATCGAAGTCAAAATTATGGTTCAAGGTCAGGGCATGTTCGGAAAGTTTAGAGGCGGACTGGTTACGGGAAGATATGTTGGGTAACACGTTTTTTGAGGAAGTTTTTTGTTTCACCTATATAGGAAGAGTTACAATTAGGAGTGGAGCAGGGGATACGGTATACGACGTGTGAACGATCTTTAAGGGGAATAGGATTTTTGACCCGGGTATAAATATTGGAGAGTTTATTGTGGGATTTGAAGGCTATGCGTAGGTTGAGGATAGTGGAACGTAGGGATTTTTGAATGATGTTGGAGAGGAAAGGTAAATATGGGAGGGATCAATATATAAGGATGGATGGTGCAAAAGGTGACCGGGTGGGGGTGGGGTGGTTTTTGTAGTCATGAATGAGTTTGTTGACAATATAGGGAGGGAAGTTGTTTTTTAACAATATGTCTTTTATACGGTAGGTGTTGGTTTTATGGAAGCGGGGTTCAGCCAGGGATAGGCTACGGTGGATGATATTTGATAATCTACCCAAAACGACACGCCAACTGGATACGCAATATATCATCCACCACTATAGAGAGAGTTTTAAGGATTGGAGGTATGAGGACCGGTTGAGAGATGTGTGAGGTTCTATGAGTGACCAGTTTTTCTCTATAATGAGGAGGGCTTTATCTAAAGGAATGTTGGTGAATAGGCTTTCTACATCGAAGGAGGTGAGGACATAATGATCTGGTTAGGTGAGAGATGTTAATAGATCACGTTAATCTTTAACCCTTAGAGCTCTATGGACGCATATATGCGTTTGGAGAAGGCCTTGAGGCCTACGGCCGCATTTATGTGTTTTCTCCAAGTCATCGGCCTGGACTAAGGGCGCATATATGCATTTGCCGGTTTTTTAAATCAATGTGCCATCATTTTCGTGTAAAATTAATACAAGGACATTCGTTAGTAATTTGCTTTCCTCAGGTAGCGGTCGGCCAGTGTTAGGGTCATACAAATCTCGGAGAATTTCCGAAATGGAAATCCCATTTTACGTCTCACTCTTTAACCAATTAGATTTTACTGTCTTTTCTTTTACTGTATTTTCCCGACTCAAAGCAATCAAAATTACTCAGTCAGCAGTATCGTCTTGCCAGCGTAACAACCTCACGGTCTCGCTAGCGTCGACAACGATAGATAGTGCCGTATATAACTTGTTTGATTATTTTTTATTCGTGACACCCTACAAAATGTCAAATCTTGAAGAATATTTCACAAGGAACGACAGTGAAATAGAATGTAGTTAATCACTATCATCAGATATTGAATCAGAATAATCAATTGGTGAAAGAAGAACAAATAGAAAACGGCCAAGGAAGTTAAGCACATCATCGGAAGAGGAAAATTCAGAAGAGGGCGAAAATATCGAGACTTCTCGCCAAGATGGACTATTAAAAGGAACTTAACGCCTGTAATACATATCTTTGACGACTAAAATTCCAGAGTAAAGGAAAATTTAAATCCAAGATCAACACCCTTAGACGCCTATACGATAATGTTCCCGGAAGAGTTAGCGTGTGAAATCACCGAACAAACAAATAATTATTTCAAATGCGTTCAACAGTACGGTCTATAACAAGAGTTCCCGTTCAAAGAATTGGAAAGATACTTCAGTCACCGAAATGTACGTATTTTTATGCATTTCGATGCTAATGCCGCGTTCGAAAAAACATTCATATTAAAAAAAAAATATCAAATTATGTTTTTTAGTTGGTTGTAGAATTTAATGTTTTAAAGTTTTAATGTTTATTATACATAATTTTAATACTAAAAAATAAGAGTCTTTAATTATTTAACTTTTTGCAATAGAATTACTATAGTTTATTACTATGTGAGCCTTGAATAGTTACTTCAGTGTGGCTAAAAAGTTTTCCGGCCTCAGCGATTCTCAGCGCTAGCCGCGCTCCGTCTCTACGGACAGTTTCGGGCAGGAGTATGTAGAGCTCTAAGGGTTAAGCCCACCGTTTCGTAGCACATTTTTAGGGCGTACACCATCATTTCAAGGTAGACCTTTCGCCTCGCACACACGACCTGGTCGTCAGCGAAGAACAAGAACAGTCGTTGTTCGCCATAAATGAACATCCCAACATCCCCACAAGTTTCACAGCCTCGTGAAGGTATATCTTGAAAAGAGTGGGTGACATGCTACAACCTTGCTTCAATTAATAAGTACGATGAAAAGGGTCCGTAAGGTGGTTCCCGCATCTTATCTGATAAATTTGGTCGCTTTCTCTAGGCACATTCCCGCTTGCTCCAGGTCTATAAAGGCCAAGTTTAGTTTCTGCTTTATTTCCTGGGACTTCTCAATGAGTTGATAACAACAAAAACAAATATATTGTCCGTACGTGACCGTCCCGCCGGAAAACCTCCTTGTCCTGAGTGGTAGAGTACGCTTCCTCTAATTTGTCCCGGAACAGCCTACCAATAATCCTAGTAACAGAACTTTGGACGCAGATTCCGCGATAATTCCGGCACCCTTTCCTATCACCCTTCATGCATATAGACGAAATGTAGGCAGGCCTCAGGTCATTCGGGATATCATCTCCCCTGAGAACAAGGTTAATCACCTCCGTCGAAGGGGTTACAAGTTTCGCGCTTTTAGCTTTCAGGAGTTTCATAGTAATTCCGCCTGGTCCCGAAATATCTACAAATTAAAGGATCGGGGCACGCCGCCTGAGATGGTATGGGCATATGAAGAGAATGTTGGATGAATGTTAGCCAAACCGAGTCCTGGATTGGGTTTCACCAAGGAGGAGAGGACGCGGACGGCCATGAAGAGGATTGGATGGATCGAGAGGTATGGAGCTCTGCTCTGACAAGTTGTGGCAACCCTTGTCGGAAAGCTTATAAAGTCAAAGTAACTATTACTAATTATTATAAAATTAAGTATAGTATTTAATTGTAAATTAAATTGTTTTCTAAGAAGCCATTTTATTTTTAACATTGGACTCTACAGATCCGTGCAGGTTCGTACGCAGCATTTGGTTCTCAGTGATGGCCCAGTTCTGAACCGATGTATATCGAAGTAACTTTTGCAGTTCAACTGCGCCTATGGGGTTAGTTAACTAGACTCCATTGCCGGTCCCAAGCCCGGATAAAGCAGGAGGGTTGAAAGGAGGGGCCGACCACCCCCCTTTTGTCAAAAAAATAATAACCTGGTTAAAAGAACTCAACAACTAATCCTCGGATGTCGGACTGATTTACGGAAAAGACCTGGAAAATGGAACACGGCTTATAGATTTGGAACATGGAATGTGAGGACCCTTTTTAGACCTGGAGCTATGCAAGAGTTAGTAGAACAACTGACCCGAATGAAAGTTGACCTCGCTGCAATCCAGGAGGTACGTTGGACTGGTACCGGTGCTCTCAAAAGAAAAGAAGCAACTATCTACTATAGTGGAAGTAAGGAAAAACATGAGTTTGGGACAGCATTTCTGATTGGTAAGAGACTACAATCAGCCGTAGTTGATTTTCAACCAATCAGTGGAAGAATATGCACTCTGAGATTGAGAGGAAGGACCGGACATTTTTCAGTGATAAATATACACGCCCCAACAGAGGAAAAGAACGACGAAGAAAAAGAAGTTTTCTATGAAGATCTGGACAGAATCGTGAGAAGTTGCCCCTCTGGTGATGTGAAGATTGTTATTGGAGACTTTAATGCCCAAGTAGGCAAAGAATCAGAGTTCATACCGACAATTGGAATGAATAGTCTCCATAACAAATCAAATGACAACGGAGAAAGAATGATCAACTTCGCAATATCAAACTCGCTAGTAGTTATGAGCACAGTATTCGCCCATAAAGATAAACACAAGCAGACATGGCATTCACTCAATGGCGCTTTTACTCAAATTGATCCTATCCTTGTTAATAATTCGTATTTCAATAATATCCAAGATGTGAGATCTTTTAGAGGCCCGGATGTCAACTCCGACCACTTCCTCGTTATCATGAAAATATTGCTCAAAACGTCTCCCTTCAAAAAGGGGATGATTAAACCTAAGGTCAACAAATGGTCCAAGGAAACGATAAAAGATGAGCAAATACAAAGATGTTTTTCCCTTAGAGTAGAGGAAGGAATCAAAAATACGCCGGTAGTAGAAGATGGATGGGAAGTGAATGCACATTGGAATCATATTAAAGAAATTATAATAGGGACCGCGAGCGAATACTGCAAGATGGACAAGAAACCATCGCGAAATATATGGTTTGATGAAGAATGTAAAGAGGCGATTCGAAAACGAAATGAGAAAAGATTAAAATACCTGAGTATAAGCACAAGAAATAACAAGAAAGAGTACCAGGATGCAAGAAGAGAAGCAAAGAAGATCTTGAAAGGGAAGAAAAGAAAAGCTTTTTACAATAAGGTAAAAGATATCGAAAACTCAAGAAGGAGCAATGATACCAAAAAATTTTTTAAAGGAGTGGAGGCGTGTAAAACCAGTTGCTGCTCTAGAAGGAGCATGGTGAAAAATGAGGAGGGGAAACTACTGGTGCTGGAGACGGACGTCCAAGTGAGATGGAGGAATTATTTCCAAGGACTACTAAGCCAGACAGAGGAACAAATAAGTGTTTTGGAATGTGACTCGTATGACAGCCAAGACGAAGCAGTACCACCGGATGGAGAGGATATAGAAGATATTGTTATGAAGCTAAGAAATAACAAGTCACCAGGATCAGATGGCATACCTGCTGAGTTCCTGAAGGCAGCTGGCAATGCTCTAACTAAAGAGCTGCAGGAACTAATTGCTCAAATATGGGAAGAGGAACAGATCCCGAAAGACTGGAAAGAAGCTATTATTGTGCCTGTCTACAAGAAGAAAGGAGACTCCACCGAATGTAAAAATTACAGAGGGATAAGCCTACTGAATACTGCCTATAAGATATTCTCGATAGCTCTGTATAATCGCCTATTGCCCTATGTTGAGAGAAATATTGGAGAATACCAAGGAGGCTTTAGACCTAACAGATCTACTATAGATCAGATTTTTTCCCTCAAACAGATGTGTGAAAAAATGAAGGAGTACAACACACATTGTGGATGCTGTTCATAGATTTCAGGACGGCTTATGATACAATATCCAGGAATGAGCTTTTCAGAGCTATGAGCGAAATGCGGATTCCATCCAAGTTGGTGCGTCTGATAATGAGCACGATGGAAAACACAGTTTACAGCGTAAGGGTAAATGGCTCAATTACGGAAAAATTTGGGATTAGTACAGGACTTAGGCAGGGAGACTCGCTGGCACCTCTACTATTCAATATTGTAATGCAAAGTGTCATTAAAAGGGCAGGATTACTGATGGAGGGAACCATCTTTAACCGGAGTCTGGGTATTCTTGCATATGCTGATGACCTTGTATTAGTAGGAGGATCGCTGATAATCTTAAAAGAAGCTTTCGAGAGGCTGGAAGTGGAAGCTGGAAAAATGGGGTTACAGGTGAATGAGGAGAAAACCAAGATAATGGTAATAAAGAATAGTAAACAAAACCGACCACCTCATAGCTACACGTTTGGAAGACAAACTTTCCAACGAGTGTCAAGTTTCCAGTATTTAGGAAGCCGTATAAATGAGAATTTGGATGAGGAGGAGGAAATCAGAGTCAGGATAGTATTAGGTAATAAAGCATGTTTTGGAATGTCAAAGCTCCTGAGAAGTAAGCTCCTTAGCCTAAAGTCCAAGCTGATGATATATAAAACCGTGATTAGGCCAGTAGTGACACGCTGGTGAAACCCTCACACTGAATAAATCCAGCGTGGAAAAGCTGAATAGATTCGAAAGAAGAGTTCTTCGGCAAATATTCGGCCCAGTTCGAGAAAACGACCAACTCAGGATCAGAAGGAACAAGGAGCTAAGTGAGTTATATGGAGACCTAATGATATCGAGCTTCATCAGGATGCAACGCATCAAGTGGCTGGGCCACTTATATAGGATGGGCGAAGAAAGAACAGCTAAAAAGCTGTATAAAGGAAATCCGGATGGAGTAAGACCTCGAGGAAGGCCCAAAGCTAGATGGAAGGATGCCGTCTGTGAAGATCTGAGGCTGTGTAAGGTCTCCATCACTCGAGCAGGCGAACGGGACGATTGGGGTAGAGCGGTTGAGCAGGCCAAGGACTTTCTTATGAGTCTGTCGCGCCAATAATGTAATAATGTAATGTTTTGCAGTTCAAATATCGAGTTTATTCAATCCATGGTTCACTTATTGTATTTAATTTAACGAGTTAACTATCAAAGAAATCACAGAAGTTTTCACCTCACTAGTAGAATTGGTAACAGTTCACTTTACATGCTTGTATTTAAGAATTGTTCGGTGCACCAATGTCTCTTTATGAACCGAAATAATTCTTGAAATGATTGTTTACATTTCGAGTTTATTCGTTCTTAGAAACAACTTACGCCTCCTTTTTCTTTATCTTCGTCCTTTGTGCCAGCTCTCATGCCCGTTACATTATTTGCTGCATTCTTTTCTGACCTTTCTTAGACATGTAGACTATCCATGGCATTCTAGGTCTTCCTCTTGGGTGCTTTCCTGTGGGGCTTGCTTCCTTGATTTTCTCCGGTCACGGTCATTATCCATCCGACAGAAATGTCCAAACCATCTCAATTCCTAAGGGAACCTTTAATACTTCCTTTGAGTACTTCTGGATGAAAGATCTGGATTGTATTCTCTATTCGAATTATATATACATCGTGTCAATGATATCCATGTAATGTCTGGGATAAAAGGGTTTTGAAAAACTTATAGGGAACATTTTTAAATATTTAGCTGTCAAATTCTGTTTTTGATTTAACATCGGTCATTCATTGAATGCTGTATATTTTGGTAGTCTAAAAAAATGTGTATATTTATATAAAAGATATCTTTCATAATTAAATATTAATTACGGTTATGAATTTAATATTATGAAGTCGCTTAAATGAGTCTATGTATTCATTAATTAGTCTATGGTATTCCGGAGGTAAATGATACCATGTCCACACAATCGGTAATATTTTAAGTAAATTGTCTTAAATAAATACTTGATCAATACTTCCAATTATTTATCAATTCCATTAAGAATGTGAACAATTTCCTTCAACCTGTTTCTATAATTAACGAAGAAACGAATTTTATTAGTTCAAAGTTATGGGAAACTGGATCTTCTGAAAGAATAAAGAAATTACAAAAATATGACATGCTACCCTTTACCTTTTTTTATATATAACGCAAATAAATAAGTCAGTAATATAATGCTCTGGCTGTCAAAACAAATTTAATATTACCAATGAACGGTTCATTACATGTTCGAATAAGTGTATAACTTAGGTTTAGAAAACTGTAGAATGTTTCAAAAATCGATTGGATTCAGCTAAACTACGACAATTGTAGGCTTAACTCTGATGATATGTGAATGAATAATTAATTTTCGAGGAATTTCCTTCTTTTTTTTCTTAACAATAGTTAAGCATTAAGTGATAATTGAAACCCATTATGTATGGTTTTGTCCACTCTGAGCGGTGGGGAAGGTACACCTGAGGTGGGGTGTACCATCGCGGTGGCTTCAGTCAGTTGTCTACCGCTGGTTAGTTCTGTTGGTCCAATACGGCATGGAGCCTATCGATATACGTGAGTAACTTTATATAATATATCGACAAACGCTCTGTATAATGTATCGATCTAAACACCCCAATAAAATTTGTCCTTTTTCCCAAAATACAAGTATATTTAATAATTAGGGAATTTTTAATTCCCCCTTACCCCACAAAATTCTTTTGACTACTGTGGATCTTAAAAATATGTATTAAATTCATATCTTAATGTTCTCAAAACCCAACTACTCTTATGATGTCCGTTTATGTTTAGTTACTCCATCCAAATACTTTTCCATAATTTTGAAATTATATTAATATTTTTTAAATCATTGTGTACTGGCTTAAACCTTACATAACTTCTGATGGCAAAAATTTGGCTAAGGTTCGCTTTTATTTGCTAGTTTGAAGTATGAAATATTTAATTTAACACTTAATCAATTAATTTATAAAATGTATTGATTATATAAATGATATAAAAAGTGTAACCGTGTTTTATAAAGTAATTTGTAGCGAAACATATAACTAATAACATAACTGTTACTAAATATTAGAGAGAGGTATTCCTTGCAGATCTATGAAGAAGATATAGTTGTACAGACTGTCCTTCTTTGGCTTAATACGCTGTCAATGTCAAACGGAATATCATGAACTATATTTATTGGCTATTGTGTATTATTTGCTATAACTAAAGAGATATATTACAGTTTGCGATCCGCAGCACATAATTGTTTATGACATTAACAATACATTTTAAAAAGTAGAAATAAAGCGAACTATCGGTGGCTAAAAGATGGATTAGAAATTGGGATGTACGGTTTAAGAAGATGGAAGAAAACAAACAGAAGATATAGCTGAGTAGAAGAAAAATTGAGGAGGCCAAGGTCTTTCTTGGACCTTAGGGGCACAAGAGGAGAAAGCTTTATTAATTTCCAGTTTTATCATATATTATACAATTGAGAGGTTTTATAACAACATCAAGGAAGCCGAATACTTTTTAAAACCAGTTATTTAATGAAGCGAATATATATATATATATATATATATATATATATATATATATATATATATATATATTTCGTCGAAAATATTTGAATTATTTAGTTTGATCTATCCCCCAACAAAAAAAGGTATTCGGATGTCACTTCGAGTTAATTCACATGTTATAACATTATAGCTCATTAGTTTCCCTTTTTAATATTCTCGAAAATGAAAATAATCGCGAGTTTTAGTACTTAAAAAGAGTGTAGGTACGGGAAATATGTATATATCGTTGCGTTGCGTTGCGTTATCAAGATATAAACGTTTTAACTTTCCTTTCGAAGAACAAGATGATATAATAATAACGTCTTTATTTATTCTGGGACAAGTCCTTTTAGAATAACAATACAGATGTAAGCAACTATGTCTTGGAGTGTAAAATAATTACATTTAATTAACTAATACAAGTAATTTAGTAAGTGAGAAAGAATAAAAAATAACGAACAAAAAGAAAAAATGCGAATTACCTCCAATAATAATATTTTAAAAACAAATTAGAAGAAGAGAAAGAAAAAAAATTAAAATAAGTTAACAATAATTATAAAGGAGAAACAATTTATGGCTACATATATATCATATTTATGCCAAGAAAAACACAAAAAATAATGAAGAAAAATTAAACAATACTATCAGAGATTTTCATTTAATCCCTTTATTCTTTTTTTTTTTTAATATCTAACTAGATGATATTAATATATATGTACGTGATTTAAATTCCACACAATCGTGTATGTACACACATAATCACACACACTACATTAAAAAACACCATTCATTCGATCGAAAATTTATGATGGTCGGCGGGATTGGATAACTTGGTAAAGAAAGGATGCTAGGAAGTACTTACGGCGATAGGAAGGGTAAAGCCACTTCAACTCTTCGTAATATCGGGTGACCGGGGCATCTCTCGAGATCCCAAAGATGAATCGAACGAAGCAATTAAGCAACCGCTTTAATTTTGCCTCGAGATCCCCAGAGATACACTGTACAGCAGTAGTCCAAATGAGGGAAAATTAAGGAATAGACTAGAAGTCTATAGATTTCAAAAGGAAACAGGTGACGATGGTAATTCAGACGCTTTAAAAACAGAAGGGCAGAACGGGAAATTTGTGAGATATGGTTTTTGCATAATGTCAAGGTTTTTGACGGTCAATACGTTTTTTTAACGTTCATTTCTTGACGAATTGATCACCGGAATATATACAATTCCCGTAATTGCACTAAATTTCCATGCTAATACTCACGGATATTTCTATTTTTGGAAATCATTAAAAAGGACATGAATGATCAGTTAAAACTCATGACTCAACTCGAAGCGACAACCTGCGAAACTCATACCAAATAAATTGGTACAAATATTATTACACATTTTCTTAGATTTAATTCAATTAGACATTCATAACAGATATGATTGCCCTGTTCAATTTTCTGAATACGTTATTTATAGCTTGTTAGTTTATTAATTATAACTTTGAGTGATTATTTTTATTATTGTAAATGCTGCATTAATAATAAAAAATTGGGCTTTTTTATGCTATTAGTGCATTTTAGAGCTACATTCATTCACACCGATATGTTTGCTCTGAATACCTTTACAAATAAATCGTCAGTCACTGTAACTGTAGTTATTATATTTATTAACTACTTGTTATTGTTTCACTTATTCCAAAATAAATTTGACAAACTGGAGATACAAGCCTGGTTGGGTCGAACAAAATTCATTTCTAGATAAATATTTCTAATATAAAAGTTACGAGATGCCATTGTGAACAAAATTTTTAGAATATTGGCTTCAACGGATTACTTTTAAGTATTGTTTTACTTAAACCGCTTCCAACTGGACCGGCAACTATAAGTGCCGGTCCAGTTGGAAAAGCCTAGGCCACTCAACAGTAAGCTGATTTAGCTTCATATCAATTTATATCTCTATTTTTGTTTTTTATTTTTGTATGATTTGTTTTAAATATATCAAATACATAAATAAATAAGCCTGGAGGAACGTGTTTATTTTTCGGTTTATTATGGGCTTATACATAAATACCCCGACGACTAACTGTGCATTGAAATTAGAAATTTACCCCAGTTAGCAACTAAGACTGCTTCAAAAAATATATAATTCGAATAGAATACATATTCTTCGTAGAGCAAAATAAAAAAAATAAGAACATATGAAATTTAAAATCACATTTTTTATAAAAGTCCTTATTTGAGTAAAAGTAGGGAAAAAACATGGAAGAATTAAATATTCTTCTTAATGTAAATTAATATTATTATTATATATTAATATATTCTTAATATATTATAAATATTTTTAATAAAGAAAACTGAAGGCTAATCTTTAAGAAATAAAAATGGCCCTCATAATAATTGTGTTTTAAGATTAAGTTAATATATTAATTGATTTACGGAAAAATAATCACTTGGATTTTAATTGAGGGGTTGGGAACCACTTATTTTTTTTTTAAAGTTAAACGAGTTTACTACGGTTTTGGATAATTGATGTATAATTAAAATGTTTTTAAATTGAACTATTGCTCAGTATTAAAGAGATATAGTAGAACTATAATCTATGCACGATACGAACTGTAAGATGTTACAAAATAATTCAATTTTCACTTTTATCCCCATCCATCACCCCATTTTAATTATTATTAACTTATGACGGTAAATACATGATTATATATCCTTTGATATGTTCAGGATCTAAAGTGGATAATTACAAAATTTCAAAAATTGACTTTTTCTCATGTTTTGCTAGTTTTTATTTTGCCTAACACGTCGCTTCGTGCCTTATTTCTCATGGTTTTAGTCAGGTTATCTACCTGAAGTTTCGGAAGCATGAAGGATTTCTTGACTAAACTAGCGAAAAAAGTGAAAAATAAAATTTGTGAACTGTTGAGTTATCAGTTTATGGTCCTGAACGCTAAAAATGATATGTAATAAATACTATTGATATTTGCACCTAATTATATTTTATCCTACGCTTCAAGATACTAATATATGCTCTTTTAAAAATATCATGGCATTTGACCGTTGTAAATGAGGAAAGTATAATCAAATTTATGCCCGTAAAACTTGTGTCAGAAATAATTTGCCAACAATATTATAAAAAGTAATTTCGATGGTTGTTTTTTCATTTATATTTCATTAATATATATATATATTATTAATATTTATTGTATTATTTCAGAGTCAGTCCAAAACCATGAGAAATAAGGCGGCAAAGTGTTGTTAAAGGATAAATTGCTTGACTGATTACATGTTTGCGAGCGAGGAAATGTTTTAAAATTCCAGCTGGCTCTAACCTTTGTTACTTCCTGTCCTAATTGGACTTAAAAAAATCTCTCCCAGGGCTTAATCTTTTTTCCACCCCCATTTATCCTTTTTAAACTCGAGAAAGGAAGTTATCCTTGAATATAAATAACATAAGCCAGTGTTCCACATATCCCGAGTCTTACCTTGGCTCGTACCATCGCCTCGGTATTCCATTCTTGTTATTATACAGGAAGTAGAGATCCGCACCATCTTCTAAAGTATTTCCATCTGCCGTTGGAATGGAAACTGAACTTTTTTGACTTTAATTATTAGAAAGCAATGGAGAATATGGTTCATTTATTTACAACAATAGTGAATGAAATTAAAAATTATAGAGATGACTTTTATTTAAAATAATAACAGAGATAAACTCCTTTAGCACGCTTTTATTAGCTTCGCATGTACGTATGGTTGTAACGGAATCTTTAAACTCGATTTTCAGCCACTTCTAAACATCCAATTAAATTGGAACTTTGCACACTTCTCAAGGACCGATGACAATACAATAACTTAATAATTTTGTCTCATTATCCTGAACAATATCTTCAGGATTAGTGATTATTCATATCCGGGAATACAGCAATGTCTTGTGCCAAGTACCAAGGCAATCGTGGCTTAATCTTTAAGACAAGCATATGATTACTGGCAGGATCAACTGGGGAGTTTCCTATATTTTGCAACAAAAATAAAAAAATTTAGTTCGAAAAACAAAAAAAAACACGGTTTTGTAGTCAGCCGAACTAAAAAGCATAAAATATATATCAGTTACAAATAAAAAAGAGTACGTGTTTATAGCCAACCGAACTAAAAAGTAGAAAATAAATAATAGTTTTAAAACTAAAAAACACACTTTAGAAAAAAAATAGAATTAATAAAAAAAAAAACTAAGAGGTAAAAACCATTTTTCAACAAATTTAAGATGAGAATAGAGTTATGAACAAAAAAATTCGTTTTATGGTAAAAAAGCGAGTGGTATTTTTAAAAATATTTTCATTATGACTCTGCTTATACCAATGTCAATCAATTAAATGCTTACAACAAGTAACATCAAGCACTACTGATTGAAAATAATTTTCTAATATTTTCGTTTTATATTTAAAAGTAATTTTTAGTTTTTTAAACTAGTATTTATTTATTAATAAAAATAATTAAATTAATATAATATTTTTATATTTCACAATCGTACGGCAGTTCCATGTCAAATATACTTGAAAATTATTATAAATAAGAATAGAGATATTTATCCATTTTGAAAGGCTGCACTCAAATCCCTAAAGTGCCACATCATTTACGTTTACTTAAGCTTTTAGCGTCCCGGGTGATGACGACCTTCAAACTTCATTCCAGTATTCATTGTTGATTTTCTCTTTAAAAATATTGTCGTCTAAACTTTTTGCATAACGTTAAAATATATTGGTAATGGCTATGTACTTAATTCTTCGTTGTAAAGGCTTTAATAATTGTAATAATAATTATAATATAACGCAGTTATTTTTTTTATTTCTAGTGACATTTCTATTATAGTCTGCTGAAAGAAAAAACGTAATTAGTAAATGGTTAAGGGAGATAAACGTTTCAAAAAAATATTTTTACTATTTATATTAACCAAGCTACTCCGCTCCTAACATTAATCAAACAAAAGTTCTTATGTTATGTTATAAATGTATACATTTTACTTTTATTTTAGTCGGTCCACTTCTCCCTATTTAGTATGGTTTAACATAGAATGAACTCGACTAAGTTGTTCCACTTGTCCTTTCCTCCATTATAGCTCGATTAGCATGCTTAGGCTCACTAAACCTGGCTTCCTTACAGGTTTTCACTGAGGGAATGGGACTCTTTTTACATTAAGCCTTTAATTTTTTCTTTTAAGTAATACTTCCCAACTTTCGTCTTAATTGTACTCAATTATTCTTGGAATATATTGCTGAATTCGTTGAATAAAACCTCAACTTCTATATGTGATACATCCCTATTTTCTTTAGTCACTCCTTCCAGAAACTTCACATTGAAGTTGCAGACCACAAAAGCCCAAAAAGAAGCCCATCGTTCTCTGCCATTAGTACTAGGGGCAGTGTTGGATTCAAACATCTGTGATATACATATTTCTTCAAGCGTTTTAAGTGATCTTTACCGTAACCAGTTAATATAGATTCGCATTTTCAGATTCTCGATGGTTTTCAATTTTTGCTTATCGTACTCGCACTTGCCCTTGAATCAAATTCCTTGACACAGGAGTTCCGATTAAATTATACGTCAATAGTATCCTTAGAAGGCCGAGAGAAAATAAATTTTGAAATGTCGTATTCTACTTCAGAGTTTAAGTCAGATGTATTAACTTACATATTCCACGGGGAACCTGAAGTATATTGAAATTTCACTTTCTACCCCATTTACTGTACTTAGCATTCATACAGAAACATTTATAAATATTGTGAAATTCACCACCGACCACAGTTCTAAGACACTCGAGTATATTTAGATCTCTTCTTCTTTCCTGTTGAGTGATTATAATCAGCCTCCGCCATTCAGAAATTTTCCTTCCTATGAATCTGCTTAAATAAGAATGATTTTTCCTCAGAACCTTGTTTAATTTCACCTTCGGCCGCTCCATAGCGACATTTCTTGAAATATGACAATCTCCTGGGCAACGTTGCAGGATCTCAACTTAAAATTTGTTTTATGCAACGAAGTATCATATCCAGAGGATATAATTACTTCCCGCAACTTGTTTTGAATGAATCAATATTTCCCTTTTCTTCATGATGACCTTTAAAAAGCCATTTGGGCAAAAAACATCTTGACTTCAGCAGTAAATAAAGGCTGGATAGCTTCTGTGACTATATCCAATAATTTATCATCAAAAGCACCTTGAAGAAAATAATTTTCTATCTCTTTTAAAGTATCACCAATTATATATGATAAATCCTAGATATTACTGAGTAGCGAGGCGTTTGGACCACAGTATAATACCAGGTACCATAGAATATCTATGATAGAATTAAAATGCCTAAGTTGAATGTAGCCCTCATTGAAATGGGAATCCCCTTGAAACGATAAAAGAAATCCGTCCAATTAGGATGAATAGCAGTGACACACTGTAATCACCTGAATTTGTTTCCGCAAGGGTTGTCAGTCAGGTCTCGCCTATATAGTGTTTAAATTAATCCTTCAAGTTCCTTCGAAGCGAGTTTCTTAAGTTGGTCGATGCTTAAAGAGAAATGGCTATAACAGTTAACACAGAAAAAAACAAGTATCCGCAAGCAGGATCTGGAACATGTAGAGGAGGAGGAGAACCGGTAGTCGAGTTTATTAGCCTTTAATCAGTTTACCAATTCAGGTATGTAGGATGGATGATAGATAACATTAGAGCACAAAATCATTATAGAAACGGCTGGTCAAAGTGTTATTTTTGCATCAACGCTTTAAAAGCTTATCATTATTCCGCTGAACTAAGTGTATCCACTACTTTGCCTAAGATCGAGTTTTCGCCCCATCGCCCGGTTATTGTACCGCAATCATCCACATGGCCCTCCAGGTTGGGGGAACAGTACAATGGCGCTCATACAGTACACTACACACATTCACATTACAGGCCAAGGTCTTTTACAGTACACACGTTAGGATCAACTTCCCTAGGTACTCCCCCTTTCTCCTGAGGGGATATAAAGACCAGTTGTCCCCAGGATACGGGGCATCTTTTACTGGGCCAATCACTCGTAAAAGCTTATTAATGATTCAGAGACACATTGCGAATAGCCTCGGATTTGGACAGTCTTGAAAGAAAAGACCCGGCAAGGAAAAGGACACTCGTTTGGGAACATCGAGCATCAGAACATTCACTGGAAAGGAGATAGAGATTGCAGAGGAATCGAGAAATACCGACTAGATATCCTGGGGCTAAGCGAAGTGCGGAAGACAGGCTCAGGAGAATTGCACCTTGATAAAAAATATCACATGATCTATTCGGGTGTCGCACCGGGAAGGAGGGTGTTGGCCTGATATTGAGTTATAAAATTGGTAACAGTAAAGTGGAGGACTGGGGTCCAGTCAGCCCAAGACTGGAAGCCTTAAGACGGAAAAGTGTACCAAAGAATCTGGCAGAGGCCATTCAATCTAGTTACTCCGAACCGAAAGGGATTATCAGGCTAAATGAAGTGGAGTGTAAAGTATTTAAAATAGAAAAGGGAGTAAAACAAGGAGACTGCCTGAGCCCATTACTATTTATCCTATACATGGATGAAATTGCCTCAATATGTATCCGGAGAACCCATCAAATGCATTTAGAACAATGGAACCTTAGACCTGTTGTCGTACAGAATCTTATCTTTGCGGATGATATAGTGCTGATTTCAGACTCCCAGTAAAAATTACAATAAGCGGTCACAGAATGGAATGAAGAGCCTGCAAGGAAAGGCAGGAAGATTAATATAGGTAAAAGTAAAATCTTGCAGGTGGGTAGAACCCAAGACGAAATTCATATTTCTTACAGCGGTGAAGAGATGGAAGTTGTGTCGGACTACAGTCACCTGAGATCTGTGGTGCGAAGGGAAAGTGGGCAGTGAAATTTCGCACAGGATCGGAATGGCAAACGCTGTCTACTACCAAATATGTAGCACAGTAGTAGGAAAGAGAGAGGTGGGATCGTAGGTAAAATTGTTAATTTTCAAGACAGTTTACCTTCCTGTTCTCCTGTATGGTTCAGATAGTTGGGTGTTAACTGATCGACTCTGTAGTTGAATTATTCGCTGCGGAAATAAAGTACCTGCGAAGAACATCTAGAAGGGACCGCATAAGAAATGAACGTATTAGGGGAGAGATCTATATGTGTTCGATCATGGAAACAATTGAAAAGAAGCTGCTAAAGTGGTGCGGGCATGTCTGTAGAATGGAAAGACATAGGGACCCTCTCAAGACAATGGAGTACCGTCCACCTGGGAGGACACCAAGAGGGCCCCAGAATGATGTTTCTTGATCAGATATAACGAATAGGGAAAAGTTGGATGAAATGAATAAGCTCCCCGTTAATCGGGAGGACTGGCGAGGGTGGTTAGATGCGCCCCCACGCTGAAAGGCACCAAGGGGTGAAGAAGAAGAAGATGAAGAAGAAGCGTCCTTATTTATTGGACGTAAAATGGGGATCCTTAGTCTGAACGTGTATGCCAGGTACTCGTTAAACATCCCGATCCTAATTAATTATACTTGGATCGGCAAAATTGTTGACTCCCACTGTAGCATCGTCCGATCAGCGTACAGTCACTACAGAAAGTGACTTAAATGAATAAACTAGTGCATCAACATCAGATAAATTGACTTTGCGAAGACCCATTAAAGCAAGGCCCACACTGGCTAGCAGATAGATCATTAGAGTTATAAGGTGTATTTGCTCAATTTCTTACAACATATCCATTATTATTATTAGTAACAATAATATTTAAACATGAGTATCAAGGACTCTTTTTTTTTATTGAGCCTGTTTAAGCCGCAGCCGAGTAATTAGGCTGTGTTAGTGGTCTATATGTAACAGGAAAAATCTTATAGCAGATCTCTAAATAGGGAAAACCAGTGGGAAAAGACCGCTTAGGAGCTTTTAGTAGCTCCTTTTTTCTTCTTACCGTTTTCCTCACTATGTAATTTTATAAAGCAAAACTAGGAAAATAAAAAAAAATTATATTTTTTCCATGACCACAAAGGCATAATGTTAGGGATTTATTTCCGAGTCGTATTTTAAAATGTTGTGAAACCAAAAGCGATGTAGTGTGCTGATAAGATTATTACAGTAATTAATCTCGATTTAATCTAAACAGGATTTAAGATGGATAAGGAGATTTTATTATTTCCCAGGTGCAGAAAGTCTTTGTTCGTACCACGACAGTGGGTTCGTGCTCTCGACGCTTCTTTTTTAATTCTATTAATGCATCAATAAAAGTGGATAAAAACCCAAAGTTGTTTATGGTGCGTCTTGGAGCGAGGCTGCTGTCTCTATTTGATGAGTCTATTGATATGTTCTGCACCGTGTCTCCTTTGGTGCGATTTCTTTATTATTTGTCTCCCGATGATGCCGAAATAGGCGAAGCGTCGACTGGTTGTTTTTGTTCCAGTATTGGAGACTTTAGCCTATGTTTTTTTCCTATTTATTTTTGTATGGTAATAGGAGATTATTGTAACGTACGCTCAAATGTAACGGAGGCTTTGCCTGAGCCTCAGTGAAATTTGCAATTATTGCAAAGTAATATCTTTAGAAATTAGTAGTGTATTTATTATATATGAAATTTAAATTCAATATATATCCCATTGTTCTCAACTATCAGCAGGATGTTCGATACCATCTTGTTACCATTATTGGAATCCCGATTTTTTTTTTTTTTCGAACTAGGTCCTGCAACTAAGTCTGATGGAGCTTGGAACCTGGAATCATTGGTGGAATTGACAGAAGATGAATTCTCTAAAGGTTTTCAACTTCTACTTGAACCGGTTCCAACTGGAAGCGTTGTTCTGCTAGTAATGGAGATGACACAACAGTTAACCAAAGATGGCGAACATTATTATAATAAATTGCTGAGATTAAACCATTACTCGAGGTAAGAAAAGAAATTTTAGAACCATTAGATGAATAGGAATTCCTAAATTGGAAAAATATGAAAATCATTGTGGTGAGAATGAGAGAGCTCAGGAACCGCCAAAACTTGTTTTGTTGCAGCTTCAGGAGTCTTGGTCTCAAGTTCAATCAACCTCTTCCGGATAAAGTAGGAAGAGGATATTTCCTGAGCAGGAATTTTCGCCGAATTAATTATGTTTCTTCATATCATTATTCTTTATAATTGTTCATTAATGTTATCAATATTTATTAGTATTATAATTACAAATATGGTCCAACACCAAGTCTTTTGTTGGATCTTTAAAGACAAAAAGTGCCGACGAATATGATTACCATAATTGTTAAAATGACGAGAATGGTGATATTTAATATGCTAATATACTTCCTGATTCTTACTTCCTATTCAAGAATAATGTACCCAGTCCGAATGACTTTTGAAAAATCCTTATCATTAATGATTCAATCCTCTTTTCTTTAATTTATGAAAATATCTGTTAATATAAGAATATTAGAATTCAAATTTTAATAGCTATAAAATAATTATAGACAACAAGCCTGATAAAACTGACTCTTACGAATACCATTTCAAAGATAAAATTACAGGGACAGATAAGTAAACCGTTCCAAATAAAGACGGTACTTAGACAAGGTGACAGGCTGTCACCGATTCTGTTTAATGTTGTGCTGGGCATGATCATTACAATTTTCTGGCAAAATGACGATGCGGGTGCAGTAATAGGAACAAAAAGGGACAATGTGAAAGTATAGTGTTTGGCCTTTGCAGACGATCTAGCCCTGCGAGCAGAAACAGAGAAGGAAGCTATAATACAGGTAAACACCCTGAAAGAAATAGCTGAGAAAATGGGACTACAGATTTCGTATGAAAAGACAGGGGTTATGACAACGGATGCCAGCTTTAGCAAGGAAATATTGAACTAAAAAAATGGACAAATAAAAGCCACAAAAAAGTTTAAAAGCCTAGGGGAGATAATATGTAACAACGGAACAGACAGGACATTCGTGGAAGAAAGAATAGTCAAACTGGAAAGACTGGACTTTGCCACTGAAAACATGATCAGCAATAAAAATTTGTCCTCCAATGCAAAAATAAGACAATACTGCCCAGTAATGAGACCAGTAATGCTGTATGGTATGGAAACAGCCAGCCTTCCGAGTCTGGAGAAGGTACTAAAGATTGAGAGAAAAATTCTGAGGAGGATTCATGGACCCAAAGTAACACAAGAGGGGTATAGGCGAAACTCCAACGAAGGAATATACAAAATTTGGAAGATTTTGAAACAGTCATCAGGACCAGGAGACTGAAAATCTTTGATAAAGTCTGAAGATATGAGGGTATAGGTGGATATGTGAAAGAAATAAAAGAGGAGCTGGATAGGCTAAAAATCAAGGTTAAGGACTGGTTGGATTGAGAGCTTTTCGAGAAAGAAGTTGGGGTTCTTGCAGGCAGGAAGGAGAGATAAGGAAGAAAATGGACTACGGAAGAGTGAGAGAAACAGTCCAGGAAGATGAGAGAGTATTGGAGTAGAAGGGAGGCGGAGAGTGTGAAGAAGATTTCAGTGATCCTTGCTGGCCGATACGTGGAAAAAAAATTATAATTATAATTCACGATTTAATGTCCTGAAGTTTAACTTCTATTATAATTTGGTAATTATACTGTTCAATTTTGCTATGCAACTATACAACAATTAATGAGCAAGAAAAATATCGTCTATCATGATTGTAGTTGATGTCCAAAAAATTTGCTATCACTGATAATGTTTTCATAATTTTATTTACAACTAATCATGTAGAAAAGCAAAGATAAAAAAGGCTCGGATCAAATTTAGTGGATGCGCAATTGCGCAGGAGCAAATGAAAATTAAATAATAAATAAATAACTAATTTATCACTAAGTAGTTGTTAATGGCTTTAAGGTCTTGCATGTGGTCAAGTTGAAGGCCACTTTTGTGCCAATTAGTTTTAGAATTTTAATTGACAATTGTGAATAACGACTCTATATATTAAAAAAAGCAATGATCAAACATTTGAATTCTTCATACAGAAATGCTATTAATATAATATTCTTGCGTTTTACACTTTTAAGCTTACTTCTGTAATCAATATTTCACTCCACAAGAGAGAGACAAGAAACAAAAACACCTATAACCGGTAACATAATGATTGTAAACAGAGAATGCTGACTGAATATATGGATTTATCGTTAATAAATGGTGTTAATATAATTAAGTTTACATACTTAATTAAGATTACGTACTACATTTGATTAGTCGTGACACAACTATATCGGTTGAAACCAGTGATAACTGTGAAATGTGAAATTCTGGCAATGTCTAAGTTCAGAATGACTTTCCAAGAAATAGAAAGAATAAATACAGAAATAAAAAGGACAGACATGTATGTCGTCCAATTAGCACAGAGCTGTCTAGTTAGTGTCTGAAGGATTAACCAAAAAGTAAGAGGGAGGATTTTTTAAGGGTATTAACACCACTGTCACTTTGCTCTTCAATTTGTAATAAGTAGTAATGGTACATCCTAACTAAACCTTTTCCAAGAAAATGCGTCATTCCTAATTGTCTGTATTTTTCGCAGCCACATTGTTAGTTGAGTAATTCCCGATTGAAAAATAGTCTTTAAATTTAATTCTGTTGGATTGTAATTGATATATCAAGATATAATCGAAGCAATCAGTAGTGTTGCAATTCAAAATCATGCGACATAACCCTAAGTCATAAAAATGTATCTGTATTTTCCTTTTAAAAATGTGCATTTGTATATAGTAGCAGATCTGAATGTACAGAGGTTGCTTTATCTCGTTTTGAAGTTGAGAAGGTCGCTCTTCTGGAGATAGATGCTTCTCTTCTAGGAGTCGCCGAATACGAAGGTTATCTGATTCTGAGTAGGTGAGGATCAGTCTTCTTTTAATGGCTTCGTAAGGTTCGGTCGGAGGGTTCTTAACTAAGGCTGATACATCTTTTAGTATTTCAGTGTTGAGGTTAGTTAGAATTAAATTAAATTTATTGTGTGAGCTAGTTGCCTTGTTCATAGAGAAAATGGCTTCAGTCTGACAGAACCAAAGTTCTGGGTCTGTATTCCAAAAGTTTGGAATACTTATGTTCGGCCTGAACTCACAAGCACAGACTTCTTTCGTCATTCGATTCAAATTGGTTGTGTTCTTTGTTGGGGTCACCATTTTAGTGAACGTGAGGTATAAAGAATTGAAATATAAACGCGTTCACTAATAAAATATATTATTTTAATGCTCAATTACAAATTGATATTTTTTATACACAGACAGATAAATTATTAATGAATAAAAACATGTGTTGGTAGCTGGCTGCTACAATATTTTTAACACCCAACATTTAGTATTAGGATTTAGCAAATTAAATTTGGTCTCTACTACCCTTAAGAGAAGGCAGCTGAGGAAAATTCTCGAAATAACAAACGAGAAAAGAGTAGAAAATAAACTCCAGATCTTGATTAAACCTTGGTATTTTTTTCAATATTTTTATTAAATAACCTGCGACATTAACGGTTAAGATGCACAATGTTGTAATTTACAAATCCATTTTCTAATCATTATATTGCCATTTTATCCCTGATTTGCCTTTTGATTGGATACGTTATTTTTTCACTTGTGTTGAATGAATTTTTCAATTTAGGATTAGTGTTTCGCCATTCATTATAAATTTCTGTTATATTTTTCAAAAGGACTATTAGAAGGCTAAAGTTTTAGTTTTCCAAAGAAAAAAAGAATCATATTTATTTTATTTTCAGGTGGTAATGTTTCTAAAAAAATAAATGTTTTTGAATTATTAACTACTGTATGAAATTGACATATTATTTATACTAATTATCGCCGGGAAATCGATGTTCCAGCAAAAACATAATATTCGAGAAATTTAGTGGGTTATTTAAGAAATTAATATGAGCAGAAAACATTTTTTTGTTATTTCAAATTTAGAATGAAATTTAAAAAATAACTTATGATTTTCAAAATTCACCTTTCCGAATGATAATAATGACACCTAGCATCAAGAAAACGACAAAAAAACAACAACTTAATAATATATTCTTTTTGATTAGGGAGTTTAGAATAGCATAAAACTAGGGAAGCTACAGATCACAATACGCTGTTCTGTTCCTGTTAATATTTTATTCATGCAGGAATAATTTTCCATCCTACATTAATATTTTATTATTATGGTTATAGTTTTCTTTCAAGTTTACAGCGTACTGAATGATCAACTCTATTGCACCTTCCCGCTACCAATGGTCTGATTTAGATGATTATTATTATTATTATATTTTTTAGAGCATTAAATTGTAATTTAATAGACCTAGATTTGCCAGAAATATTTAATAAACTCAAAGTATATAAAAACTGAAAAAAAGGAACAAACTGAGATAACAAAGAGAATTTGTTACCATTTTCATAAGAGAGAATTTCATAAGTATAAAAAGCCAAAAATACTGAAGAATTTGTTTATATTTTTTATGTTTTGCATATCTATGTTATGTATCTATTTATATCTATCTATATATCTATTCAATCTATATATATATATATATATATATATTAGTGATTAGAGAGAGAGAAGATGCATTAGTTTCAACGGAATCCTGCCCACTCTTCAAATGGTTTTTAACCTGGACCTCCATTAAAATTTAAGTTACTAATTGGCATAATAATTTAATTATGTATTGGGATTTCACCTTTTCTCTTGAATTGGCCTGATTAATTATTTACTGATATTTATTGTTGGTTATTTTTTATCATTACATTATATGATAAGTAAAGTGTATAAATTTCAGCTCAATTTCAAAAAATCTATCTGCCCTCATAAGATTAAAAATTATTTAGCTCCAGGAAGAGTTTGTAAAATTACTTTCGAAATATAAGTTAATTGCAATTTGCAATAATAAAGTGTGTTTTCAAATAAAAATCATTATTTATATTCACTGTCGTACTCTTACTGACGTAGTTTATGGCAGGTAGGTCTATGTACAGGTGAATGAATGTTCTATTGGAATTAACATTCTCATCTCGGTTTAATGGCACTTTCTCCTTGCCTTCTCTCTCCCAGGCGTGTCTCGCCTCGTTATATTTTTATTTTCTCTCATCCCTAATTGGTACGTAATATGGTCGATTGGTCGCCATGGCGATTCTCGGCACTGACTGTACTTTTGGCACTCGCGGAGGCCAAAAAACCAAAACAAAAAATAAAACATTGCGAGGCACTTTCTTTATCTCTTTTGTGGGAACCGCGAGAGGAAGTCTCCGCTGTTTTTTAGACTCTCCTTACTTCACTTTAGCATCGTCCACAATCTATAAATGCAAATTGAACAATCAAGACTCAGCCTCTTAAGGACAAATTGGTTAGATTTCCGTTTTTTTTGTGTTTTTTTAATCAGATGTCTTATCCAGGCTTTTATTCCTACCGAAAACCTGACTAAAGTTATTGAATGCACTTCTTTATATGACATCGGTATCCCCGCTCTTGATGCATTAGTCTTGTGGAGTACTCACCATTTGGTACAAGTTCAGTAGGTTGTCGCTTTGAGTTAAGCCACAACAAGTTTTAATTATTCATTCGAAAATAACAATAATTGTGAGTTTTAGAATGGTAAAAAAAAGTAATTATGGAAAATGTGTATATTCCGGTAATCATTTCGTCAATAAATGAATGTTTCAACCAACATAGATGACGACATAACTTTAATAGTAATTCGTACGTTAATCTGCTTATAGTCAGTAATAGTTACTATACAGGGACAGTCAAAAGTAATTACACAAGCCAAATATTGGCCCTAAAATTATATTGGAATGAAATAAAATTACACAACTTTTTCAATTGAAAAATCTTTTATTTATACAAGTTTTAAAGTGATAAATAATAAATTAAATAAAACTGATCAATCAAAAAAAAATACAACACAAAAAAAGGACCTTTCAAAAGTATTTGCACAAATTTAACTGTATTTATTTACAAACATTATTTTGTTTGTTAAGAGCTTAATTCAATTCAGGATTAGGGGGATTTTAATGAAATTTATTTAGTCTATACTGTTTTGTATCTTAGGAAAGGCGAATTGTCTATTGCGACCCGAGAAAAGTGTGTATTTTTGCGAAACAGCGGAAAAACATTTCCGGGAATTGGCCAAACCTTTGTTATGTGCTTTTCTACAGTTTGTTATATTATTAAGAAATATGACGAGACAGGAACCAGCACCAACAAGCCACGAAAACGACGGCCAAAGGTATTGACACCCAGAGAGTGCAGGCACATAATTAAAGAGGCAACATAAAACCCATCAATTAGTTCTTAACAACTGGTAGATATGGTAGCTTGTACTTCAAATACGCAAGTAAGTAAGTCTTCTGTAAGAAGACCCCTTCATCAAGCAAATGTGCGCGGTAGGATACCAAGGAAGAAACCGTTTATCAGTGAGGTTGGCAGAGGAAAGAGACTTGAGTTTGCAAAAGAGTACATTAACAAACCTGTAGAATTTTGGCAAAATGTTCCATTTAGCGACGAGAGCAAATTTAATATATTTGGGAAAATCTTGTTTATTCTATGCCAAGACGTCTTCAAGCTGTTATCGGTGCAAATGGACTCCACACAAAATATTGAAAATTAAAACAATATAAATGTTGTTTATTATATCATAAATATGCATAATATCATACAAATTTAAATTTGTGCAAATATTTTTGTCCTTTTTTTGTGTTGTATTTTTTTGAGTGATCAGTTTTATTTAATTGATGTTTTAACACTTTAAAACTTGTTTACATAAACAAATTTTCTTTTTAAAAAGTTGTGTAATTTTATTTATTTCCAATATAACTTTAGAGCCAATATTTGGCGTGTGCAATTAATTTTGACTGCCACTGTATATAGTCAGTAATAGTTACTATATACAGTCATTAATAGTGACTATGTACAGTCAGTAATAAAATTATTTCTACTTTCAAGAATATCAAAAAAGAAACGTACGAAACGTAAAACTTGTGACTTAACTCAAAGCGACAACCTATAGAACTGATACCACAATTCTTATATCTGCTAACCCAGTGAATAAGTGGTTTAGTCCAATATGAGTTTGTTGTACTTAAAGAAGCGGAATCTAATGTATAAGTGCCTAAGTCAGACATAAGCTTGAAATGGAGTTGTTATATAAGCAATAACTCCAATTCAAACCAAAAACTAGAAGAATGGCACGATTCCGCATCAATGCAATTAATTCTCTCTGGACAAAATTATATTTAACCACTTATTCACCGGGACTGCAGATATAAACAATACCAAGTACTTTTCACGGTGAAATTTGACGAAATATAAATGGAAAAATGTTTACAAAACATTCTTCATAATCAAATTGCAATTCACTCTTTTATCTCATATTCTTCCTCGTCATTGCTTTCACTTCGCACATATCACGTTTCAAGAAGCAGAAGGCTTCATATGAAAATTACTTACTCGTCTTACGTGTCTGTGGTCTATTGCTACCCAGTAACCAAAAGCAAGCTTATACATTTGGAATTACAGTTGTTTATGATACACTTTTGTGAAGGTAATAGTTCTGGACACATCCGTATTCCTTCATTACGTTGAGTATTCCATGTGTATAGGTTAACTCTTCACTGGATTGTTGTTCTCTCAATTCTTTTTTCTTTCCTCCTCTTACTTCTGTCGCTATATTCACCAAACTCCTTTCTTAGTCGTCTAGAATAAATGTCAAATTTAATTAAATATTGGAGCTGAGCCACAATTCGTTCTTCAGATTACTTATTTCAAAGTAACCTAACCTATACTTAATATTGATGGAAGAGTAAGAATCCGGAACCTCCCCCCACCCCAATGCCCAAGATTGGGAGATCGCAGCCAAGCAGGTGGCCCTAGGATTTTTAAAGAGAGTGAATAATCCTTGGTTATGCCCTCTTCGGAGGGGACGTAAAATGGTTGCCCCGAGTCTCTACGGAGTCAGATACTCGTTAAGCATCTCCATCCTAATTATACCAGGATAGTCGAAATTTTGAAATCAAACTGTAGCATTATCCGATTAGCCGTTGTGGAATAAAATTAATTTAAATATATATACTCTTGCTCAGTCATTATGGTATACTTCTTATAAATCTACCTTTTTTAAATATTCTATTTTTAGTTTGTCATTATACTTTCTCACAGCACATCCTTTAAGTCCTGCGTAAATCATATCGAATGTTTTGATGACATACTTTAAAGTTACGCATTTTCTAAAAATATTTTCATTTTAGGTAATAGTAGGTATCAATTTAAGGGAAAATAAATATTTGTCGTGATCAGCAAAAATAATTGTTTAAAATGGAAACAAACCATATATTTTTTATCGGATATGTTACACACATTCACACATTAGGTAAAGTAATGTAAAATATAACGACATATCTTCTTGAGTAAACTCTGACTAATAATGAAATAAATAATTGTCCCTGTGAGCTAACATGATCTTAGATGCCATGTTTGTTGGATTGATCGTCGGCTACACGCTGGATATCTGCTGACTAGATCTGGACTTTTTATAGAGGAAAATTTGTTGGGAATCTGTGTCGGCCACTCTTACAATAGCCATTTTGACCAGGTATGAGATAAAAGCAGATCTCCATGGCTAAGAGATATATCAGAGTATGATGCTGATGATTAAACCATAATAAATAAGTCATGATATTCACAGCATAATTATAATTTCATTGTTCATCTTTTATGCATTTTGTTTGTTTCTCGTTGGAGGCAATCTGAATACAAACGTCAATTTATGAATACGATAAAGTTAATCATATCCTTTCCTAAAAAATTAACATGTCATTGCAGGTAAACCAGTATAACATCAAGTATGCCGTCAAACCCTTTTATCAATATTTATTTATTCTGATAGGAGGAAATATATATTAAATATGGATTTAAAAAAAAAATACTGTCAAGATTATTCAATAAGTCATATAAGGTTACTAAATCAGGGAGCGGGGTAGCTCAGTTCAGATAACTTAAGCTGAGTTGCTGTGCTCAAGGTTTTGGGTTCAAGCCCGGCTGGAGATGGACCTTATGGGATTTGGATTCCCTCCTGGGGCTCACCTAACCTTTAAAAGTTGGTACACTTAATTGAGAGAAAACTTGGTGGTTGAGTGTGATCCAAGATAAACCTCCCTGCACAGCCGTTGGCTTAGAAACAGTACAGTCTCAACTATCTACTGAATTATCCAAGATCTTTGTAGGTTGTAAAAGAACAGGTTTTTTTAAATAAGTTTTAATATAGGCCATACGTTAATAATAATCTAAATAGTAAAATTTTGGTTTGGTATTTCAATACACACAAGCCAGCTGGTGACGGCCATTCCAAACCAAATAGTCAAGATGATTCAAGCACGAAATATCCTGATAACCGGTTGAGTGAGTAACCGGTGGTTTAACTGATTGGGGATTTCCATAGCCAATCACAGAGTGTCTTGGACGAAGACACTCTGTGAATGGCCGATTCCTAGCCGTCGAATAATCCTAATATCAAAACACAAACAGACTTCTTAAATAATTGCAATAATAAGGAAACCATACCTCCTAACTAAGGTTTTATAATGTGAGTTTAATAGTATCTCCTTGTCCCCCCCCCCCCAATGTCCTTATTTCTTTTTCACACACTTTAATTACTAACACGCTTTTATTAGGTTCTCCTATACGTACCTATAATGTAACGGAATCTTTCAACTCGATTTTCAGACTCTTCAAAACATCTAATTAAATTGAAACATTGAGCACTTCTCAAGGACCGATGACAATACAATAATTTAATACATTTGTCTCATTATCATTACCAGGATCTTCAGGATTAGTAATTTATCATATCCGAAGTCACGGTGGTGTCTTGTTCCAAGTAATAAGGCATACTGCTATATTGTAAATTCTGAAAGTAAAAAATAATAGTATAGAAAACTCGCTTTGATAGAACTAAATTTTCAATAAGGCTAAAATAGGAATAGAGAAAAGGGCGTGGGATGGTTCTTAAGATATTTTCATTACGACTCTACTTTTACCAATATCGGTCAATTAAATATTTAAAACAATTAACATCAAGCACTTCACCCTTTTTTAGGTAACAATACTTTGTTACCAATTCCAAGAAGCGTCAGAATCAGTATTTGAAAGCAGATTACGGGTATTACTTTAATTTTTGTCTTTAGTTCGAGAAAGAGCTAACTGGATCATTATGGAAAATATATAAACGCTTTTTAAAACTGAACGATTCGTTGTTATTTAATGTAATAATATTGATTTTGTAAAGAAAAATTAAAATAATCATTCCGAGAAACTTCAGCACTCTATGGACCTATCTACATGAATATTCTAGTACGTGAATTGGTCCGAGATCACGCTCAACTGTTAGGTTTTCCCCCAATTAAGTTTACCCCATTTGTATAGGCTGGATGAGCTCCAGAAGGGTCTGTTTGCACATCCCCAGATTAAATAAATTATCTGCTATAGGTGGATTTGAACCCGGAACCAACAGCGACTCAGCGCTCTACAAACTGAGCTAACCGATTCCCTTGAGGCAAGAATACTAGAAAATAAACCCTTAAAACTTATTTATATGTTTGGTACCTGGATATAGTTATGATAGATAGATTTCCTCATGGGTATAGTTGATGTGAACAGGGAGTGTAGCAGCTCACCAACATGTGTTTTTATTCATTATTAATTTTTATATCTGTCTATTAAAAAATATCAATTTGTAATTGTACATTAAAAATATATTAATTAGTGAACGCGTATCATTTATTTGTACTACACGTTCACTAAAGGAGGATTAAACTCAAAAGAAATTTTAGAATCGACTGAATTTTTTTTGGACTCTGGGGCTCCTGAGTAAACAGCCCACCTAGTGTGGTAGTTCATCAGTTCAATTAATATAAAATGGTTGATAAAACAACGGAAGACCATCTAAAATAAAATTTAAAAAAACAACTTTCTTTAACCAAGTCTTTACAAGCCGTTACAGTGTATTTTAAAAATTCAGATGTTTCCGAACAATATCGTTTATTTCCAATTAAGCCAACGATTGTTTTTCACTTATTTATTTTTAGAGAGATTCTCACAGCTTTCACTTCTTTTGTAACGATGGCTGAGAAGTATAATAGAAGCACCTTGCAGTATAACTCTCATGTTAGCACATTCAATAATAAAATTGAATTAATATACATAAGTAAAAGTAAATGTTCGATATAAAAACCGTTATGGGGAAGTTTGAGTCGGAACTAGGAAGAGAGTAATTGAATAATTAGGTGGGTTTTTTTTATTTCTTATCTTCTCACTCTGTATCCGCTGAGAGCGAGGATGCAGTCTCAATCATATACGTTAGCCCTTTCACCCTTAGGAAAGAATGAGAACAGGATTTCCAAATTAACTATCTATATGTCTATATCTCGTCCTATGACCCATTTCCACCAGGAGATCGGAATGATCTGTATTTGGTTCCATTCAAATGAAGAAGGATGCGTCTGCCGTAGATCCCCTTTGCCTATCCAAAAGGCATTTCCTCATCCCTGATTAAATAAACACGGATAAAGTGCCATATGTGGTATGAGGAAATACGACATGCATATGATAGATGTTAGAATGAAGTTGGAGCCCTATTTTATGTTTAATATTAGACCAGAAGATGGCCTCGTGACCTTATAAGTTGAACTTTTTATTTGAGTACTACCCCTGGGTAGTTTCTCTACTTGCCTTTGTCTCTGGACATGATTTATCTTTAATTATATTTACTTGATGTATTCTGTATACAGTTGTAAATTTCAATAAATACATTTTTTTTTTAAATATATTAAACAAAGACCGTAAAGAAACCTTTGGATCCTCCAGATAAACGAAAGCCAAATACTCAACAATTAATAAATGAAATACTAATAACAATAGAATAATATCATAAGTATAGTCATTATAGGCTGTATACCCCTATGTGATAAAGGAAGCATTGTTGTATTTTTTTTAAATGATGGTATAATCTGAATATCTAAAGAAATTCGTTCATGTATAGATATTATTTTTTAAATTATCTAGTGGCTATTTTCTAGTAACATTAATCATTCTTTATATATTTATTTTTTTAAACAATATTCTCCAACTACGGTTGATCTCAATTAAATATCCAAACGTTTTTACGAATGATATTTACAAACACTTGTGGGATCAGTTACTTGGTCATAAAATTTGAAATTTTCGTCATCCGTACAATTAATTCCATTTAGTATAATTATTCTACTTTTCTATTGTTCAATAAACACCACGAGAACGAAATCAACACAATAAACAAACTAGTCAAGTATATTTTTTTGTTCGTCTTGTTAAAGTAAATTGCTGTAAAATCATCCAGATTGCAATCGTCCACAAGAGATCTTGGTAACGATCACTATTGTTAGGAGCTAATCACCAGTTGCATTAACAACAATCATTCTCCTTCACATGAAGGTTAAGCTAAATGACTATCACTTTATGGTTTTTGTAAATTAATCATTACGATCAAGGACGTCCAAACTAGTTGCAGGGTTGGAAGAAAATCTAAAATTTTCTTACAATTTTGGCTGGATTTCCATATAATATAATAGATTCTTTTTCTTAGCTCCAGCTTTAAAAAAACTATAAAATTCAGGGTTTTGTGATGAAATAATGTCTGAAAAAGGGCGTTTGACTTGAGAATCATTTTCAAAAATGTTACTCTTAAGGATCATGTCCAAATTTCTAAAAGGTGGAAATATGTTGGAGATAAGTCTGCCGGACAATGTGGGAGTGGAAGGACTTCGTAACCCAACACTTTTGTTTCTTCCATGCTTGTCGTGAAACATGGCGTCTGGCTTTGTCGATCCCTTACGATTAACCAATGCAGGTTGTTTTTTTATAAGTTTTTGTTGCATTACGTCAAATTCTATGCTATACGATGTGATGGTTTCAACTCTGGGGATGAAGGAGAAATGAATTATTTTATTTTTTACTTACACCTTGGAGATATTTTAGAACCGTGGTGTTCATTCCTTCTCTTGCTTCCCTAACAAAATTACCTGAGTGAAAGTTATACTTGATACACTAATGGCAGTGTATTATAGCTAACCTTCTAGTCTCATCTTGAACTCGTGTACAAGCCTACACGTATCCAAGGTGTACACGTATGGTTTATTCCGTTAATTATAAATATCACGTGGTTACAGTTCTCACGGTGTGTACCCAATAGCGTTGGCCGAATGATGACAATTGAGCCTATACTATATGAGCAGTATTTCACTTACTTAACCCTAGACTACAAACGTTCCTCAACATACCTCAAACACAAATGTTCGTAAATTTTACGACTTTGAAGTAAATTTGTTTTTACAAAGAAATAAGACAAGATTTGTTTATTAAATTAGAAAGATACATAAAATTTACAAAATTAAGATACAAATATAACATAGAGAGAGATAATATATTAAAGTTTGAACTTATTATTAAAAAAGTTTTTAAAATTTTGTTTAAAATTATTATTATTACAAACGTATTTTTAACATGATAAAATAGTAAAATAATGAAACTAGAATTAAATTTAATTAGTAGAACATTTTATTCAAAGACTCGACCGATGTTCTTTGCAGTAAGCTCTTTTGCAAGAAGGACAGAATGATGTGGTCATCCGACGTTTACGCGATGGGCATATGTAGCAAATTGTTCGCTTCTGTCGAGTTGTGCTCGGTTCTTCTTCAGCAGATGTAGTTATAGTACCCAAAGCTGAAGTTGTCGTTGAACGTAATTCATGAGAAATGGTTGCCATATTCAACCGCTTCTTCAGCCATGGCTCTATTAATTCTTCACTCAGTTTGATCAAATAATCTATTCGATTCAGCGTTTTTTTCTTTTCTCGACATGTATTTAGATAGTAAATAATAAAAGAATTTAGTCCGGCAACATTCAGCAATCCATAAAAAATACACAATACACAAACGTTCGTCAAAATTACGAGTCTGAGTGCGTATTGTTCGGATTCCAAGAAACACAGACTAAAATTTGAACACAAGACTATGCCACAACTACCCTTTGCCAGTGCTGGAAAGGTACTGAAGAGCTGGAACCGATGAGTCATGTTACTGTAGTTCCCCACCTTGTTCTGTTTATTGTAGTCGTAAAAATTACGATGTTTTGTACTCTAGGGTTAAAATCAGGAATCAAGATCAAGTTATCTTGCTTAACGTTTCCTCAATTTATACGAAATCATATTTGAACTTATTTTCAACTGGAAAAAATCAGCTGTTCGATTCTACATTATGCCCCAAAATAAATATAACATTATGTTGGTCTGCGATGGGTTTCTCACGTTATTTTTCTGTTTATATTTATTCGTTAAATAGCTTCAACTCATCATAGTCAGTGATTTTGATTTTTGATCGACCAAAACTTGCCAGTCACTAATGCCACATAAATTAGTTATATTCTTGTGGATTTCCCAGGAATCAGTCATTTTAATGATTCATCACCTGCTTCATTGTCTACTTCATCACTAAAAATCCATGACATTTCGGCCAAATGGTGACCTTTTTTTCCCTCTCATTAAATTATAATTTTATTCAGCAATTCCATACAGACCAATAAACTTCTGTGTTAAGACAGTAAAGCAAAACATTACTTGATTAGGATCTGACATAACAAGCTCATCAGAAACACAACGATAAAATCTTTTCCTAATGAAATATGATGAGGTTATTCATTAAGGTTATTACCTGATCCCGGAGATCCCGGAGGAGCCGGACACCCTTTAGAAGAATGTTGCCTGCAAAGTTTAAAACCACGATCCTCCCATTAACGTTTCGTCGCTCCACAAAATCCGTAAATATTTGTTTACAGCTGAATAGTGGAACTCGCTCAAGCCTCCTTTTTTTTATTTTATTTTAAATGATTTTTAACAAGAAAATGTATTCCGATTTTTTCTCCATTTCTGTTTCTTCTCACTAAATTTTATTTTCAAAATAAATACGATTTTAGACAGTTCAGTTGTAAATAGTTATTGACGAATAACACAGCTTATAATTAATTAAGGAAATTAATATAGCATTAAAAAATATGTTTTATAGTTGCTGAAGTTTATAGCAGTTATTTTTAATACCGCCTAATCCTTGTAATATTACAAGAATCTGTTATTTTGTAAAGGAGATACTGTATTAAGAGGAAGGGCATTATGGTTTCTTCCGTGATGAGCACTTTTGATGGCAGCGATTATCATGAAGGAAACTATAGCCTATTTGCTGAAATTAAAAAAACAGTGAAGCTTTGATGAAAGAAAATACAAAGACAAAATCAGCGAAAATCGAACCGAACGAGCATTGAACCGTTTTTGATTTTTTTTTTCCTAATCCGCACTCATCGGGGATAGGGAATTAGTATAGTATTAATAAATATTTTGAATAGGAATTAGTATTTTATAAGCAATTATATATTACAATAAGTATTTGATATGTCTAGATTCAAATTCCTAGCAGTTAATGAATGATAATCGTATACTGAATTTATCTTTTTTATCATTTGGAGATTTGTTATATGAAAGATTTACCAAACACTCTTTGCTTTATAACAATTTAAATCATAGCGATTTGAAAGTATGAAAAAAATGTTTAAAAAAAAAATTATTAAACGTTAGAAATTTGTTATATCTTGAAATAAATGAGTCCATTTAAGAGGCTTTCGTATTTTTTCAACGCCATGGCTATGTTCAATGACAATAAGAAGTCATTTTGATCATTAACGGAATCTAGATATGCGGAAACTTAATTATACCGAATACTTGTTATCGTTGCTGTGATATTAAAAAAAAAGTTGTATATGCCTCAAAATATTCGAGTTTTAAAATCAAATCGAGGTTACTAGAATCTATATTGCAAGAAGATGTATATCTTATTCTAGTAGACACGGTTTTAAATAAATAGAAAAAAAAAATTTAAATATTAGAAGAAAAATATCTTCCTCTGTTTTATATAATGACGATTATGAAATTTTCGATTTAGTAAAACTGCTGATACTCATCTCCGTAATTTTTATATTATACTTGTAAAATAACTTTATGGTGCTATTATATTATCATATTTATATGATAATTATGCATATCCAATGAATGTAAATAAAATTACAGATTTTAAAAAGGGTGATAAAAATTCTTTGTCTCGGCAAAGCCAGAAAATAAAAAATAAATATAAATACAATATCTCTAAGAGTTATGCCCGGAGAAAGTAAGAAGTTGAAGGTCGCGGCTGCCTAAATAGTGGACATTCCGTTATGAGAGAGCCTTCACGGGCATTTTTTTTATTAGAAGTGAAAGCAGTTGATCCAGCTTAGGGAGGATATTGTCGGCTAATGGTTTCACTTCTTCTATAGCCTCCGATTGTCAGCGTGTTGATCATAATCGTAATCAACGAGCCTTATTGTAATCCGTATTTAAACCTGTATTGTTGTTCAGTACGTACAGTTGTGCGTCAAGAACCATGGCAAAATATTTCGAAACTTATAAGTTTTCAAAAGCAATGATTAATTACATATTTCTGTACTTTTGTATTAGCCGGTCTAAAGGGACTGTTATCAGCCATTGTTTATAACCTGAACAATGATAATTCTGATACTGATAACAACTACCTTCTTATTCATCATTATGTCATAGTCCATCCTACCGTTCATGTAGTGTGAGGTTTCCTTCTATAGAGCCCAGACCACACCGTATGATCCTCTACCATTTCTCTTCTTCTATTCCATATCAGGCTTCTCTTTGCGAAGCTTTCCTAAACATCATCTTCCCAGATATGCCGGGGACATAAGGAGCTTGGCCATATGTCCCTTTGGCCAGCCTGTTGTTTTCCATGCTTAAAACATGTCCAAACCATCTTAGACTGTTTTCTTCAATGATTTTTGTCTGTAGGCTCCACTCCGAGGCTTGATATAATTATCGAGTTACGAATTCGGTCTCGTCTTGTTTTCCCCTCTATTTTCCTAACGAATCTCATTTCTGAAGCCGGGATCCTACTTTTATGTTTGGTGGTTAATGTCCAAGATTCCGAAGAGTATGTTAATATGGGGAGAAAAGGAGATGTATATACCCTCAACTTTGTGTTCTTGGATACTTGACGCTCGGACGGTATCGCAGGAACCGGGTATGAACTAATTGAAAATATTCGTTTAATCTATAATAAGCATTATCACATACTTTTATCACTACATGACCAATGCTTTTTTTATTACAAGTATATATTTCAAATATTGAATAAAAATATAACCTAACAATATGAAGATCTATTTTTAAATGTGTTGTTTATATTTTAAAAAGGAAAGAAGAATCACCTGTGTTTTTATGGTCTGCTTACTGTGCACGAGATCGCGAGTTCGCAGCCTGGCAGGGGGCCTTAAAATTTTCTAATGGAGTCAAAAATCCTTAGTTTCGCTTGGAAGGGGCGTAAAATGGGGTTACCAAGCCTGTGAGTTGCCTGGTGCTCGTTAATGATGCCGATCCTAATTATAACTGAAAAGGAAAAATTTAGAGCTCCCTCTGTAGCATCGTCCGAATTGCCATAGCAGCATAAAGTGCCGTTAAATGAATAAATATAAGAGGAAAGAAAGTGTTTCCTAGATTAGGTTGGATATATACATTGGGGCTGGATTGGGGGATTTTGAGGTGAACCTTAAATTTGATACTTTAAATGAAAAATTAGAACTTGGTTATTATTTCACTTATATAGACAATTTTTTGTCATTAATTCATTATTACTGATCTATACTGGCTTCAAGGAATGAGTTAAGCATGGTTTTTACAGTTAAGCTGCGTATCTTAAGCTTAAACATTGTTATCCAACTCTAAACTGAAAACAAAGAAGATGATAGTTACGTAGAGAACCAGCACTGCCTAATAGAAGCTTGTTGAAAACGTTTTTAACGACGAAAAAACAATAAACGAAATCATGGACTGTTAGAAAAATAATGAGGTTTTCTGCTACGTTAATAATGCTAGAGAGTAAGATGGATGCACCCGTGACTAATGTGTTTTTAAGTTAGCAGTATGATTGTTTGCGTGACATCCATATAATTTTTTATCAGAAGGTTTTGGACCAATGCACTCTGCAATTTCTCCATGTCTAGGCACCCATCTTGGCAAGCATGGCACATCGAATTCGTTGCATGAGACGTTCTGGCGATTTTGTCGAATACATTATTTTATAAACGTATTAAAAACAATTGTGGGAGCGGAGTGGCTAAGAAATCCTGGTTCAATCTCGTTGCAGGAATGACATTATTATTTAGTCTGTTAGATCATATGTGATCTAGGATCCTCCTGGGGCTTACTCAGCCTCTAGAAAGTGGGCACCCAAAATAAGGGGGAAAATCTGGGGGTTCAGGGTGATCTAGGACAAATCACCTCCCTGAAGAGCCGTTGTCCATGAAACAGTGCAGTCTCTACCATGCACTGAACCCCAAACCCGTTCAAGGTTTTTTTTCTTAAAAACAATATTGTCAGGCGAATTCATTTATGATTTATGATTCCTGCTGTGTATCCTATCGCGTCTCACTTCAATTTTTTTAAAATTTAGTTGCATAATTTAAATGGAGTGCTCGAACTGAAATTCCATTAGTGAACATTTTCTCAAATTGGTCCTATTAACCTCATTCAAGATGTGAGTACAATGTGTCGACTGAGAAGATTGCTTATCTGAAATGACTTCCTAAACATAATAATCTGTGTTCGGAATGTCTTCTGTCGTAGTAGATTATTTATTATCATATTGATCATAGGTTCTTGCACCCAACTTGCCGTGCTATCGTATCTAACTAGGATGTGGGAAATTATGTTTATCTTTCTTTGAGAAAAAAAAATATTTTGATTTTTAAGAGAAAAGATTAGCCCTGGCCGGGATTTGAACCCGGGTCGCCCGCCTCTCCGAGGGAGCGCTCTTACCAATTGAGCTACCAGGGGTCGCCTCACAGTCAGGACAAATCCGTTCTCTTCACCGATCCCATATCCCCCTGTTCTCGCAATTTTTCGATGTATACACGAGGAAGAATGTTCATTGAACATTACTTTAATTAGAATCTTGTTGACTTACGTCATTATATTATTTATAATTTTTTATTTATTGTTTTAATTTTTAAATATTTTTATTTTTAAGAGATTGTGAGGCGACCCCTGTTAGCTCAATTGGTAAGAGCGCTGCCACGGAGAGGCGGACGACCCGGGTTCGAATCCCGGCCTGGGCACATCTTTTCTCTTCAAAATAAAAATATTTAAAAATTAAAACAATTAATAAAAAATTGTAAAAAGCTATTTTAGTTTGTTATTGACCGGTGATCAGTTGCTTACAGCATTACAGCATCTTCTAATCATTCAGATAAGATGTCCTTTATTTCTTTACTTAGCAGTTAATTAATCAAGGGGAAAAAATTTGTACCTTCTCATTAATTTGTATTTTTACCTCTTCGCATACAAAATAATTATTAATTCCGTAATTTATTTATTTATACATATCACACTATATCTAGAGTTTTTTAAAAAAGCGAGTTAACTGTCCTTAGAGAAGCGGAATCGTGACATCCTCGTAGCGCATAAGCGGAAAAGTAGAATTTTTTCCAAAATGAGTTTCTTGTACTTAGGGAAGCGGAATCGTGACATTCTCGTAGAACACAATTCGCTAAGTCCTGCATAAGTCTTCTTCTTTCTTGGCACTACAACCCGATCATGGCCTCCGCCAACAGCAACCGCCAGTTGTCCCTATTTCTTGCTGCTACCATCCCGTCTCTCACTCTAAACTTCTTTGCATCGGTGTCCACACAGTCCCTCCATCGCAACTTCCGACGCATCGTCCACCATGAAGGATCTCAGTCAGAAGCTTCCTTGGGATCATATCATCTGCCATTCTGGCAACATGGCCTGCCCATCTGAGTCGGGCTGCTTTTATAAATTTAACGACATCAGGGGCATCAAACTTCTTGTAGATATCCTGGTTCTTCCTCCCTTTCCATTCCCCATCTACAAGTGCTGGACCACAAATTCCTCTTAATATCTTGCGTTCCAATATTAGAAGATCATGTTCCTCAGCCTTTGTTGTTGTCCATGTCTCGGATCCATAAGTCAGAACCGGTCGGATAAGAGTCTTATACAGGATGAACTTGGTACGCTGGGTTACTAAGTGACTTTTCAAATGCTGTTTCAATTCATAGTAACAACGGTTAGCCATCAGAATCCTTTTCCTTACATCTACCTCCATTCGGTTATCGCTGGTTATCTGCGAGCCTAGATAAGAAAATTCTTGAACCTGCTCAAACTTGTAGGGGCCAAAATCTACACTATCACAAGTCCCCCTGCCGAGGGATCTCCTGCGTTACCACGAACTTTGTTTTTCCTCATTGACAATCAAACCCAGATCTCTTGCTGCAGCCTCCAGTTTCAAGAAGGATTCAGTAACCGCTTGTCGAGAGCGTCCAACTATGTCAATGTCGCCGGCAAAAGCGAGAATCTGGACCATCCTGTTAAATATTCTGCATAAGTAAATAGACTTAAATCCTGCATAAGTAAGTAGATTTATCAAATCAACCTCCTTGAAAATTCAAATTGCTAATTTGAATAGTGATTAAATTTTAAATGTATTGGAATTTGTACCTTTTCTTATGTTGCCTGAATTGATAATACCCTATCAGATTAATTATTTACTGGAATAATTGATGGTTATTTTTTATCTCTGCATTATATCCTTAGCCCCGGTTATTAATTGGTTAAGTCTTATTTGTTCCAGCGAGAGTTGACCTTATTGAGGGAAGCTGGTCCGTGTAATTTTCGTTGTTTCGGCTCCAAATGGAAATAGTAATACAAGCAATAACTCCATTTTAAGCCAATGTAAGCCTGGCTTAGCCACAAAGCACTACGAAAATGACACGGTTCCTCTTCCCTAAGTACAATAAACTCATATTTGACAAATTTCGACTTAACCACTTATTCATCGGGGCTGTAGATGTAACACCATTCATGAGAATATCCAAAAACTTTTCTTGTGTTATTTTTTCTTTGTTGAATGCTTAAAAAATCTCTGTTAAAGCAACCAATAATAAGTTTCTGTTAGCATGCATAACTTGCTAAACTTATTATTCTATATTTTTGCACTATTTTAATATATAAAAGTGACTTCAAATGGATTTGTAATATAAGCAATAACTCCTTCTCTAGCCAATGGCTGACTTAGTTAGTTCCTTATTTACTGCGGAAATAACACGATTCCACTTTCCTAAGGTCATGAAACACGTTTAGGAGAAAAATCGACTTAATCATCTATTCATTGTAGATATTCTAGCATACTGTTAGATTTGGTGTTGGAGCCCGGTTCCACCTATTTCCGTTGATCATTATTTCGCGATAGTTTTATAAAATTAATTTATACATCACCCATCTGTTATGTACTGGAATAAAAGGATCTCTTGCCGGAATTATTACCCCCACCAATACCAAAACCAATATAACTACGTATAAACAGATCAGTGCTGTCAGCGACTGGGAAAACCAGGAAAACCGGATATTCCGAATTGAGACCGGAATTGTTTTTCTTTTTATGTTTGAAAAGGTAATTGGGGTTGTTGGGGGGGATTTCCAGGGCGAAGCCTTACGATCCGGTTTGGTTTCCCAAAATTAGTTTAATAGCTTTTATTAAGGAATGTTTCTCGTTTTATAAAGAGCAAAAATTCGTCAACAAACTTTTTAGTTCACAATTAGGCGAATCGTACAACAAAATCAAAAGTTTCTCCAATTGCGATTAATAATTCTTTATTGTAATCCATTCATTAATCCATACAATAGTTTCGCATCTCAGGGGACATGATCCCCGCAAAGTCAAAAATTGGACGGTTTATTTGTTTCATTTAGCGAACTTTTTGTTTATATGGCTAATCCCTAAGAATTTAATTTAAAAGGGAAACCAAAAATAAGAAAATCTTCAGGGCATAAAAAGACTGAACCCAATAAATTCAGAACTAAAGATAGCTACTCTAAACACACACTTGTGTATATAATTTTATTTATTTTATTTTATTTATCGTTTCTAATTATTCTTAAGGGACCCCAAAAGTAAGTTGAAATATCATGAGAATTGAACCAAAAAATCTATAGCTATATATCTGTTTTATTATTATTATTAGTACCTCAACAACATCCTGGAACCAACGAATCGTCCCATAAAATAAATTTATAATTATTCAGAAAATATTTTATTAGCGAGAAAATTTCATCTTTTGATATGATACCAAGACAACAGAATATTAAAATAATTTCTAATTGTTGGTCAATATATATTGCAATAACATTCGACGGAGTAAATAGGTAGATGATTTATTAAAACTTATTTATTGGACTAAAGTAATGAATGAAAGATCGAACGCCGTATACATCGATTAATCCTGTTTGACACCATTAATCTCAATTTATGTATTTTAAAAAAATATATATATGAATCAAATCACTATTTAAATAACTGAATAAACAATTTCACGACACAACATTCCCGACCTTCACAGGTGTTTGGGGAACGTACTGCCAGAAGGTTATATAATTTTTTCTCGTGTCTTTTTTCCAGCCTGTTCCGGTTCAACAAAACTTAATGCCTACCTACACGACGTAACCTTAATGTGTTTTAACCTTGTAACATCGTGGTCTAAGCATCAAGGGTGCGTTCCAGGGCTTCGAGGAAGCTAAGCGGTTCTGACACCATTTAAATTCCATTAACTATTTGAAAACATTTCGATCAATCGATTATTCATCAATTAACAATTTTTTTTCTTTATAGTTAGACTCTCAGTGTATTATTTTTTAATTGAATCATGGTCAACTTATGCCACCCATTAAATAAGTTTTTGCTTACTGATTTTTTTAATCTTAAGACACTCCCTAAGTTCTGAATTAAATAGAAAGCTCTGTACTTAAGTAGTGGTCAGGGTTAATTTTTCTTCTTGCATTAAGATAACTTTCAGTTCTATTTTATTATTGCAAAATTGTAGGAGGAATCTTAATTTTATAGAGATATGTAATCATACTTAAACTAAATGGGTTAGAAAGCAGTTGTTTTAGATAAAATTTATTTTTTCTCATAGGAAAGCTACAGATATTTAACTGCATATTTTTCATAGATTTCTCAAAAATGTTTTTTATTCCATTACCTCCTACTTTGTGTATAAGCACGATATTTTTTATGTGGCATAACAGCAATTATCGTAGGACTAAGTGTAAAACTATTGTTTAGACTAATTTATAAATCTTTAACCAATTTATTAATATTTAAAAGCAAAAGCTGAAAAGAGGAATACAATAATTGTTGACACATAAGTGGAAAAGTTCCAAATAAGAATTTCTTAAATCTTAAATCTCTAAACTGACTGAAAACAAAAGTTCCTGTTGATATTTCGCCAATTTATTCACAACCAGGACACAATGAGAATAATAAAATTATAAATATTTATAAAAGAAAGCAGATCTCAAACTCAGCGTTCAAAGAGACACAAATCAGAGATGCATTCCACCTCCACTAAATTCAATAATTGGAGCATAAGGAAGGCAGATAGGATTAGAAATGAGGTAATAAGGAATAAACAATGAGGTAATGAGTAAGGGTAGATAGGATCAGAAATGTGGTAATAAGGAAAGGAATGGAACAGGGAGAAACCGTCGGCGAAAGAATAATGAGAAAGAATCTGAGATTGTAGGGCACGTACAGCGTATGACTCCTGTTCGATGGCCGGGAAAAGAAAGGGTTGGGCTCTTGAAAAAAAGAGGAAAAGGTGTCTTCAAGCAAAAATGTGGTATGAAGAATTGTAGGGAGAAATTACAGCGAATGGTTCTCCGAAGTGAAGTTAGAAAGTTGGGCACATATGGGAAGAATTGACTTGGCGCTAACCCTACACTGGGAAAATCCGAAAAATATAAAAGGAAGGTTGCAGAACAACAGGTGAGAAAGGTTAACAGCTGATAATAATGAACCAAAAATATTATATCATTTACAGAAAAGAAAAAGGAAAGGGAAATTACATGAGAGAAAGATGATTACCAAGAACCCAGTGGGTACACGAGTGTTCAACAAGATATTATGACAATTATAATTCAGTTGGTGAAATGCAGTCTGTCCTGGATATTGCCGAAATATAGACAGGCATTGTTCTAATTTTAGAGACTTCATGATGTTTAGAATTTTTCAACTCATGTCATGCTAATAAATTTATTAAAGCTAGAGTACTGTTAAATCAAGCTGCTTTGTCTAAGTTAGTTAATCTGTTTGAATCTATTACTGTTTGTTTTATTAATAAACACAAGGTGGTGTGGAAATATTCTTTTTCTTCATGGAATTCAAAAATCTTCAAATGAAAAACGAAATACCAGTTGAATATAAATTGAAGTTTTATGGGAATCTTACGATCTGTTTTGAAATATTCAAGTGAAGAAACTGGTATCAACAGTATTATCGATAAGAAAATATTCCGAAGTTCTTTAACATATTTATTTTATAAATAATTTATTGAAAATAGGCATTTTTACTTGCACTCGATCTAAAGCTAAAACATTAATGTTATCAGGATAAAAAGATCTTGCAAATAAATGAAAGGTCTGAAATGCGACCTCTTTCTAGGTCACGTCGGTTCCCTGCCTTCTTCTGCTTTGAATCGCTAATGTATTTAGTAATGTACTTAGCTCTTCAGAATACTCTGAATTTTATTACCGACAGAATATTTTATTATTATTGCATTTTTATCTGATGCAATTGTGTATTCCAAATCCGCACTCGCATGTTCTGCTAGAATGTTTATTTGCCGTCTTGTTCTCGGATACTTTAAGAATCTTTCTTAAAGAATTCTTTCTTTAGAAATCTTTATTTCTCTATTTAAATATATGAATATACGCCGTAATGAATTCTAGCTTAAGGAATTTTAGAGAGCATAGCTAGTAATAGAAGGTGGTAGTATCAGTACAGGTTTTATTTTGAATGAATCCAGGGTCTGTGTAAACTTTCGTTAATCTTGATAACTGCTTTTAATTATTCGTTATTCTTAATGACTGCTATAATCGCTATAATTATTTTCTGACTTGCGGGACGCTCTGAGCCATGTCTGACCATGTAACAGTTCTTTTAAACGTGAGAAACCAGAACTTACATTATTTTTAATACGATTAAACTAAACTATCTATAATTGATTACTTGTTAGTGAAAATTGTACATTATATTAATATTCAATGGTAATGTATGCATAAAAGATGTTTTATAATGAATAACATTTTCATCACATATTTAATTTCAGGATTGTCTTGGTTTTATTAAAGGGTGTAGGAATGTTTTATTAAAAACGCGATGATTTATTATTTAAAAAAAAACTAATAAAATTTACAAATTGACTAGTGTAAACACTACTTTACAAACACACTGAAATCTCCTCAAAGGTTCTTACCGGCCAGTTTACCAGAGTCGATACATCGAATCCGTTCTTAACGTTGATGGTTTAAATAAAAGTAATTATAATTTGAATATTCAGTGTCTTCTACAAATATTTATTTTTATTTCATTCTATTTATTATTAATCCGAAATAAAGTGAATTTTATTAATATCATTCGCAAGGCACTCCTTTATCAAGAAAATTGATTTCCACTCCACACCTTTTGTATAACATATATATATATATATATATATATATATATATATATATATTAAAGGTTTTGCAGAAGACTACGGAAACTTCAAAACAGTAATTTATAAAATGAAACTTTTCGCTTATGGTTCTTGAGCCAACTGGAAACAATATGATTTTCATACTTTTCTCCACATCTAAGAGAAATTTATTGACCTCTACCCGGACCATTTTCTTCCACATTTATTATCAAGATCAACTATTACCATTCAAGGAAAATTAAAATAATTGTTTTACTAAAATAAAATTATTGGCGCTACAAATTAAACCCAGGAATGTCTTAGATGTTGATTGTTTTATAAGTAACAAAAATACAAATAGATTAGGACGGGTAAATATCTCTTGGTAAGATATCCCCCCCTAAATATTCAAAGCATAATGACTATGAATAAGGATGATTTAGTAAATTGGAGAACAGGACAAGTCTCAGAAATTGCACTATGACAAGGAAAATAGCATTTTAAATCAATATTCAGAACATGATTGGTACGCTTATAGTGTTTATTTTTTTCCTTTTGAATTTTATTTACTGAAGTAGTTTTTCCGCTTACAAAGTGTATGTATTTTTATGGCTTGTTATACTGATCGGCATTATTTCCAATTTCATGGAATTTTTTACTTTTTTTGAAATTCATGGAATTTTTTATTTTTTTGGAATTATAAAACCATCAACCATAACGGAAACTTAAAGTAACCAATGTAGAAGTTTACGTCTAATTCGCAACTTTACTAAGTTAACTACTAATGGAACCAATGATTGGTTTCTGTCTAAACAGTTCTATCTTACAAGGCTTATTTTTACTTCTCTTCTTAGATTAGCTTTTGTAATCCTGGTACTTCTTATCTATTAGGCGTAATTATACGAACCTTTCGAGGAACTCTCCCTTAAACAAAGCAATGTAAACATAAAGAATAAAGGAGTGAAATAAAGATAATTAAATTATCTATAAGTAAAATTTTAATTATATTCATAATTTTCCAACTTTTATTTAAGATTTATTGCTTTGATCCGTTGAAGTGATCGCAACTTCAACAATGTCAAGTGTTACGATCTCTCCTTACCACTAAGGTTATTCTTCAACATTCACTTTTGTGGTCGCCAGTTTCGCTCAACTGTCCAGCGATGATCATTACGCATGAGCAAGATGTAACTTTATATAGTTATGAATGTGAGCTGTAGCACTTTGTCCTGTGCATAGACATTTATTTGCTGTTAGGAATATCTTTGGACCTCTATTGGTAATAGATTTCCATTCGTAGTTTCATCCCCAAGGCTGTTTAAAACTTTATCCTGGACACTTATAAATGTGGACGAAGCAATAGCTATTTTCGAAAGGAAAATTTTTGGACCAGTAAAAGTTAAAGGTGAATGGAGGTGACCAAGTCGAGAGTTGCACGATAAATTTAAATACAAACATGCCGGCGATGCAGGCAATACGTTTTAACAAGCTCCATGTGCGTATCAACATGATCATGTTCTGAGGATGAGGATCGAAGAAAGCCGAATACCGAACAAGTTTTTTTTTTTTCGGAAATAGGAAGGTTGGACGCCCGAAGACTGGATTAGTGGACCAGGTTGGAGAGGATGCGACTAGGCTGGGCACATGGAGTTGGAGGTCTAAAGTTTAGAGGAGAGACGAGTGGGGTCAATTTCTCGTGGAGGTCAAGGCCTGATCCGGGCTGTAGCACCAGGGAAGAAGGAGAAGTTCCATCCTGATGTCGAAGCATAATTATTATATGAAAATGAATTGAAGGCATTGGTGAATGAAGGTTTTGCGGAACTAATTTCTGATAAGCCATCATACGAAACACGGGGTTAATGATTATATGCGACTTGTTAGACATCCAGAGATTGTGTTTAACAACATTACGATTAATACAATGGCATCAAAGACACAACGGTGACGAGTATCCGTCGGAACCTCCACTTGAATTTAAATCTTTTTATAGATAGAAAAATACGTCATCAAACAATATTTTACAAGTCTCTCAGGATGGTGATAAGTCGGTCATGAAATATTCTGTGTTTGTCCGTGAAGCGTATGTCAAGATGGGTTTCAATAAATAAATATATGCGTGCCTTAGTCTTAATGAAGATTTTCTTTTATATCAAGGGGACAGGAGAATTGAGCGCCTATTCAATGAAAGATGTTTCCTTTTAACAAACAAGCTTTAGTCACCCTCTATAGAAAGTAAGTTCATGTATTTCTATGTGTACTGGAGAGCATATGCCGTGTCCCTATGTGAATGTATTGTTCTGAATTTTCGTTAAGTAATTTTGACGACTCAGCGAAGTTTGATCAGGGTCATAGTTTCTAATAGGCTGTATCGTCAGCATAAGTTTAACATGAGACGAAATTTTGTTGATTGTTCATCTGTTTTTCAAAATATAGCTTATCTCAATATTCAAGCATTCATTCAATATGTAATAGTTCGGATTCACAATATGTTTACTAATTATTAAGTATTATTTATTGCATAAGAAAGTGTATCAAGGAGTTCTAAGAAAAATCCATTTTTCATGTTAGTATCATCTTCATTGTCTATCACATATAGCGCCATACCAAACATTTAACTTTGACCCGATTTGGAAGTCCGCTAACACGCAAGTCTTAGAGAGCGCCTGGTAATCCGATGGCGTGTTCAGCCAATCCTATTATAGTTAAATTGCTTCCTCCTTGTTCTTGCAGCTCTGCCACGGTGACCTGCTTACCGGAACCATCCTCCCTTGAAGCTCAACCACGTGTACCTCGAAAAGGAAAAGCCGGTCATTACATAATTTGGCTTAATAGATGTAATTATCCCATAGGGTACTACGGGTGTGGTGCCTAATTGTTACAATTAAGATGCTATCGGAATCCTTGTTAGCTTAAAATATGAGAATATGTCTTTCTAAACACTTACGGAATAAGGGAGCTACCTAAAGAGCCTTGAGTTTACAGGATGGTATATTGTTGAATTTATAATCAACACGGTAAAAAAAAGTACTAGCAGGTTTTACAAAGAACTTTTCGTAACTATTCGGTTCCATTTCTCTCGGTTGAACTTAGGCTAAGAATTCTTAATCCTGGATAAAATGTAGGAACTTTAAAGTCAGTAATATCAATACAAATTACTATCAACGATTAAATTTACTATTCATAGATGATAAAAATTAAGTTAGAGGTGTGAAGTAAACCACTTTTATTCAACTTATTCTTCTTTCCTTTTTTCTATTCTATATTTAATAATATTCATTTGTATTTTCGGGAAGGTTAAACGTCCTCCTCCCCATAATACTTCCATGATCGCAGTTACATAATAACCAACATAACTGGAATCTTCCTCAGATTCCATTGTACCCAACAAATATGATTTTTGTTTTCATTAATTGTAGAGTTAATGTTATCAATGAAAAAACAGCCAGTAATGGTTTTTAATAACCCGCTATTAATTAATGTGTTTTTCTTAAGATATTTGATATCTAATTGTAAAACGTTTTAAAATTCGCTGTATACAACAATTTTTTGCTTATAAAAAGGAAAATCTAGCCAATTGGTTTTGTTGCATTTACTCGTTAACTTAAAGCTTAATAATTCACAATCTTCAATATGAGATCAATACTTTACTCCAGATTATAATAGAACAATTATAATAAAATCTTCAGTTTTCTGAATAGGGACTAGATCCGAAAGAATAATTAACCAAACTCACTAGGGATTTGAATGATTAGCCAAAATACATTATATATTTTTAATTAGATGAGGAAATGATAAAATTTGAATCTGTTCCACTGAAATGAACGTTTATATCATGTAGCAGTACATATATCATCTATACTTCGAAATGTTAGTTGAATCTTTTATTTCTTGATGAAATGATTACAGAAATATACTAATCATACATAATTCTCTTAATATCTCTTGATACTAAAGCTCACGATATCTTGTATTTTTGGAAAATATTAAAAATGAAACGGAAATCAGTTAAAACTTGTAACAACTCGAAGCGACAACCTGTGGAGTAATTACCATAAAATTAAAAACTATGGTATTATCACAGATTTTATTGACGTTTTTCGAGTTTCGGACCACATTGAGAAGAGATAGGTGTTTGAAATGTACTTTACGACAAAAAACATTGTAGCGACTCAAGAGATAGTAAATGTCGGTAACGACGGCTACTGCTACTTCTGTTATCTCTGAAGCCTCTTATCAGAATTCATTTCTTTTTTTTCTGTTGGTAAAGCTAATACTGGGAGGTACTTTAAATAAAAATAAAACTAGGTCCATTTTTCACTTAACATTGACCAGTCCAGATCACAAAGCCTGGTCAAACCCAAGTCCCAACTTTCCCTCTTTGTTTACTTCGGATTGGCGAGGCGGCGGGTTCGCTTTCACTGGGTTGTGTAACACGGCCGGCCTCTGTCCCTCCTCTAGAATACTCTCTGTACCACAGCTGTCATATCCTCAGGTTATAAAGCCCATATATTATGTTATGTTAAATATATATTTTTTAAATTTAATTAAATGATATTTACAACTATAATGCTAATGTTAAATATAAAGAAGATCCGGGTTGAAGTCAAGAAAATTCCCTTAAATAGGGAGAACTTTTTATTAGTAAGCCAACGTTTCGTCCCACATTGCAGGCCTTATTCAGGGCTACTATGATCGACGGGGGTTGCACTAGACTAGAAATTCAGTTGACACTAGACTTGAGATTCAGTCTATTCGTTAAACTTCCTAATGGTTACCTTCCGCGACTTAATTGTTCCCATAACCATTTCCTAGCTGTGAAAAATGGATTAACTGAAATAAGAATGAAATAATGGGATTTTACGAATATACTTAATTGACAAATGGTGCTCTCACATGTTCAATGATGGAGTTCAAAGAATCTCAATAGCGGGAAGTATAACTTTCCAGCAGATGCCGATATATCCATACATAAATATAAATAAAAAGGGTAATATTATGTATCCAATCAACGCCAAGTAAATTGATCAGCAGTTTTTGCATTCTTTTTTTTATTTGAATTGCTAAAGGGTATGTAAGATCATTATGAAGTTGCCAATCAAGAATATATTGCCAATCATTTTATGACAGTAGTAATTCTTGCCTTGTCTGATGCAATAGTATGCAGTATAGGTACATCACTTTCAAGGATGTAAACACTTTTGCTGTTCACAATAGTTGAAAACTACATATATTACAGCTGGACGCATCTCGGAAGAATGTTTCAAAAGAATGTGACAAAAACCGGACGGAGGAATTAGCGAGTAGAAAGCCACGTTAATATTTTAATGAAGGCCCTATATAATAACACCATTCGTGAGAATATTCAAAAGATTTTTACTGTGTTATTTGTGAATTATGATTTCTTTGTTGTATGCATAAAAAAGTCTTTATTTCTATTAGGGTAAGGTCTAAGTTGATAAAGCACTATTCTTCAACTTTTGCACTATTTGAGTCTATAAAAGTGGCATAAAATGGAATTCATTATGAACTTTCAGTTAAAGAAATATTATTGTTTGATTTACTACACCGACCACTAACGGCTGATCAATTAACTTGGATGAGATCCAAAAAACGAAATACCAAGGGATTAACAATTCGACCTTCGGAAGATTTAGGAGATATTTATCAGGATCTTATTTTTCATTTTATTTGTTTTGTATATTTTTTAAATCTTTTTATTTTAAATATCCTTAAAAAGGAATCTTCGCCATATTTAAATGTTGGTGTCTTTGAAAATGATTAGAACCTGCTTATAGGTTTTTATTTTTAATTGGTTCTTTCTTTGATAATAAGCAGTATATAATTATGGGAATTTTAATTTACAATCTATATTGTGATGTTTTAGCAGTGATTACAAATGAATTGTACTATTACGTTCTTTCTTTGCATTTACTTTTCAGCTTTTCATGAATTTTCTAAATTTCAAGACTTGTATATCCGTTTTTGTATTGAATAATTCATCCACCGATCAATGTATTTCGCCAAAATTCCATTGAAGACGTCATTTTCATTTTCGCAAGCATGGTTTTGTAACGCACGTGCTTTAAGTTACTTGCTGCGACTCTCATTTAGTTTCTCTTTTTCTTTTTGCACTAGCGATGATTTATAAATTTTAAGATTTCTACTGATGTGCTCGTGGAAATTTATTTCCTTTATTGATTTATGAAAATTAAAGAAATATCATTCACGGCTGTTCAGTTGCAAAAATTAAACTAATTAAAGTTGGCTTGTTCCAATGCAGAACTATAGGCTATCTGCATCTTATTGTAGCATAAATATTGATATTACTAAATATGATAGGTTTTTCATGATTGTACTAATGTATAAGTCCATGATTTTTATCATGTACAGAAGTGTTTTTCCTTGCAGAAACCCTGAGGTTTTAGAAGCACTGCTTATGTTTCCCCAAATAATAGGGAAGTCAATTTTAATTCATAAAAGTGAATACAAATGTGTTACATGCATTAAATATATTTAATACATATTAATTAATAAGTTTTAAATTAAATGTCTATGTCACTTGATTGGTATGAGATACCAGTCAATGGTGATTGGTGGATCAGTTCGTATTGTACTTCATAATTCAGCTTTCATTTTCTATTTTGAGCTTCAAATTTGTGGTGTAGGGAGTTGACGGCCCCATTGCCCAGTCATCTGACTGGAATCCGCCACTGGTCCTGCAGGTTGGGGGAAACCCAGTACCGGGGGGGTATAAGCCCGGTCACCCTTTCTCCGGAGAGGATATAAATACTCAGGAGACCAGTTGTCCCGAGGATACGAGGCATCCATTGCTGGGCTAATAACCCGTATGGTAGTAAATTTTATTTAAAGGAAACAAAATAGCCCTGGATATTGAATGAGGGAGCTGAGTAGGGCCCGCGAGGAATGTCTGCAGTGGGTGGAGGCTACTCGACGCTAGCAATGCCACAAGAGGAAGCCAAAAAAGAAAAAAAGCTTCAAATTTGTTTCTTTCTAAGTTTGTCTTTTGTGTTAGTGGTGCATATATGGGGTTTACGTGCCTAAATACAATTTCAGGTTCGTCAGTAAGTAGTAGGTTGTACGTAATTGTATGTCGATAAGTAGCGTGTGTAAATAAAATACTGGAATGGTGCTAGAATGGAACCGTGAGGATACGGGGCCTGCTGAAATAGCTTTGTGTAAATAGGGAATCCTGAGCCCTGTCAAACAGAGAAAAACCAGAGAAAGGAAGCGTTGAATGTGTGTGGGAGTAACGGTCTCAAAAGAATAAGAAGCCATTGAAGAAAGTCTTTTGATGTTCCCAAGAAAGCCAACAGTTAGTCAATCAAGCTGGTAAGGTGATTGAAAATAGTTGAGATTGAGGGATAATACAAACGCTGGTGATATTGTACACGCCTAGTTGTCTCTGCTGCTTGGATGAGCGAACTCCTTAGTAAATGTTTTTCTTGAACATTAGGTGTTTGATGCACGGAATGATTCTGGTGTGGGTGAATCGGTTGAGCTGGATCGATAAGCTGCTGTTGGTGATAACCGTTCAAAGTGTTTGAAACTGTTTCAGATCAGGTGGTCCCGCAAACAACTTCTGAGGAAGATTTCTATAAATAAGTTCAGTTCACAGGTTCTTGATGTTATGGCATCCTTTTTAAATAGGCTTAACAACTCGCACATTACGTATTTCTAGTTATATGGCTTGAGGACGCACCGTGGTGAATGGTTGCAATCAAGTGTTCCATGTGCAAACCCTTGGTATTTTTCCTTTGTGGTATTTATCCTTTTTCCTAGGACCCTTCACGTTTATTTATTAGTCAAATAAAAAGTACCGAATATTTTTTGATGAACTCTTTTTTTGTGTTGTTAAAAAACACGCTTTTTGAGATAACTTTGTTCTTAGATGCGTTGATTATGTCAGTGACTAACATTAGCCATAATATAACGTAACTTTAACATTAACTTATTCTAAGTGTTTTATTATATACTTATAGCTGCTCCAATTAATATTTTTTATGTATGTAGTCATAATTGTTATAAAACAGCTTTATATACATATGTCTCGCTTTTATTCTATTGCATTTTAACGGTCGAAATATTTTTCGACACCTAAGGCCAAACCTGTGGGGCAAATAAGAAAACCAGAAATTTCAACCGCTCGTTAATACGATTTTTTAGGTGGTTCTTTTCGTATAATAATTTACTCTGTACTCCGTTGCACTTATTGCATTTTACATAATTTGAATAATTGTTTTTCATTTATTCTACCCTCCACGCGATGACATTTCTGATAGAACGATTGAAATGATTGAAATTGGATGATATTGCATTTCCCTAGGATTAGAAATTCAGATTATATGATCTTTTTTTTTCCTAATGTCAATCAGCGGATAATGATAAATAAATTTCATATAGAGTTTGTGAATGCTTAATAATTTAATCTTATTTGATTAAAGGGAGAATGGAACGTGTGAAGCTGTCACTGTAAGTAAGCTTTTAATCCCGACGCTGCTATGATAAATGATAGATAAACCACTGGTGACAGCTTAGCTTTGAAAGGCATGGACATGCTCTCTAATTGGAGCTTGTAAATATTCTTTTTTAATGAAAATATTAGATAATGATTTTTCTCATGATCTATTCTACTCTATTATTAGTATCTACCGTTTCAACATTTCTATTTTTTATAACGTTGGTCCACCATTATATACGCTTTCTCAACAGCACGAAGAATTTTGAGTTCTTAATTACGGATAAATTTAAAAGATTTTTATTATCTTTCAGGGTCTTACACAATTTATGGAATTAAATATTATGAATTAATATAAATAAATACTTATGTTGGGTAAGACATATATTACTTTATTAAAAATTGTAAAACTTCAATTTCAAACGTTTAGGGAATGAAAGTTCAATAAAAGTATTAAAGTTCTAAAATTAATTGGATGGAAGTCACATTTCCAAATATTCTAAAACCTGAAACATTTCTCGACAGAGATATCATATAGCGTCGATTATTCGAACGTCGTCAATTGTGATTTGAATAATCAAAACTTGTGATATCCGAAGTTCTCTTAGAGGAAAGAGAATGGCAATCAACACAAAAAACAATCACCAAGTTCTTATTTTAAAAAGAACGTATTAATTGCGTGGTCCGTAAGTTAAAAAAAAGTATATGTACATAGTTAAAAAACCAAATGTAAATAAAAATGTTATGAGTATTAAACAAGATATAAAGAGAATAGAATTTATCAATATCGATCCCCCTTTGTATCTTTTCCGCAAAACCAGTCAGATAATTAAAAGTTCGGATAGTCGACGCTCAGCTTATCCGAACTTATCAAAAAGCTTTCTATAGTCAAGAAAATGCGAGTCGAAGGGCTAAAATGGTAAACAATGGATCCGCACAGAGGAAGCTTAACTTCTGTGATCAATCACTTAAATGGGTCAGCGGAGACCACCTGCCGGGTTTTCTTTGTGGCGGTCGCTGTGTGCAATCCTCGAAGGACGCAGGTGCTCAACAAGGGAATAGTCTATAAAATATTTTGATTTCCTCCTGTTTACAAAAGATATTGGAAGCCCATCAAGGCCAAGCTGCCTCACCTTCTGTGCGAGAATCTTTGAGGAAGGAGTTTCATGGAGTGTAAATATTTAGGGCATCAACCGTTGGAGCCTCATTACGCCACGACACATAGTTTCGAAGGTTTTGGTAGCCACTTTCCGCGATGGAGGAAAGGTAGTGCATTAGGTCTGATAGGCCGCGCAAGGAGGTATCTGTCTCCAATAGGATAGGCAGATTACTTAATAATTTTAATCATTTTTTTTAAATTTGGTATAATCAGAGAAATAAATTCCTAAAATTAAATTTAGTTTTACTGCTGTGTAAAGAGACAGAGTAAATAAAAATCCAAATGGCTATAAGTAATAAAATGTAAAAGAGCAGGGTTAGTATAACAGCCTACTAAGATCGCGGGTTTGCAGCGCGACAGGTGGCCTTAGGATTTTGACGTAAAATGGAGATCCCAAGTCTGTGCGACGTCAGGTAGTCGTAAAGATCCCTACCCTAATTATACCTGAATAAATTTATGACTCCCACTGTAGCATCGTCCAGTTAGCCATAGCAGGTTAATGTAACAAATGAACAAGAAACTGTGAAATATAAGCTCAATATGGAGAGAAAGTTGGAGTAATTTTAAGCATCATTAATATTAACAAATAAAATTTAATTTAATTTAATTTGCTTAGCTACATTTTGGCTTGAAATGTTATGATCTAAGCCAAGAATAGTCAACAGTTAGTTTTTTGAAAGTACTGATATAATGCCATACATTCTTATGGATCCCACTTCATAATCATTATAAATTAATTAATTAAGTGAACAAAAAAGCAAAAAAAATATGCATGCCGTAAATATTTAGGTTGGAGGGAGAGGGGTAGATCACGGGTTGAGTTCCTGTGTCGTTGTTCCTGGGTTCAAATCCGGCTGTGGCAGATAAATTATTTAATCTGTTAACACTCACAGAATCTGAAGACTTTCCTGGAGCTCACCCAGTATATATATATATATATATATATAGTGGGTGCCCTCAATTACTAAATAAAACTTACTTGGCGGTTGAACGTGATCTCGGACAAAACACCTCCTTGCACAGCCGTTTTCCTAGAACTAGCACAGAATCTACTAAGTATTAAGCCCAAGACCCTTCGTGAGTTGTAGCAGGTACAGTTTTTTAAATAATTTTAATGTTCTTCAAGATTTCAAGAGTTCTTATACACGGCGTTCTGTCAAATCATAACCTAACCTATTCCTGGTAAGGGTCATCTAAAATCTCTAGAAAAAAAATTGTTAAAAACAACAATAGAAAAATTGGGAAACTAGAAAGGAAGAAGAAGAAAAAACTTCTCAAGCAACAACTGGGAAACTGGAAAATCCTTTACTGAAATATGTTTAAGAGGAAAATAAGAAACCGAGATTGGTTTATAGCAATATTGGTCAAATAAAAAGTTGAGCAATATACAATTTAATTTGAGTGGAAAATCCCGAAATCCCAAGATCACAGGTTCAACATCCTCAATTACAAATTCCAATAACTATGGTTATCATGTTTTTCAATATTAATTTTCCATTGTTCGCTTGGCCATGTTATAACACATTTCAATATTAATGAGATTGAATGTGATTGTGTGTGAAAATTTCACCACTATTTTTGTTTCTTACTCAATTTTCGAGTGCAGTAACACGACTTATTTTCTTTTGTTTTACTTTGTACGACATGTATTTTTTTTTTTAAGTTTTTGTCAATGGTACTAAATGGATTCTTGTAATATAAAAATAATGGTGCATTTGATCGTTATGTCATTTTTTATTCTTTAGGCAGCTCTTAATGGACATGACAGGTTGCTTTTATTTTACCTGTATTATTTTATTTTACATTGTACTACGTGTTTTTTTTTAAATTAGTTCTTGTGAATGGTACTAATACGGCTCTTTTGAAAGGATAATTATGGTGCATTTCATCGATATGTATTTTTTTTCTTCAGATAGTTATTAATGGCTGTGGCTGAATGACCTTGATCAGCTGAACACTCGGATAGAAAGGAATGTTTTGCAACATCTTCCCCAACTCTGTTTACATTTCCTGTTCAAAAAAAGTATGAGAAGCGAATTTCACTCTCGTTTGTAATTGAGCTGTTGAAAAACCACGATCTAAACTCCGTTCGCCAATAAAATGCCTCTTTACAGCGGAGCACCACATAAAGGAAAAAGATTACATGGAGATTGAACCGAGACAAAAACGATTACATGACAACCTGAAAAACCTGTAACCACTACGACCTGTGAACGAGTCTGGGGTTCAGTACATGGCAGAGACTTTACTGTTTCATGGACAACGGTTCTGAAAAGAGGTGACTTGTCCTAGGTCACGCTCAACCGCCAGGTTCCCCCCCCCATATTTTATAAATATTTTGTAGAGGATGGGTGAGCCCCAGGAGGGTCCTAGATCCCATATGATCCATCTCCCGCCACAAACAGACTAAATAAAAGTAACTGTCTACAGCGGGATTTGAACCAGGATTTCCGGCATGGATACTCAGTGCTCTACCACTGAGCCACTACGCTTCCATGATTACACGACAGCTTAGTTTTATTTTTAATAATAATTATAACTTTACTTCATTTAAATTAAATTAAATTAAGCATTGTTTTAAGGAATGATACCCAACTTGACCCTGATTTAAACTGAGAAATAGTTTTAAAGTGCCTTGTTGGGTCATGGTTAAGTATGCTATAAGATTCGGAAGTTTGGATGATTATGTTCTAGGAAATTTACTTTTTACAAATTTCATAAAATATTTCTTCCTCCCCTCAAGGTATAATAGCCACTTAGACCATAAGAAATACAAATAAAACTATATTGCTTATATAGCTATATTCTTAGTTTAAAACCTTAGCGATGGAATGAAAAAAAGTTACTTGTATATCTTCATATATTTATATGATATCAAACTTTCACATCGCATTTAATAGATTTTGTCTATCTTTCGAAGATTGGCATAACAATTACTAATGCCATTTCTAGACCAGTTAATGTACAATTTAGGTAACTATATTGGCTACGTATCACCAACCTTTGGAGTATGAATAGGAAATTGTATTAGTGTTATTATATATTTTTTTTATTACTGCACTTTGAAAATCTGATTTTTTTTTTATTGGCTCACAGGCCTGCGTTAGAACCTTTCTCTATCTCCCTCACACACACACACACACCTTAATCCTTTTCTACAGCACCAGATTATGCAAACCTAGATTTAATAATTCCATTATAATTTTATAGTTATGAGTGAGAGAAATGGGATAGTTTTTGCCTCATAAAAATGACCGGGTAATCTCAATCTAAATCTGTTCCGCGTGAGTACATAGAAAAAATTATTACTCTGATAAGTAAGCCTAATTAATAAGTTGAAGATGGGATCACGAACTCATGAATATTATAACAATCTCAATGAAGATGAGAACGATATGAATCTGGTAAAAAGAAAGCTTTCCTTATTTTCTTCGTTCATGTCGAAACGTCAAAAACCACTCCCACATGTATTCATCAAACTGGATAAAACAGGCTTGAAATTAGTGACCTCCATGAAAATTTGGCATTTCTTCGGTAGCAATTGTATTTGTCGAAGCTTTTCTGCTTTATATCCTTATATCTGAAATTCCATTTCCAGCATATTTTTTTTATTTTTTTAATAAATTCATATTATCAGTTGTATCATGTTTGAACTTGAAGTTTTATGGAAATAGTGAGTGACATAAGTTAAAATAAAAAAAGGTTCAAGTTTTTAATAATTTTCTAAAGGTTTATAAAATAATTTCAATACCATCATTACAATAGGAATGCTTTGCTTTACCCATACCCAATATTTTTTTAACTCGCATGGAACTTTCAAAAAATTAAATTGAATTAAATTAGATTTTTGAGTTACTTTACCTTATCTCTTGGAAGGAGCGATAAGTGATTATTAGTCGCCAAAGTATGCCGCTGTCCATTGGCTGATTAATTTAATCCATCCATCAATGGAGATAGTTTTGATTTTGAAAGAATGAGATAGTTTTGAGTTTGTAAACTAAGGGATGGTGTAGGTTTTTAATTGTGCATTTTCTATTTTAAATATTTCGGATATAATTGTCGACATTCGCCAACGCACTAAACTGCTAGAAAAAATATGAAAATTCTAAATAATTACTGTATCCATTGTAATTACGTATTTATTAGATTATTGCAGGCTTTAATACATGTTATAGGATTGCAAGTTGATTATTTAATTATTATCGTGTTTACTTTCAAATGGGAAGAAAATGGTCCGGGTGGAGGTCAAAGAAATAATTCCTTAAGTAGTGATAATCTATTTATTAGAAACTGGTGTTTTAACCCATACTTCAGGTCTTCTTCATGTCTAAGTGACCTCAACTATGAAAGTAAAACTAAAAAACGGGTGGGTAGCGAAGGGGTAAAACGCTGAATTGCCGTGTCAAAAGTTCCGGGTTCAAATCCGGGTATGGTAATTAATTTATTTATTCAGTTTACAGGCAGAGATAGACTCTGTGGAATCTTGTGACCCTCCTTGGGCTCACTTAGCCTCTCCGTTTTCATGGACACTTCATGGCTTGTTTTACAGGGTTTTTTCCCTCCACCCGGAACATTTTCTTCTTCAAATATTTATGGTCAAATAATATTATTTAAGAAGTTTATTATGAAATGCAACTAGGATGTTGATTCTCTTTGAAACTGACCAGTAATGATCGAAGAATACTTTTTGTTTATTTTTTATAACTCCAAACGTGGAAACAAGAAGGGCTATTGTTAAACTGACATTAAATATTCTTTCAATACTCACTTCCATCTTTATCGCTTGCCATTAAAGTAGTGGCATTTATTATTATTAGTTATAATAAAGTCTACGATAATATCTCCCCTTAAAAGGACTTTTAAAGAAATATCGACAAGTGAAAGGGTCGCTTACCCCTCCTTCGGCCGAGGAAGAATGGTACAAGAGTGGTACCGTGAACTTCCTCAGGGCCAAGTCTCTGAGGAACTTGTGTAACGGTGGGTCAGCCATGGACGGCATATAACCAACTGGTTCTAAGGATACCGCCTTCGAATAAATGAAATCTGTTATTAAAAGTTATGTCAATCAAACTCAGAAGCCTAATTACTATTATCACTTTCTGATATATCTATACTTCGGCTTCCACAAACAGTAAAATCTCTTTACATCAAATAATATTACGATCCGAGATTATTAAGGTCGACGGTAATGACTTTTTAGCTTTTCAAAATACAGTGCAGTATAAATAAATCCTTAATATACCCGGTAAATATTATTCAGGCGTCGTGAGGATTAAGATGGGCCTATAAAGTTGCTGGGCTTAGTAATGAACGGATTCCTAAGATGTTAATAGGCGCTGTACCGACTGGGAAGCGTCTGAGGGGTAGGCCGAGGCGTAGGTGGGAGGATTGCGTTAAGAGTGTTTGGGTTTGGGTGGTGCTCCGTGGACGGAGGTTTGTTTATGGAGATTGGTGGTATCGGCATCTAGGCTTCGGGTTCGCTAAGCCTTTTATTTATTTATTTATATTGATGTTATTTGTTTATTTATTAAATAAAATTAGTTGCCATTAAGTTCTGTACAGAGTTTTGGAGAATTTATAAAGTTGGCTCCTTCTAACCAAACGAATTTTCAGAAATGAATTTTGTCAACTTAAATAAGCTTTAAGTTTAATCTAAACCAATTTTATGCATTACTCATCAAATAGGTATTCTTTTAAATTAAAGGCTATAAAAAAAGTAACATAACTTCTTTTCTTGGGATTAATTTAACATAAATTGTATTACTCGAAATTCCCAATTTGCTTTTTTATGACAAAAATTGTAGTATTTTTTTTTTTTTTTTAAAGCTTCAAACATTCTCTTCGTATTTAATCGATCCTGTCTATCTTTCACAGATTCGTATAACAATCACTAATGTCATTTCTAAACCAGTTAATGTGCCATATAGATAACTATGTTGACAATATATCACCAATCTTTGATGTATAGATTGGAAATAGTGTTGGAAATAAAATCCTTCCTTGTGGACATCCCAGGTTAGAGGTGTTTGTCTCGAATGTGTTTCTCCAATCTATAAACTCTATATGAGGAAGAAAATAGTCGTGGTGAATGTCAACGCCTAATTAAATATTATAAAATTTATAAATGTCCCGAATTCGGAAAACGATTTCATCGTTGTTTTACCATCAATACATTGTTATTTCAGATTATATCAACATCATATAATGATTGACCAAATCAGTTATACCGTTTCCAGATACTAATAAATTTAGATAGCTGAATTTCTTAAACAACCCAGTTTATCGGAGATGTTCTCTAGAACCTTTACTCCAAAAAATAAAAATATATAGAAGGTTTGCACATTTACACGATTGATAATCTAATATAGTTTATTTTCATAAAAACAAGTAACTTCCCTATTCTGAATATACAGCATATGAGATACGAACCAACTGCCTTATCTGTGATAACATCTTCATATTTTCATTAATTTATTTTTCAAACTTAGTTCAATCAATACCTTGTGATTTTAAATTATGCAATTTTAAGTAAATGGCTTTAATTAACTTACGTGAAACTAATTGCGAGCTTATTCCTCCATAATGAATTTAGAATAAATAATCGGCAATCAGCTATGAAAGCAATCCGGTAACTGTCTTATATAACGGAACTTAACAACCCGTAACCTGATTCTTTCATTCCATTTCAAGTTTCGTTTTGACTATTTATAGCTGTTTCATTATATCCTCTTCCGTTTTCACTTGTTTGCTGTTCTAAATATTTTGTAAACCATTAAATACTATTTTTTACATCAGTCAATGAGAGATTTTCATTTCTGGTGAAACATAAAAATTTTAAGTGTATATATTAAATTAAATAAACATGGTTTCATGCAACGTCAGTTTTTCTTTCATCAACAATAAATAACTTCATCAATATCCACCTTAAAGTTAAAATAAAATAAAAAAGAGTGTGTGCTTACGACCGCAAGGCAGAAGTGAAAACTTCATTGGTAATCGCAATCAATATATATATATATATATATATATATATATATATATATATATATATATTAAATAATATTATGTATTATGGAGTATTATTATTATAGATCGTATTAGTAGAATAAATGAGAAAAAAAGGTAGAAATTAAAGTTATTATTTATTTAATTTTATATAAATCAAGTTATTTATTTTGTTGTTCGTATTCTACAAAAACGGGTTTGTGATAACTAAAACATGGCGGTGCGCCAAAAGAAGTTTTCACTCATATTATTTTTCCAAAAAAATATATTCTCTTTTACTTTTTCTTATTTATATATTACATTTAAATATTTAAAATTATTATCATTAGGCTAGGTTTCACATCTATTGGCATTCTGAGCAATAATTATCTACATTTTCAAGTAGTTTATTTATTAATAAAAACACATGGTGGGCCGCACAATCATAAATTCAAAATATCAATACAAATTAATTGAAATAATAATTAGTATACCGTCATATAGTATTTACACGTTATATTTTGTTAGTGCTATATCATTAAAATAAACGATTCCCACAGTTGCCTTAGGCTACACCTACATTGGATCCGATTCGGTGCGACGTGATTCTATCACATACGATGCTGGGGTGTATACATTATACATATTTTACTATACATTATTGTAAAATATAAATGTATTAAAAATAATTAATAAATAATCTTAATTTTATAAATTTAAAGAACCAAATGTTATAACTCTCGACATATTTCAGTCATTTGGTTTGCTAGCGACATCTCATCGTATCAGACCGGATCCAATGTAGGTGTAGCCTTAGTGGTCATTCTGTTACCGAGTCGAGTATCTGGAAGAATTATTTATTGTTACTTTGTTGTTTGTCTGTTTATGCCTGAATATGCAGTACCCAGTTTCTCTTGCGTTAGACAGCCATGGTAAGATAATAAACTTTTATTCTATGGTTCGGGTAAATAGGATCTCTTTCTTCAATGAATTTCTCAGAGTTTTCTTCTTTGAGGACGTATTTCGAATGTCATTAACAATAAAAAATAAATCGAATGCGTATATATATGCAAATGCTTCTTAACAGAAATAAGAGTATTGCAAGTTAAAATAGCGTTAATATAATACAAGGATAGAATAATCAATATATGGAACAATCAAGGTACGGAAATGAAAGACTTACAGTTGTGAAATGTAGTAACCTGTTTCCTATTATCATATGAATGTTTTAATAAAATTATGAATGAGGAAAATAAATAACAGTGACATGAAATAAGAAGGGAACCTTCGTCTCGATAGGCTATCTACTACTCACTATTTTTAAAAGAGATACATAAAGTTAATAAACATTACATATAACGAACATAATTCATTGACTTCAATGAGCACATATACCGTCATTATGTTCTGACGCTATTTATTTCGCTCAGCAATTTACCGAAGGCTGGTTCCGCAAGTTGATATTGCTTTGCATCCGGAAACAAACAAAGTCCTGGTTATTGATGACTAAAGACGGCCAAGGCCTTCTTGTTCGGACCTAAAAGTTTTCCAGCGAGAACAGGAAAAGGAGAAGCGTAGGAAGGCTAGAGGCCAGTTCAAGGATCAGCATGAGGTGGACTCCGCCATGTTCCCTCAAGTTCGTCGCCGGTGCTGATCCATTATTTAAACCGGAGTAACTACAGTGGACGGGTTTGGTTTCATTATTATTGCATTATGTATTATTTCAAGATATGTCACTTTTAAAGGACGATATTATACTGCATCTGAAGATTTGTCTTGAATAATAAATCAACATCCATTAATTTGTATGACAAGAGTAAGTCGTTACTTAAATAGCAACGGCCCTGTTTAAGGTTATGGCCTTAGTTTTTTTAAGTTGGATACTGATGCAGAAGAATTAGCGTGATTCGACAATGATCTCTAACAGTATTTTATACAAATGCTGTATACTCTAGAAGGCTATTACAATAACAAGGCTTCACAAAACTTCACTATAAATGAGATACATTAAAAAAATATTGTTTACAAAATATATAGATAAAGAATACATTTTTATCAATAAAGGTGGAACATTTTTTCACATCAAGGGAGTTGCGTGGCTCAGTGGTTGAAAGCGGAGTTAGTGTGCTGAAGGTCCTGGGTTCAAATCCGGCGATGGCAGATTTTATTTAATTGTTAGCAGCTGAGGACGGATCCATTGGGATCTGGGATCCTCCTGTGGCTCACCCAGCCTCTATAAAATGTTACCCAAAATAGGGGGAAACCTGGCGGTTAAGAGGACAAATCACCTCCTTGCACAACCCTTGTCCATAAAACAGTATAGTCTCTATCACGTACTGAACCCAAGAATCTTCATGAGTTGTAGTGATACCGTTTTTTTAAATTTTGTCACCCCGAATTCCAACCAGCACGAGCATGTTCAATGACTCCCTCACTAAGCCTGCTAGTTATTTTCTCCACTGTCTCTCTATTTATATACTTTAGGAATACCTGCGCTTATTTCCTGACCTTCAAACCATTCACAACCTATGAAGGATTCCTTCTGCCTTATTAGTTGTGAAATTAGGTGTAGTAATATAGTAAGCCTGTATTAGCAGTAGCTCTACGAATATAGCATAACAGTAGTATCGGAAAGAAGTGAAGAAATTACTCGGTAAGAATCCTTCAATACCGGTTTTTAACATGAACTCTCCTTTTTATTTCAACAATTAATAAATATGAAGGATTACAGTAAATTATTTATATATTTTTAATATGAACTAACTAGTTTTGAAATATATCCAACCTCAAGCCAGGAAGATCCAGAAATACTGAAAAGTATTTACTGCAAAACCTGTTCATCGAAATGACTAATAGATGTATAGATACAACGATAATAATATTTGGTTTTGATTACACATATGTGCTATTGTGTAAACTTATTTAATGTCAGGTAAAAAAATATTTTTAATCAGGAATATAACATTGATGGTGTAATCGATAATCTATTTTGTATAAAATCGGTTTTTTATCTCCTTGGTTGAAAAAAACGGATGAAGGGCAGTAGTTTTTTTGTTCCAAGTTTCTTCTGAAAGTCGAAATACTTAATTTTTTTGGACAGTTTTCAAGGCCTATCATTTTTTGTTTTGATTTCTTTTTGATGTTTTTAGCTCTTTGAGATTTGACCTATTCCAGTGTGGGAACATGTTTAGCCTTTTCATTATTATGCGTATTTTTCAGACATCTCATGTTTATGCAAAACGTTCTCCTTTTTTTTCCTAGCTTCGCAAAAAATGGAATTACTGAAGTCGGTTGAAAAAATATTTTGAGTTCTAACTTATATTAGATATCCCTGAAAAATTTTTAGGTAATAAATTCCGAAGTTTTGCTTACTAATACTACAAGAATATAATAATACGACACATTTCACAGCCGGTCATCACCAAATATTATCCATATTTATAATAATAATAAGGAGCGGAACGGCTCAGTGGTAGAGCACTGAGTTACCATGCCGGAAATCCTGGTTCAAATCCCGCTGCAGGCCATGACTTTTATTTAGTCTGTTTGCAGCGGGAGATGGATTATATAGGATCTAGGACCCTCCTGGGGCCCACCCAGCCTCTATAAAATATTATACAAATAGGGTACTCAAAATAAGGGGGGGAAATCTGGCGGTTGAGCGTGACCTAGGACAAGTGCAGAACCCTTGTCTATGAAACAGTACAGTCTCTACCATGTACTGAACCTCAGACCCGTTCACGGGTTGTAGTGGTACAGGGTTTTTTTAAAAAAATAATAATATTCAATTCTTCCTCCTTAACAGTCAATCTCTAATGTGAGCCAGGGTGTTTGTTAGTGTTAGTCCAGACTTCAGTATTGCTGTTATCATTTTATTATTGACATTATTAATTTACTTTTTATATCCATCTCTTTATACCTACATTAATTGAATCTTGTTAAAATTAATGAAAATATTTTTTGATTTTGCAGATAAAAGTTTTGAAGGAGAATCGATATTAGTGACGGGTGCCACCGGGTTCGTGGGTAAAGTTCTTGTGGAGAAGCTTCTTAGAACAGTTCCTGAAATCAGGCACATATATCTTCTCATCAGGCCCAAGAAAGGCCAATCGCCTGAAGAGAGGACAGCAAAGATATTGGATGACCCGGTAAGGTATTAGAGATATCATATAATATTTTACAGGTATGCTTAAAAACAAAACAAAAAAAACAAAAACAAAAAAAAAACCACTACAACCCATGAAGGGTATTTGGTGGGCTGTACTCCTTTTAAGGTTTTCCCAGACGGTGATTTTGACCATTATGGGAGTGGGAATCTGCCCAAATTATAGGTTCTGGAAAGCCCCAGGAAGGTCTCGAGATTCCAAAGTGAAATAATAAAACTAAAAAATATTTTTTTGTACAGAGATTAATGCAATATTTTGTTGCATCCGATGTCAACAATTCAAGCGTAACGTAGTTGATTGCTTTTCTTACGGTTCATTAGACCGATTCTCATAACATTGTAAACGCACCATTGAATCTATACTTACAATTAATTATTGTAAAGCCAATTATAATTTATTTTTCACTACTTCAAAAATATAATAATTAAAAACTAATCAGTCATATCATTTAACAATGAATGTTTTGTTTGCTATTTATTTTTATAATTAGCGGTTGTCCGTTCATACAAGGCATTTACTAAATTAATGTGAAACAATGATAATCCAAAATAAAACTTTGATTACTATAATACTATTATTTAATGTATTATCCGAGAGCAAGGGCGGATCCAGGATCACTTTCTGGGGGGGGGCACAGAGGGCAGACGGGCAAAAAAATCAACAATAACTTAGAAATAAAGTTGTAGTATTTATAGAAAGGTTTCAAAGGTTTATTAAAATATCAACAAATAGTTTCATTCATGTTCTTTATGTTATTTTATTCATATATATTAACAACTATGATCTTGTGATTTGCCTTTAAGTATGTACTGTAATGGATTCTCCTCAGCACAAAAAAAAACCGTCTGGAGGGGCACGTGTCCCCGTGCTAATTTATTTTCTATTTATGTTTATTTATTCTTTTTTATCTATGAAAGTAATTTCCTCCAATGAAAGGAGCGTCCAGAGGTGAATTCTTGATAGTTGTTCCCGCCGCCGTTCTCTCACTTAACAAAAATTAAGTCAAGGCCCTTATTTGCTTGGGGGTTTGACCTAGGTCTAGATTCGAGCACCTAAATAACATATCTTTGTTATAATAAATGGTATAATGAATCTGAAGCCTCGATGTCAATGCTGGTTTGTAGTTATTCATTTATTGATGTATCTGGTGGGCAGTTTGGGCTTTGCTTTAATGGGTCTTCGCCAAGTCAGTTTACCGATAAACAGTTTGCAATGGATGCACTAGTTTATTCATTTAACGTCACATAACACTGCTATGGCTAATCGGGCGGTGGTACAGTGGGAGCCCGAAATTTTGCCTACCCAGATATAAATAGGATAGTGATCTTTTTAATGAGTACCTGACACCGCACTGGCTCGGGACATCCATTTTACGCCCATTTCGAAAAACGGCATAAGCAAGGATTTTTTACTCCTTTAAAAAAATTGCAGGACCAACTGCCGTGCTGCAAGCCTGCGATCTTGGGCATAGAATGTTGTCACGGGTGGCCTACCGATGTTAGTAATCGCTGCCAACGTACCTCTGTCTATCGGCAACAACATAAAAGAGCACATAAAATATGCGACCGATTTTGTGTTTGTTACATATGCACTGTGGTGTTTCAGACTTACCTCATAGGCACACCATCTGTAATACAAGTTATTATATGCATTATAGCTTATTGAAAATTAAAAAAAAAATTAAACGTAGTACTCGCAAGCTAAGCTGTGGGAAACCATAAGTAAATTATAAATTAATTGAAATACTTAAAAACTAAAACTTTGAATTAAAATTCAATTTAATACAAATAAGGAAACCTGAATATGTTGGTAATTATTTTATTTAACCACCGTATTAATCTTAGGATGCGTTAATTGCATAATTACTTATGCAAATGACGGGTTATTAATTAAGTTGATACTGTAACTTGTAGTAGTCGGGTGTCTTCCACGCCTCAGTGCAATTACATTCCGTACTGTGTCATCTGCGCATATCAAAATACAGGAAGCTCCTTGCATATATTGTCGTAAACACATATTAAGTAAATTAATGTGTGTAATAGATGAAGAATCTTAATTTTCGTTTGGTAGTGAAAGGCATCCAATTACAACACCGAGTTTCAATTTTCCTGATCGTAAACTACTCAAACAAACCTATAATTGATTAGATATGCTATTAATTGACGTAGTATAAGGCAAATATACTTAAAGTCGAGGTTTTTTTGTGTAAATAAAGGTACATACACCATCCCGTTATTGCACTGTTTTTTTCGGGATGACTTCCGCTTAGAGAAGAGCGGAGTTGGTACCCTACCGATTCTTCTTGGTTTATTTCTCGTACGTCTTCCCACAGTATTCTGACTTACTAAATGAGGTTAAATCACCAAAAAGAGATAATGGGAAAAATACAAAACAAGGGTTCCGAAACCCCTTGGAATAGATATTTCAAAACTTACTAGCGTTGTCTTTCCCGAGACAGATACTTATAACACCCGTAAACTAATGAATTTAAAGGACATATGTCAGGTTATAATTTTAAAAGAATATTTCGAAGATAAAGTGATCGGTGAATCTTTCCTAAACAAGAAATTATCTATGTACGCGTTTGCATCCTTTTAGCCTTGAAATGATGCTATTGTTGAAGGCGAGCCGGACTCCTGTTTTACATGATTTCATCACTAGCTCATTCATACTGGTCACCAGGTGTTTTACTAGAAATAGCGTTATAATTAAATGATAAGTAACCGGTTGTTCCCACTTATCTTTTAAATTATACTCGCAATAATTTTTACCTTAGTAAATTGAGAGAATCTTTCCTGATCTCTGTATCACGGCGGATCTTGTATTTGTATTATTGCATGCAAAGTCTGTCATGCACTCCACACTGTATGTAGCAAATGACATGAATAGTCCAGGATCCATGGTCCATTTTTGCACTTGATTACTATCAAGCTGAATCTTCGTGAATAGCTTCGTTTCGATAAGACGCCCAACAATTTCCTGTGAGAAAATTCTCGATTGTGGTAGCTAACAGACGTAGCAAGGATAAAATATATCGATTTGATGATTCTCAAAAGTTTATTACTAACTGTTTTTTTTTTTTGTATGTTAAATCTCAAGATAATTATCTAAATTATTTGAAAAAATATTTGTTACAAAATGTATGGTTTGATCAAAGAGTTCCCTCCTTCCAGCATGTATCAATAACAAGGTCATCAAAAATGATTACTAACCAGCTGATTTTCTTTTACTTCTTTTTTTTTTACTTCGTTATCGATACATATTGGAAGGAGGGGGCTCTTTGATCAAACCATGCATTTTGTAGAACAAATATTTTTTCAAATAATTTAGATAATTATCTTGAGATTTAACAAAAAAAAAAGAGTTAGTAATAAATTTTTTGAGAATCATCAAATCGAAATCGAATTTACGTCCGTTAATATTATACAAATGTGGGGAAAAATGGTGCATCACAAAGCCGAAAAGTTTACAATTGTACTTGCATGCCTACTTAAACGTATTTGTGGTTTGTAGTGTAATTAACTTCAAGGCTCTAAAATACTTTAATTAATAATGGGACGGGTTGTGATTTCAAGGAGCCATGTATGCAAATATAAATATATAATCAATAAAATGAACTATAATAAATAAACATTTTCTCCCGCATGAAAAATAGATTTTGTTTTAGTTGTTTTCAATAAGCATCTTGCTCTGGAAGGCTATATCTGTACCTCGGAGGGATACAACACTATGTCCATTTTTTTCCATATTGACTTTATTACAGAGTTAAAATCAGCTAAAATATTTTATAACAACTGCATGATGTAAATAACAATAAATAGAATGTTCTGGTAAAATATTGTTTCAACATCTCAATAAATAGCTGTACCAATAACACTTTTTGTTGAAAAAAAGTTTAAAACTCCTCTGCTGTAAAGTTATGAAAATGGACATAGTGTTGTATCCCTCCGAGGTACAGATATATTTCACGATGAGCTCGACCACAAAGACACTCGTACAAGGTAATTACCTGCCTAGCAGTTGGGAAGCGAACTTGCCTACGTTTTTCTCATGCCTTGTCTTTATTTCAATTATCTCGTTCTATTGATTCAAAGAACTGTCTTTATTGTAGCGACCTCCGCGTGTATCTCATTGTTATTTCGTAATTTTCATTTTTTCCTAGGGCCTATGTACTTCAAGTAGGTTTAGGAAGATTATTTTATGTACTGATTAACCAAGTTAAATTTAGCAGATACTAATACCGGCCAAAAAAAATCAGAAAAATTCCAAAACATCAAGATCTTTTACAAGCCTTATATCTTAAATAATTTCAAGGAAATGCTAGGCACGTTGAAACTATTGCAAACATTAAGCGAAACGAATTAAAACTTCTCATATATATTAATGAGACCGTTCCTGCATTTTAACATTTTTATTAGGCTTTAACATTTAGACTTTAACTTCTAAAAAATCAAGGGAGTTTTGGCACTAACTTGCAGGGAAGAACAACCGCGCTAAAAAATAGGCGGCCAATATTCTACCCTTTCTCTATTTGGGCCAGCCAAACATGTATAAAAATAATCCTACTCTACAGAAAATTATTGTTTGTGGGTCGCTAGTCCTGGAGACTTTTTATGATTGGCATTTGTCTAAAGTGCTAAATATCTCCGTGGTTCACTGGACTGCTGCTCTATCAATCACGAGATAACACATCTCATTTTGTGGGTAGCGAAGAGAAGGCATTTATCAATTTATTTATTTTTGAGCGTTTATACGTTGAAATAATGTGTTTTAAACAAGTTTTTTCTGTTTGGGTGTAAATTTGGAAGGATATCTGCCTTCCAACTTTTGGAGGTGATATGAAAAGGTCGGATTCCAGCTTCCACGAAGGACTCTGTACTGGTCTTCTTCGGAAGACTCCAGTATAAAGGTCGTATACCAGCATGACGGAGTTTATAAAATCTTTTGATTTTATTATAAGAAGCAGAGACACAATGATCTACTTTACTCAGAATTATTGCCTCATAAACGCGGAGCATTGTTTTCCTTTCTGGTTTCCATCTGGAGGTTCCTGGTACTATGTTTATATGATTCAATGTTGATTCTACGCTTTGGTTTGGTTTGTACCATATCGGTAGACCAGGAACAGTTACTAGTCTTTTGGAGACCTTGAAACCGAACATGATTGGTCCAGGCAATGATAACAGTTCATAACGTATTGTGGTGGTATACCAAGAATTTCGTGACGGTGAAGTGTACAAGACATGTCTCATTTGTTGAAAAATTAAATTATGCCCTTTTTATTCCTTTGATGCTAGTTCATTTAGTGTCTTCTGAAGATTAACTTTAATGAATTGTAGATCAGGTGACTTTCCAATAAAGCAAAATCAACATAAAATAAACAGTCAGGAATATAAGATGTTAACCAATCAGTGATTTCTCATATTGCTGTCGAAAACTAGTCTGTGCTTGAAACAGAGACTTGAGGTTGCTCACAGAAGTTTTCGTAGAAGTTGTTCCACCAACCATAACTCTGTAAAACTTCTGAGGAAATCCTTGACGAAATATATGAAAAGGTTTTGTAAGAGTTTTTTTATTTTTTACAGCTGTTTTCGGTGTTGGAAAAGGTAGAACCTAAATGGCGGAGCAAAGTAACATCACTGAAAGGAGACTGCTCGGCTCCTGGTTTGGGCCTCAGCCCAGAAGACAAAAGCCTTTTAATATCACAGGTAAGTGGTAGGTAATAACAGTTTTACAGTTATTCATTCATATTTATTTATTTTATAGAGGTTTATAGTAAAAAATCTGAATTATGAAAGTAAGAAAACTAACTAATAAATCTCTAACTTGTGATTTGCAATATTCTATTGCATAACCCCAAAGCACCATTTCTTGTTAGATCTTTATATCTAATGATAATATAATAAAATTTTCCGATATTTTATTTTGAAGATTTAAAAGTGCTTACTGTGTATAGTTAGTATTATATTTCCTGGTTATGTGCACATATATTAATAAAATGTGAGATTGTGCGGGATGTGTAAAATTATTTTAGACAAAAATAAAATTCTGGGTTTTTTTTTGTTGTTTTTACAATCAAGAATAATTAAAAGGAAAATAAAATAAAATTTAGGAAAATATTTTAAATTGTTTTCCTTTTATCGAACTTCCAAGTCAATTTTATCTAAGTCCATTCCTCTATACACAAGATATATAGATGAAAAAATTCTACTACTAAGAATCAGAGAAAAATGAATTTAATTGATAAACAGGTTAAGTTAAATAAAGGAGGAAGAAAATAAATTTTAAATAAATAATTACTGGATCCTTTCTAACTTATCAATTTTTTTATTTTATTTTACTTTTGTTATTTATTTTTATTAAATTTTTTATTGAAAAAAATATTTTTTTTTAATTTGGGTATAAAGTAGTGGGTTTCAATACTTTAATTGGTAAATGAATAGTTCTGTACTATATTGAGTTGAAATTAAAATTTTGATATTTTCCTACATTCTTACAGCGTTTTAAAGGAATGGTTTTAGAAAAAATTCAAAATACGAGGGGCCAATAAATAGAAATATTAACAACTTTTTTTAATATACTGTTCTACAACTCATTGACACTATATATATTTCATTATTCACTAAAATAACAGGTGCTTTTTCTTCTGGATCTTAGGCCGATCATCTATCAATGTATCCATGCAATTGAGGCACCAGGAGGCAGGTTTGACTGCTTCTTGCATATTTTTTTCCAAAAATATGCCCCTGGTCATAACAGTGACGGTGTAAAACTTTCAGGCCCATGTTCCTCAAAGCAGTGGTTATAGATATACCCATCTTCATCAGCTCCCCTCCCCGCATCAATATACATATATAAATTAAGGACCGAAGAATTATGAAAATGAAAAAACTGACAATTCATAGTTTATAATGCATTTTTAAAATGTTTGGGAAATCCTCAGCCTTTGCTGCCACAAACAACATTAGACTTAGAATTCATGAAATTGTTTTGTTTTATTAAAATGATTAATCGGTTTTAGGTTGGAGTTGTGTTCCATGGTGCAGCTACAGTTCGCTTTGATGAAGCACTTAAAACAGCCTTCAATATTAATATAAGAGGAACAAAGGAGTTGATTTCACTAGCTAAGCAGATGAAATCATTAAAGGTGATCACTTTCTATATCTATATCAAAAGTATATCCTATGAATAGTTGAATCTCAAAAATTCCTCTCATTCTGTTAAATCTGAAAATCAGCTAGGACTTTGTTCAGGACATTCTGTTGTTGAAAGGCCCATTGTGCCATGCTCAATTCAGAGCCTTGAGGTACACCATTCCTTACAGAATTTTTCATAGAAGTAGTTCCTTCAACCATATCTCACTAGATATCTTGTGGCACCTTCCTGCAGGTGGCAGAAGTTTTTAACTGTGTATATGATGATGGTTTGCTTTCCTAGCTCGAAATCCATTTAACCCAATCCTCATACTTGATCTTTTGATCATATCTCTCTAACTCTTCATTAAGAGTTAACTGTGGAATTTATCTTACCCAGCCTAGTCCTGTGTTCCACAATGTCTTAGTTCTCTACATCCTATTAGCCTATGCCATTCCAACTAATCCTGATACCTTCCAAATTGAAAATTTGCCACTGGTACCACTCCTCTATAATCCTATTCTGAAAAAAAAACCTTTAGCCTACAAAGGCATATCTTTGTGAACGAATATTGGTGCAACAATCAGTGCATAAAAGTTAATGAATTAAATTGTAAGCATGTTGCATCTACTCTCTGATGCAGATCCTTTATGACAATCAATTTTAACTCTATACCATTTTCTTTTTCAAACTCAGACTAATAAATAAGTAAATGTAAATATTTGTTTCATCCTAGATGAAAGACTAACATGGAATGCTCATACTAGACTTTAAAGATAACAGCGTAATCTGTGTTTTTGCCAGTATTGCTGACTACAGAACTTCTCATCCTTTAGTTCTACTGGCTAGCTCTTAGAATGATTTATTTTTATTACAGCAGATGCCACATTTTCAGAAAATAAAACATTTTTAAAACCTGTTGCCCAGCTCGTATTGTTTATAATACCTAAAAGAATAATAATAATTTGTCAGAAAATTGCTCACAGTTTAGTGATGAAAAAATAAATGAAATTTAAATGTTACTGTCAACTACAAATTTTTAGTATACGTAAACAAAAAATAATTGACTTTAAGAATTAGTACATAATCTATCTATACAAATGAGACTTTAAAAACGTTTATAATCTTCACAACAGTTACTTTCCAAAGGGAAGTTGGTTTAAGGACACAATTAATCTAAGAGAGCGGCAGGAGTGACACAGATTAATTGTTAAAGTGATCACGAGTATGCATTCAGGCATGTAGGTAGTTAGCTGACGCTAATCATGGCAATTATTTTTATTCACTATAATGGGAGTTTTTCATGTTTTTTCACTATAATGTTTTTTCATTGACTTTAAAATGAGCAATTTAGATATATATGCTAGACTGTTTTGTATGTAAAAATTATGGCACACATGTACTATATTTTAATATGCGAAAAAAACATTAAAGTTTTCTAACCATTGATTGTGTGTACCCCTTGTCAGTATTTAAAACATTTAAGAACTATTTGAGTGATCTCTTTGATTGAGTGAGCCTAACATTGATGCTCTGATTGTAAAGAAACAATGTCCTTCCATATAAATATGTATACCATAAATACTACAGAAACATATAGGAGGGTGGTTTGAAAAGTTCTCGGAATCACCGCTAGATGTCAGTGCTAGAGCAACGAGTTTCCCGCGCAATAATCACACATCCTTTGTGAGTGAACACGTGGCGTGAGTGCTAGTGGCGACTCTTTGTTATTGTTTTTAGCGAAGTGATTTGTGACAATGGAAAAAACTGAGATTCGAGCAGTGATTAAGTACTTTGTAAAGAAAGGTATGAAAGCAAAGGAAATTCATGCCGACTTTCAGAACACACTGGTGAACTCTGCTCCTTCATAATCAACTGTCGCCAAGTGGACCAATGAGTTTAAATTTGGTGGGGAGAGATTAGATGATGATCCGCGTAGTGGACGGCAAAAAAGTGCTACGACCCCAGAATTTATCATAAAAGTGCATAAAAAGGTCATGGAGGATCGTCGACTGAAAGTGCGAGAGATTGCTGAAGCTATAGGGATGTCATCTGAACGGATATATCACATTTTAACCGTAGAATTGGGAATGAATAAATTATCCGCAAGATGGGTGTCGCGGCTCTTTACATTGGACCATAAACGCACCAGATTGGAAATGTCCGATCAAATCTGGCCCGTTTTCAGAGCAACCAAGATTTTTTGCGCCGGTTTGTGACTACAGATGAAACTTGGCTCCACTACTATACCCCAGAGACAAAACACCAATCAAAGCAGTGGAAACATGCTGAGTCACCACCACCAAAGAAAGCAAAGGCAGTACGTTCGGCCGGAAAGGTCATGGCCTCAGTTTTCTGGGATGCAAAAGGCATTCTGCTCATAGATTATCTTCCTACGGGGCAATACTACACAAACCTCCTAGACCAACTACAGGAAAAGCTACGCCTGGAGGAAAAAGGCCTGGATTGGCAAGGAAAAAAGTCATCTTTCATCAGGACAACGCCCGCCCGCACACAAGTGCTATTGCCATGGCAAAACTTCATGAACTGAGGTACGAATTGTTGCCACATCCAGCTTATTCACCTGATTTGGCACCATCAGTCTTTCATCTCTTCCCCAAGCTGAAAATGTTCCTAGGTGGGCGGAGATTTCCTACAACGGAAGAACTGAGAGCCGAATTGGAGAGGTATTTTCCAGACCTGGAGGAATGGATCAAGGCATTTTCGAGATGGGATCAAGGCATTGGAACATTGCTGGACCAAATGCATTAGTCTACAGGGAGACTATGTTGAAAAATAAAAGCAGTTCCACCGAGGTAATGCACTTCTTTCTTGTACCTTCCGAGAACTTTTCAAACCACCCTCGTACTTCCAACTGGAAGATATTGGTTCTTCTTGATGGGTACACTTGTATTTGTTGAATATTTGGTGTTGTCATATGAATCTTACAGTTATGTGATATCTCTTTATTTTGAATTTTATTTTCTAATTTCTTTTGGAAGATTATTGGAATGTATTGTCGGTTTAGTGGTAACACGGATAAAGGAGGCTGGCTTTAACTTTATTAGAATAAAAAGTATATGAAATTTATTTCCTGATTATTTTTCAGGCTTTCATCCACATTTCAACTGCCTACACTAATTGCCATTTGAAAATGATAGAAGAGAAATTATATGAACAGCCTTATGACTACGACAAATTGGAACAAATGGTTGACAATCTAGATCCAGAAATACTTCAAAAACTACTTCCCAAGTAATAGAACATTTAATATATTAAAGAAACAGTAAATTAAAACCAGAGCACATGTGAAAAGTTATTATTTATGATAAGATATCCCACAAACACTTTTCTTCTATATCTTATCAAATGTTATTCACAATTTTGTTATAAAAAAATATTTTTTTTACTTTGTTTGGTTTATAAAAATATTAACCTAGTTTCCAATTCTCTGATGAGAAAGTTTAATTATGATTCACAGATTTTCTATCATAACATAACAGTGAAGAACATAATTATTTCATATATATATTATAAACATTGAGTAAATATCAATACTCACTGCTAAAATTAATTTCCTTACATTGCAATTACTTTAGAAATACCTTACTCAACTTTTTTTATCAGGATTTTAGGCCCATGGCCTAACACATATGCTTTCACGAAAGCAGTTGCTGAACATGTAATCAACGATAACAGTGCAGGCCTCCCAGTTGCCATATTCAGACCAGCCATTGGTAAGATAATCTTTTTTTTTTGGTATTAATTCTGAAGGTTGTCACTTCGAGTTAAATCACAAGTTTTAACTTTTCTTTTGTTTCCTTTTTAATATTGTATATGTTGGTAATAATAATGTAGCTTGTTGGTAAAGACTGCACCTCTCTCTCTCACTCTCACTCTCTCTCTCTCTCTCTCTCTCTCTCTCTCTCTCTCTCTCTCTCTCTCTCTCTCTCTCTCTCTCTCTCTCTCTCTCTCTCTCTCTCTCTCTCTCTCTCTCTCTCTCCCTCTCCCTCTCCCTCTCCCTCTCCCTCCCTCCTATTCCCTCTCTCTCTCTCTCTCTCTCTCTCTCTCTCTCTCTCTCTCTCTCTCTCTCTCTCTCTCTCTCTCTCTCTCTCTCTCTCTCTCTCTCTCTCTCTCTCTCTCTCTCTCTCTCTTTCTCTCTCTCTCTCTCTCTCTCTCTCTCTCTCTCTCTCTCTCTCTCTCTCTCTCTCTCTCTCTCTCTCTCTCTCTCTCTCTCTCTCTCTCTCTCTCTCTCTCTCTCTCTCTCTCTCTCTCTCTCTCTCTCGCTCTCTCTTTCTCTCTCTCTCTCTCTCTCTCTATATATATATATATATATATATATTATATATATATATATATATATATATATATATTCTCACCACTTCAACCCCTTAATTTTTTTAGGGAGTAACAAATTATTGTTATTAGTGCACATCTATTTCATTCCTGATATATTTAAGTATAAATTAAATGCATAATATTAAACATACCAAAATATTTATTGAATACAAAAATAATTTCTAAAATATTGAACGGAAAAAAAAATGCCCTACACGAAGTGATTTCAAAATTAAAGATACTTTATTCCAAATATATGGCTTATATTTTTGCTCTGTTTATTGTTGGAACATTGGGGTTGGTCTGCCGCTAAGCAGAAAGGTGTTAGTTTCTTAGTCAATACTATGAAAAAAAAGCCTATCAATACCTGGTATAAACCAGGGGTTCCCAACCTTTTATGTGCCGCTCTCCTTCCCTATTTAAATGAAAGCCTTCCACACCCACCTTGCACAAAAAATTTTATGAGCATATGAAAAAAAAACAAGTATCACATTGAAAACAAAACACTTAGTTTTACTGTTGATACAACATTATAAGTTTCAATTTAAGATAAAGAAGTACTTTCAGCTGGTCTTGTACCCCACCCCCAACTTGTCTTCATGCCCCCCAGGTTGGGAACTACTGGTGTAAACTGATGTTATATAGCAACCTTACACAGTACGTCGCTTTTTCCCGCAAAATGTTTATTTATTATTTGGCTCTTTTTTATTTATTCTTTTTTATTTTGCTTACTGAATTTAGAGAAATTTTTGCTTAGTGAATGTTTTATTTTATAGTTGTTGGTACTGCCTATGAACCTCTGATTGGCTGGACTGACAATATTTATGGTCCCACTGGTCTTGTTGTGGGTGCTGGTTGTGGAGTAATTCATTCTGTTTATGGAGATGTGCATGGTAATGCTAATTTAGTTCCTGTGGATATGGTTGTATCCGCAATCATAGCTGCTGCAGCAAAGGCAACACAGAGGGGGTAAGTATCATCAATATTTTAAAACTTTATTCTTTAGATTACAACTGCCCAATTAAAATCTCTCTGGTTCATTATATATTTGTTTATGGTTTTTAAATTGATTTTTTTTATTTACCAGCAACTTGATATTTTTATACCTAAACCAGATCTTCTACTTGAAATTAAGTCACCTATCTTCCTTAGAGTTGATGGTCAGCTTCAAGCTGTATACCAGTCTCTTCTGCATGTGTGAGGAATGGTTGATGTAATTTCTCTAATAATAAATTTTCATATTTTAACTCTCTACAGTATCATTTGTTATAACGACTTTTGACCAAAAATGAAACTGAAACTAACAATCTCGGCTCTTTATGATTTTTTTTATTTGCTCTGATTTCAAACCACAAAAATTATTTTTAATTATATCCTCACTTTAAAGAGACGCCAGTAGGCATTCTATGCTCTACTCAACTGCTTATAAAAGGTCTTCTTCAACGTATTGTAAGCCAGATTGATATGGTTTGCTGAGAGAGAAATAGGTGAAGACCAGTACAGGTTTAGAAGAAACAAATCCAAGATTATATGTTGATCAAAAAATTATTATAACTTTATAAATTATCCTGTGCACCTTCACGGACAAGCTTTAATACAAATTGGACCGAAAACAAAATTTACCACCTACCATGGAAAGATTAAACTTGAAGGAAAAAACAGCCAGTTCTCGTAAAGTTTCAGTCAGACAAGACCGTTATTAAAATAGGGGTGCCCAAGAAATTTGAATATGAGAAAAGGGAAATGTATTATTACATGCATGCAGGAGAACCGGTGGAACAAACTGAATTTCAACACTAAGGCCTCCTTAGTTTTGAAAGAATGAGCTAGTTTTATATTATCCAAAAGTTTATTAAGTGGAGGCAAGGCCCATTGAAAGAAGAAGAGGTTTTTAATCATTAGCAATGATTTTTAAATTTCCATTTTTTTCTGATTGATTTTTCTATGCATTATTTCTAAACTCATTTTTTTCAAGTAATGTTTATGAATGAACCCAAATGCCAATTGTCTTGATACTTTTTAGCAAAAATAGTTAACAAACAATAAATGGAACAATATTTGAAGTGAGCAATAAAATATTTTTTTAGAGAATTTATTAAAGTGCTGTGTAAACATTGTAGAGTTTGCTTTCTTGGAAATTTGTAAATGATTTGTTTCTGAGGGATCTGGAAAAGCTAAAGCTAGTTACAAGCTGTGATTTATCTCATAACGATTATCCCTAATCTTTTTATAGAATATTTTAACTGGCATACGATTTGTGCACTTAAGATTATTAGTTAAACTCACTTCATCATCCTATCTGGTGTTGATGACCAATCGGTTTTATACCACAAGTTTTAAACAACCAACCAATCCAGTCCTTTCGCTTACACCTCAGTTCTCGAACTCCAGCACTTATGTTTTGGATTACAGGGAAGCTCTACCTATGTAACAGTAAATCAGAATAAAGATACAATCTAATCATTACAGAAATTTCAATCGGTAAAAACTTTTTCATTTAATCAAAATTAATTATAACATGGGTAAAATATTAATATGTATAAAAAACATAAAATAATTGTTGTGATAATCAATGCAGTGATAATATGTAGATGTATCCCTTATTATAGGGAAAGAATATTAAGGTACATGTCCTACCCAAAAATTGAGGCAGGATAATACCCATTTTACGAATCACTCTCAAATACTTATATAAAATATTTATTAATTGTATTCGTGAACCATAAGAAATTATTGTTATGGTGTCATTAGTTAATCAAATCGACTTTTGTATATTTAGCTTATGTTATATATCTCATTGTGTGAGGCCAAAGCCAAGTTGGTGGCTAAACATAACATAGCATAACATACAACACCAATTGTTGAGGGTAGATTAATTTTTTTAATTACTAATTTTCACTAAAAAAAAATAATAAGCTAAAATAATTGTTTAAAAATTATGTTACAGGCCTCCTCCTGAAGGTTCAGAAGTACCAGTTTACAACTATGTTTCAGCAACTGATAATCCTTTAACATGGTTGGAATTCAAGAATTATATTGAAATGCATGGTGACTCTGTACCTCCTATCCGAGCAGTGTGGTGCTATTTCATGACCATTCACAGATTCTGGATCACCCACTTGATATGTATCATGTTTCTTCACTATCTCCCAGCTCTCATTTTGGATATTTATGGAAAACTCACCAAGTCTGATATGCCCAGGTTAGTTAATAAATGTATTTAATAGTTCTATATTATTGACATCAGAATCCTTGTGAAATCTGAATACTTGGATAAAACAAAATATAGTAGTGTACATTATAATATCAAATATTGTAATTGAATTTGAATCACACTCAAATGCTAGGTATTTTCTCCAATTAAGAATACCCACATTATAGACGCTGGGTCTAAATATCTAAATAATTTATTAGTGGTTAGTGATATAACTACAAAGCCACACTGGGCCCCCGCTCCCCCTGGACAGCTCTGAACTTCGATCTTCAGGTTTTCATGTGCAATGTGGGACGAAAAGATGGCTCTTTAATAAAAAGTTTTCCTACTTAAGAGAAACCTTTTTACCTCCACCCAGACCATTTTCTTCCTCATAAATAATTTATCATCCACAGAGGAATGAGACCATTTTTGGATGGGGAGAATTTGGGAAATTGCACAACATGGAGTTAAGAAGCATGCACCCAGTTGATAAAATTCAAGTAATTGCATCATGAAGATTGAGAATGGCCCATAAAGTTGCTGGCCTTCGTAATGAGCGAATTTCTAAAAAGTTAATAACCTCTGTGCAGATTTGGAAGTGTCTAAGGGGTAGACCAAGGCGTAGGTGGGAGGATTGCGTTAAGAGTGATCTGGCGGATTTGGGGAGTGGTCCATGTATGGAAGTGTGTGTAAGCAGAGATTGGTGGTCTTCAAGCCTTCGGGTTCGCTATGCCTTATTATTATTATTATCAGCTACAAAACTCTGCGCTTTATATACTGATCTACCTTATTCCCTAAATTATATATATATAATAATATATAGAAGCGAACTATACGCAGATGTTAGGAAGGAAACGGCTGGATTTTGAGTAAGAAGTAATCAAATTCGAGGAAAAGATGGAAAATTGAAGGCATCCAAAGTAGAAGTATTAAACATCTGGAAAGAACATATCCAGAAACTTCTAAACCATGGCACCACACGAATGAAGAGGACATGGACCAGGAGGAGGACCTTGACCCACAAGAGGTTGATATTCTGGACATTGAGATAGCTATCGACAGGCTTAAAAGAAGAAAGGCCCCTGGGCTGGACAACCTACCATCAGAGTTGTTCAAAGATGGGGGAGAAACGGTAAGAGCCAAACTATTAGAACTGATCTAGAATATATGGGAGAAAGAGAAGATACCAGAGGCTTGGAAAACAGGTCAAATATTCCCTATCCTTAAGAAGGGGTCCATGTACGAGTGGGGCAATTACAGAGGCACAGCGTTCCTTCCCGTCGCCTATAAGATAATGACCAACAGATTGCATAACCGGATATATTCATATTATGAAAACACAGCAAGCGACCAGCAAGCAGGATTCAGAAGAGGAAGGAGTACGCTAGACCAGATATTCATTCTGAAACAGGTACTCAAAAAACGATGGGAAGTAGAACAGGATTTACCCCAATTTCAAAGCTGCTTATGATTCCGTGGACAGAAACTGTCTATGGAAGATCATGACTGGCTGTGGGTATTCCTGGCTAATTGATGACACAGACTAAGGCGTGTGCAGATAACCCCTGATGCAGAGTCCTGATACTGGGAGATGTGTCTGAGGCAGGGAGACGGACTCTCACCTTTACTGTTCAATATAGCCCTTGAAAAGGTGATAAGAACAACATCAAGAGAGAGGGGTGCAAGTCGGAATGGAACATAAAATCCTTGTATACGTCGATGATGATTGGAAGTAATGAAAGGAATATTGAGAGACTCGCTAAGTCGCTGATGAGAGAAACAGAGCAAATCGGCTTACAGGTAAGTGATGAAAAAACAAAATACATGATAGTAAGCCATAATGTCCACCCCAGAAACAGCATCTGCGTCGATCGCAAATCATTCCCGAAAGTAGATCACTTCAAATACCTTGACTCCACAATAGCCTCAACGAATGACCTATTAAATGAGATAGACCAGTGTATAACAAGTTTAAACAGAGCATTTATTCAAGAGTATCGAAATCCCGAAGCATCCCAAGAACTTTAAAATTAAGGGTGTATAATGCTGTAAAAAGCCAATTCTGACATATGGCTGTAAAATGTGGGCTCTCACCGACACCCTGGAAAGCAGAATCGAGAGATGTGAAAGGAAAATACTTCGCACGATAACCGGAGTGGTATGGAATGAGAGTCTAAACTCTTGGAGGAGAAGGACCAATAAGGAATTGCTCATGGAAACTGATCAGTCAATATCTCTCATTATGAAAGCAAGAAGGTTAAGAAAGTTGGGGCATGTAGCTCGAAGTAATGCGTCCGGACGCCTCTACACAACTATGAATGCCACAATAGTTGGCAAGAGACCACGTGGGAGGCCAGAAATGGATGGACAGGGTAAAAAAAAATGCTCCAGAGCTGCAGTTAGCAGACTGGAAATCAGTGGCCCAGTATATATATATTATTATTATTATAATTATATGGCGCTACAACTAGGTGACGAGTCCACGAGTCCTGGTCTCCCCTATCAGTTTCTTCCAGTCGTCTCTGTTTTGCACAGCTGTCATCTAGCTCCTGACTCCCAAGATATCCCTTGGGTCTCTCTTCTCGAGACGTAAGCTTCGTTCTCCCCCTTCTTCTCATGCAGTAGAGAGGTTCTATCAAAGCCTTTTTAGGAATGGCCTCATCCTCACATGACCAGCCCATCGCAGTCTTCTAATTTTTAAGGAATAAACAACATCTGCTTCGTTTTACATTGAGAAAACTTTTGTCAGTTGCTATCTAGATAAACTCCACCGAAGATTCTTCGGAGAATGTTTCTTTCGAAGACTAGGAGATCATGCTCAATCAGCTTGATCATTGCTATTGCATTCAAAGACAGTGACAAAATGGTCTAGATACAGTGAATGCAGCTGTTCAGGAGGTGTACAAGGACCTTTATATCATTCTCCGAAACAGACTGTCTTTGGATCAAACCATTGGGTGGCAATTAACATCTTGGAAAACCACAGTACGATTCCCAATATTAGTATATGGGGTAGGTTGATTATTCCTGTGCCCAGTCTTTGTGAGTTCCCTCCAGTAGGCTGATGGGCCTCACATAACCATGAGAGGGGGATAATCATATACCGTATCTCAAGCTTCATGGCTATTCCTCATGAATAGCCATAGGATCATATTATTCGGCAGGTCACCTATCCAGGTGCTGAACACACACGATATTCCTTAAAGTTTGATAAGTTATATATATATATATATATATATATATATATATATATATATATATATATATATATGATAACCGATGATTTATTAGAAATATATTAGGAATATTTTACATTATTGTCACTTAAATTGATTTTATTGATTTATTTATTTTATTTCATAATGCATCAAACTCATTATTTAACTTTTATTGTTTTAGCCTGATAAAAATCTACAGGAAAGTGGATAAGTTCTCAGAAGTATTGTCATACTTTAGTATAAGAAGTTGGACGTTCACAAATGAAAATGTTAAAGCCCTTTGGAATTCTTTGCCTGATAAAGACAAGCAAACATTCAATTTTGATATAAAATCCCTTGACTGGAATTTGTTCTACTATACCTATATCAGAGGTTTGAGAGTTTATCTTTTAAAAGATGAGATGGACACAATTCCAAAGGCAACAATTAGGTGGAGGAGGTAAGGCCATTTCTTATTTATTCTTATTCAGTTATGTCTTTAAAATTTATATGTCATTATATTATATGTCATTTACATTATATTGTTAAATGTTTCAGATTTAAAATGGCTACCAGGATAATGAAGATTGTACTTATTTTATTTGCTCTTCAAGCTGCTTGGTCCATAATTTCATATTTTATTGTCAATGCATAATGTTACAGTTAAATTAAACTTTTATATAAATTTAAACATAAGAACCTTTATATCAACTTCTGTATATATTTGTACTTTAAAAAAAAGTATATTAGAGTATTTTTGTACATATGAACAATTATTCTAATATAACAATTGAAACAATTTGTTTTTCTCATTGAAGCTATGAAATAGGACTCCACTGCAGCTCCTTCAAATTTAATTAGTTATTAGTCTAACTAGAAACCATAGAAAAGTAATGCAATATTTTGTTTTGAAACATGAAATTAAATTTTGTTTATTTTAAAATTATAATGATAAATCTTAATAAAGTCATAAATAGTCATAATAAATTTATTATTTTATTATTCCCCTCTCTTCGCAAATGAATCAATCATAAAAATGATTTGTTTTATTCACCTTGGAGGCCTCCCCCACCCCCCCCCCCCCCCCCACACTCACACAATCACACGTGCAATGTCATTATATGATTATTATAAAACAAATTTCAGGTAAGAGTAAGAGTCCTGAGTGCTAAAATTGTAAATAATATATTATGATTCATGATAACTTTTTGAGAAACCGAATTATCATTTAATAGGAATAGAAGGAAATGAGTTCGTTATGCTGTATAGCTACCTCCCATCCTTCTGCATCATTAATCTGGTATCAATCATTGATGTGTAATTAATCTAATCCTTAATTAATGATGTAATTGAAACTGTAGTTTGGAGATCAAATTTATTATTAATAATCAAATGAAGCTGTCGGAACAAAATAGTTGCACTAATTAATTAATATATTGCAAGTATATATAAAAGCATATTTGGTTTCGTATCCACGCTTTCTGTCCAGGTTTCCCATTTAAATTATTTATCATTATGTAAATAATCTAATAATACATTTCATATCAATAAACATTTTACTTATACACACAGATGGTAAAAATATTTGAAAGTCTATTAAACAGTTTAATCTGAACTACGATTCACTCACTGGCTTATTAAGTAATCCCTCCTACTGATTTAGTAATCATCTCAAAAAAGACAATGTCTAAAGAGCTGACATTTATAATAGTGGGTCCCCTTATGTTGTAGATGTGCAACAGGAATCCATCTGACAAAAAATCAGTCCTGGTCGAAATAACATGAGGCTCTAGGTGAGACATTATTGCGAGCTAACATTGGATAGAAAGGGTTGGAGGGTATTCTTAACATCGGAGAAGGGTATAAATCAAGCTCTGTAAAAGTCCCTCCAAGTAAAATAAGGGTTGGCGAACCTTCACTTGGAATAATTTGAAAATTCTGTCGTGAAATGAAAGCAATACTTATCATTTAACCCTTTTGAATTCACTCTCGAAAACTTACTTTTTTTTTGGAAGATTTACTTTTGTGGGTAATCGTTATCAGACTGTAGGTTTCCTTTGTGCATTTCACCTCATTCATTGTCACTTATATAAATCATACCAGTTTAGATGATATACTGAGGTCCAGCATATCCTGGTAAAGCTCTTCTTCTATCATATGCTCTCTCGAAGTCAATGAACAGGTGATGCGTGCATATGTTATGTTCCCTTATCCTCTCTAGGGTTGTCCTAATAGAAAGCATTTGGTCGATCATAGATCTTCCTCACGTGAATCAGGCGTGATACGGATCTATTTCTCTATCGGCGAAAGGAAGTACCTTCTACAAGAGGATCCTTGAATGGACTTTATATGCACACAACAGCAAGAAGATCCCGCAGTAATTATGGCAGATCAAATATCACCTTTCTCATGAGTTGCACATACAGCTGCCTTGTATCAATCATCCGATACTGTTCTGTCTCTCCATATGTCCATAATGATATGGTACATATAACTTGTTACTTCTTCCCCCTCCATATATAACCAGTTCTGATAGTATCCCATCTATCCCAGGGGCCTTATAGCTTTTTAGGTACCCTATCGCTTCTTCCACATCATCTATGTTGGGGGCTCCAGTTCACATTCTTCCAGTTCCTGTCTCTCCACTCCCTAGCGATTTTCATTTAGAAGTCCCTGGAAGTAGGATTTCCATATCTCCATTACTTTGCTCTTGTGCATGACTAGATTGCCCTTAATTGTCTTTGCAAGCACTAGTCTGGGCTTTAAATGTTCTTCTCCTCAGCTTAATTTAATAGTAAAACTTCTTGTTTTTATTTTGGCTTCTCAGGTTTACCATCTCTTCTAGTTGCTTCCTTTCCCAGGAGTCATTTCTCTTCCCTTCTTCGGATATGGTATTCCGCTACTGAAGCCCTTGTGTGTCTACAATGTATCATCTGCCTATATGGATTATTATTAATATTTATAATTTTCTAACATTCTTCATCATACCATACTGCTTCCCGCGCAACTTCCTGATTGCCGATTGTTTCTTATGTGACTTCTGCCATTGCCTCTTTGCAACTCTTCCATCTTTGACTCAGGACTCCCGCCTCGCTCAGGCTTCTTATCTTATTACCCGTATGGTTAGAGAAGCCTTCTCTCTTCTCATAATCCTTGAAGCCCTCCAGGATAAACCCAGTTTGAGGCGTTCTTCGTTGGGTTCGTACCATCGAAAGTCGCGCTCTGATCCAGGCGACTGTGAGGTATTGTTCAAAGTTGATATTTGCACCTCTGAACATACTGACCACTTGGAGGCTTGAAATATGTCTAGAGAACATCAATAAGTTGTCAATCTGGTTTCAAGTCAAGTCGCCGTTAGATCGAAGTTGTCAGATGTATCTCCTTGAGAGGAACTAGGTACTTTTAACCGTAAAATCTTTTGATGCTCCAAAACGTATTATTCTATCCCGACTCCCAGAGTCTGAGAGCCCGCTATGGATCTGTATTGTGATTCCTTCCCTATTTGAGCATTAAAGACCCCAATCACAATCTTAACATCAGCTCGCGGACAGTGTTCGAGGTCGTGGTAAAAACTGCTCTTTTCTTCTTCTGATGGCTCTATTGGTACATGTATGCTTATGAGGCTTAAGTAAAGAGCTTAAGAAATTTGCCTCTAATTCGGAAATAGCATTATATGGGAGTAGTAGCATTAAAACCATTAACAAGCCATTTTCCTATCGATGGCGAATCTAGTTCTTTAAGCATGATGGTGGTGATCGTCACAACTACAGTAGACAGTGTGTTTTTTCTTGTCGAATATTTCTTGGCTTGTCCACATTATTTCTTGGATCGCAGTTATATCTACTACATATCGGTCCGATTGTGTTAAGAGGTGTTGTAAAGCTCCCGATCGGTACAGTGATAAAGTATTCCAAGTTCCCAAATTAAAATCCATTAGACGGATGGAATGTCACTGCATTCGGTTTATTCCGGATAGTTTCTGTACGGGATTCACAATAGTATTAGATTTAAGGAAGGGGGTTAATGCGAGTCTCTGCCTGTTTAGAGCATCTTGACGTACTACTCCGTTAATAAGTTAATAAAGGACAGCTTTCGCGCAACCATATCCTATTGTAAGTCGTATCAAACTATTATGAATTTTAAAATCACCATGAAGTGAAAACTAGACAAAGTTAAACAAGCTTTTTATTTCCTTGGCGCTAAAATGTAAGCCTATGGGAATGAACACTCTAACAGAAAAAGAAGAAAGAGTAGAGAAAAAGAAAACAGGAGACGGTTATTATGAGGCAAAGGATCAAGCGAAAAGGAAAACGGAACAAAGATGAAAACCCATTCGTAAGGTTTATTTATGTCCTTTATGAATCCTTTGGGAAGGAGCCATGCAGCGGCTATAAAAATAAAATATTATATTTATATAAACTAAGGGAAAATATTATATTATTATTATATATTGTAATAGAAAGACATAAAATAGTACTATTACGAAGATAGTAGCATAATAATTTTTGTTGTGGTGCACAACATTAGTTCCAGCATCAAATCCTAGCAGACCACTGTTGGTAACAAGATAAAACCTTATTGTGTGAATGAAATACAAGATAAAACCATAATGGAAACTGCATGAGTGATAAAAAATACATCAGATCCATAGCAATAAAGAAAATCGAAGAAAGTTAAATATAAAAGTGTCAAATGTAATTATTCATTTGACAAAATTAATTAATGTTTCAATAATTAAAATAAAATAAGTGTCTTAAATTTCTATCGTTATATTGTTGTTTAAATGTGGTGAAAACTCAAAATTTATTATTCGTATACGGTGAATTTGGAATTAGAAACTGAACTCACAGAAATGGGATCATAATAAAGGTCAACATAGTTAAGACAAATTCAAGCTGTATCATTTGTCATTTGTTCATTAAACACTAGCACATCGTCTTTAATTCCATTCGGTAAATACCATAAACCAAATAAGTATGGAAAAAAAGAGGAAACTAGATTTTAAGAAAATAATTGCTATCACTAACACGCACCTTTATATGAATTCGTTCTGATTGCTAAATCTTGATTGTCGGAGTGAAGGAGTACTCTAAGAAGGATAGAAGGAGAAAGATGAAAGTTGAAGGAATTCGCTAAAGGGGATAATATTCTCTAATTCATATGTATTGCAAAATATAAAAAAATAACAGCTCGAAGAAACAATATATAAAAAACATATTATATATAAAGGTATCACACAATTTTATGGGCTGTTCTAAGAATATCCCATATTCTGTAGTCACCCTAAAACAGAAAAGGAGGGTCAACAGAAGAATTCAGAGGGCGAAAAATTCCATCTAAATTATATTTTAGGTTTAGTAAAATATAATATTGAGTATTTATTTTCCTTTTTTATTCTCTCAACATTAATTCTGGCAATGATAAAGTTAAATGATGGTTTTTATTTCGTGTTGTAAAACAGCTACATTTATTGAGGTTATAAGAGAGCGGGGTAGGGTCACTAAGTAGGGTGCTAGGTTGCTTTTCTCAAGGTCTCGAGTTCTATACTGACTATGGCAAAAAAATTATTTGTTCAATCAACAATCTTGGATCAACTCTGTAGGATCTGGAGACCATCCGGGGGCCCTCTACAATAATAATACAAGAAAAAACAGCCTCTAAAAAGTGAAGTAAGTTAATTAACTTCGGCGCTTAAGCGTGATTTCGGTGAAATTGTCTTCTTGCACAACCGTTGGCTTGAAAAGATACTAGTCTCTACAATTTACTGAACTCAATAACCTTTATGGGTTGTGGTGTAATACATTTCATTTATTGTCATAGGGTGAGAGGAAAAAATCTGGCTCTTCCATTTGCCCCCCCCCCTCCCCCGTCAAAAAATCGATCTCTGTCTTGTCTGCCCTTGATCTACAAGAAAGTTGTTATAGAAATTGAAGTAATTGCATTTTTTATAAATATATAAATCATTATCAGTTCATAAGTTCAACAAAACGAATAAATCAATAATTTATGTGGTGATTCAATTCGCGTTGACATCAACCTCAAGTTTTCATTGTTAAGAAATATTTTACTATAATTATATATACAAAATAATGATATATATAATTATTTTTAAAAAGTAGTACTTATCATTTATTCGACCTGCAAGTATAATAACATACAAATACGTTAATGTTTATAGTGAAGGGATGGGTGCGGTCACCAGCTGATAACAGCAGGGCTTGTGTAAATAAATCAATACTTTACATAAGACTGTATTTTTGGTTAAGTATTTATGGTCAAAAAGAGATAGGTTGTAGTAGGTTATATTATTTTATTTTATATAATCATTAAATATTAAGTTAATAGAAAAGTCAAATTGTAAGGTTAGGTTTCTTAATGCAACTTTAAAATAGGGGTGTCTTGGAAACGGAAACAAAACTAGTGAATTGATTGAATATCGCTTAAAAATAATGAAAATATTATTGTAAATAAGAATTGATATAAATATAATCAACTTTACATAGTTATATTGTGAGAAAACCGCGAGGAAATGATAAACGAGCTTAAATGCAGTACAGCCAATGTCCGGAACTCAAACATTTTAACGTAATTAAAATTATGAATGCTCAATCCTTTTTTATGTCTGCCTAAAAAAAACCAAAAACTAATATTTTGGTTTAAAAATTATTTATACCTTAATTATCACATGTTTTCACCATTTGAGTAGTTACTTAAAGCTTCTTGAAAATAGTCACAAATTCATTATAAATGTTCTTGTTCAAATTATTATCATGTTCTTATAGTTCTTTTATATAGTTTTTTGTATTTAAGAATACATTTTTATATCTATCATATTTCCTGTAATGAAGAAAATAAGTAATAGAAGTTTCATAAAAATTAAACGGATCTGAAATTTTGGAAGTAACTAGTCAACACTGAGCTTCCTAACCTGTACAAAAGCTCTTAACTGGAACAACTTTTTTGAAGTTATATGGTAGATAATAAGACTCAGAGATCCTCTAGTTTGAAGATATTTCTTCTTACGAAGCCTATTTCATACGACGACCAAGCTGGCTGCGCGAAGGAGGCAAAGAATGTCCGGCACCGACGAATTAAAGGTAAGTTTGACAATGTATTTTGGCGTCCTTTTTTATTTATCAGTTAAGGAAAGGCGGGTTTTATAGAATTGAAGTGGAATATTGAATTTTAATGTATCATTCTAATTTTAGCCTTAACTCACAATTAATATTTCACACAGTCTCTATACCTAGACCTGTTTACATTTTTGTTTCCATCTTGTTTGCCCTCATCTTAATTCATGTTATTGCATGGGGATTTGGACAAACCATTGAATTCTGAACACTTTTATAAGTATAAGATTCTGCTGTTTCTGAGATGCCTTTTGGCACTTTATAAAAACATTATCAGTATCTTGTTAAACGTTGTATATTTATTGTTTTGTAGAATATGCTACTTACGTTTCGGGTCTCAGAACTACAAATGCTGCTCGGATATGCTGGCCAAAATAAAACGGGAAGAAAAACAGAGCTTCAGGCTAGAGCTCTTGACTTACTTAAGAATAAATCTATACCTCACCTTACCCAAGTGCATACTAAAATTCGAGAACTTTATAAATCTATTCAGTAAGTAATTGTTACTCACTATAGTTTAATTGGGTATTATTTGTTTTGCTGTTTATTTTATCTTTGAAACTGATATTTTCCCCATATCTTTTTCTTTACTTATCTCACAACTCATATTTTTCTTTCACATTCATTTCATTATGTTTCATTTAAATGAGTGATATTGTAGGTTCAATATCACAATAACATGGGTTATTATTGTAGAGTCAATTCGGAAAATGAACTTGGAACAATTTCATGATAAATGTCATTGGAAAATCTTGACTTATTGTTATTTATAGTTGGTTAAAGTTTTCAGAAGTATCGTGGTCACAGTTATGATCATATGTTTTTATTTAATTAATGTTAGCTACCATTATTCAACTAATGCTATGTCATATGTTCTTTTTTTTTTCATGGTATTTGTTATCTTAGAACCATTATAGAATACATAATAATTTAAAATTAAGCAGGTTTCTGTCCACAATTTAATTTTAGAACTTTATAGATGTTAAATATTGGTTTCTATTATTTAGAAAGTTATGCATATCACTCAATAAAATAAAATTTAAATAGTCTCAGGTGTTGTTCCTACTTGATGTTGTTGGGACTCGAAGTCATGTTTTCTTTACCTGTTTTGGCATTCTTCTGTTTTTAATTAATGTAACTATGTTTATTTCTTAAACTGTATTATTGCTGTCTAATCATTAAATTATAATCTGTTCTTTTGGAACTTAGAAGTCTTATTTTTTATATTTTATGTTGCTAATACCACATGTATAGACAAATAATAACTTAAGGGAGAACATTTTAGAGGGGTTTCACCTAAAATTAACCTTTATGTTATTGAAATAAAAGCCAATTTTCAAATTAGTACATGTTATTACTGCAAAACAAAAAAAAAAAAACTAAGATAGTGTTGATTTGATAAGTTTGCTTGATAAGAGTAGTTTGGAGTTATTTTAGAGAGAGAAGACTTATGTCTTGAGCATAACCTTCTGCTACTATCTCTTTTCACAAGATTATCCCTTATGTTGTTGATCTATTCTATAATAACTCATTTTTTTATTTGGATTGTCTTTCATTAAAATCTACACAATGAGATTAAATTCAACTATTTCATTTGCCTTAAATTAGTTTATAATTTAGTATCATCATAAAATAGGTTTTCTATAAAGCATTATATTAGTGTGGAGAGCGCTGAGTTGCTGTGCTGGAGGTTCTGGGTTCAAATCTGGTTGTGCCAGATAATTATTTAATCTGTTAACAGCTACTGATGGACTCTATGGGATTTCCAAACTTCTTGGGGCTGATCTAGCCCCTTTAAGTGGATAACCTTAATTGGGAGGAAAATCTGGCAATTGAGCTTGATCTCTGACAAATTATCTTCCTGTACAACTGTTGTCTCAGAATAGAACCCAAGACCCTTCATGGGTTGTAGTGGTAAAGTTTTTTTGAGCATTATGGGTTCCCTCAAAAATAATAAAAATTACATAGTTGTTAAATAATGATATTTTAATTGTATTATAAAATTAATATTTTTTTTTCATTTTTCCCCAATAGGGGTGGCATTTGTATATTCCATACAGTCAAATCAATATCATCCATATTACTTTGGTTTTTTTAACAATTTAGGCAGATTTGCTGCTGTCAAGCAGTTGGTTTATATGTTACCTTATAGCTCGCTCAAGTTTTGTATTAGTTCACCGTTTAATTAATATATGACATATATATTTTAACCATATTGTCTATGATTTCTAGCTTCAATTATTAAGCATTAAGACCCTTTCCCACTTGAGAGCAAAACATGAGAAATCTAGTGTAACATTGAGAGAGAACACCACCTGTTCATAGACAACTCTCCACTTGCAATTAATGCTCATTTGAATGAAAAGCTATCAAAAAATGTGTTAAATGAAATGAATGTGAAAAACCAGCACATCAAAACTTAACCTTAACATAAATAGTATTTTAGATTATGAATATTTAAGTGATTTAATTCACAAGATATTATGGACATTCGTTCCTTTGATCTTTTAATATTGCTTACTTTAAATGTAAAACTGATATGGAATAGGAACAATTATATGGCTTATTATGTTTTCAAGTAGAATCAATAATTAAAAGCAAAATATTTTGAGATGGTAATTATTTTAGTGAACATTTTTAAATATTGCTGTATATTATCAAAACAATATTTGCCAAAGTCATGTTTGAATTTTTTTGTTCAATAAATTCCATGCATTCGTCATATTTGAATAGGAAAAGGGGAGATTACAATGTTTTGTTAACAACTTCTTTTGTAGGTTTTCTTTCTGAAAGAAATATTAGAAAATTGAAACCATCATTACATCAGGTTTTTTCTTATATTGATTGTTTTTGTTCCTTAAAATTTTCTTTTTACTTTGTTTTTACTGTGTGTTGCCACTATTCCTTAGGAAAAAAATAAAGTATCTCATTGTTTACTTTTGCTTAATGCTTATCAGAGATTCTTGAAATCGGAAAAAAAAGTATATACCCCTGCGAAGAAAAACAAGAAACAAATATGAAATGGTGCAAATGAATATATAAATATGACTTAGAATGTGGTTATGGACAAGGATAAAAAGTTTTAGAAGAGTGACTATTTCATTAGCTTCACAGAATGTCAGAAATTCAAAATAAGAAAATGGGTCTAAACTCGAATTGGTGATTAACGAAAATAAGCTATGCAGAGTAACTGTATTAAAATTGGACTGAACAATCAAGAAAGCTGCAATAAACTTAGAAACTGCTCACCTCAAACCATTCTGGAAATGTTGGCTCTTCTTAAGAATCTGAAATATGATGTGTCACCAATAAATCCAAAAAGTTTCAATAACAACATAGCTAGTGTAGGATACTTAGTATCAGCAGAAATGTAATAATGGGCAAACATATCTTAATTGACTTGCATTGAATCTTCTTTTCATTTAATCGAAAATATTGGTTAAATGGACAACAGTGATGATCCGTCCCTTCATAAGAAAGGGGACAAACAAGATGTTAACTTCAGAGGCATTTTACTACTCTTCTGGTAGGTACTTTTAGGTAAAATTTAGGAATCCTAGATTAACAATTTGGAGAATACCATGATTGTTTCAGCAAAGGCTTGATGAAAGGCCCTAGATAGGATCATCAAAGAATTTAGAGTCCAAACCAAGCTCGCTAACATTATCAGAGAAAGTTTTAATAGGCACAACTTCTAAGGTAATGTTGATTGGGGCATTGTCCCAATCATTCTAAATTTTCACTAATACTGAACCATTCAGTCCTTAACGCTTTAACTGCTGCGAGTAAAGAGCTTAACGTCTATCGCAGCGAAGTGGCCCGGCTACCCGTCAACCGGCTTGTGCTACACACTTTTTACCTTCATTCTATCCTTCATCACCACTTTTGGCAGTAGTTATAAATTCGGCTGGTTCCTTAGCACTAAACCACTGTTTTTCCATTTCAAAAAAGAAAATAGTGAAACAAAAAACTACTACAAAATAAAATTTATAGAAAATTAATGAATGCTAAAGGCAGTTGAACTGAGGGTTGTTTCACAAAGAGAGAAAAAAAAAAAGAATGAGATTGGTTACCTGGCCGGAGCAGGTAGCTACCGTTAGCCCAAGCAAACGGTATATGAATAAGAATAAAGCAAGGTCGCGTTGTCTATACTCGGCTTTAGCAAATAGATAGAAAAGCAGTGCAACGGCATATATCGTCTTTAGCACTGAGGGCGTGTGTGATACAGGACGGCATATATCGTCTTTAGCAAAGGAAGCACGTGCCGGGCTATGTAGCAGTTAAAGGGTTAAGAGGATTGTGCTAATTAAGAACTCTAAAATTAAAATCAAGCAATTGAACCTATCAGCCTAGGTAGAAAATTGGGGTTGGGGAGGTTCAAAATCAACTGGCCTTCGGTGATGATTTTAGCTACACGACAATCTCCTTGAAAGTATTATGAGCAAGACATGGCTTAGGATCTCAAATGGGAAAACCAATTTAATGGAAAATGACAAACAAGGATCATAATTCTTTGAAACAGAGATTGGCTGGATTGAGAGGGCAAAAAAAAAGTTAAAATGCACACACACCTTACAAAAGAATGGACTTGAGAAAGCTGCTGGGCTATGGAGTTTATGGGCTACCTTAAAACATATTATAAAAATTGCATCTCCTAGAACGCAAAAAGCATTACAATTCTGCAATAAAAACAGAATTCCTATCTTCCAGCAGATGTTTATTGATGATTTACACACAATAGATAGAAAAATACTTTGGGAAATCATGGTTTCAATCCAGGCTGGAAACAAAATCTCAGAGACTATGAGAAATAGGTTAATTGTTCTCAGACACTTGAAGGGAAGGGACAAAACCATATCTATCAAAAGCATATTTGACTACCTGTAGAATAAGCAGACGGCAATGTCATGGACTAAGGAATTTTCTTAAAATACAGACATGTCCAACATTTGGGGAGTTCAGATGTTGGGATACATTTCTGACAGTGATTCAAGGCTAAGAGAGGTTTCAAGGTGGAAAAAACTACGAGAAGAGGAAGTGGCTGGACAAAGATACAAAAAATAATTAAAATTGTAGCATAATTCTAATTGGTCAATTAGCAATAAAATAATAAAGACCGATGTAGAAACAAAGTAACATTTTGTACTTATTACTCTTTAATTTCAATATTGTGATGTGCATTATTCTTGCTCTGAGCTCTTCAAAGAACACAAAAAACAAAGAATTGAACTGCCGTTTTATGTACTATAGTCTTGTCAAGTTTAAAACCTGAATATTTTAATTACTTATTATTAGGAATATTTTGGTCTTAGACTCATGTTTTTGATCTTCCTCAGAACCAAGATATAAAAGACAAAAATATTTGAAATTTAAAAACTTCCTTATTTTTCTTCCGTGGTCCTAGTGGTCATTTGAGGAAAAGGATCAGCTCAGACATTTAATATCTTGGTACATCACATCAATATTTTAAGGCTTAGTTCAGTGGTTCCCAATCTGTTTTGTATTACGCCCCTTCTATTCTAATGAAAACCTTCCACACACCACCTATTCAAACAAAACTCAAAAACATATTGGTATTTATAACATCAATTATAATTATTTGAATTGAAAGGTTTTGATTCAATTTTAGCTCCTTATCCATATTTGATTTTTTAATTACTTTATTGTGTGTATGTATATATATATTTATGTATATAAATAAATTAATTTGTGAATAATCAATAATCTTTGGTTGGGAAGGTGGTCAATGAGAAAACACAAAAGTAAGAAATATATTTATTGATAGGAATTAGGTTGAAATTTCTTACTTCATATTTATCACCAAACAAATAAATTTCTTATTTTCGTGTTTTCTCAAACCTCCAACCAAACTTATTCAATATGTAGGTAAATATCTACGGTTCTCTATATTTCTCCATTGATTTACCGTTGATTAGATTTGGTACTTTATGTAATAAATGTTAATCAATCATTTCCATTTTATTCCTTAATTGTTGTAATCCAACCACTTTCCACTCTTCCTTTTTAGATGTATATTCCTTATCATTTGCTCATTCTTTTTTACCTTCTTGATTTAGGACCGGCGGAAATGTGGTTCTTAACTCTGGAGCTCCTGTTGTGAACAGTACTTCAATTGATATACCTCAAGCTCCGACACCTCCTACTAATCTCATTTCAAACCCCCCTCTTAGACCTCCTCTAATGTCCGGATACCTTCCGATTACGGTATGTATTAGTATTAGATATTTGTTATATTTAGTAAATTTTATTATTATCGTTTTATTTATTTTAATGGTACATTTAAATACAAACAGCCTGAGATTACTACCTTGTTACTCGAACTGTGTAGATAAAATATTTTTAGCCCAAAGTTTACTATCCAATCTTTCACTCTCTTATTTATTTTTCTTATTATGATTATGCCATTCACAATTATATTACAACATATAAAATAATATCTTACAGCATATAAAAATAAAATCTTTCATTCTCTTATCTATTTTTCTCATTATGATTATGCTATTCACAATCATATTACAGCATATAAAATAATGATATAAAAAATTTAAATTTTGAATTTGAATCAATTACAAGAAATTAACTGAATTCTTGAGTTTTGCCAAGAAATTCATTATTACTATGAATAATATGAAGCTTAATTCTAGTTTGAACCTTCTTTAAAATGAAGGCTAAAGGATGTTTCAAACAGTTTACATTGGTAAAGGTTCTGTTATCAACAATATCAACAAGAGGGGTAGAGGATCATATTATCTGAAGATGAACAGATTTCACTTCATAAACTATCAATTATGAAAATTTATAATTTCGAGCTGCAAAAACTTATGACATAATACCTTCAGCCTCTGTTCAATAAAAATGAAGAACTATACATTTTCATCATGGTAACAGGAGAAATTCCCATACATGAGACAGTCACTATCAGGGCATAGAGATTCGAAAAGGTGAAAGAGTTCATCTAACAGGGATCTGTGGTCACCCAAGACAGTAACCTTGATATAGAGACATGTATTAGATATAGACAGCCACCAACAGATTCTATTGCGGATTGAGGAAACATCTAACCAGTCAGATACTTAACAGACAGACCTAGCTCCATCTTTATAAAGTGGTGACCATACTTCTATATGGTAATGAGTGCTGGACAACTTCAAGATCTGCTGAAAAGGAATTACTGATTTTTGAAAGAAAGATTCTCCGTCATATTTTTGGAGGTGTAAAGGTTGGTGATGAGTGGAAGTGACGTTCGAACCATCAACTGTACAAGAGCTACAAAGATCCTGATGTTGTAAGAATAATGAAGTTGAGGCGCTTAAGATATGCAGGGCATATTGCCAGGATGGAAGATGGAGAAATGCCAAAAGTACTCCTGACTTTCCTGATTCATGGAAACAGAAGAAGGAGGTGGTCAAATGGTGTGGCAGGAGATGCTTCAAACATCCTCGGAGTTAGGAACTGGATGGCATCGGCACAAGACCTTGATGTTTGGAGGAATCAGTTGGACCTGTAACTGGGTTGTAGCACCGTTATAAAAATAAAAAATACTATTTTCATACAGAGAATCAACAATCTTCAAATTTTAGTTCCTCCAATCCATCCAGCCCTCCTGGTCTCTGCCCCTTAACAGTCATCTCATCTCCTGGATTTCATATCCTGCTTACATACTTATGCATATTGATACATACCAGAAGAACAGGGAGAATTAATGATTGCACATAAGTATATCCTTTTTGTTTACTGCCTGCTTCCCTAATATTAGTATGATCAATCTGACTATAGTTATTCATGCATATGCATCTTGATTCTAAGCTCTAGGGGCTCACCAAAACATAAAGCTCTAGTCACCTCTTTACTTCTTCCAATGCAGATTACTTTGCTTTTAGTAAGAATCCAAGTCAGCCCCATTAATTGCAATTTTCGCCATTGTACTAATGATTTCCTGAGTCCCTCTTGGGATTCAGGAGTTAAGACTACACCATCAGCATATATTATAGCCTGAGTTACAGCACTGGTGTTGATTCCAATATCCTACCAAAGCACTATTTGCTCTATTCCTTTATTAAATTGGAAATATTTTTATGTTTGTCCATCAAAATCAAAACAGTGTTAAATTTTCATGTTTTCTTTATAGGTAGCTAACAATTTATAGTCCATTGTTAGAGGTGGATTACATACATACATACATCCTTGGCTCTACAGCCCAGTCCGATCCCTGGTCTCCTGAAGAAACTGTCCCTGTCCATCGTCCATCAGTTTGACGCCCCTAGCCGCACCGCGTCCCTTCCAACCTGGTCTAACCATCTTGTCCGGGGTCTTCCTGTTTTTATTTTTCCCTCTGGTGTGTGGTTCATTATCCTCTTGGGAATGCTATCTTCAGGCATCCTTTGTACATGACCAGCCCAACGAAGCCTGCTGATCCGTATAAATTTTACTGCTGGGACATCCTTATACTTTTCGTACGAAAAGTATTGTTAGGTAGCTTAATCATACTTTTAGCAACAGGTTTTTCTTTTCTTTATTTTTTTTTAAATCCTTTACATATGAATGTTTTTCTCTAAGTTATTACCTTCTACAGGTATCCCACTTCAGCATTTATTGAGCTTTAGATTGTTATAAACAAAGACTAGGTTTCTTTGGCTTTATTTATTTTTTTAATTGGTTTATTTTATATTGATTTTTATTGGCTTTATTATCGTTTTAATATTTTTTTAATTTAATGTAATTTTGCTCATAATTTATCAAAAAGTCTGGTGTGGCATTATGTTCCTCCAACCAAAAAGTGTTATAATAATGAAATTTATTAAATTAACCCTATTCCTAGTCAGTAAGATGATGTAAACACATAGCTGTGAAATTAAATACAAAAAATAAATAATAATTTAAGACATCCTAAATATAAAATTATCAAGAAATAGAAATTAGCGACAGTCACTACTTTAAAGTGGGAAACAGTCCTCTCTGTCTTCCGTTGTATTTTATTGACTAGAAATGAAATTGGTTTATTGAATTTCACTCTCATAACACTTCTTTGTCAGAATAAACTCATTTTACACCACATTTTTTGGGAAATCATTAGCCAGATATATTTCAATCCCAAACGAGACCTCAACTTCATTTGTACCAATAATAAAGCTCAATAGATGCAGGAATGAGTTATCTGTGAAAATCACTCAGAAGTAAGGAATGATCTAGAAATAGTCCAGTCACAAAATATGATTTTTCTGTATTTGATTCTAACTTATTAACTGTATCAATTTCAAATGCATCCTTGGCCTAATAATTGAATATTCTTTTGTATTTTATCAATCCTTTTCTCCATATGGATTTACTTAAAAGAGAATTCTGAGTTCCTGCTTAAATACTTAAGTAGCAAAATAGTTAACTCTATTTTATATGTAAAATGCAGAATGGAATTCATTATTTTATAACTAAAATATTTTTTCTTTCAGAATTTAAAAATATTTATTAAGTCATGAATTTTGTCCAGCACTAATAACGGCTAATCATTACATCTGTTATTCATATAAATAAAAATAATGAAAGCATTATTTTATTAAAAATTATTTATTTTTATTTATCGGCTCGACAGGGGCCTAAAGCTGCAAAAAATGCTTTGTTTAGCCTCCATTTGGCTATTCTGAATTTCTTCGTCTTCGTCCACCTGATTATTTACTATGGAGCTGAGGTATTTAAAACTAGAAACGCATTGGAATGCATACTGTCCCACAGCATATTGCTTCGGCGGGTTTATAGGCATTTTCTTCCTAAGCACCATATGTTTTGTTTTATCTTCATTTATGGATAGCCCCATTCTTCCAGCTTCCCTTTGCAATCCTTCACAGGCCTCCTTGATCGCTTTGAGGGACAGTCCAATCAGTGCCACATCATCAGCATAACCAAGCACTTGGGATGTCTCAGTAAAAATTGTGCCTGACTGATTAAGCTCGGCTCTGTTCACCATCGCTTGGAGGGCAATATTAAATAGAAGAGGGGACAGGGGGTCACCCCACCCTGTCTAACTCCTGACTTCACTGCAAAAGGTTGGCCCACCTTCCCATCTATTTTAACTCGACTTACGCTCTCTCTCAGAGTACACGCTGCAAGTCGGATTATTTTCGGTGGGATTCCCATCTCTTCCATTGCCAGGAACAGCTCTTTTCTGATAATGGAATCATAAGCAGCTTTAAAATCGATAAACAGAATCCATATAATCTTGTTAAATTCCTTTGTTTTTTCCATTATTTGCTTTAAGCTGAATATCTGGTCAATAGTTGATCTGTTCTTACTGAAACCCCCCCTGAAAATTGCCCAACCGAGGTTCCACAACTTCCACAATTCGATTTTATAAAATAGCGGAGAATATCTTGTAAGACGTGTTCAGGAGGCTGATTCCCCAGTAATTCTTTCAGTCTGTGGAAACACCTTTCTTCTTGAATAACGGTATGATGACTAAGTCCTTCCAGCTATCCGGCATTTTTTCGGTCTCCCAGATATTAACCATCAGATGAGTCAGTTCCTCAGCCAGTGTTGACCCACCTATCTTCAAAAACTCCGCTGGGATGCCATCTGAGCCTGAAGCCTTGTTATTCTTGAAGTTGTCCAAAACCAGACCAACCTCCTCCGAATCTAGTGGGTTCACTTCATGGTCATTTTCATTTTCTTAAAATTCCACATCAGGGTACTCCTCATCTTCCCTGCGGTACTCTTCATACTATCATCCTGATCCAGGAAGACCATTTTACCACCTGAGTGCTTTATCATCGGACAGTCATTCATAAAGCCTGATTTTATATTACCCACTTCACCCGAAAAACTTCCGGGCCTCATTGTTCCTGCAAGTTGGCCCTAAATTAAAGGATTAAAATTAGGAACTTAATTTCAGAATGAATGTACAGACATAATTTTATAAGTACCCAAAGAACTAATTAATTAGTTGAACTTCTCCCCCAAGAATTAAACACAAAAAGTCACATACAACCAATGTCAAGTTCAATCAGATAAGTAGACCAGGTTAGTTAGGTTGATAAGCACGTTGGTACCAGAGTTGTTTCTACATGTTGCAGTTAACAAGATAGTAGCCCTTACTTTCTAGGAGATATCTTATTGAATCACTTAGTAAGAAAGTTCTCCCCTTAGTTGATAACAAGGCAACTACTAGCAGTTACTAAATACTCCTGAATCTTGGCCCAATAAGCAGTATATTCTTAAAGTAAAATGGTTTCCTTCTCTTGTACTTTAGACTCTATTTGAATCACAGGGAATAATAAGTCAAACCCCTCCTTAAGAATATTAGAGTGTTGAACTGTTAATAGATGGACCAAATAAGAAGAAAGCCGAAGTTTACAGCAGTAATGAATTTTGAAAATATTCAAAGGAAATCAACAACATTCTTTGTAAACTAAAGTGTGGTAAAGCTAGAGTGCCTTATATACACTTGTTGGTTGAGAAATTTGGAAAATAAAAAAATATCTGAAGAAAGAATCTGTACTTGTTCCAATTCACAAAAGGGGATCAAGGACCGATAGTATAACCATGGAATCACCTCTATCCACATGTTATGAAATATTCTCATCAATTCTAAATATTTGAATCACTCAATATGCTAAGAAATTTATCTGAGATTATCAATGTTATTTTAGATGAAACCATTCAACTATCAATTATATATTTTTCATATATTAGAGAACATTTAGAATAAAATTGTGTTGTTCATCAGTTTGATATCAATTTAAAAGAGGCTTACAAATTTGTATGTAGTCCTATTAGCATTAATAACCACTTGTAATTGTAATTAGAATTAGTAATGTGTTATAGTAATTGTATTTGAATTTATTCTCATTCCTGTACTAATAGATTCTTGAGGTGACACCTTCTGTTTATGTGGTGTTTTCGAACATTTTGGTCCAACACATGCCATAAGTAAGTCTGATAGCTGCGGAGGGGTGTGCAGATATCGATGAACATTAAATATTTACCATGCTTTAGTTTTATTCGCTGCATTCTTCGAATTGTCCTGCTGGAGGATTAAGTGATGCTGGATTCCCAATCAAGCTGCCTTGCTAAGAGGTTGTGGTGCAAAATCTTAAAACCTTCTCCATTTAAAATACATTCAATGGGTACATGATTTCCACCTCCTTAATAGGCTATGTATCACCATACCCATTACATTCGCATCCACATATTTTACAGTAACCATATAGTTTTACTTCTTCAGTTCCTCATTTCTCCTTCGCCTAATGATATTATCTGGATGAAATCCAAACAAATTTAAATTACTCTCGTCAGAGAACAGCATATTTTCTCCAAAACTGATGGACTTGTTACGTATTTTTTACAATAGAAAGTATTTTTTGTGATTGGTCTCACTAGTATATGTTGTTGTTTTTTCAGAACATGCCTTACCATTCTTGTTCTTACATACACCCCAGATGATTCGACCATGTTAGCTAGGGCACCTGCACTTGCAGCTAAATTTTTAAGCGCTTCAACTTTCATTTTTCTCTCGATCCTTCCATTTAGTTTTCTGGGAATCGTCCTTTTTGCGCCAGTTATTTGCTAACGAGCCTCGTTATTCATATCTATTAATCACGTGATTAAGGTACGTACCTTACTTTAGAAAAATTAAGACCCAAGAAATCTGATATTTCGCGATAAGGTTTTTGTTAGTTGCGCGATAAAATCACTTTTTCGTTAATCGCGGCACTCTGTTCACTTGTTTTGGCATTATTAAGCTGTTAAAAATATTTAGATCCTACACGCTTAAAATATTGAACACTGATCGATTAGAGCGGAATTATACTCAAGGAAGTAAACAACAACAAATAAATAAACCTTTGTAGGTATGTACAAAGTGTGCAATTTTTTTCCTAACTTTTATAATATTTTTAAATATTTTTTATTACAATCAAAGGTTACAGTTGAATTTGTGCTATTATTTAACAAGTTTTAATTTTACTTTTTATCGGGTGAAAACTCAAATGATTTGTTCTTAATATTTCAATTCATTATATAAAGAAAAAACCGGGATGTGCAAATACTTTTTTTCACTCACTGTTAATGGGAGTAACTTTGCTTTATAGTCCAGTCATATTTGTCAAATGAGGGCAAGAATCTCGGAATGAGAGATAGTCGGCTATAAAGTTGTATAAACCTTTATTTTGGCACCCTTAAACTTGTCTCAAAACCTACTTATCGTAGGATGTCCGCGACTACAGATATTCCAAGGTCTAAGGTCAAAAAATCGATTTTTTACACATTTATTGCAAATATCTCGTTTCCTATAGGTTTTATGCTATTTGTATTTATTATTAATATTGTAGAGGATTAAATTTTCTACGACTTTTGTTTTAACATTTTTTTTATATCTTCAACCATTTCGAGAAAGAGTGCAGAGCGCGCGCAGTGTTTAATTATTTAGAATATCATTCGAGGTCAACCTGTAGTCCCGATAAAAACACGCCGTATAAAGTTTATAAATCTATACATATAAAATGCTTTGTCCTGAATGACTGACTGAGGTATCAACGCCCACCCTAAACCGCTAATCGTAGAGACCCGAAACTTTGAGGGTATGTTCTTTGTATGACGTAGGCATCCGATAAGAAAGGATTTTCCGAAATTCTACCCCTTAGGGGGTGAAAAAGGGGGGCAAAGTTTGTATGCTTGCTCACGTGTTTCTTACTCGCAAAATCTACATATTTTGCACAACAAAACAAATTCAAGTAACAGTAACATAGTTCACGTCTCGCTGCTCCCATACAAGTGAAACTGTTATACTAAGTAATCTTTTTCAATAAATCCAATAACACTACATACTAGCACGAACAACAGAAAACTGTATGTTTCACGGCTGTGCTGATCCGTCTGTGATAAAATTTGATATGGATAATCTCAAGCCTGGGGAAGGACATAGGCTACTTTTTATCAACACACCATACAAGCGAAGTTTGTATAAAACTGTAACCTGATTGACTAACACACCCAGCGGTCAACGCACCGCAGAAACCACTGGACTTAGTATCTTGAAATTCGCAGATATCTTCTTTAGATAGCTTAAATGAGCACTAAGAAAGGAATTTGGACAATTCCACCCCCATGGTTTCCTTTATATAATGGGGGCTCAAAGATTGTATGGAATCCGACAGATTTGAAGTTAGACATCTGAAATTTCAGATGTACGAGAAACTTATAGTTTAAAAAAATTAAATTATTTATTTAAAATGATCTGTCACAAAACTTTATGTGGCAGACCAAATTCCACGCGAGCGAAGCCGTGGGCAAAAGCTAGTTATTAATAATTATATAATTCTAAATAATTTCCATTTTTGTATTAACTATTAGGTTATAATTAATATTGTTTTCAATAATTCTGTATCTATTCATTTAATAACACTTACCTACTCGTGTAGTGATAAAGTTATTAAGGGAAATACTTTAATTATTTTTAAATTCTAATCTTTTTATACGAATTACTTCCCAACTAAATAAAATGAAAAGAATTAAATTTTTAATTAATGTTTTTATTGAAAAATACCATTTCATACATTTAAAAAAGTTGAATAATAATAAGAAATACAAGTTATAATTTCAATTTTCTTCTTCTTCATCGTCTTCCAGTTACTGTAAAATTTTAAATTCCTTTGTGTCTCGTCTTCAACGACATTGGTCTCCAGTTCTTCCAGGATTTCGGGGTCAAAAGTATCGTCTTCTCTGATATTGTGAAGCATTAAGACAAACTTGCCCATTACACTGGCCGCAAGCTAAAGAGCACTACAACCCTGCTTTCCTGCATCCACATCGCGAACCACAACCATTCTTGCAGTTGCAGAATATTGTGTTAATCAATTCCTCCGGAGCTGGTGGATTTATTGTCATAACAGGTTCCAGGAATTCATCACGCATTATACAACCCAAATTCTGGGAATCATGCCCTAACCAAGTCTGAACTTGATAATAGACACGGTTGAAATGTTGGTGAGCTGCTACACTCGTTGATGGAAGATTTCATAACTGCACAGGTTTATTCAGTTTTGGTAACTCGGTGAACTGTGCATACCGAAGACGATCGATACAGTCCTCAGATTTTGGAGCATTATAGATCGCTAACAAGGTGGACACTCCATTTTCAAATAATGATTGAAGCGGGCAGTTTCCTTCTTCAAATGCTGCAGAAATTTGATCCAAATTCGGAAATTTCTCGAGTGTTTTTACAAAAGTTTTTTTCCTTTTCTAAAGAGCGCAGAAGTCGTGTCACGGTCACTTATTGCGTGAAGAAACAATATGTGGTTTTTAGAACAAGGATATTTATCAAAACTTTTGGAAGAGTATATTTCAGTTTTTACATTTCCTTTGCCAACTTTTTAAAAGAAAATTTCCTTGTTGATGAGATAGGATACGCCCAATTGATATGACAAGTAAATCTATATCTTCTCCTACTATAACATTAGTTTGCATTTTTGACGTGTAGATTCATCAATAGCTATAATTATTAATTATAACGTAATAGTTAATAAAAAATGCAAATTATTTAGATTTATATATTTATGAATAATTTATGAACTTTATATGGCGTGTTTTTTAATCGGGACTACAGGTTGATTCTAAATAGTTAAGCACTGCGCGCGCTCCGCCCTCTATCTCTGAGAAAGTTTATTTAAAAAAAGTAAAAACATGTAATCTGAACTTAACAACAGTATTTTATAATAATTTATTACAATAGGTAATAATATTCTTGTTTACAAAAAATTAAAACAAAATGTTGATTTTTTTAATCTAGAAGTAAATAATGAAGAAAAAGGTCGTGATGATTTTATCCTGGAGAGTTCTGAGGACCTTAATTCGCCCAATCCCCAGTACGGTAAATTTTCAAAACATTTTCAAGGGTGACAATTGAGTCGTAAAGTGTTAAATTTGCTTTGGAAAGGGTTACATTTGAAGGTTCAAATAGACTTGGAAATGCTAAGGCAAATTCTTTGTTTTCTTCCGTCTAACATAATTTTAATTTTGATGTGGTTATCATATTCGATTGAATTGAGATTTATAGTTTGAATTAATTCCTATTGTGGCGTTTGTAAAATATAAATAAGAATTATTTCAGAGGAATGTATATTGCAAAAATCCTTTCAATCACTTTTTGAACTCAATATTTTGCTTCTATTGAACTCATAGCAATAATACTAATTTTCGTTAATTGACTGTGAGGTACATTTCTAAGTATTTTTGTTCGATTTAAAGGACTTGTTACGTGATCTTGTTTTTGTGAACATATTTTCCTTTAATTATTTTATCTAAGAAATATTTGGTCTTCATAAGGTACCTTAAAAGTCCTATGTTTGCTGACCAGACTTTACCTCCTTTTATAACCTGTACGATTATAACCTATAACTGCCCTCAAATGGATAACACAAACTTGTATCTGTTAAATTATTTAGAAGGATTGGATATCTATCAACCATTTATCATGGTATTTGTTTTATTATTTTTCCAATAAATACTCTCAACTTATAAAAAATGCATATAATTATCATATTCATGTTTGTTTTTATTTTTACATTTTGTCTAATGGACTCTCCATTTTGACCTTTTACTTTAAATTTTCAGTTGTTATTTTAATTTAATAAAAGCAATTTATTTAAAATTTAAAAAAATATTACTATTGCTGTTAATGTCATACAGATTTTTACTGAATGTTATGTTTAACAAATCCATGTTGTTTTTTGAACAAGTAGTCAAATTTTGTTAAAACTTATTTATTGGTAGTTTTTTTATGCTTTTCAATTATAGCAATTTCTTCAAGCCTGCTGTTTTATATATGATAAAAAATTTGTGCAATTTGTATGCATACTTAACCTTAATATCCCTTCCATAAGCTCTAAAAGTGTCTTATATTTATCATTGTTATTTCTAGTGATTTTTTCATTTCTAATTTTGTAAGTTTTAAGAAAATATTATACCTTATCTTAATGAAATAGACTGACAGTTTACCTGTTGCTTCAAATTTCCATAAAGTGACATAGTTCTAACTGCAGATAGTTGATTGGCACATTTCAATAGCTTAACAACAAGATTAATTTTATTATGTTTGTAAAAGCATCTGTGTAAAGTTGTATGTAGAACTTCACAATATGTGTTTGATAATAATATGTTTATGCATGTCACAAGTTTTAACTTTCCATTTGTTTCCTTTTAAATATTCTTGGAAATATAAATAATCAGGTTAATTTTTATTTCAGTAATCATTTCACAACGGAACATTTCAACTAACATCTTGTAATATAAATAAAATATGTTGTTGGAAAGGTTCATTCTTGTGAACTGATTCCCTAAATAAGCACATTTCCCATAATTACACTATTTTTTCGTAATTTAGGAGAATGCTAAGAAGGAAACGAATGAACAGTAAAAACTTGTTGTGCCTCAACTCAAAGCAACGACCTGCGGAATACCAGATATTTTACATTTTCATTCTCTTACATTTTTTTCACCATTTTGCTATCCCTCTTAGCTCTCATATATCTATTCTTTCATGTAAGTGTTCAAATATATGCATGTTATTATTAAGAAGCATTTGAAGTTAGTTAGGCTATAAGAAAATGTTTTTGAACCTTTGATTGTAAAGCTACTCTAATTACTTTGGCCCTGAAATATCTACCATGGTAGAATGTCTGATTCTCACGCTTCAGGCCATTTCCGTATTTATATATTTATATGCTGATTACCTTCAACAGAAAAGTTGCTGGAACATTTGTATCTGTCCATCATATACGGTAAAAGTGGAAAATTTAGGTAACTAATTAATAATTTTCATAAATATAAATTGTTTTAGGATCAAATAAGGGCCCGTAATAATCAGTTCTTGAGTATGTATGGGTATCAGCCCAAGCTAATGACAATGAATAATACTCCATCGAATCACCCAATTCTTCCGCTGAATCCTGATGTCAGATTTAAGAGGCTTCCGTTTTATGATTTACTTGGAGAGCTTCTCAAGCCATCAACTCTAAGTAAGTTGTGTTTTGACTTAGATTTATTTTGCTAATCATATCATTTTTATATTTCATCATTTAATAGTCTGTGAAATAATCCTTAAATTTATGATATAAATGAAATGTTAAGATAAAAAAAAAAATGAAGCATTAGTCAGATTAATAGTATTAATAAAAATATGTATATATCTAAAATGTTAGAGCAAGTGATTTTAATATTGGTTTTTAGTCTATGTGTATTATAATTGTTGAGAGATTTATTGAATTTACAATGGACTTTCTTTTTTTGTTTTTTTTTATTGTCTTATATTAAAACTGGCCTGTTTTATTTTAATTATTATCGTAAATTCAAATTCATTATAAGGCTCATATTACAAATCCAAGATTTTCTTTTTTTTTTCTATGTTCACCATAATCCGTTAGAAAATTGCTTCTTTTGTTATTATTAATTTAATTGATTGTTTTATCTTTCAGCAGCAGTTCAACCGGCAGCTGGTAGAGACATTGGAGCAAACTTTGTATTTTTTCTGACTCCTATACAGGCATCTGAAATTTCAATGAATAGAGAGGTGGGGCCTGGAACCAGAAACGAATATGTTGTTCAAGTACGTCTGATTGTCTAAATATAGTATTACATAAAATTTCAAGATAGCTTTGATACTATTTACTATGTTTATATACTATTATTAGTGTTTTTGTATTATATTATTAACTTCTCTTAATTTTTATAGGTACAAATGCGATTTTGTTTGCTTGAGACAGCAGTTGAACAAGAAGATGCTTTCCCACCGGGCATTACTGTAAAAGTTAATGGCAAACTGGCTCCATTACCTGTAAGTTAATTATTTAACATTGCTTATCCACGATAAGGGGCTTAAATTAAAAATTGTAATGTTATTTTTATTAGGCCTATGTAATTTAAATGAGCAACTATTTTATTCAATTGTATATTTGATTGGTTTTGAAGAAATCTTTCTTCATCAAAAGACCTCGAGTAAATATCTAGATGTAGAAAAGTAATTGCTACAGGGGTTGTGTTGAGATGTTATTGGTAGAATTAAAATTTATTTTACTTGTGCCCCTTATATTCTGGATCTTATTTGTTTGTTTTTTTAAAAGATAAATTCCAAGTGTTTGGGTAATGGTAACTTATAGTCTTTTTGTATGTAATTGGGTCTCAGTAAAGTTTTTAAATGATAACTTAAGTGAAACAATTGAATGGTACATTTCAGTTGAAGCCATTTATTACCTGACAAGTTACTCAGAAAAAAATTGACATGATACTGCTTTACTTGAACACTGATGAAATTAGGGACTTCTAACTATATTTTCTTGGCATCATTTTTTTTTTTTTTTTTTCATCTGTACTGTATTGTTTTATTTTTTATCTTTACAGAGTCCACTACCAACAAACAAGCAAGGAAATGTTGAGTCAAGGAGGCCATCAAGGCCAGTTAACATATCCCATCTAGTAAAACTTTGTCCTTCAGTGCCCAATAGTTTATCTATTTCCTGGAATCCAGATTTTCAGCGAGGTTATGTTGTCTCTGTAAACTTAGTTAAAAAGTTGAATGCACAAGAACTTTTGCAAAGACTGAAGACTAAAGGAGCAAGACATGCTGATTATACTACTGGTTTAAGTAAGTTCTTATTAGTTGTAATACATTTTTTAATGTTATATTTATTATTACTAGTATTAATTAATAATAGCTTCCTGTTTGTCTTCCACAATCATGGCCCAGATTCATGCTTATGTCAAGTACACATATTACTTAAATTCTTGGAAACATGATGTTTTCACTAGGAAGCACCAATTTGGCACATAAATTGACAATCCAGAAAACGTTTATAGTTTTAATTAGTCTTGAGTCAATCCTTCACAGTTTCAAGAAACTGTTATGCTATGTTGTGTCTTAAATAATGAGAATAGCACATTTTAACAACTATCATTTAAAGACCATAGTAAGTATAAGTGTTGCAGTACTGTTATGAATCTGATCTGGGCTGGTTCAACTCTATTTTGTGGTAGACCTACATAATGAATCTCAACCAATTCCCATTCTGATTAGAAAGGTTGGTTCCTGTAAGAACCGCCCATCCTACTTACCTTTACAGAAGTAAGAAGGATGCTAATCTCTAATGACAGAAAGAAACAATTATATCTTTATAAATTTACAATAATATATTTATCTTTTTTGGTTTTAGTTAAAGATAAACTGTCAGATAGTGACAATGATATTGCTACTACCGTGTTGAGAGTGTCACTGATCTGCCCTCTTGGAAAAATGAGAATGATTACGCCTTGTCGATCATCAACTTGTACTCATCTTCAATGTTTTGATGCTGCTATTTTTCTAAGTATGAATGAAAAGAGGCCTACATGGACTTGTCCTGTTTGTAATAAGCCTGCTCTTTATGATAACCTAGTTATTGATGGGTAAGTACACAGCTGTTTTTCTGCAAGTTTCTTCTATCATTTATTTATTTATTGTTCAATATAATTCATTCCTATATTAAAATTTGTTTTCAATGTGTGTAATGCTTGCGTTAATTTATAGACTTTCTTATATATATATATATATTTTTTTTTTAAATATTAATTTGTGTTTTATTTCCCTTGATATTATTAAAAACATTATAATGATCATAAAGTTGAACTGATTTTGATTAAATCTAATAAATTGAATATTTAGTTGCTTGTACTATAATTATCAACCCACACCACATTATATTTGATACAAATTGGCTGGTTTCACTTGCAGTATTTTTATTAATATTGTTAATAAGTTAATGATGCATTAATGTTGATAATATTAATATATAACAACATTCCTTTAAAAATAAAATAAAATAAAACATTGTTTTATGTTTATGAACTAGCATGTCCTTGAACTTAGCTGTCTTGATGTGATTACAATCTACATCATATATTTGTACTAAAAGATACACCTAAGTACCCTTGTTATTTAAAAAATTTAGTTATTAATTTCTAAATGTTAAACACCTACAATTTTACCCGGTTGTGGTATTAATTTAAACTTGGTAACCTTTTGCAACTTTTTGAGAATGGCCATCAATTCTTCATTTCTTTAATGCTATAAATCTTGTTTAAAAACGTTATTTACAAAAGCTTCCTAATGATTTAAGCACCATAGTTTTTAATTGTTGATGTTTTCAATAATATTGTGGAAGAAAATTGGGATGTTCAAACATATTTTTTCTTGTCCAATTTTTAATAACTTGTTGAACCTTAAGCTATCATGACAAATTCACTATAATCTTGTTATCTTCTTATGATAATCCAATTAAATTTTACCATCTGTGTGGTCTTGCTTGGCCATGTAGCTATTAGTTTGGTGCTTATTACTTTTAATAATTAACTGTAGTATGTTTGAACTTAACAAACACATGAAGAGAAGTTTGTAGATGGGGTCATCAAGGAAACACTTAAATAATAAACTTCTCAGTGTTTATTCCATCCCTATCTGCCCTGATAATGATTTTTGTTTGTTTTAATGTTACATTAATTGGCTATTTCAGATATTTTCAAGATGTTCTAAATAGTTCAGAACTTGGGCCAGATTGTGCAGAAATTCAGCTTAACAAAGATGGATCTTGGTGCAGTCATGACTCGAGTAAGGATTCTCCACAGACATGTCCACTCACACCCGTTAAAGGAAGTAGTGTTAGTGTTGATAGTGTAAGTTTTAAAAAACTGCTTATTTTTTTATAAATTAATAAAAATAATTTGACCAAAATATAAATACATAGTCACCTGTCCTAGAAGAGTAGAAGAAAGGACAGGTTATTTTACATGTTGAAAATCTTCTATTCTAGCTATAATGAGATATAGATTTATTCATTCCTTTTAAAGTAATAAAAATTAAGCATCTTCGGCCAAATTTAGAACTCCACTCCTGAGATACCGCTTTAAATTGCTCAGCTTACATGGTCTTATTTTTGTAAGCAATTTATTTGCTCACTAAATACAAATCATTTTTTGTCATTGTCATTTGATTAATAAATTAATATTAATATATATGAGACCTTTAAAATAAAACCTAAATTTTTGAAATTTATTTTATTCATATTTTCATTGTTATGCATGTCAGATTCCTTTGAAAACGTAATTTAGTGGGTTTTGATTTAAATATCTTATAGTTTCTAAGGTAATTACAAAATTGTTATTAAACTATGTTCTAATAACAATTTTATTTTTCAGCCGTCTAAATCTGAGCAGATTGAAGAAATAATAGATGATAATGGTGAGTATTTTCTGTTAATATTAAGACTTACATGTTTATTTAATTCTTAAAGATCATTTTTAGAACTGTGTTCACATTTTAGCATTCCTTACTCTTGAGCTTTTTTTTTTTTTTTTTTTTTTCCATGGAATAATTCAAATACAAACAAATGGTAAAGTTTAGTATTTGTTTTAACCAAAATAATATATTATGGCTTTGCAAGGCCAATACCACCAATTATTGCTTACAAACTTACATCTACAAATTACTGCCTAAAAACCAATTCATAAGATCGCTCTTAGTGCAATACTATTATTTACTCCTCAGACATTTACCTTTTGTCTTATTAACTTTTTAGGGATTCATTCTTCACCTACTTTATAAGCTTGTCTCAGTCGTTTCTTATCTTGTCGCAAGCTCTAAAATTTTATTTTGGACAATCTCATAAATTCTCCCATGGACTCATCCTTTTTCAGACCAAATAATGTATGATGTACCGTATTTTTAAAGTTCTTAAAATGTTGTTCATCTTTTAAAGTTAGGGGTCATATTTTACTCTCCCATTGAACAGTTGATAGAATAATAGTGTTGTAATGTTCAATTTTAAAATTTCGGGACAAAAAGTATGAGTTAAATATTATCGACACTAAAAAATAACAAGATCAATGTGTTATCTATGTAACCAAAATACCCCTATTTCTGCTATTAACTATACATTTAGTGTTATTTGAATTTACTTTGAGTTCTACTTCTTTAGTCTAATTTCTGTTAGTGCCCATTCCTTTTTTGTGACTATCTTGAGAGTTGACAAAATTAAGATTCATTAAGTCGCTATTACAGTTTTAAAGATAATTTTCAAATCATGAGCCTATCTTTCAATCATATATATATTTATATACTCACATACAAATATCAATAATTGTTTTAAATTGTATATATTTGATGGTATTTATATTCCTTAAGATGGTAGTATCTATATCATTTATTGGGTTTAATTTTCTTATGTACTTCAACTAGGACAAGAAGGGGGGTTACCCGTTGGCTACTTGGCCTATTCCATCAAGAGAGAGAAGGTCAGGATTTATACCATATAAAACTTTGCCCATTGCCATCAAGAATTGAACTCTTGTCACTTTTAGGTCGTGTGAATATGTTTCTCCAATGCTGTCTGTTTCAATTTTTATGAGCACAGTTATTGATTAAGATTAAGCTGAAGAAGTAATAAATGACCATTTATTTATTTGTTTTTTGATTGGTTGATTCTTTCTTAATTTAGAAGTCTAAAATTAAAATCTTGCTAATTTCTTTTTTGTATAACAAAAAGTAGTAGTATGTAACAAAATATTTACATTACTCTATTAACATATTTTTGTAGTTATAGCCTTTTGTTATAACTGAGTAGACAACTGATGAACACTTATCTTACTTTTTTTTTACTTGATGAACTTTGTTTTTTTTACTTAATTAACATATTAAATCAGTAGTAGTAGTACTATCAGAACATATTTACTCATTAATTATGTTTAGCTAATCATGGACTTAAAGTTATTCTTTTGTTCTAATTTTTATCTTTCCTCTAGTTAGATTAATCTAAATGCTTTAAGTGCACTAAATATTTCTCCATTTGTCTATCCCGAAATTTGTGTTAATCCCTTGTCTTTATCACTATCATGATACACCTATACTAGAATGTTTATTAGATTTCAATAAAGTACATGGACAGTTTGCAATTATGATACCCGCCAATTGAGATAGGGGCCATAATTTTTTAATATATAACCGCAGTAGACAAAGACAGGGATATTTCTATATTTTAATAAAGTTAATGGACAATATTCTTGCAAAACCTCATAATTTCTATTGAAATAATTGGGAATTAAAAGATTTGTCTGCCAATAATTTAATTTCAACTCTTTATCATGTTTTTGACATATCTCTATATTATGATAAAAAGATGAACTCATTGGATAAAATGGAAAAACTTCCAATATCTTGTAGAACATTTTGAACTGGGGTTGCAGAATTGATGTAGCTCATTTGTTAATTGAATTGGCATATTCAATTATTTTAGACACTCTAGGGGTTGTAATAAACTACACATTAGAATGCAACGTAACTCCAAAATGGCAAGACTTCACTTTTATTTACTTTCGATTTACTCTGATATCACATTGGCAGAAAGCATGTAAAGGATTTTTGTTGCTTTTATATTTACAAAACAATGGCAATTCAGCACTCTTTTTCAAATTATCTGCTGGATATTCTGTTTTCAATTCATAAAAGAGCAAAATGTTTTTGCCAATTCTTTTCCTCTTTTCTTGGCTTCCGCCATCGCCAGTAAGTAGACTCTTGATTTTGTCTGGTCTTCAAACAAGTCTTACAGTACAATATCCTTATCACACCTTGTCCATTTCAGATTTTTTATTTATTTATATTAATGGCATTGGATACTTCCATACAGCCAGATATATAGTCCATTTCAGATTGCCAATGGTAAAATCTGGTTTCCTTGACTGGTCCATTATCATCTGCAAAAACAGCCTTGGTTTATACTAGAATATCTTCTAGTACTCGTGATTCTTCTGACTGTTGTCTTATATATATATTTTAAATCACCTTTTGATGAGTAGAAATATTTAACATACTGTTCTGGTGAGTGATGATGTAAACATACTGTTCTGGTGAACGATAATGTACTGACTTATGGTGGCACTGTTCTCCAATTACCTTCATACTATAGTTATTGTGAGAGTAACTAAATTTTTTAGTTTCTATTTATATCTATTATATAGAATGAAGTTTTCGTTGAAACAACAATTTTAATTTAATAACTACATCAGTCACATTAATTTGTGTGTGTTTCTTTCTCTCCATTATTGTATTGCCTTTATATTTTGGATATTATTCTTTTAAAAAGTGTTAAATTATTGGAAAGATAATTATAATTCTGTATTACTGTTCCTACTTCCGGAACTTTGTTTTCAGCATGAGAAAATATTTCTCTTTTGGTTAATTATGAAATTCTTTCATCCTTTATCGTGTATCCATATTTTATTGCTGCTAACAATGAGAAAGTTATTTCAAACTTTCAAAATTAAAGGTGCTATCGTTGAGAGGAAGTCATATTGGAAATTTCAGTGATATCTGAGATTAGCTAGCATGTTCATGTTCATGCTTTCAAACTCTTTAACTTAAGAAATAATTTATATACACAGACATGAACTTGAACACATACTAGGAATATGAAGATAATTTCAAATCAACTCTAAAGTAACACAGTTAAATATAGTTCTGAGAAGACAAAAATCAGTCAATTTAATTTGTTTATAATGTAAATAGTTTGTCTTAGAACATTTAAATCATATACTTAGTTTTATTTAAAATGGCTAGGTATTAAAAAATAGAGATTTGAGCCTTAAATTATTTAATATTTTTCCTAAACCTCTTTATGGTATTATATTCAGCTCGTTGTGACTAATACTAAGGTAAGCTGTTTGATTTCCTGTTAGTGTAAATATGGATGAATAAATGTTAATAAGCTTGATATTCTAAATAAAAAAATAAAATCACTTCTAAATATGTTTGTTATTTTTTTCTTAAAATGCATGTTTTAAAAATATTTAATAGGATTTCGTTATTTTTCTCTTTCTTTTCCTTATCAATGTAATTATTACACATTGTTGTTGATATATTGATTTTTTTTTTTAATTTATTGGTTGTGATTGCTTAAAAATGTTTCAATCATAGTTGTTATTCAGTTTAGAATATTGTAGGGTTTGTTTACTTTATGTGCTTTTAATTCTACATGGCGCACTCAGCTGTTTTTAAGTTTTTATCTTATTATTTATTGTCTAAATGTCTCTCATGTTTTAGAAAATATTAAGTTAATAATTTTTTAATAAAAATAATGTTTTAATCGTTCGCATTAATACTAAATAATTTCTAAATTTGAAGTTTATTTTGCTTTTATAATAAATTTCAAATTAAATAATTTTATGCAAAAATTATTTTATTTAAACAAATGTAAAAAGGGGCATGAAGCTGTTGTTAATATATGCTTCACTTCTCCCAAACTGTTAATTAGTTATGAATATTTGATTCAATTTCTTTGTAGTCATTTTTAAAGGTCAAAGTATGTGCTTATTGATGTACAAACTTTTTATGCGCACAAGTTTAATGTACTAGTTTAAATACTGTAGTGTAAGGAAGTCCTTTTAATAATCCTCTTTTTGTAGTATTAATATATATCTTATAATTACATAATAATAATTAAAGGCTTAGCAAATCCATAGGCTTGGTGCCGATACCAACATTCACCCCTTAAAAACTTCCCACCACGGAATACCATAAGTAAGATGATCCTTAACGCAATACTCCTGTACCTACGCTATTTCCCCAGTCTTAGAAATTTGTCCTGCAGTTACTAACTTTTCAGGAATTCATTGATTATTAAGCCATTCTTAATCTTTGCAATACAATCACAACAAATATGTTAATTAGGCACATGTTCTGCGATTCCCCATTGTGTAATACTTATGTTCTCCAGTAAGTACCCACTAATGAGTTTCTGAAATAATAAAGAGTGTATAGAAATATACAAAAAATAAATATAAAACATTCTTTCTTTTATAAAAATAAGATTAAACTGTTTACCTAATTAAGTATATTAAAAATGTAAAATGTGATCCCTTACTTATTTATTTTAATGCAAATATGGTTTTTAAATTTATAACACATTTTTACAATAATTTGAAATAGATTACACTTATTTTTTAATAAATAAAATTGTTATCAGTGCTCTGATATAAATTCGTCTCGAAAGAGTTTTTTTATATCATTCGTAATTTTCTCTCAAAACAAATGACCTATGCATTAAGTGTGTAGCAATGTACACATTTTTGGCATTTCTCTATTATGGAGAAATGTAAAGTAATGATAATAATAATGATAGACATCCTCCTCAAGACCAATGTCCTTCAAAGTTTATGGCACAGTTTCACTCTCATAATAAATGTATTAGGATTATGATGTTGGTAGGATTGTCAAGATAAAAAAATAACTATCATTTCCTTCCTTTAATATGGTTTTATTTCCTCTCAAATTTCATTGTTGCTAGTTATCACAGATACTGAGTACTTAAACTTCCTGAAATTAAGTACTGAAACTCATCTCGTTTATTAATATTACCAAAATCACTTCATTGCTGCTGCCAATCATATATTTCGTCTTTTACGAGTTTACTTTGAGCATTACTTAATTACTGGCCTTTATCGTTGTGTTTAGTTTTGTAGTTTCCATGTCTTTCCTAAGCATGTGTACCAAAGAAACACAAAACCAAGCGCAGATTGAAAAGTGCTAATTTGAGATAAAATTTGATTTCCATATTCATCATGGATAAGTTCCATTATAAAGAATTTCAAATACACTAAATTTATACCTCTTGAATTTCAAATCCAACCGCGGCTTTGTAGCTCTAATAGATTTTGACTTACCCCCCTTTGAAAATTGGTAATTTTTTCCCAAAAGTCAAAATTTTAAGTTTTGGCCCACTTTTGTGAGGAACACCGGACAAAGGAGTGATCTTACTATGAAAGTAATGGGGAATGAAGCTGTAGTAAATTTAATTAGCTGTAATTTAAACACAGACCGAGGCCTATAGGTCTAATAGATTCTGAGTTTCAAACCTTGGTCATTTTTTCTGAATAGGCCAAATATAGGCCAGCGGCCAGCTGTTTGAGGGTCATGAAAAATCGAAGAGAGTTGCATTTTTGATTTGTTGTAAGGGCATGTCTGAGTAGTGTAAACCCAAGTTTGCAACCGAAAAAACGGATGGGAAAACTTTTGGTGGCCGAAAAACCTTGGGGAGGCTGGGTGGGTCCCCCCCCCCATCATACTTGTGTCTACTAGTACTACCATCATTTTTTGTATAGGTAATTTACTAGTAAATATTTATACTTTACATTTATAAACAAGCTGTTTTAGATTGATTCATGGCGTACAAGGTCATTTTCTTAAAACACTCACTTTCCCCGATTTTCTTTTTTATTAATTAACAAGAGAGTACAACAGCTACAGGCCTCGTTATGTGCTTAAATTAAAGGTAATTAAATTTCCTACTACTCCATTTTACTTGACTTTCATCGTAGGATCACTCTTTCGGCCATTGTTCCTCACGAAAGTCGGCCAAAACTTAAAATTTGGGCTTTATGGAAATAATTACCAATTTTCAAAGTGGCGTAACTCCAGAATCTATTACACCTACAGGCTTCAGTCTGTTCTTAAATCAAAGCTAATTAAGTTTACTACAACTTCATTGCCAATGGCTTTTATTGTAGAATTACTCCTTCGGTCGGTGTTCACCATGAAAGTTGGCCAAAACTTAAATTTTTTTCCAAAATGTCCAATTTTCAAAGAGGCGTAACTAAGAATCTAATAGAGCTACAGAGCCGCAGTTGTATTCAAATTGTAACAATTTTATTCTACATTAAAAATGGTCTCCTATGTTTTTTTATCAAACATAGGACCGATTAGGAGATAAAAGCCAAAAACTTAATTAACTCCAAACATTTCGAGGTTTTTCGATCACCTGAAGTTTTCCCATCCGTTTTTTCGGTAGCAAACTTGGATTTCAACTACTCAGACATGCCCTTACATCATATCAAAAATACAGCTCTCTTCAATTTATTGCGACTTTTAAACACCTGGCACTGGCCTATTATATTAATTCGACAAGTTGTATTGGCCTAAAAGTAAATGCTTTTATATATCAGATCCCTAATAAAAAGGTTTGACATGATTCAAATTCTAAATTTTTTAAATTTCTTCCTCTCAAATATCATCCCATTGTTAGTAATAATAAAATATCTGATATGATTACTCACATCTCTTTCCTCATAATTTAGTGAATTTAAATTTGTTTCCTTCATTTTAACTAGCACTAATCTCAGAGTTTTCGCTAGATTTTGAGATACTGTCCAAAGGGTACACAATTTCATACCTTAAAAAACAGAAATAAATCAATGCACTTCTTTTTGAGATAATTGGAGCTAGATAAAACTGTTTATCGTGTATAACTGTTTGGTATATTACAGACAGATTGAATATATTGCTTATTACAAATGGAAATTACTTAGCACTACAGTTCTCGTACTATTCTTATTCATTTGTAAGTTATATTTCAAATGAACTAGTCATAGAATAGTCTTTTAGGAAAGTGTTTGGTGTTGTAACACATTTGGAAGGCACTCATTATGATCTTCGTCTATTTCAAAATTACTAGTGCAATTCTATAATTTCTCTTATTATTCTTCGATCCACCTTCTCCATTTGAAGAAATTTCTACTTTAGCATGCTTTAACTGTTCAAGATGGTTCTATTTCTGCATCAGTCACGAATCTTGGATCCTTCATTTTTACAATTTTGAATCAATGAAATATAAATTAAGTCTTAATTACATTTGTAGAAAATGTCAAGAATATAAGACCCAAGATATGTTGACTAATGAGTCATGACATTCCTAAAGCATATTTATTGAACTAAAATTAATGAAAAATAAATCTAATGTGAAAGTTAAGTGTTTATAGCAGTAGCTTGATCTATGTGATAAATCTATTTAAAAAGAAAAAATAATTTCATACATTGTCTTATTTACATTTCATTTGAGAAATCCTAATTGCTACCTCTGAATTTTATAAGCCACCCAAAATTTATGGAATGACAGTCTAAATTTTAACCTTATTTTGTTCATTTAATTATTTTTAGTTGATGTGATCTTAACACTTCTATGATTATGATTATTTGCATTTCTAAGTAGTAATGTTTTAGTTTATTGTGTTTGTATGTATGTGTTTATCTTGATGTCTGTCAAATTAACTCATGAATGAATTTGTATAACAATTTAAGTCTGAAGGCTCCATAAAAGAATTCAGGTTCTACCTGCTTTGTTCTTCGATGATTTTTTTTATAATTTTTTTTTTTTAATCAACCTTGGATTTTATTGACAGTTAAAAAAGGGGTTGTTCATAAAAACAACACTGTTAGGTGGCATAACATTGTTCACTTTTTGAAGATAAAACATATTGAAACATAAGATTTATTTGGTGACAGACGATGAGGCAAGAGGGTCTGAGAATGGGGAAAACCGTGTATCTGGCAATGAAAAGGATAAAGATCTCATTTTTGTGGATCTTACGACCAGTGACAGTGAAGATGACGAGAGGCCTCCTCCTTCTAAAGAAGCCGCCCCACCTCCTCCTGTAGTGCCTCCTTTGTCAAAGCTTGATCATGCTTTCTCAGGTTAGTTTCCTTTTTTATTTTTATTTTATTTTATTTATTTTTTATTATTTGATTTTATTTTGTTTTTGCCTTCATCAAGAGAACATATGTTAAATACATTAGTGATTCTTAATACAACCAGAACTATAAAGCCAATAGTTTATTTAGTTATGCAGCATATGGCATTTGTAGTGTAGAAATATCACTGCCTTAAAAAAATATATATTACAAGTAGTATGGATGATCACAAATTTTGTTTTGAGAGTCAAAAATATACGTAATTTGATATGGCAAGAAGTCATAATGCTAATGGATATCATTATTATTTATCCAATCTGATAACTCTTTTGATCAAAATTAAGTTCAATCTCAAGATAATTTCTAAATTCTAAATTCTTAATCTAAAAATAAGTTCTCAGATCTTTTCAAAAATTGTATATGAGGAGGTTTGTTAGTTGAGTCGTACTTCATCAAATGGTTATAGAAGGGTTGAGAATAAGAACATTCTGAGAACATTTTAATTTTCATACCTAGCAGTAGCGAAGGTTTCCCCCCCCCCCTGCAATGATAAAATATTTTTAACTAGCTGTTCCCGCGACTTTGTACGCATGGAATAGTGACTGTGGGCAGTATTTTTAATTTTTTAGGGTAATTATTTTGCAAATAAAATACATACATACATTAAAATATGTGTTTTACTTCAAACAGCTTATTTAAGTACATTTTTATAAACAACGGTTTTTGTTTTTCCATCTTTTGCCAAATGCGGGTTTGATACACGTGAGCATGTCATTTTTTTCTAAATGAACCACTGCAACTTTAAACGTCTCTCCTTTAGATTTGTTTATTGTTATTACAAATTGTCAAAAACTGTACTCTTTTAAACTGAAATGGCATATCAGTCGGAATTATCGGAATACGGGGAATCAAAACATTTTCTCCTTTTGCCATTCCAGTCATGATTGTACCTTTTATAATGTTGTGTCCCAGATGTGTAATTTTTACCCGTGTACCATTACATAGCCTTGGCGCATCAAGATTTCTCATTAATAAAATTGGAACAACAACTTTCAGCCTCAACTTATGGGAAGGCACTCCTGATAATTCTAAAGAGTTGAGAAACTCAATAGGGTATGATGTGACTAGTTCAGTGTCTATAACATTGTCTACTGAGAGATATTCGACAACATCCCCCTCCACGTCGAACATGATTTGTTCGTTTATTTCCTTAACTATCTCATTAGTTGGTGCCAAAATTACCCTTTCACTGAGCCTGAGCCATTCTCAATTGCCCATTTTTATTTTAAGATCAAGGTAGACATTATTTTTTAGATCATCTGTGTTATCTATAATTTGACAGTACTCACATCTCATCATGTCCTTACTGTCTATTGGCATACAATCTTCACCGATTTTTAGAAGAGCAGCTGCGTATTGCCCTGCTTGAGAATCATTGTGAAGTTGTACTCACATATTTGTAGTGAGACAAAACTTTTTTACGTGTACCCATAATACAGATGTTTTCAAACAGGCATTTATTTCATCTGCCGGCGTACCTCTAGTAATAACCGGGAGAGTCTGTCTAAAGTCACCAGCCCCCATTCCTCCTATGATACCCTGGTTGCCTTTGATATCTTTCATTATGCGATCTAGTGCTTCGATTCCTCTTTTATGGGACATTGTACATCCATCCCAAAACAACAGCTTATACTGCTGTAATATTCTTCCGCGCTTACTGATTTTGCTAATGTTACATACTGGTATTTCCTCATGAACTAACTTAATGGTAGTTTTAAAACTGAGTGCGCTGTTCGTCTCCCACTAAGTAGCGTAGCAGCTATTCCAGAGGAAGGTACTGCAACAGCAACTCCTTTATCTTTCCAGATTTGGGTTAATAGTAAATTTAAAAGATAGGTTTTGCCAGTGCCTTCTGGAGCATCCAAAAAGAACAAACCTCCTTCGCCAGTGGCAATGTTTTGAATAACTGTCTAAAACTAATCTTTGTTCTGAATTTAAAAGTGGAAGGGCTTCTGTTATTTTTTGCATTAAAGAAACAATATCGTAATCTAGTTCTCCCATCAAATCACTACTAACTTCTACAATTTTTTGTGGTCTGCTCATTCCAAAATCGGATAAATTTTTTCCAGTGATAGTGATCACTTGTTCTTCAACCTTTGTTAGCACGTCATTGTAAATTTAATCATTGTATGAAGCATTCGGATTCTGTTCTTGTAATCCCCCATGTCATTTTTATACTTTTCCCACAATTGTTGAGGGTTTGAAAGTCCACATGTCGCTATTAATATAGCGAACAGCTCTCTCACCTTGGGGCGCAAATTTGCATTCTGCAGCCTCTTCCAGAGTTGTATCCCACTGATTATCATTTTCTAATAACCCTCTTGCCTCAAATGCCTCTCGAAATGTTGAAAATTCATGATTATTGAGCTTTTTGATATCTTTGAAAGAGGTTGGCCCACGCACATGGTGTGAAATCATTCCATATTACTAACATGAACCGAGTATACTCGACCTGAAGCATCTCCAGATTTGACACCAGTGATGTATAGAATTGATGTATGTTTTTATTAAACAATTAAAATTAGTTTAATAAAACATAAGTTTATTTCAAATTAAATCAATTATATTAAATCATCGCCTATTTCAACCCCTTACAACCCTTTTTTCGCATTAAAAAGTAGCCTGTGTCCTTTCTCAGGCTCTAGATTATCTCTGTACCAAATAAATTTCATTTAAATTGTTTCAGTAATATTGGCGTGAAAGCCTAACAGACAGACAGTGTTACTTTCGAATATATATCAGTATAGATTAGTTCTTGGAAATTGAAAATAGCTCAACTAATATGGTGACTAATCTCCCATTTCAACTACCTATAAAAGGTTTATTAGCTTTGGCAGATAGTAAGTTAGGTTGTGATTACATACCTATTTTGCAGTAAGGAATTTATTTGGATTTATATTCAAGTCCGATCAGGAAAAGTAAACTTGAATTTTGTGTTATTTTGAACATAAAGTTTTTGTTGAATAGGAAGTACTAACTAAAAACTTTTTAATTAACGTAAAAGTAATTTAACATATTCATAATTGTTTTATCATAAACTTGACGGAATATTATTCAAACACAAGTAACAATTATCTTTGTTATGGACTTTTCTATACCTACATCACACTAAGTTCTGTTTTTCATAATCCATCGATTATTCAAGTGTTTTTTTTTTTATTAGTCTCCTGGAAAACGTCTTTGTTTAATAAGCTTTTAGAAATTGACACTCTTCGAACTGTTTGTTGCTTCAGCAAAAATCAAGTTATTTCAAAACTGTTATTTATTCATTTTATGAAAGTATCCCTCCATCCTCAACGGGGCAGTCCTTAGGTCCTTCACACATGGCATTTGTTGCTCCAAGAACCTCTGCCACATTAATTTTTATTTTGTTCCATTTTTAAATTGAAATGAAGACTGCTTCAAAAAAAAAAAAAAAAATCTTAGCTCTTCTGACATTTTGGAGATTGGTGAATCAGTCAGAAAGGACTTACATAATGGGGAGTTGTCTGGACATCACATCCCCAGACTTTTTTTGTCTTGGAAGAAGATTAAGAAAATAGTCCGAACCTTTTGAGACAAAAGAACTGGCTACTTGAAAGAATAATTATTTGAATAATGACTCAGTAGAAAATTTGCAGCAAAAGCTGTTTCTGAATGAAGAATTCCATGGGAAGGATATGCAGAAAGCACTTGTGAGAGCAAAATCCTGCAATTAGTAAAGGAAAGCACATGCTGAAATCTATGTAAACTGATAAAAGTAGTACCAAACCTCCTGCTCTAGAACAGTTATGGACCGGACTAGGAAAATGAAATTATAGACTCAAACAGCATAAATAACACAAATTTGATCTGCTAGCATGTCTGCAAATCTGTTTTTTGGAAGCCAGAAATTATCTCTGCTCTTATATATTACTAAAAATTTGATATTGATACCTAGTGGCCAAGGTCAAACTTAGTAACCTCATAATTGCTTCAGGGCAGTTTGAATTGACTCAGAACAGATCCTGATCTTCTCGTTAAGGTTAATGTGGAAAAATAAAAAGAATAGTGCTCAGGATGATGTAGAGCATAATTGGGGTTGTTGAAATGTAAGTTCTTCAAATGATTACAGAAAAAAAGAAGAAGATTTCATGGGTGTTGAAATGTAAGTTCTTCAAAGAATCGCAGGAAAAAACAAGATTCAACAGGTGTAGAAATGTAAGTTCTAAGCATCACTGGTAAGGACAAGATCATCATCTTGATGATTTGATCAGGGACCAACACAAAATCACAAATAAAATAATATTGAGGAAGAATGCAGGGACCCATTGAAAACTGTAGTCTAGACCCTGGTTGTAAAAGACCATGAGGACATCCATCAATGTCAAATGAGAGTTCATTCCAGGCAATTACAGCTCCCTTGGCAGTAGAGGGTTGTCAAGAAAAATGCTGATTTTTGGAAGAGTCAGCTGTCCCATCATCTCAACATCCAGGAACACATGAGTTAAGGTGGATTAACTTAATAAGTGTCTTGTCTTTCCTCTGTATCTATTCATTATATTATTTAATCAGAACTTTTTATTCAGTGATTTACATGTAATGCCTTATTTTTTATTCTTGGTAGAGCCTTATTGTTGACTTAAAAGATTTGAAAGATAAAATATGGTTTTCACAACAGGTTAAACTTTTTTTTTTTTTTACTTTAGGTATATGCTTGTTTGTTGCCTGTACTATTTATTTTCTCTCTCTCTCTCTTCTGGGTAAATGGGAATCCAAATCAAATCTAATTAGTTTGAATTTTTTTTGTTATATACTAGACAAAGAAATTTCCCTGCCGAAATCATTGGTAATTTTATTGCATTGTTGTTAATGCATGATATGAATTGCATGTAAAATATCTAAAAAGTGTATTGTCTAGATTCTGCCTGAAGATTGCTTTTTTGTTTGTTAAAAAAAAAATTGTTTTTAGGTATTGAACTTTTGTGGTTGATACCTTTGAAATAATTATTTTTCGAGCTACTTACAGGCATCTGATGCAACTTGGTAAGATTAGTAAAAGAAAACAATTTGGTGGATCACTCAGACCTGGTAATATTTAATTATTTTACCTTTAAACAGCATTCTGTTTGATAAGTCATTAGGATACGAATACAATAGGATCCAATAAGTTCCTACATTGGATAATGGATACGAAATACTCTTTTTTTGCCACATTTGCTTGTTGTATGTAGTAGTCTGCTAGTTTAATAATGAAGAATCAGTGTTAGCCAATTCTGCGTAACCAACAATGTACTCATATTACGTTTCATACAAACAATCTTACTGACAGAGGTAGATAAGATTTTTTAACTGATGGAAATAAACTGTATACATTGTCATATTAAACTTTGTTTTTATCCATCAGCTGTTCATTTATTATTTTATATCCATAAAAGTATTATTTTTACTTACCCATTTCAGTTAAATAGCTTATTTTTTTCTATAATTTTCTATCACTATTTTTGATTTAATAAATCACAAACGGAATTGTTTGATACGGTGTCACTTCACTTATATATATATATATATATTTATATTTATAGTAACTCTGTAATTTAGTATCTTAAATTATATAAAAGGATCAATGCCATTTTCATGCTACCATTCCGCGCTCATTAGAGATTCTTTTATTACCAAGCCTGTCTATCTTCACGATGTTATTACCTCAATTATGTTAACAGCATGTAAGCTATGGAATTCACAGTGATCTAACCTTATAAATTCTTCAGTGGACTTGTCCTTTTTCATACTAAATATTCTATTTAACAACTCATTTTCGGAAACCTTAACACATTGTTCAAAGTTTGCAGTCACCTTTCACATCTGTTATAGGTAGTATAAAGTTACATTGAGACTTAATAATTAAGATTCGGTATAGGTAATGCACATGAACTAAGTAATGTCTTGACCGAAAAATAACTAACATTTCCTGCCTTTGTTTCGATGTTTACTTGTACTACTTATATTTGAGAAATTACTTGTTCCGTAATTAAATTAACTATACGAAATTAACATCACATACATAATGGAGTGTATTGCTGATGGATGAAATGCACAGGAAAATTTTAAAACCATGATGAATCTGTTTTTCCACTTAAAATATTTTCTCCTTTTAGGAAGTTGGTCCTTCCATGCTACAAGCTATTAAGAAACGTGTATGATAGAATCAGGAGTACAGCTAAAAGAGGAATCTCAAAAGTTACAAGAAAAATTGAGCAGATACTGTATAATGTCAGACAATTTTACGATTATTGTAAATATCTTTTTCCAAAAACAAATTATTTCTTTTTGAGTGAAGAAGATATTTAAAATGATAAAAAAATTCTAGGCTTTCGGTTTGAATCTAGACATAATATAAACCATTTCTGAAATGTAGACATAATATGAAAATAATGTAAGGTAAACAAAATAAACCTTGTAATATCTAAATTGCTATATGAAGTCTTACCTCTAAATGGGAGGTAAATGTAACCAAATAAAGTAAAAATGGTCAGAAAATTCATGAAAGCAATTTTCAGCTATACCAGAGATTCATTCAATTTATAGCTGAAACAAAACCATAGAAACTTGTTTTGTTTTTAGCCAAAATTGAAACTTTTATTGGTCACTAACTATAGCCTTCTATTCACTTTTAATATGTCTTAGATATGTCTCACCCATCTTAGATATTCTTACTGGGGGTTTTTCTGGTCCTTTTTAGACACAAGTCTAGAAAGATGAGGTATCATTATAGCTTGGAGTAAACGTAAAACGTCTTATTACTCTTTATGTCTTATTATTCCTGTTTCTTTCATTCTCTAAGCTTCCTTTTACCTCTACTAATTGCTTTCATTCTTCTTTTTGTTTAAATCCTCTTTTGTGTCTCATGTTTCTCTCTTTATCTGTTTCAGTCCAGTATCATTTCATTTACGTTATGATAACGTATTTTTTTGTCAGTTAGACCGCGTCTAGTGGTGCTCCAGCCTCCTTATAGCCCTGAAGATGACCCACAAAGTGGGTCGAAACGTCGGCACATAATTAAATTAGTAACCACTTATTTAGTGTTTTTATTTGACTGCACCCCCAACTATTTTCTTCCTTACAGATCCTCTACTTTGGCTTAGGTATGACTTGTAAGATATTCATACACGTCAATCATTGAAAAAATTTAGTAAGTCATGAATATTCCCTATACAGCAAAACTAATAAAAATGAAGTCATTCCTTCCTTTATCTGATACACCACTTTGGCTTGGGACCAATAATATAAAACTCTTTAATTTTCGATGAGTACACTAAAGTTTTCAACTTAAATGTATACTTTTACTTTAATGATAAACTTTTTTGATTGATTTGCGATAGTTCTAAACATATAAGATCAATGTAAAAAATAATTCTCATTAGATCATTAATATTTTATGAAACAAATACACTTTATTGTATATGCAACTTCCTATTCACTTATTACTAAATTTAATATTTGAATATTACTGTTTATGTTTAACATGAATTTTTTTAAAGATTATATTTATTATTTATTTCTTAAATTTTTTCAGATACATCAAGCAGCTTATCTACTACTACTAGAAGCCCTCCTTCTATCATTAATCTCGACAGTCCCTCCCCTTCCCCTCCTCTGCCTCACAACCTTCCTGCAACAGGATTCACAAACCCACCTTCAAATTACATGTGTCACATGCGATTAGCTCCGGACTCAAGGTACCATCCATATTGAGAAAACACTGATAATTAGGTGTTACTTTTCTCTCAATAAAGGTAAGGTTTGTACAATTATATTAAAAATTAACTTAAGGTTGATAATTTTCTTTTTACAAGATAAACATATAAGGTAAACTATTTTCCTTTCAGAAAAGAATTGTGAATTCAAATGTATTATACATATAATTATTTATATAGCAAATGTTAGACCATCCTCTAATCGAAGATAGTCAGAGGATGAAATAGTATTTTTAGCAATATGATTTTCTTTAACAAAATTTTAAATACCATAATTTTTTTATTTAGACTTTTTTTTTGGTGTGTCCACCTTGGGTCATTAACCCAGTGGATAATGGTTTTGTTGATATGTATACCTATAGTAAATATCTTATTGGAATTAATATTGACTTATCTATTTAATCCTTTATTTGCTTAATCTGATAACATCTATTGGTAGATTAAAGCTCCCTTCAACCTCCGAGGCCAAATGTTTCAACAAATATACATCATCTATACTTCAAAATGTTAGTTGAAATTTTAATTTCTTGATGAAATGATTATCGAAACATACACATCCCATTTTTACATTCTCTTTGCCTTACTAAGGCTGACTGTAATATGTATTTTTTAGGAACGTCAAAAAGAAAACGAATAAACAGCTAAAATTTGCAACTCAACTCGAAGCAACTACCTGCGGAACTGATACCTTTATCCAGAAATATTATCATTTTATACAATTCCTGCTGATATAGAGACTAATTGTTTTGTTTTTTATACTCTTTCATCAGATTCTTAGCCGGTTCACATTTAATACTGATTTGGTCAATTTTTAATTACTGGCGCCTAAATGTTGATAAAATTAGGCGTATAATCTGGTATCAATTTAAGCAGGTTATTGATAAACATTATGTGAAAGTATTTGTTAGAATTATACTCCTAAATCTGTATTTGATATTCTACAGATATTTTGTCAAATATCTTCATTATTAATTGGCCCAATTGGAATTGTTTGTCATCTTAATGCACAGTGTATATTCAGTAATTAACTATAAAGTATTTTCCTATTTGTAATATCTATAATGGTTGTTAGATTGTATTAAGATCAAAGTATAAAATATAATGAGAACATATCTTGACGGTTATATAAATCATAATAATGCAAATCTATTATTAAACTTCTGATAGGTCTTTTTAACCGATTTATGATTTAAACAAATAACGAAATAGATGTATTCATTTTTATTATCATTCACAGTTTCAAATTAAACTATGAACTATTTAAAAAAAAAGTATTTATTTGATTTTCCCCCTTGTTTATTTTAATCATAATAATGGAATCCATGTATGCTATTAGAAACCAATTGGCATCTTGTGACATTATTATAAATAACTAAGGCTATATTGATAACTTTTTCAAGAATTCCAATTTGTTTTTTTTGTTTTTTGTTTCAATCAACAAAAAGCCTGTGGTAACATTTATATGACGTAAAAACATTGTGCCTCATGATTTTGTTACGAATTTAGAAATTCAAAAAAATATTGATGTGTAGCATATTATTAACCACAATTAAAACAAAAGATCAGTTAGTTTCTTATTGTATCTATAGGATTAATTATACAGTGTTTGAAGTAAGCTCTTTCACTAGTATTTCACCTTATTTTCTGGATTTCATTATGACTAAATTTATTATTTCCTGTTAGTGTTCCCTGAATGATATGTATCTCTTTATATTATTTACAGGCTGCTGTATGTTTTATTGTAGGTTATTTTTTCTGTGTGTTGATTTAAAGTTTATTTTCCATTACCTTGGTAAATTAGATTTTCTCAACAGCTAAATTCTGATATGTCTGCTCTCAGGAAATTTCAACACTATTAAGGTTTCCTGTATCACGTTTTGATAATTACTTGTTAGACCTCATATCACAAGACATAGAGGTTGAAGTGCTAATAATCAAAGATTCTTATTGCTGTAATCTTGCCATGAGGTGAATCTTCTAAAATGTGGTTAAAATATCCACTAGAAGTTTGTCTATCGTCTACTATCTAATCCTCTGTTGTTTTTCCATCCACCATTAAATATAATTACTCCATTGGTTTTCCTGTTATTTATGTATTATTCTTGTAAACATTTACTGTTATTTTGACTGTATATACAATGCAGCCATTACCTTAGTACAATCTATCACTTATTATAGTTTTATATTTAATTACTGAATATATGTGTGATTACACTCAAAAGGTGGTTTGTGCCTTCCTAGGTTATTCATATGTTCACATGTTCCGGAATATTTGGGCACATGCATGTGCTGAAAGATTTTAAGTATGTATGGTTGGGAAAATGGCTATATGAATGAACGATTCCATGCATGTGGGGTAACTGAAGTGCACAGTAGTGTATATGTATGGTAACTGTTTTTCTTTGTATACATATTAAAATAAAATTAATCATTTCTGGAATAGTAGGTATTCCATTTTCTCTGAAACTTGGTAAAAATATATTTATTGGCTCTCTAAATTTTTTCAAAGATAATAAAATGAAATCAGAAGTAGTGTTTTAATATTATTTTTGTCTGCCTGTTACAAACTTTACCAAGTTTCGTCTATAAGTGTATGAGTTTCAATAATCCATTCATTGTGAATGACTAATCAATGCATAAATGGAAAATTATTTACATTTGCAATGCATTAATTGAATTATTTGCCACTTGATTAGTCATTAAATATATCATTTTAGCCTAAGCACTAGCTTACATTGAGTATGAACTCAACAAAAGAGGCATATAATTCCAGCTCTACTGACTTCTGGTCTGGTGGAGAGCTTGATGGTGATTAAAAAAGAGCATGTATCCGTCTCAAAGAGGTAGATCACGCGGTGTGCTTATTATTAATCTTAGAGCTATCATTTATTTCCTAATAACTCCCTTTTTAATTGGCTAAAATAAATTTTATATTGTTAGCTTACGATTTTATTTTAAATTCTTTGATATAAATATCGAATAAAATAAGATAGTAGCTTGTAGCAACAATTATAAAGGTTCAAAAATGGATTAATTATTAATGCTTGTCAATAAAAATGACTACTAGAAGCTAGAAAAAACATTGTTTAAATTATATCAAACCTTACAGATTTTTATTTAATTCTTTATTTCAACATGGATATTTTTCTAGCATCCTTAAGAACTTGAAGAGAAGGGATTTTTAAACAAATTAAAAATATCAAGGCTCAGAATATCGAAATAACTTTTTTAATATTTTTTTATTATTATTAAACCACATTCAAAATCTATTCAACAATAGCTATTGATTGATTGCTTTTTTGTACTGTTTGTAATATAAGTTTTTTGAGGTGTAGTCAGTATTTGTTGGTTTTATACATCTGCATTTTTGCAGGATTTTAAGATATTATTGCTTTTATATTTATGCACTAACAATTAAAAAAGAGGCCTTTAATTACTTTAAAATCAAGGTTCCATTATTATTTTCTTGAAAGTTTAATAAAGCCTGTTTTTCACTGTTAAAACATGAATTGCGGAATAATAAAAATCTCAAAATATAGCTTATTTTTATGTTTAACCTCAACAACTTTATGCTTATATTTTATGACTATCACCCATCTCCCTAGAACTACTAGGGGTGGGGGAGGTCAGTACTTGCTCTTTTACAATCTCCATCCAATTACCTCAATAAAAATTCAAATTTGTTATTTCTTTCAGTGGATAAATAATGTAAACTAGTGCTTAGGCTAACAACTTTTTTTAGCTTTAAATTGTTGCAGAAACATTAATGAAACTACTAACACATACTGTGAGAATGTGAGTTTTCTTATTTTCTAATAATAGGATATATATGGGTGTCTGATGACTGTGCACTGATTTGTTTGTGTATGAACATGTGAACAGATAGTTTTATATATGCTCTTGTTGATAAACTTAAGTTATGTTTTAAATTTGTCGGATACTGGCTGAATAATATAGTCATTCCTATCATACAGGGGTTCGAATCCCCATTGTTTGATGGAATCATATCAGTATATTCACATTGCATTATTTCATGGAATTAATTAAGCAAGACTATAATAGCTTCACACACTGTATTCATTTTACCCAATTTTTTGGCTCTAATTCCATCATCTGGTCCAATTCAATTCCATCATCATATTTTAGTGAACATAAAGAGGCCATTGGAAGAATCATAACCTCGGTGAAGCCATTTTAGCTTTGTTTATTTAATTAAGTTCATATTGTATACAACTTTTCTTCAGTATTAGTTACAATTAGGCCATTCAGTAGAGAAGAAAAACATGGGTCTGTGATGCAAAAGGTGCTTTTGTATGTAGAAGCTTTTAAGCTTAGGACTCTTTACGTATAATTCCTAAATGGTGGATTCAATTAAAAATGTTATGTTGTAACGCTTAACATAACTTCTAGCTCTGATTAATTAAATATAATAAAATAATTTGATGAAGTAGTTGGAAGCCACTTTCATAAAAACGGCAATTTTATCTAACTCTCAAAAACTAAATGAGTACTATCCTACTATTTGGAAAAGAAGGTAAAATCTATTGAGCGTGTATGTACCCATTAGCTTAAATCATTTATTCTTTTAGATGGTTATTTTCTGTGGTATTTATTATTTTAAAGGAACTTAATGTCTCAGAATGAAGTTCAGTATTATTCTAACTGTTTTAAGTCCCTTATTCTGACATCTGGAGTGTCATTGGGCTAAGCTGCAAATTTCCCATTATGAGGCTCGTAAAAAAATTATTTTTCTCACATTTAGCATAAATTATTAATCACCAAATCGTTAGTTTTGTCTATTTAATCGTATCTTTATCGCTAATTGACTAATTATTTGTCATTTTAGTACTTCATCTTAGTTTTTGAAAAATTTCCTTTTTAAGAGAGCAGTTTTTGACCTGACCATTTAACATTAAATCAAAAGGACTATAGACGTATTGAATTGCCTCTACATTCAATTTTGATTTAAAGCTACTATTATCAGGAATAAAAAAATTTAATACTATTTATAAATGTTTCATTACTATTATACTCGGACTAGGAAATGATATGACCATCCTCTACCAAGTTTTTCCTCCAACCTTCAAAAGTGCTAGATATCCGCTTATTTAGAACAAAAAAAGATTTTTGTCACAGCTGGCAGCAAACTAAAATTTTACAATTATATTAGGTTTATAACAAGAGCATATATTTGTATATACCTGAGGTAGGCACATGTGGAGATGCACAAGAGGGAAAGGTGTATTTGCCTAAATGGAATTTAATTATATCTTTTGTATGACCATTATAGACAAAAAGTTTTTTCTTTAAAAATTTCTTTTTAATACCCTCTAGTAGGCAGGTAAGTATCTCGATATTTTTTAAACTCATTTCCTAATTTTGTTAATGTTTTTTTTTTTAAATTTTAGTTCCTCCACTTTTTTATGTATATATTTAAAAATCATTTCCTTAATCTTCTTTTCTTTTTCCTTTTTGCCTCTTTTCCTGATTTTTTAAATATAATTTTTATATTCACTCCTTCAGGTTAATTAAATTGCAACAGCATTTGTAAGAAAATTTGTTCATGTTAATTCCTCAGAATGTCTCTTATATCTGAAACAGTAGATAAATTGAAAATTAAATAGTAAAGTGGGCTCTAAAATATCGTTAGTGATAAAGCAGATAATAGTAATTTTTTTTACTTTAACATATTAAATTTTAAAGATTGGTTTTGTTGAAAAGTAAACAATGATTTAAACCATAAAAAGTAACGTTTTGATGAAAATTAAGGTTTCATGTTATATCAGAAATCCCAAAATTATTTGTAACATGTCCATGTCCTCTTTATTTTAAAAGTTGTTTGTTTAATATCAGATTTGTATAAATGACCGTTCAACATCAAATAACTAGTTAATTATCATTTGATTTAAAAAAATCATATGAATATGTTGCATGTATTTGTTCACGTCTGATCAATTTCAACAAAACCATTAGTTCACAAAACAATCTCACATGATCATTTTTCCATACAAATGCTTGATGCAATATAACTACAGATTTAGTATTTCTTTAGAATTATTTAGTTTTGTTAAAAAGAAATTTAGGAAATTAACTTGTTTTATAATGGTCATTCTAAGAGTATAATTAAATATCGCTATAATTCAATTGTATCAAAATGTTAAAGTACTATTTTCTCAGTTCTAATGTAAAACTTCCATGATGAAATAAAAATTTGTTTTGTTTTCTTTAGTATATTTTTTAAATGTTCGATGGCATGCTCACCTACCCACCATGTGCAGTTATTCCAACCTATATCTTATGAGTGTAAATGTGTATAAATATTATTTGATGCACATTTAATAAAACACATAGATACATTAAGTGACAACAATTGTTTATTGAACTATGCTATAATCTGATGAAATTTCACTACTTGTCAAGAGAATGCTTTTTTAGGGTGTCTAGGTGGAAATAGTTTTTCAGGGCTTTGTTTGTACGTGTTAAATAAATAAATAAAAGGCTTAACGAGGCCGAAGGCTCGATGCCGATACCACCAGTCTATGTTTACAAATCTCCGTCCACGGAGCACCACCCAAACCCAAACCCGCTAGATCATTCCTAACACAATCCTCCCACCTACCCCTCAGTCACTTCCCAGTCGGTACAGCACCTATTAACATCTTGGGAATTCATTTGTTATTAACCCCAGCAACTTTACATGCTCATCTTAATCTTCGCGATGACATCACCTGAATTATATTTACCGGATGCATGCTTCGCAATGCTGCAAATTTTCCGTTTGTACTAGTTAAGATATGAATATACTGGAGCATAGTTAAAGTGAAAGAGAGGTAAAATCATGTTTATTGGTTTTAGCTTACTACATTTTATTTTATATATATATACTTATATATATATTAGAGTATTAAATTTCCTTCTTGAATGTTCCTATTAATGCTCTTTTTGCAACTAATTTTTTTTTATCTCTTATTTTCATTTATCATGTTTACTATTTGTTTTTAATGGTAGTTTAATCACCTTTTTCATTGATTTTCCATTCACATCTTTACTATTAATTACAAATATGTCATTAACTAATATAATTATAACTTCAATATTGATTCTTCAAATATGTCAGAGCAATTTAAATCCTGATAATTGCCAAATATAAAAATTAGGGGAGGGGAGAGGAGTATTCGAAGATGAGACTTTGCACACTGCAACCCTGGAAAAGTCTGGTTTTATGTTATTTTTTTAAACCACCATATTTGCTACTTAGATGATATGTTTTAAACAAAATAATTTAAAGTAAAACCTTAGCATAATCTTAGTTTTTGTTTTGTTTTTATATCTACAAATTAACCAGAGTGAATAGTGTTTTACCAAACCCTGTTCTCTGCTAGAAAGCTAACAAAATGGCTACTATTGAAAAAAAAAAAGTATGATTCTAAAAATATGTTATCCATGGTTTTGAACTGATCAAACAATATTGAATAAGTGAAATAAAAAATATTAAGCATCGAAATAACTATCATAACTTTTTTATATGGTTATTTCTACAATATTTTTAAATTGCTCTTGTTTTCGAGGATTGGAGGTGTGATTTATAATTTTTTATTAGAAATATTTTATCACAGATTAATATTAAAGAAAATAATGAAAAAGTCAAAGAAAAAGGAGAGTTTCATGGTTTTTTAATTGTCAATTTGGATAAAACAATTTTTTTTTTAAAACACGTACAATTTTAAAGTAGATAAAGCTACAGCTTATTATTGGAAATCTTTGCCTTAAACAAAAGGTAATAATAATGTATGGGAAAATAACAGACTAAACATTTATTTAAATATTAATGAAAAATTAAACAGACCTCTCTTTGCCTATGCTCCTAGATACCAGGTAAGGACTTTTAATAAGGGTACCTTTTAGTATGTGTAAATTCAAAGATCTCTAGTCAATTTGTTTGCTGTGGTACAAGTTTTTGTATTGTGAAAATAATTTTTATAAATGGAACGAAGCATTAATATAAAATAAAGTTACTAGTTATTAAATTACTTCTTGAGTTATTACTTTTTAATTTCTTATTGAGGATATGAATGACAATTACTTTGTAATTCTTTTTATTTTTAAATTCGTTAATCCAAAAATGCTGATTGATATTACGAAGCAAATATTATTTGTTTGCAAAGTGTCAAAAAAGTTCATCCTAATTATATTTTGTCTATGAACTTTTTAAAAAATATTGTAAATACTTTTTTTTTTCAAGTAACTAGTATTTGATATATTTTATTTAAGTGGTTATTGAGTCTCAGTAAACCTAATAAATATAAGTAAAAATAAATATGTAATGATATATTATATCATTTGATGTGGTATAATTGATATTGGTACATAAATATATTTTCCATGTACAAGTATATTTTATCTCTCACATGTGTGTTCAGATTACAGGTATAGACAATTTAGATTTTCAGAATTTATATGACTCCAAATATCATGAATAACTATTGAAAATTCATTTGATCTCGACATGATATAAAAATTTTATGTCATATTTAACCTTTTTAAAGTTATATTTATTATTACATAGTCATAATGTTGAGGAAACTTCATTCTATTTTATTCCTTCACCCCATTAGGATCTTGAGTCTTTTTTCTCCTTGTGGTTATTCCAGAATTCTTTATTATATTTTTCTGAACACTCATTCAAGACAAGTGATCAGATGCTACACTTTGATAATTGTTTCATCCCCTATCAAAAATACTAAGCTTAAGTAATAGCAGAAGAAAAAGGTAAGGTAAAGCGCGAAAGTGATAACTCTAATAGTCCCCTACTTTTGCTTGTTTGTTTTTTCCCTCAATTTGTTTAATCACTTAAGTTTATTTCCAATAGTTAATATTAAAAGTTAACCTTACACGTAAATTGAGGAAAGTAAAAAATAGTTACTTCAAAAAGTTTTTGTCCTCAAAAGGCCTACCTTATAGAATGCCTACAAAATCAACAGTTTTCGCAAATGGATTATTGTTTTTTTTTAATTCCGCTTTAAACTTGTAGAACCATCATTTAAAAGTGATGAGAAAACATATCAAGTAAGTTGAGATAAACCTAATTCTGCTAATTTTTTAAATACTTTTAAGTAAATCTAATATTAATTTTTATTTAAATAAATTGAATTAGTTCATTATAATGACAATAGCAATATCAGGTCCCATAGTATTTGTAATGCCGACATAAATCATTCCACCGTTACAGATTAAACTCCTTATTTTAAGACAATTGTCCCTTTTATATTTCGATCAACCTCTTGGACGCAAATCCAGCAGCTTTACCCATTTTCTTTAGAAGTCTTGAAATTATCATTACAATTACATTTCCTGGTTTTCGATCAGTACTTTTATTGCTATCTAAATCATAATTTTCTTGATCGTTCATTGGGTGGAATATTCTATGTAATACTCACTATTCAGTAACTTTAAGGCCTTGTTCTTTTCTTTGTATTTTCCTCTAATATGGGCGCCTTCACTGGTAATATAGGAGTTTTCTACCTTTTTTTATGTTTGTAAGTGTTTCTGTTTGTTGTCTATGTTGTTTTTCATTTCTAAAATTTATGAAACATTTTGCACATTAAGTAATAACATTGTTAAACACTCATACAGTTTTGTTTACCCAGAAAACGACATGCATACTGAAACTATTTAAAGAATGTGAGGAACTGCCAATAGGCAAAATAAGAAAGAGGAACCAATAGGGATTATTAAGAATAATAACTAATCGAATTTATGTTTCGAGAAAAGAACCTATATTTGGTGCATATATCTAATATTTCTGTAAATACAAGAAAATATTAGATATTATACCCATAAAGTGGCCTGTAAAAAATATATATTTTATATATAGGCATATAAAACAGCTTGGCTACGTATCCTGTCTCTATGTTTGGTTGCCACACCAACTGATTAGGACAAACCTGGCCAACCGAATATCTATCTGCAACTCTCGTGACGAAAAATGAATCTCATCTACGACAATGTAGGGCACATAAAATCATGGCCAACTGCTGATGAGCCGCCTAATGCCACATCAAAGGGCAGCCTACATTCAAAAAAGATTTTTCTTCTACAAGAAAAACAATTGATTGAAGGCTCTGTGGGTAGCTAATTAAATTGGACCTAACATTGAGACAGAAACATCCAGAACTAGTCAATTGCAAAGGTATATACCACCATAACAACACCAGACCACACAAGTATGGCTGGATGTTTGATTATACCCACCTGATAACTATTTATTTCGGTCCTTCCAAAACTCCCTGAATTAGTAATCGTTCGCTAATGAGAGAGATGCAAAAATGTATCCAGATCAATTTTTTGTTTCTAATCTCTAAATGTTTTATGAGACCAGAATAATCTAATTGTTAAAAAGATGGGAAACGGTCATTAATAAAAACACTGAATTCATTATTGTCTAAAATTTATTCTTTGTATGAAAACATTTTTTTAATTTACTCTCCAAAAACCAAACAAACCTAGGGATCCTCCCAATACATTGTCTGGACCATAGAGGTCGCATTTTATAAAATTGTTGTTCATATTTTTTTTTTTTTTTCAAGTAGTTTCCACTAATAGTGGGTTTTCTTAACCTATTGATTTAATGGCTTCCTTCCATAATGTCCTAACCAAGGTTCATTCCTTCCGTAGACCATGACCCATCATGGATTCCTCCACTTCGTTATCCCAGGTCCTCCTTGGTCTTCTCAATTCCCCAACTTTCCATTGGTGGACCACTTTGGGTAGTCTTCCTTCAGGCATTCTTGTCAAATGCCCAAACCAACACAGGCATTTTTTCACTATATCTTCCATAATGCTTTTTTTTCAGCCTCCGTCTTTTCTGTGATGGTCGCATTTCTTATTTTGTCCATTCAGGACCCTGAGGTAGAGCCCGAGAACAAAGGGCTCTGACGCAGGAGTCGAGCGCCTTGCTTTGCCCCTCCCTGCCTCAGTTCGCTTTTACGGGTTTACTGTGTTCGGATGTGTTCTCTTAGCTTATTTGCTCTCAGATTGGATTTTTCTAGCGACTTGGCTTTTTCCTGGACTTTTGTGATTGATTCTATTCCGACGACGCTGGACTTTGCCCTGTTTTCCGTGATTGATTTTTTAATTGTACCTCAGCAGCGTATTCTTAATATCTGCGTATTCTTCTTTCTCTATTAGCCATTGTTAGTTAGATTAACCTGGCAATCAGTCACACAGCAGCCAAATCGTAAGGAATCACAGAAAACAGGGTTAGTCCAGGGTCATCCGAAAAGAATCAACCTCAAAAGTCTAGGAAAAAGCCAAGTCGCTAGAAAAATCCAATCTGAGAGCAAGTAAGCTAAGAGAGCACATCCGAATACAGTAAACCCGTAAAAGCAGACTGAGGCAGGGAGGGGCAAAGAAAGGCGCTCGACTCCTGTATCGGAGCCCTTTGTTCTCGGGCTCTCCATTTTCCAACGATCATATCTTCTTGGTTTCTTAACCAATTTTTTATTTTAATACCTCATTTGAAAGGTAGATGTTTTTTTAATGATTATGTAAGTAATAATTAAGGGTGACTTTTTTTGAGAGGCAGTCACTGTATTTTTTTTTTCATTTTATGTTTTTGTTTAACGATTTTCCCGTACGATCCCGACAATTACGAAGATTTGACTTTTAACATTCCTTATTTAGAATATCTTTGTTGCAAAACAAAAAATAAAAGGGCCAGAAAGACCAATTTTTAGGGTTTATAGCTATTTTAAGATTTTAAATAGGATTTTTTTTTGTAAAATTCTGTAAGTAGGAATATCTTGGAAAGGGTTAACTTCAGGACAGTATGTCTTATAGTAATATCGACTGGAATTGCCCTCTGCTATCACCCTTAACGGCTCCGCCACTAACTACCAGTCACCCTGTATATATATATATTTTCATATTTAACTTTTAATAATCTTAATGAGGTAGTGAACAGTTAAATTTGTAAAACAATAAATATCTGCGTTAATAAAATTTCACAGGACTCAATGTTATATTTTTGAGCCTGTTTTATGAACGGTTTTTAATGTGAATGCAGAACTGAGAAAGAACAAAGATATCTGCAACTTATATGATGATGACTGAGCTAATTTCATTCATAATGAGTTAATAATATGAGAATAATGAGTTATGGAGTTGGTCTGTGTGGAAGACGGAAGGAAAAGTAGATGGACTTGGTGATGGAGGATGATCGTGTTGTCTAGTAAATGCCCATTGACCAGAGAGATTAGGGAAGGACAATTGAATTTGGATAAATTTAAGTTTCAAGATACCAGAGAAGGAAAAAACTGAATGATATTAATCTTATCTTATCCTTTTAGAAATTTAGAATCCAAATAAAATTTTCAAAGTGCTCCATCTACCACATTCACAAATTCGGAATAATTATTCTCCTACACTTTAAAAAAAATATGATTAGGAGAACTTTTTTAACAGCCATGTGTTTAATGTGAATTTTTCTTGATCAAGGAAAAATCATTGTATGAGTGCAAAATATTAGTCATCGGTCTTTTGGGCATTAATAAGTCACACTTATCTCAATCTTTTATTTACAATGGAAACATTGTCATATTAGTGGTGGCATTAAACATCTGATGATTTCTTATTTACTTAACTGACATAATAGTTGTTGTATGTACCATAAACTTCTTTTTTTCTGTGGTTCAAGAGATAGTTTAGATCAATTTTTTCATGTTGTTCCCTGGGGTCATCCGGCTATTAAACCATCTAATTACTATTTAGTTGAAGGTGATTCAACGAGAAATGCTAACCAAGATTTGGCCAAAAAAGAAAATGGATTAGAGAAAAAACATGAGGAAGTTTATAATTTAATCCGTATTTCTTTTGGATTCTATATTTTGAAGTTCGTTCTGGTTGTAGATCAGATTTAGTTTGCTAGAATAGATTAAAAGCCAAAGAAAAAAATATTTTATTTTCTGAACAAAATTTATCATTTATTTCATATTTTAAAACATCTATTATTTACTTCTTGTATTTGGCTCTGTGCCTCTTAGGCAATCTTTAATAAAAATTATGATGTAGTATATAATGTAGGTAGTAGTCATTTTTTATTGAAATGTTATTCACCCCTTTCTGGATCTATTACTGTTATGATTTCGCAAAGACAATATGTAGGTTAGCTTTATTAGATTTATCTGGAGTAAGCTATGAGCGGATAACTATGTCCATCTGAATGGACCATAGCATTTAGGATTTTGGAGAAACATAGTTGTGTTGCCACCTGTTTTACAAAAGAGCTTCACTATATGCACGAAGAGACTCAGGATTTTATAGCATAAATTTGCCTTGATTTTTTTATATTTCTGGTTTGAATTTAGAGATCCCTTAAATGATGGAATAAATCCTCTATACCTTTAATGTTTCACTTAAAATTGTTTTTATAATCGTTTAACAAATTGTGTATGTCGGTAGATTATTATTTATTGTGTAATCGTTATAGATTGTTTTCATTATCAGGCATTTGTCACATTATTTTTTATGGAAAAATTATTCTCCCTTTTAAGTTTTGCACGACCGACACTAATAGTTCTATACACTCACTCAATTTGACTGTACACCATCTATAGAATTTCTTCAAGGTACATTCTTATTACGTGACTGGCCCATCGTCACCTGGCTAGTTAAGATGACCTGCACAATCTCTACTTCATTGTAAAGGTTCTTTAACTCATAATGTGTTCTTCCTCGCTAGGCTCATTTAATGCATATTGGTCTAAATATTCCTCTTTATACCTTTCAGTGTCAACATACTGCATCAACCAGCCAATGGAACAACTCCATCTGTCTCTTAACTATCTTTTGCCAGAAGCCTCAGATCCTGTAAGCTCTTCTTTCTTGCCTGTCCCAACTTGATTATACAATTGGAGTAGATCTGCCTTGGTCTCCCTCTAGGTCAAGTGCCCATGGATTTGGCTTCCATTAACTTTCTTGGATCTCTGTCTTAGATCATTTTGTGGGCATGCTCAAACCATTTGAGTTGAAGCTTCTCCAGAGCTTCTCTCAGAGAGGCAATGTGTAGCTCCTCTCTAATGGTCTTGTTCCAGATCTTATCTATTTTGTCTTGGAAGGCACCTGCTGGAGGAATTTAATTTTGGCAGCTGTTGAATGGAGTACCCAGCTCGCCGTCCCATATAAGAGAACTGGCAAATATCCACTTTTGGATATGCAGAGTTTCACGTCCTTTCCTATTTCCCTTTTTTAAAATTGCAGATTTTGTAGTATACATTTTTTTTCTTTTCTAATCCTATTCGAAATTTCTTGTTCTACTTTCCCATTTCTGCAAATCATTGTGCCTAGGTATGTGAATTCCTATACCTCTTTCTTGCCCTTTGCATACAATATTTATATTTTCAGGATTTCTTCCAACTTGCAAGATTTTACTCTTAATAGCATGCCTTTCTATGCTTCCCATTCGGTTATGGTCAATTGCAGATTTTAAGAAGTGTCTAAGATGAGGTATAGATCATCAGCATAAACTATCACTTGTGCTAATATGGTCCATTATATTCCAATGCCCAATCATAGTTCTCGCAGTTCTTCTTTTGTGTATTAATAGGATTTCTCCATCAAGATTATAATTAGTAGTGTACTGAGACTGTCTCTATTTTGACTCCTTTGTCCATGGCAAAGTTCTTGGATTCAGTGCCATTTATTCTCAATGTTTCCTTCGATTCTTGGTAGCAAGATTTGATTGCCTTGATAAGGCCTGACAGAACATTCTTGGCCATTAATGCCTTCCAAATTTCATCTTGGGTACAGAGTCAAAGGCCATTTTGAGGTCTAGGATTGCTAGGCTAAGGTTCTTATTTATCTCCCATGTTTTCTCAGTGATCATACATAAGACGAAAATGTGTTCACATGTTTGTTGTCCTGGGCGAAATGCTGCTTGCTCCTGTAGATCCTCTTCCACTATTGTCCTCAGCTTCTTTTCAAGATAGGAAGTATATAATTTATATACTACTAGTGACATACATTTTTATCTGTAATTATCACATTCGCAAACACAGAATCCATCTTATCTATTGGTACTATAATGTTGACTTGCAATCTTTCAGAATCTTTGCAGTATCTGCTTTTGAGAAAGTAAATTTTGGAAGAGGGGCTGTAGGAATTTTGTAAGCTCATTTCCTGCAAACTTTATAAACTCTGGGGCAATATTATCGCTTCCAATAGCCTTCTCTATCTTTTTCTTTATCTCTGCTGTTCGTACTATCATTCTACATTTGCGGAATCTCAGAGTTAAAAGTGTTTGATATATGTCATGTCCATCTTTTTAGGATGTCTTGATCCTCTGATATTATCCCCTCCTTTATTTTTCACATTTCCAATGGGTTTGCATTTCTTCTCTCGGATGGTCTTTTGACCTTTCTCTAGAATTGTTTAAAATTTTCTGACTATAGTCTTTGTCTAGTTCCTTGCCAAAACTTTCCCATGTGGCCTTTTTTGCTTCATAGAATTTTCTTCTCAAACCTTGGAGTGACAATTCAATTGTTTTAGTCGTTGTCCACATATCTGAACCATTGGTAAGGATCGAGGGAATCACTGTCTTATAAAGTCTAAACTTTGCTCTCATGGACAGAGCTCTGCTGTAAAAGTATGTTTGTGGTTATAAAATAGCATTTGTTTTCTCCAAATATGCATCTGTTGTCTGCGCAGGGAAGTAGTGGTATGCCTTGGCAGTTGCAGCAGTCCTTCCATATTTCAGTAAATAGTTCCTGTAAGAACTTAACCAATTCACAACTACCATGCTTCATGACTTCAGCCAGAATTACATCACAACCAGGTGCTTTATGATTTGTTAATTTATCTGTAGCTTCCTGTACTTCTTTCTGCTGGTTTAATCAAGTCTTCTTTGCTAGCCTAGCTAGTTGCTTCCAGTGCATCCTACCTACTCTCTTTTGGTTGCCTATTTCTATTAAGAAGATGGCTAACATCATCCCATCAGCCCATAAATCCTTGATCTGCTGCAGGCCGGTAAATAGGTTTCCATCTGTTGCTTTTTTGTGAGGATCAAAGGGCTTTCATCCGATGTTGATCCTCTGAAAGAAATTTCTACCATTCTTTTCAATAAAACACTGCTCTACCTCCTTTAGCAATCTACTTTCCCTATGTTTTTTGTAGTGGCCTGAATCGGTATTTGCTCCAACATTCAGTAGAGATCTTTTTCTTGCATGCATGAGGATATGGTCTATCTGGGATGTTGTTACTTGTTCATGAAGCCTAAGTGTATGGCTTTGTCCGTATCTAAGTGAATTGACTTATGAGGAAAACATGAACCCCTAACTATTAGGTTATTCGATGATGCAAAATCCACAAGTCATTTTCCATTCTGATCACATACTTCATACAGATAAACTTGGGCAATAGTAGATTGGTATATCTTTCCCCTACCCACTTGGGCATTGAAATCGCCACACCACAATCTTTACATCGTGACGAGGATATTCATTGTAGCTCCTTTCTATTTGATTCATCTTCAAGATCATGTCCTAATACCTCAGTTGGGCAATGCACACTCAATAAGCTTTAATTTTGGAACTTTCCTTCTATCACTAGTGATTAGAGCCTATGGATAATTGGTTTAAATCCTATTACTGGTTGTGAAATCTCCTTCTCGACAATAAATCTGTGCCAAAAGTAGGGAGGGTGTTATAACAGTTGTAATAGACGGTATGTATTCCGTGATCTGCCCGGCCCACCTGATTTCTTGGACGGCAGCTAAGTCTATGGAGTAGTTGTTAAGGGTGTTGAGAAGCGCATAAAGTGTGCCAGGTCTATAAAATGATCAAATATCCCAAGAGGCATGTGTAAAGTCTGTTTGATGTTTCCTGTGGTGTTTAGTCTGGCTAATTTTTGTGTTACATTGCTTATAAATAATAATTAATTTTTAGGGAGAGTGGGTTTATCAAACCTACATCCCCTGATCGAATTAAGTTAGATCAGATAGTGAATAATTATGATGAGATTTTTTTATAAAGCATCATCTTAAAATGTTTGGTGGGAGGGGCAATACAATAACCCTCAATAATAGCAAAAATTCAAGGTCATGGTGATAAAGAATAGTAAACAAAACCGACCACCTCATAGCTACACGTTTAGAAGACACACTTTCCAACGAGTGTCAAGTTTCCAGTATTTAGGAAGCCGTATAAACGAGAATTTGGATGAGGAGGAGGAAATCAGAGCCAGGATAGTATTAGGTAATAAAGCATGTTTTGGGATATCAAAGCTCCTGAGAAGTAAGCTCCTTAGCCTAAAGTCAAAGCTGATGATATATAAAACCGTCATTAGGCCAGTAGCAACATACGCTGGTGAAACCCTCACACTGAATAAATCCAGTGTGGAAAAGCTGAATAGATTCGAAAGGAGAGTTCTTCGGCAAATATTCGGGCCAGTTCGAGAAAACGACCAACTCAGGATCAGAAGAACCAAGGAGCTAAGTGAATTATATGGAGACCTAATGATATCGAGCTTCATCAGGATTCAACGCATTAAGTGGCTGGGCCACTTATATAGGATGGACGAAGAAAGAACAGCTTTTTAGCTGTATAAAGGTAATCCGGATGGAGTAAGACCTCGAGGAAGGCCCAAAGCTAGATGGAAGGATGCCGTCTGTGAAGATCTGAGGCTGAGCAAGGTCTCCATCACTCAAGCAGGCGATCGGGACGATTGGGGTAGAGCGGTTGAGCAGGCCAAGGACTTCTTTATGAGTCTGTCGTGGCAATAATGTAATGTAATAGCAAAAATTAAGTCAGCTGATTCTGGGTAGCTCAAGTAATAATGTAGAAAAAAGTAGTGAAGGTATTTTTGTTAATTAGGAATATTCAGCTTTAATGCGGGCGTATTCAAAAATGTAAAGCCAAAATTCAAATCTGATTTCCCAACAATTTCAATTTTTATGTTTTACTACACTTTTCTTTGAGATGTGGGATTTCGAATATTGAAAGAATTAGCTGCTTCATATTGTTTATCAACAAATTTTATTAATACGCTAAGTTAGCCCATGCTATACATCAACTTTTAATTTCTGTATTAATTTAAAAAGATTTTATTATTGATCCTTTCAATTTGTTTGTGGAGGGCAGCGTGGCTCAGTGTGTAAAATAATGAGTTGTGCTAAAGATCCCAGATTCAAACTGGCTTTGGCAGATAAATTATTTAGCTGTCAACACACAATGGAATCCGTGACTCACTAATTTTCTGTAAAGTGCTTACCCTTGCTTGAGATAAAACCTGATTGTTAAGTACAACTCTCCCTGGAATTGTACCCAAGACACAACACACCCTTCATGGGTTGTAATGGTACAGTTTTTTAACCAATTAATTGATTAGATGTGAAATTCAAATTAAATTTCATTGTAGTTATACTCTTGCAGTTTTACCATTTAATTTCATTTGTCAGATAGAGTGTATAAAAAAATAACCGTTTTCAATCAAATAATTGTATTATTAATTCTTTAATATACAATACAATTAATACTCATAGTATAGTCTATTGTTATCTACCCTCATTAGCCACCTGCTAGCCGATTCTATTGCTCGATCCCACGTTGATACCATTCCTTATCATGGCTATCAAAGAACTCTTGGACCGCAGTTTCAGCTTCCGCCAAATTAGCAAGTTTTTTTCCCTTAAAGAAAATGGGCCAGGAATTGAAACAAATAGTAATCCGATGGTGCGAGGTCTGGACTATATGGTGGGTGAAAAAAAAATGCATATCAGAAGGGTTTTTCAATAAATTTTCACAAATGTGTCTCCTCTTAGCTGATTGCTGAGGAGTCTACAGCACTTTTTCACCTTCCGAAGGGAGCCTAGATGTATTATTCACTACACTACACTCCTTGGTAAGTTCGCGAGTACTTGTGGATGGATTTGACTCAACAGCTTCCTGCAGAACCTCATCAATATCCTTTAATGGTCACCTGGAGCCCAACGTTGTATCTCCACTACTAAATTGTTCACAGTGTGCTGGTCACCTGCTCCGTTGTATAATAACAATTCTAGGAGTTGCTTCAGCTACTGTAAATTTTTCTTTTCAAAATTGGGAGAATTTCGTAGGACACTATCATGTTTCTTCTTTGAAACAAATAACTAAACTGAGGCTTTTTTTGAAGAGTCGAATAGGATTAAACAAGATTAGAGAATACTCTAAAGGAATTATTATGTATTGGTAAGTATTAAATAGGATTAAAATATTTACAGTCCTTTAATCTTTAATTTGTAAACTGGTCCCTTTTTTTTTCTTTAATCCACCCTATTATTATTTAATTTTATTTTAACTTTAAATTTTTTCTCATGCCCAGTTTAAAAATGTATTGAATTTTTTCATAATCAATATTTGTCCATCAATATTTTTGATTTACAATTAATGTCAAAATATTTTATTTCAAACAACTTACTATCTGAACTCCAAGGTTTATCAGGGAGGTTTTGTTTCTTTCTTTATTTTAAATAAGCCACTTGTTGGGTAACCCAATGTGGAAAGGATTCATGACAAAGAGTTTATTATATTAATCCCTTTAGTTAAAGTCTCATATTTTTATCCTAGGTTTTCCACATCTGCATTAACATGTGTTAGACCCTAAAATGATCGACAAACTTAAAATTTGTCCCTATGACTGATGCATTTAATCAAAAACTTTAGGATATAATGAAATTATATGTCAGATTTGTAGTAACTGCATAATGATTGAAAAAATTGAAAATGTTTTACATTTTACTTAGTAACTCACTTCCAGCGCATATGAGGTTATAACACGTCATTATTATTAAACGAGCAATTGAAGTATTGTTATGATCTTGGAAAACGCACTGGTGGGAAGGTATGTATGCACAAACTAGGATTTTTTTACAAGAGGGGCAATACTTAAAAAATAAACGAATGTCAAACTTACTTTACCATTTTCAATCCAAATTTTAATATCTCAACTGCATTAATGTGCCAATACTGAAAATCTGAAGATTTCTAATATCAAAATTTGAACTTTGGTGCCACTTAAAAATTTGGTACTCAATGAACGCCTAATTTGATACTTTTTTCTCCCAGAGTGCCAATTTCTTCATCAAAGGATTATTTATAGTCTGCTCTCATTTGTCTTTGTTTTAAAAAATGGCCTTTATTTGGCTTTGGTCTTCAACCTCATTTAACTGATAATTATGCCTATGGTTCTCATTCAATGTGCAATGTAGGATTTATGAGCAAAAAGGTCATCCAATTTTCAGTCTCACTTTCACTTATAATACAACACAAGAAAACTTATAATATTATTAAGCGTTTACTGATGATGATAAAGAGATTAAAACAACTAAACCTTTATCATGTTTATTTTTTTTGTTAATTGTGCTACGTTCTATTCCCCAGGCCTAAAATGTTCATTATTTTAATGGCTGGCAGGTATTTTGAAATAATAATATAAAATTTTCTATATTTTTATCTGTCAACTATAATAATTGTACCTTGTAAAATTGTTCTAATTAATGTTACTATCCATTTATATTCTTCTAATGTTTGTTTTATACCTCAAATTCTATTTTCCATAGCCCTTTGAGTGTAGGTCATTTTTAATACCCCTATAAAATAGTCTCCTTTAGGTTATTTTAGATGTCTCTAGGTTACAATCAGCTGATTTTGAGTGTTTTGTTATAGCTTGAAATTATACATCTCTTTGTGAACAGTATATCTTACTACCTAGTAACATCGTTTAGGGAGTTTAATCAAATAGTGTCAGCTGTGGCCAGCAGACTTGTGATATGTCCTATACTCAGGGGGTTTTTTATTGTAAAAGTTGTGTTTTAAATCAATTATCTTGTTTTAGGTTTGCTACCTACTGGGAATAGACCAATTTAATCTTGTGGAAGCTAATTATGGTACTTCCATTGATGTCATTCGTGAACAATTATATTTTTAAAACTATAAATATAGTCACAATTTTTAGATGATTTCAAAGGACAATTATTTTCACCTTTGCTCTCTTGCTACCATACTTTGTTTTGAGAGCATTTTATGTATGAATTGTACATTTGTTGTTAATTTGTTCCTATTCTTATCATTTTTGATGGAGCGAACCCATATAATTTTATAAGATATTAAATGTATATAATAATTTAGAAACATTGATAGCATTAAAATGTAAATAAGATTTTTTTTCTGTTTTTTGTAAATAAATGTTGAAAAGACTTCTAATAAGGTCTTTAACCTTTTGTACCTTTCGACTGTTTGGTGTAATTATTTTTATTTATTGCGAGAGGTTATACCTATTTATTTAATTTTATTTTTAGTATTGATCTGAAAGATTAAGATCGCTGCGTTGGTATTAAAGCAACCATTGAAAAGATTGAATGTTATTCCATATCTGTGTTATACTTTTTAAGCTTTTTGCTATTTTGTCAACTAATTTATATCCTTGTATGTAACTGAAATATACCTGATAGGATCTAAATGTACCATTTTGTAATAATATCTAAATAGAATATATTATACTCTTACGTCATGTTTCCCTTAATTACTCTTACCTTATTTACTGGTTCAATGAAACCTGAATTATGATTCTTTATTTGATAAGTAATGTAAATCAATATGTCCAAATGGTTGTATATCAATATATTATCTTCAGAGTCATATATGTATGAACTGTAAACTTTTGAATATCTGTTGTTAAGAGTTCAGTTTTGTGTCTCTGATTCTTCTTGCCTTAAAGTTATTTACAAAAATTATGGTTAAAAGATACTAAGACAATATATTTTTATTAGGCAACCACTAGTGAAATATCATAGCTCTGAAGCCAGAGTTTTTGGTGAAAACTGATTACTTGGTTGCTACATACTGAGGTAGTTGGGGCAGTTTGTTAATGATGCCTTCAGTCTGTGTAAGAATAAAAACCTGTAGTGCACCTGGCACTATGATTAGACGTGTAGGAGGTTAAGGAGAGGAGAGATTAAGCTCTGATGTATAAATAGAATAGCTCAAAGAAATAAAGACACCCTTCAGAAATGTTCTGATAGTTCTTTCTATTATACGGAAAGGCAAAAATATTGAAGATTGAATGAAACCCTTCTGGAGCTACACAAAAGTCGGGTGGAGAAATTATCAGTTAAAATAACTATCTGAAAGCTAAAATATTTGACAGAACAAAATAAATTAAAAATACTGTATAATAAGAGGTATAACAGAGAAGCTGGGATTGACCAGCTCAGGTACCATATTTACTATAGGTGCAGAACTGGGCATTGGATGGTCTGGTTTACATAGTATGGATCAAGCCTAACAAAAAGGGAACCACCTTGTGTCCTACTATAGCAACATTGATTTGAGATATAAACAATTGGCATTTTACTTGCCATTTATGTTGGAATGAATGATGAGCTAATCCATATATTTGGTAGTGAAGTGATAATACCTGTTAATAGGCACTTGACCGCATAGCCATACAGTAGAAGGCAACAATAAAATAAAAATTTCTCTGATCCATCGGCTGAAGATTTACATGCAGGCAGTATTGGATAGAGCAGTGCAGTGACTCAAAACTTAGCGAGCTGAACAAATTGGATGTATTTAGTTCAACCAAATATTCAAGTCGCCATAATGGTGTAAACTTTTTATTGTTTTTATTACAAATATATTTTGATTTTTTCTTTTCTTTTGTTTTACCTGTTCCTTATAATTTAATCAGGTATCAATTTAGTTCAGCATATAAGGCACTATGTTACTGATCTTTAAGTCTAAAGTCTTGTGTTCAAGACCAGTTGAGGTAGATGATTTAAAATACTTTGTTATTGATTGTGAATTGAGCCAATGCGTTCTCGAGATTCTCTCAGGGCTCTACGAACCTCTATAAAGTGGTAAAAGAACCATAAGAAAAATAGCCTGATGGTTGAGCATGATCTTGGCCATATCTTCTTCCATCTCTGCTGTTGCATTAGAAGTTTCTGGAAGCACTGAAGCTACACTTTTTTTTCCTTTTACATACATATTTTTGTCATTTTTTCACAAATAAGATACCATATTTTAAAATTATTTTTGGTGTTTATTTATTTTGATATATACCATTTATAATTCATACTTGATGTGTAATTTCCTATTCTTATTTGAAAATTTATTATTAAATTCATTTGAATTTATTATTTAGAATTTCATTAATATTTGTATTTCAATTTCTATTTTTATGTTTACATTTTAAGTTATCTTACAACCAAATTTGATGCAAAAAGCAAAAACTTAGTGTTATATCTTATTCCTTTTTCCCGCCATCCTGGGGCTCACCCCACCTTTAATAAGAGGGGGGAAAGGTGGTTGATCATTTGAAACGAAATTTCGATATTTCCAAAACTATTACAAAGTAATACACCTTAGCAACTTTCAAACTCAAAACAATTTCCTCATCAACCGTCACCAGTCTACTTTTGGGTTATCGTTATCCTAAAACACAACATTAACCATTCGCTTTTAAAGTAACTCACCCTTCCAAACACCCATTGAGAACATCAAAAACTAATAATCCTCATCCTTCAAGATTTCTCCAAACCATTTGACACTGTTGACTATAATATCAAGGAGGTTGAGATATATTTAATAATAAATGTGTATTTATCTAAATATCCATTATTAACTTATATTATTATTATTTCATCTTTTTCTTTTGTCACTTTTTTAATTTTAGAATTTACCTCATGGTTTATTTTTCGTTTCTATTTTTTATTTCCTTTGTTCTTATTTTATTTTAATGCATACATTTCAGCTACTGTAATATTATTCTAAAGGGAGGCATTCTGGTTTAAAATGTTTAGACCTTCCAGTAAAAGTTCAAGATCCAGAAGCAGTTCATCCCAATTGTTGTATTATGTTTTTAAAGGCTGCCTTCCAGGACTGCAGCTTACTTTGTCTTTGACTCAGGATAAGATGATTGAACCTTATTTAATTCATCATATGGGCATGTAAAACCCATCATACCATTTTCCCAAAATTTCATACATACCTTCTCCATATTCAGTTCTTTCAAACAGTATTTTACTTGATTCTTAATGAGGGGCGTAATGAATATCAGAAGTTCTAGAGATCCTTTTACGAAGTCAGAACAAAGTGAGAAGATAATTTAAGAAAGGTAAATGAGTTATCTCATTAACCCTTTCAATAGAAATTGAAAAATTAAGACACTAGAAAGCCAAAACAGTATTCTTTTTAAGAATCAAATATTTAGGAAACCATATAAATCACCTTTTGAGACTTGTGTAGACTTCATTATTATTTGCTGCTGAACGTAAATGAAATGTGTTTGACAATAGTTGTAAGCTAAAAAAGGTAAAGAGGAAACCTCGTTATTGTGTGGTTTTCACTAAAAAATGAGGCTGCAGGAAATGAATCACCGCAAAGCAAAAAGTGAATAAAAATATATCTAAAATAGTAGCATACTGGAGAAGTTATTAAACTGGTAGTTTTGAAAAATATAAGTTAAAAATTGTATGAGGAAATAGAATCACATTTATACTATGGTATTAACAGAAAGAGAGCTGTATTTCATAAATCAGATAGAAGTATTCTTTGGAGTTGAAAGAATAAATGATGGACTTAATGAACGGGATGGTCCATTAATAGATCACTTTTGATGTCTTATAGACTGTATTTATCTAACATAAATAAAGCATTTCAAATGAATTACTAGAATAAGTAATGATGAGGACATTTTTTTAGTCTGGAATTAGGTATTGAAGATAGTTGATTCTTTGTTAAACTATCAGTGCTCTTAAACAAATTTCTGGGATGAATTATATTTTCTTGATAAATCAGGAATTTCTTAAAACTATAGAAACTTGGAAATTTGTAGTAATTCCTTCACTGAATGAAAACCTATTTCCAGTCATTTGTGCAATTTAACTTTATTATATGGAAACGTTTCGACTATATGTCATTTTCCATCCATCTAAGAACTTAATCTTTATCCTCTTGATAAAGAGTTACAAGTCAACATTTCTCTTTTTATTATTAATTGTCCTTTACTAAATTTTTTTCTTGAAGGTCCATTGTCCTCCATGGTCCTTTTGTTAATTAGATTGATTAATTGGAGGACAATTAATAATAAGAGAAATGTTGACATGTAACTCTTTTTCAACAGGATAAAGATTAAGTTCTTAGATGGATGGAAAATGACATATAGTCGAAACGTTTCCATATAATAAAGTTATGTTGCACAAATGACTGGTAATAAGTTTTCATTCAGTGAAGGAATTATTAGATAGATTCAATCCAGTTTACATCCTTTCAAAATAAATTTGTAGCTCAGTGCATTGACTACAATACTTTTTAAATGCCTCAAAAGAATCAACTATAATATTCACCTGATTCCTTTCAATTAAAGGATTGGTGCTATTAGTTTTCAACAGGTGGAAGGAGGGGGCTAAGTATCAGACCAGGAAAGAAGTCCCCTAACTATTCTAAAAAATGTAGCAAGTAAAACCCAACACTGACCATTTCCAAAATGAAATTGACAGAATCAAAAACACAATTTTATCAAAACATACCTTAGATAAAGGTTGAAAAAGCCAAGTTTGCTTTAAAATGCTGCCCATTTCCTGAGGAGTCTATTGGTTTGCTAAGTTAGCTCAGAAAAGATATTCTCTTGGATTTCAAATAAAATATTTAATAATCATTTTCGAATATATTGAATATGATTTCTCCCTATTATTAAAAATGATTAGCTTTATCCATTCATTAGGTCATTTAAAAAAAAAAAAAATTACTCCTTCCAATGTAATCTAAAGTGAAATTCGTAATTATTAATTTAAACACTTTTAATTTCCAGCATTTTGTAATGGTATGATTTTGAAAACTCTGGATGGGTACTGAGGTATGGAGACCTCAAATTCTGCAAAACTCCACAGAATAAACAAGTGATTTTGCATGGATAGTAATTTATTTCAAGAAGAACAATAACAAAAGTTTCAACATTAGTATAAGACCTGGCATCCACAAGATTATATTCTCTGTTGTTTGGTTAAGGAGTTCCCATGAATGAAGAGTGAAGCCTTAAGGCCAATATGGGAAATTTGAAAGAAATTGCTGAAGATAGTTCTCAGAAGTGGCATGATTTTTTTGTTTTAATCACAATGGACTTAATTACTGTTATATGTATTAAAAAAAAAACATTCCGAATCCACTAACATTTACTTTTTTTTATTTATTAGTCATTTTGGTAGTACTTATTTCTTTTTTGTTAATTACATTGCGGTTTCGTTATTATTAAGGTTTTTCTCGTATGTGAAACGTGGCCGTTAACGTTGAAGATTGAACATATTAGGGTACTGCTTGAACATTCGGTCTGAAAATGTTGAGGAGGTTACACAACGCGGATTTGCAGAGCATTCACTGGTTAATTTAATTGAAATATCAGCATCGCGAAAGTTTAGATGGGCTAGTAATGTCTGTGCTTAGTAGCGAACGAAATCATTATAATGTTGATTAGCTCTGGTAAATGTCCGTGGAAGGATTTGGTTAAAAGTGATCGAGCGGATTTAGGTTTGTTAACAAAGATAGATGGTTTCGGATTCACAGCGCCTTTCTATTTTTTAAATTAATTATTAAGTTTTTTTGTTACAAAATAGTCCTTGCAACATACTTGCAATAATCTATAATTGCCGATTTCAAGATGTTTGCTTGATCAAAATCAATCATTTTTGTTCTCGCCCTAGACAGAATTCTTATAACCTTTTTCTCTACACTGATAACACCGTTCTTTTGGCTCTAGGGAGAAGTTTCAGTTCCTTGTAGACTGGATAAAGGAGCTCCAACGTAAAGAAATGACAATACAATTTTCTAAAAGTAAAGTGCTAATTGGGTTCAGGCATCCAAATGAAGATGTGTTTATGTTTTTGTGATGTAGAGATTCTAGAAGTTGTGATCACTTTGCCTATCTAGGAACCAACATTAGTATGTGTGGTAAAGTAGATGAAGAAGTTGACAATAGAATCAATCGAGCAAACCTATTATAGTATCAGATCAATATTAGCGAAATGTAGGAAAAGCGACGAAGCTCTACGTGTACAGAGCAGTCTAACTCGCATATGGGAGTGAAAGTGAAAGTGTTTGACCAACAGGAGCAGAAACGAGTACCTTTGCTGAGTGTTCAGTTAAGTAAGAACGGACCGAGCACTGAATACTGTTACGGTCAGAGCGGGAAGGAGCACCGGCTGAAAGGATTAGGCAAACAATGGGATTAAGCGGAAGGGATTATAGAATGGCGTAGATCCTACTGGATCGGGCTAGGCGGTTCTCGGTCTTGTTCCGAGAAATCCCCCACCCCAATCTACCTTGCCTATATAAAAGGCCAGCTGTTCGGCCGGCTGATTCAGTAATAAGCAGTGAGTAATAAGACGAGTCAGTAATAAGCAGTCGTTAACTAGTGATAGTGCGTGAGTTACAGTGAGTTAGTATCAGTCTGTAATAAGTGCTTAGTGAGCAACAGTGACAATTAGTGGCCGTGTAATAAGTGTAATAAACTGTGGGTCAGTTTGTCATATTTGAAGAGTCTTACGGTCGGTGGACTTTAGTTAGCGAACTGTAAGTGTTAATTTGTAATTGTAAACTATAGTGTAATATTATTGTATTTGTACAAATTTATATAAATAGTTTAGTTACTTAGTATAAACAATATCTTATATTATTTGTATATTATCTTAGAAATTAGATAACATTTAATAGAATATCATTATTCTAAATTGATATTAGTATAATAATTCGTTCACTTAATGAAAACCTATATCCAGTCGGTTTTTTTGGCATATAACTTTATTTTGCGGATACTTTTCGACTAATTTGTCATTTACAATCCATCAAGAACTTCCTTCATCTCAAAAGAGTTACAAGTCATCTTTTTTCTCTTTTTTTTATTAAAATTCATGTCATTAACTAAAAACTTTTCTTGGAGGTCCATTGTCCTCCATGGTCCTTTTGTTAATATTAAAACCATTCTGCCCGCCAATAATGGGACGCCACCAGCTCACAACACCATTCCAGTATTCGACGGAAAGACGCCGTGGGAGGACTACATGACTCTCTTCGAGACAGCGGCTTCGATCCACGGGTGATCACAGGAGACCCAAGCTTCAGCGTTGTGCCTGGCCTTGCGTGGAGACGCCTTGGGAGTTCTGCAGGGGATACCCATGTCGGAGCGGTCCAACTACGGGGAGCTGATCAGAAGACTGGAGATGCGTTTCGGCCACCGCCACATGGACCAGCTGTATCGCTCACAGCTGAGAAGCAGGGTCCAGAAGACCAACGAGACTTTGCAGGAATTTGAAGCGGATATTGCCCGGCTGGTGAGGAACGCCTATCCATCGGTCACCGACGATGTTTACGAAAGCTTGGCTGTCGACAAATTCCTGGATGGACTTCGGGATCCAGAGACACAGCAAGCAGTGAAGCTGGCCAGGCCGAAAACTTTGGGAGACGCATTATCCCAGGCCATGGAGTTCGAGGCTGTTAGGCAGTCTGTACGGGGCCATGCGCGAGTACGAGCAGCAGAAGCGGAGCCAAATGCGTACCCCAGCGTCGAGGACATAGTGACGAAAGTTTTGGAGGCTCTCAGGACCCGTAAGAAGGAGATACGCTGTTGGAGCTGCGGCCAACTTGGACACCCTAGAAGCAAGTGTCCATCTAAGAAGCAAGAAAAGCCACAGGAAAACTAAGTAGGGTTGATGGGAGGGGGCAACTGTCAACCCGTAACGTCAAAGGCCCCAGGAAGACCATCAGGATTGCGTCAATAGGAAGCAGAACGAACAGTTTCTACGTTGATGGGATGGTGAACGGGCAGCTGCGAAGTCTTCTAGTGGATACTGGCGCAACCATGACAATTTTGAACTCGAAGATAGTTCCCGCTGAGAGGGTCTTACCAACCACTTGGGCATTACGGACCGCCACGGGACAGCCAGCCAAGGTCTACGGGGAGACAGTTGCCACCTTCATCATCGGGGGTCAACATCTGAGGCACGGTGCTCTCGTGGCAGAAATCGATGAAGATGTCATATTAGGCACGGACTTGATGATCGAATACGGGATTAAGTTGGATATGGCAAGAGGTGTGATGACGCTGGGAGACGAGGAAGTCATCCTTCGGCAGGGAAAGGACCTCTACGCACGAGTGCTCTTACTAGAAGACACCACATTACCTGCACGGAGCCAAATCCTGACCCATGGGACGGTCGAAGGACAGTTACCGGAGGGTCAATGTGTACTACTTGAACCCGGAAGGCACGAAGAACAAGAGATCGGACGTGGCGTATTTGTTGCCAGGTCTCTCATCAAGGTCGGACGGACCACTCCAATCCGGCTAATGAACCTGAACAGCTTCCCGGTAACGCTGAAGAAAGGAACACCGGTCGGGGAGTGTACAACCGCTACCTCAGTGGTTCGTCAGCTGCAACGTCGTCCCACCGAGCTCCGAGGACTACCAGAAGAACTAAAAGGATTTGTTAACGAGTCATGCCGCGACCTTTCACCTGAACAGAGCGAGGAAGTGAAGAACATGATTATCCGATGGCATGACGTCTTCGAGATCGGACCAGGACCACGGGGCAGAACGGATATCGTCCAGCACAGGATTGACACCGGGGATGCGAAGCCCATCCGACAGGTCCCGCGGAGGCTGCCGTTAGCCAAACGGGAGGACGCCGAGAAGATCATAAAGGAGATGGCGGCTGATGGTGTCATTGAGCCTTCGAGTAGCCCCTGGATGTCTCCTGTCGTATTGGTGAAGAAGAAAGACGGCACAACGAGGTTCTGCGTAGACTACCGCCTTCTGAACAACGTCACCAAGAAGGACAGTTATCCGCTTCCCAGGATTGACGATACGCTGGACACCCTGGAGGGGTGTAAACTCTTCTCTACCTTGGATCTCCGCAGTGGATATTGGCAGGTTGGATTGGCACCTGAAGATAAAGAGAAAACGGCGTTTTCAATTGGCACTGGGCTCTGGCAGTTTACAGTAATGCCGTTCGGGCTTTGCAATGCTCCTGCCACATTCGAGAGGCTGGTGGAAAATGTGTTAAGAGGTCTCTCTTGGGAGGTATGCCTGGTGTACCTAGATGACATCATTGTGCTGGGAAAGTCCTTCTCTCATCATCTGAAGAATCTGGAGAAGGTCTTCGAACGACTGCGTGCAGCGAACCTAAAGTTGAACCCGAAGAAGTGTAATCTCTTCCGAAGGCAAGTCAACTACCTGGGGCATATTGTGTCAGACAACGGAGTTGCTGTTGACCCAGAGAAGATAGCAGCGATCACCAACTCGCCAGTACCTCGAGATAAGCACCAGGTGAGAAGTTTTCTCGGGCTCTGCACCTATTACCGGAGGTACGTGAAAGGATTTGCTAACATCGCAAAACCTCTTACTAGGCTTATCGAGGAGAAAAGGACCTTCCATTGGGATCACGAGTGTCAGGCATCTTTCGAGGAGCTGAAGAGCAAATTGAGTAGTGCTCCTATTCTTAGCTATCCACGTCCCGAGGGCAAGTTCATACTTGATACTGATGCCAGCAACATCGCCATTGGAAGTGTCCTCTCTCAGCTCCAAGACGGAGAAGAAAGGGTCATTGGATATTTCAGCAAAGCACTCTCAGCTCCGGAACGCAACTACTGTGTCACAAGGAAAGAGCTTCTGGCAGTAGTAAAGTCCATAGAGCATTTTCATAAATACCTATACGGAAGAAGGTTCCTGCTGAGAACGGACCACGCGGCTCTAATGTGGCTGCTGCGATTCAAGTCACCTGAGGGACAAGTGGCGAGGTGGATTGAGCGCCTTCAAGAGTATGACTTTGAATCTGCTCATCGTTCTGGAACGAGCCACAGGAATGCGGATGCACTGTCAAGAAGACCTTGTGAAGAAGGCTGCAAGCATTGTTCTCGACAAGAAGAGAAGCAGGCAGCGGTATTGAGGACTACAGTTGTCATCGACAGTTGGCAAGATGCAGAGGTGTCAAAGGAACAGGACGAGGACCCGGACTTAAAACAAATGAAGGAATGGAAAATATCGGGGCGAGGAAGACCGGCCTGGCAGGATGTTGCTCCAATGTCGAAGAATGTAAAAACATACTGGGCCCAATGGAACTCCATTTTAGTGGACAACGGGCTGCTGAAACGGGCATTGGAGAACGCGGAAGGAGATCAGCGTAGGCTACACCTCATCGTTCCAAGGAAGAAAGTGCCCGAAGTTCTTAGGGAGCTACATGACGGTGTAACTGGCGGCCATCTTGGAGTTCACCGTACATTGGAAAAAGTTCGTGAACGCTTTTACTGGGCAAACCTTAAGGACGATGTGTTGGACTGGTGCAGGCGTTGTGCGACTTGTGCGGCTTCTAACGGACCAACAAGAAGAATGAGGGCCCCTATGAAGAAGTACAACGTGGGAGCACCGTTCGAGAGGATAGCGATCGACATCGTTGGCCCTTTCCCTGTGACAGACGAAGGTAACCGATATATTCTCGTGGCCATGGACTATTTTTCTAAGTGGGTGGAAGCGTATGCCCTTCCGAATCAAGAGGCAGTCACGGTTGCAGACGTACTTGTGAAGCAGCTCGTCAGCCGGTTTGGAGTACCCATGGAACTTCACGCTGACCAGGGAAGAAACTTCGAGTCTGCAGTCTTCTCCGAAATGTGTGAAGCACTGGGAATACGGAAGCCCAGGACGACACCTCTTCACCCTCAATCGGATGGCATGGTGGAGCGCTTGAACAGGACAATGGGTCGATATTTGTCTAAAGTGGTCTCCGAGCATCAGCGAGACTGGGACCAGTATCTACACTTGTTCCTGTTAGCCTACCGCAGTTCAGTCCATGAAGCAACGGGGCAGACCCCCGCAAATGTGGTGTTCGGCCGAGAACTTCGTTTGCCATGTGATCTGAAATTCGGGTTCAAGCCTAATGAGGAAGTTGCCGGAGAGGAGTACGTCACGAATCTACGGAAGCGGATGGATAACATCCACGAGAAGGTTCGTGCAAACATCCAGGGAGCCAGTGACAGAATGAAGGAGCGTTACGACATCAGGGCAGAGAAAGGTGGATTCCAACCTGGAGATTTGGTCTGGCTACATGATCCTCGAAGAAGGCGAGGCTACTCACCTAAACTTCAGAACTCCTGGGATGGCCCGTTTGAGATCATCAACAGGATAAACGACGTGATCTATAGGATCAGAAAGCAGCCAAAAGGAAAACCCAGGGTAGTCCATTTTAATAGACTGGCCCCATACAAAGGAGACCATGGCCCGACAAAAGACCAGCAAGTCAGGTACCTCAACAACGTGGAGGCCAGTAAGGTATCAGTTGCACAACCTAAGGTACAAGGTTCCCTTGGACTAACTCAGGCAGTATACAGAGATATCTTCTCGTTACCCGCGGACTATTCTCTGGCCCATTGTGTAGCCGAAGATCTGAGGACTTCCCGAGGGATTGCAACGGTCTTCAGGAAGAAGTTTGGTGGTACTACGGAACTAGAACGCCAAGGACCAAGCGTGGGGAAAGCACTCCACCACACATACGAAGGACGACACCTGTTTTACTTGGTAACCAAGTGTGCCAATGATCAGAAGCCCACATATGACGCCTTGCGGCGAAGCCTCGACGACCTGCGGAGTAAGCTTCTGAGTCTGCGTGTCACCAAGCTCGCGATCCCTAAGTTGGGCTGTGGCTATGACGGCCTGGAGTGGAAGGTTGTCGAGAACATGCTTGAACAGACATTCGCCAACTCTGGAGTCGCCATATTGGTGTGTACGTTCAACCCCTGGAAAGGAAATGCGTCTCCATCGAGGGAAGCTCATAACCGCCCGATTTCTCCGGACTATGCTCTGGGGCAGAGCACTTTTAAGGAGGGGGCAGTGTTACGGTCAGAGCGGGAAGGAGCACCGGCTGAAAGGATTAGGCAAACAATGGGATTAAGCGGAAGGGATTATAGAATGGCGTAGATCCTACTGGATCGGGCTAGGCGGTTCTCGGTCTTGTTCCGAGAAATCCCCCACCCCAATCTACCTTGCCTATATAAAAGGCCAGCTGTTCGGCCGGCTGATTCAGTAATAAGCAGTGAGTAATAAGACGAGTCAGTAATAAGCCAGTAGTAATAAGCAGTCGTTAACTAGTGATAGTGCGTGAGTTACAGTGAGTTAGTATCAGTCTGTAATAAGTGCTTAGTGAGCAACAGTGACAATTAGTGGCCGTGTAATAAGTGTAATAAACTGTGGGTCAGTTTGTCATATTTGAAGAGTCTTACGGTCGGTGGACTTTAGTTAGCGAACTGTAAGTGTTAATTTGTAATTGTAAACTATAGTGTAATATTATTGTATTTGTACAAATTTATATAAATAGTTTAGTTACTTAGTATAAACAATATCTTATATTATTTGTATATTATCTTAGAAATTAGATAACATTTAATAGAATATCATTATTCTAAATTGATATTAGTATAATAATTCGTTCACTTAATGAAAACCTATATCCAGTCGGTTTTTTTGGCATATAACTTTATTTTGCGGATACTTTTCGACTAATTTGTCATTTACAATCCATCAAGAACTTCCTTCATCTCAAAAGAGTTACAAGTCATCTTTTTTCTCTTTTTTTTATTAAAATTCATGTCATTAACTAAAAACTTTTCTTGGAGGTCCATTGTCCTCCATGGTCCTTTTGTTAATATTAAAACCATTCTGCCCGCCAATAATGGGACGCCACCAGCTCACAACACCATTCCAGTATTCGACGGAAAGACGCCGTGGGAGGACTACATGACTCTCTTCGAGACAGCGGCTTCGATCCACGGGTGATCACAGGAGACCCAAGCTTCAGCGTTGTGCCTGGCCTTGCGTGGAGACGCCTTGGGAGTTCTGCAGGGGATACCCATGTCGGAGCGGTCCAACTACGGGGAGCTGATCAGAAGACTGGAGATGCGTTTCGGCCACCGCCACATGGACCAGCTGTATCGCTCACAGCTGAGAAGCAGGGTCCAGAAGACCAACGAGACTTTGCAGGAATTTGAAGCGGATATTGCCCGGCTGGTGAGGAACGCCTATCCATCGGTCACCGACGATGTTTACGAAAGCTTGGCTGTCGACAAATTCCTGGATGGACTTCGGGATCCAGAGACACAGCAAGCAGTGAAGCTGGCCAGGCCGAAAACTTTGGGAGACGCATTATCCCAGGCCATGGAGTTCGAGGCTGTTAGGCAGTCTGTACGGGGCCATGCGCGAGTACGAGCAGCAGAAGCGGAGCCAAATGCGTACCCCAGCGTCGAGGACATAGTGACGAAAGTTTTGGAGGCTCTCAGGACCCGTAAGAAGGAGATACGCTGTTGGAGCTGCGGCCAACTTGGACACCCTAGAAGCAAGTGTCCATCTAAGAAGCAAGAAAAGCCACAGGAAAACTAAGTAGGGTTGATGGGAGGGGGCAACTGTCAACCCGTAACGTCAAAGGCCCCAGGAAGACCATCAGGATTGCGTCAATAGGAAGCAGAACGAACAGTTTCTACGTTGATGGGATGGTGAACGGGCAGCTGCGAAGTCTTCTAGTGGATACTGGCGCAACCATGACAATTTTGAACTCGAAGATAGTTCCCGCTGAGAGGGTCTTACCAACCACTTGGGCATTACGGACCGCCACGGGACAGCCAGCCAAGGTCTACGGGGAGACAGTTGCCACCTTCATCATCGGGGGTCAACATCTGAGGCACGGTGCTCTCGTGGCAGAAATCGATGAAGATGTCATATTAGGCACGGACTTGATGATCGAATACGGGATTAAGTTGGATATGGCAAGAGGTGTGATGACGCTGGGAGACGAGGAAGTCATCCTTCGGCAGGGAAAGGACCTCTACGCACGAGTGCTCTTACTAGAAGACACCACATTACCTGCACGGAGCCAAATCCTGACCCATGGGACGGTCGAAGGACAGTTACCGGAGGGTCAATGTGTACTACTTGAACCCGGAAGGCACGAAGAACAAGAGATCGGACGTGGCGTATTTGTTGCCAGGTCTCTCATCAAGGTCGGACGGACCACTCCAATCCGGCTAATGAACCTGAACAGCTTCCCGGTAACGCTGAAGAAAGGAACACCGGTCGGGGAGTGTACAACCGCTACCTCAGTGGTTCGTCAGCTGCAACGTCGTCCCACCGAGCTCCGAGGACTACCAGAAGAACTAAAAGGATTTGTTAACGAGTCATGCCGCGACCTTTCACCTGAACAGAGCGAGGAAGTGAAGAACATGATTATCCGATGGCATGACGTCTTCGAGATCGGACCAGGACCACGGGGCAGAACGGATATCGTCCAGCACAGGATTGACACCGGGGATGCGAAGCCCATCCGACAGGTCCCGCGGAGGCTGCCGTTAGCCAAACGGGAGGACGCCGAGAAGATCATAAAGGAGATGGCGGCTGATGGTGTCATTGAGCCTTCGAGTAGCCCCTGGATGTCTCCTGTCGTATTGGTGAAGAAGAAAGACGGCACAACGAGGTTCTGCGTAGACTACCGCCTTCTGAACAACGTCACCAAGAAGGACAGTTATCCGCTTCCCAGGATTGACGATACGCTGGACACCCTGGAGGGGTGTAAACTCTTCTCTACCTTGGATCTCCGCAGTGGATATTGGCAGGTTGGATTGGCACCTGAAGATAAAGAGAAAACGGCGTTTTCAATTGGCACTGGGCTCTGGCAGTTTACAGTAATGCCGTTCGGGCTTTGCAATGCTCCTGCCACATTCGAGAGGCTGGTGGAAAATGTGTTAAGAGGTCTCTCTTGGGAGGTATGCCTGGTGTACCTAGATGACATCATTGTGCTGGGAAAGTCCTTCTCTCATCATCTGAAGAATCTGGAGAAGGTCTTCGAACGACTGCGTGCAGCGAACCTAAAGTTGAACCCGAAGAAGTGTAATCTCTTCCGAAGGCAAGTCAACTACCTGGGGCATATTGTGTCAGACAACGGAGTTGCTGTTGACCCAGAGAAGATAGCAGCGATCACCAACTCGCCAGTACCTCGAGATAAGCACCAGGTGAGAAGTTTTCTCGGGCTCTGCACCTATTACCGGAGGTACGTGAAAGGATTTGCTAACATCGCAAAACCTCTTACTAGGCTTATCGAGGAGAAAAGGACCTTCCATTGGGATCACGAGTGTCAGGCATCTTTCGAGGAGCTGAAGAGCAAATTGAGTAGTGCTCCTATTCTTAGCTATCCACGTCCCGAGGGCAAGTTCATACTTGATACTGATGCCAGCAACATCGCCATTGGAAGTGTCCTCTCTCAGCTCCAAGACGGAGAAGAAAGGGTCATTGGATATTTCAGCAAAGCACTCTCAGCTCCGGAACGCAACTACTGTGTCACAAGGAAAGAGCTTCTGGCAGTAGTAAAGTCCATAGAGCATTTTCATAAATACCTATACGGAAGAAGGTTCCTGCTGAGAACGGACCACGCGGCTCTAATGTGGCTGCTGCGATTCAAGTCACCTGAGGGACAAGTGGCGAGGTGGATTGAGCGCCTTCAAGAGTATGACTTTGAATCTGCTCATCGTTCTGGAACGAGCCACAGGAATGCGGATGCACTGTCAAGAAGACCTTGTGAAGAAGGCTGCAAGCATTGTTCTCGACAAGAAGAGAAGCAGGCAGCGGTATTGAGGACTACAGTTGTCATCGACAGTTGGCAAGATGCAGAGGTGTCAAAGGAACAGGACGAGGACCCGGACTTAAAACAAATGAAGGAATGGAAAATATCGGGGCGAGGAAGACCGGCCTGGCAGGATGTTGCTCCAATGTCGAAGAATGTAAAAACATACTGGGCCCAATGGAACTCCATTTTAGTGGACAACGGGCTGCTGAAACGGGCATTGGAGAACGCGGAAGGAGATCAGCGTAGGCTACACCTCATCGTTCCAAGGAAGAAAGTGCCCGAAGTTCTTAGGGAGCTACATGACGGTGTAACTGGCGGCCATCTTGGAGTTCACCGTACATTGGAAAAAGTTCGTGAACGCTTTTACTGGGCAAACCTTAAGGACGATGTGTTGGACTGGTGCAGGCGTTGTGCGACTTGTGCGGCTTCTAACGGACCAACAAGAAGAATGAGGGCCCCTATGAAGAAGTACAACGTGGGAGCACCGTTCGAGAGGATAGCGATCGACATCGTTGGCCCTTTCCCTGTGACAGACGAAGGTAACCGATATATTCTCGTGGCCATGGACTATTTTTCTAAGTGGGTGGAAGCGTATGCCCTTCCGAATCAAGAGGCAGTCACGGTTGCAGACGTACTTGTGAAGCAGCTCGTCAGCCGGTTTGGAGTACCCATGGAACTTCACGCTGACCAGGGAAGAAACTTCGAGTCTGCAGTCTTCTCCGAAATGTGTGAAGCACTGGGAATACGGAAGCCCAGGACGACACCTCTTCACCCTCAATCGGATGGCATGGTGGAGCGCTTGAACAGGACAATGGGTCGATATTTGTCTAAAGTGGTCTCCGAGCATCAGCGAGACTGGGACCAGTATCTACACTTGTTCCTGTTAGCCTACCGCAGTTCAGTCCATGAAGCAACGGGGCAGACCCCCGCAAATGTGGTGTTCGGCCGAGAACTTCGTTTGCCATGTGATCTGAAATTCGGGTTCAAGCCTAATGAGGAAGTTGCCGGAGAGGAGTACGTCACGAATCTACGGAAGCGGATGGATAACATCCACGAGAAGGTTCGTGCAAACATCCAGGGAGCCAGTGACAGAATGAAGGAGCGTTACGACATCAGGGCAGAGAAAGGTGGATTCCAACCTGGAGATTTGGTCTGGCTACATGATCCTCGAAGAAGGCGAGGCTACTCACCTAAACTTCAGAACTCCTGGGATGGCCCGTTTGAGATCATCAACAGGATAAACGACGTGATCTATAGGATCAGAAAGCAGCCAAAAGGAAAACCCAGGGTAGTCCATTTTAATAGACTGGCCCCATACAAAGGAGACCATGGCCCGACAAAAGACCAGCAAGTCAGGTACCTCAACAACGTGGAGGCCAGTAAGGTATCAGTTGCACAACCTAAGGTACAAGGTTCCCTTGGACTAACTCAGGCAGTATACAGAGATATCTTCTCGTTACCCGCGGACTATTCTCTGGCCCATTGTGTAGCCGAAGATCTGAGGACTTCCCGAGGGATTGCAACGGTCTTCAGGAAGAAGTTTGGTGGTACTACGGAACTAGAACGCCAAGGACCAAGCGTGGGGAAAGCACTCCACCACACATACGAAGGACGACACCTGTTTTACTTGGTAACCAAGTGTGCCAATGATCAGAAGCCCACATATGACGCCTTGCGGCGAAGCCTCGACGACCTGCGGAGTAAGCTTCTGAGTCTGCGTGTCACCAAGCTCGCGATCCCTAAGTTGGGCTGTGGCTATGACGGCCTGGAGTGGAAGGTTGTCGAGAACATGCTTGAACAGACATTCGCCAACTCTGGAGTCGCCATATTGGTGTGTACGTTCAACCCCTGGAAAGGAAATGCGTCTCCATCGAGGGAAGCTCATAACCGCCCGATTTCTCCGGACTATGCTCTGGGGCAGAGCACTTTTAAGGAGGGGGCAGTGTTACGGTCAGAGCGGGAAGGAGCACCGGCTGAAAGGATTAGGCAAACAATGGGATTAAGCGGAAGGGATTATAGAATGGCGTAGATCCTACTGGATCGGGCTAGGCGGTTCTCGGTCTTGTTCCGAGAAATCCCCCACCCCAATCTACCTTGCCTATATAAAAGGCCAGCTGTTCGGCCGGCTGATTCAGTAATAAGCAGTGAGTAATAAGACGAGTCAGTAATAAGCCAGTAGTAATAAGCAGTCGTTAACTAGTGATAGTGCGTGAGTTACAGTGAGTTAGTATCAGTCTGTAATAAGTGCTTAGTGAGCAACAGTGACAATTAGTGGCCGTGTAATAAGTGTAATAAACTGTGGGTCAGTTTGTCATATTTGAAGAGTCTTACGGTCGGTGGACTTTAGTTAGCGAACTGTAAGTGTTAATTTGTAATTGTAAACTATAGTGTAATATTATTGTATTTGTACAAATTTATATAAATAGTTTAGTTACTTAGTTTAAACAATATCTTATATTATTTGTATATTATCTTAGAAATTAGATAACATTTAATAGAATATCATTATTCTAAATTGATATTAGTTTAATAATTTTAGTTTTAAATAATCTCATTGTATTCTTTCTAATTTGTTAATAAATATTAGATTCTTGAATTAAGTAATAGTTTAGTCCATTTTACACCCAGTAGCCCGTAACAATACAATATGAGATCAGCTATAAGCGCCCAAACTGAAGACCTCCACTAAAAGTAGAACGCTAAAGGAGGAAGCACATGGATGAGGAATGGCAACCTAGAAAGGTAATGGACCCCTCCCCCTCCCCCGGGAGGACAGAAATCCTCTATGTCGCATGTTAATCTTATTTCTAGAATATTGAGAGTGAACAAAAGTGAGAATTAGCAGACACCGAAAGAGTTCTGAATTTATTCTGTCGGGTAAGGCAGTGCTAATCGGTCAATGCTACAGTGGGAGTCCTGAATTTCGTCTATCGAGGTATAAATAGGATAGGGGTATTTCACGAGTATATGGACGAGCTTTTAATACTATGGAGTTGACATTCTCTTTGAATCGCAAAGAAAAAACGGGGCCAGGGAGGGGATGAGACTAACTTGAACGGCCACGCCTCTTCAGCACAAGGGATTCGGAAATTCCAAGGCATATTCATTTAATGTGATGTTAAAAACTCTGATCTGTAGAGCCTTAACTTACGATTGAGAATTAATTTCGAATTCAATTACAAAAATATTTTCATTTAAAAATGAATTGAGATACCCTTGGAAAGAGAGTAGGAAATATTAATTCAAATGGAGCATATCCATATTGAGATATCGCTCTAGAATTTTAAAAGTGGCACAACTCAAAAATCGGTGTCTTTTCGGTGATGGTATGACCATGAAAGAAATGGGTAAATATCTCTTGATCATTCATCAAAACTGGATCAATGTAGCTTCAGAGCTTGTCTGCCAGAAGGCACTTGTATCACTCTTAGTATTCTCATGCCATTCCTAGCACACTAATAGTTTTCCCGTTTTGTCCAATAATGTAAGCTTTTGACTTATGTCACTTTAAAAATACTAGTACGATATCCCTACTGAATAAATTACGAAAGCTATAATACAAATATGAAAGTTTGAACAAAGGCTTAGGAAGATTTCGCATGTTCCAAATTCATCTTATGGTAAGAGAGATGAATAGTTCGTTCCTTTAATTTGCAAAAGTATTTTTTCACCGTAAGAATATCAGCTTATTAATTTCTCTGGAAAAACAAGTTTTTTTTTCGAAGGGAATTGAAAAAAAATATTTTTTTTCAAATACTTATAGTTATCGAGAGTCGGTTGAATTTCATAGAAAGTAAGTGCATGTTTACTTTGTTTTGGCTAGTGAAGAACTTAGGTCCATTCCCAGGTCATTCTTTATGTGAGTACTAATATTAATACTCTGATATTACTTATTACCGTTTCATTAAAGAAATGATTCATTGATTTGGTGTATAAAAGTTAAATCCTTACTGGCATACATATTCCCTTGATGAATGTAATCGTGGGGGGGGGGCGGAACCCCCCAAAGTTAGGAACCCCTGCTGTAACATATTTAAATCATAAAAGTATATATATGTTTATACATACAAACGAAGATTATTTTGCGCTGATGTTTATTATAAAGCAAATACATAATTCAAAGGAATTTTTGATATATTAACATATGAACATTAAAATCTTGGTCTGTATTTATTTACGTTTAACTTTTGAAAATGGAATCTATTTTTTTTACATAATAATTATATAATTTTAATAACTCAATAATTTCATATTTGTTATTTCTTTTAATCACAAAATTTTGAAACTTTTTCAACATTGAGTTTACTATGGCCGTCACGCTCACTTTGATCGGTACCAAGTGTGTTAGGTTTGTTATCGGGGGTTGTGTTTAGTTTTCTTAAGTGGTTAGAAGAAGTTATGTGTGTTTCTTAATTTAAGAAGTTCGGTGAAAGAATTTAAGATATACATGAAGAAGTGTGTTTATCATTAAAATGCAAACGTCAATTCTTACTATACAAAGTGAATTAGAGAAGGCTAGGGAGAGGTTAAAAGGTGTCGAAGATAATATAAAGAAGAGTATCGGAAGAGATATAAATAGTGGTCCTCCAATATTAAGGTAATATATATATTTTTTAAATTGTTTGGAAAATTCTTCTTTTAAGGCTAATTATTGGTTGTTGCATTCGTTTCAAGAAAACAAAACTCATTTGTGATACTGGCAGGAATTCGTTTTATTCCTAAACTATCCCTGTTTTAAATGTTTCCTTAAGTTTTTTCGTAAATTCGAGTAATAGTATGGAAAGTCTACACCTGTTATACTTATATGTGGTATATTTTCATAGTTGTGTCATGCTTGTTTCAACGAATTATGCATGGTAGGTTTAACTGTGGTTAAAGAGTGGTTTGTTTTGATGCATTAAAATGTTTCTGTTTACAGATGATTGGCTGTTAATTATTCTGCTTAAAATTAGATGATCATAAACTTACCATAATTATGTTTTCCCCTTGTAATAAATGGGGATTATATTGGTTTTCAGACTGAGTTAATATATTTTCTTATGGATCAGTATTGTTTAACAAATCTATTGGCTGTGAATGTCAGTGATTTAGGCCTAGTACTTGTTTTGACTAGAGTACTTGATCTTTTGAAGACATCTCATTACTCTTATTTTTTTAAAGAATTTCATTCATGCCTTTATCAGCTTCAATCTGCTTTTAATGGTATATATCTTGTATCCGAATTACTGGTTTTTAAATGCAATTTGTATTAACAAGGTTGCAGTTATGGTGATTTAATTTGGATATGTTTTAGTATTCATCATCATCATCATCATCATTCGTGGCCCTACAACTCCTGTAGAGTCAAGGCCTCCTGCAGCTTGGTTCGCCAGTCTTCTCTATTGGTTGCCACTGCTCTCCATTAGCGAATTCCCAAGATGGACCTGGCATCCGCCGCCACTCCATCGATCCATCGGAGCCGAGGTCTTCCCACTCTTCTTGTCCCATAAATCCTTTCGTCTAGGACCATTTTAGGAATCTCATCCTGGGTCATTCTAATTATATGACCTGCCCATCGAAGCCGGCCTACTTTTATTACCCTTAAAATATCTGGGCTCTTGTAGAGTCTTGCTAGCTCAGCGTTCGTCCTTATCCTCCTTATCCCATTGGTGCAAACTGGGCCATAAATTCTCCTCAAAATTTTCCTCTCGAACCTTAGGAGAAGGGCTTCCTGAGAACTGGGTAATGTCCAGCATTCGGAGGCAAAAGCGAGAACTGGTCTTACTAGGGTCTTATACAGATGCACCTTCGTGTTTTGGGAAATAGCCCTGCTTCTAAAATGCTTCAGTAACCCGAAATAGCATTTATTTGAGGACATAATTCTGCGATGGATTTCTGCTTTTATGTCATTATCCGCGTTCACCTGCGATCCAAGGTACACAAATTCCTCCACCCTTTCAAATTTAAACCCTCCAGCCATAAAATGCGATGGTTCATGCACATTCACTTGTGGGCCTGCATGCATATATATGTTTTAGTATTGAACTAATATATTATGGAATGGTATGACAAAATTAATAATCAGGCCACAGTCCTTGTACGTTTTTTCTAAAAGTTTGTGGCCAAACTTGATAGCCATGTCAGAGTTGAAATTTGATGCGTTTGCCTGTTTTTATTACCTATTAATACACATCATTATTGATATATGATTCAGTTTTTGAAATAATACCAAGGCCTAACAGTCTATTCAGTTCTTTTTCTACTTTATAAATTCCCTTGTTGTACTTAGTGTTTGTTCCCTAATTTTTATGAGAGGACTGATGTGTTTGCCAGTTGTTATTATTAACACGCATGATTATTTATATATGTCTCACTTATTATTAAATGTTAAAAGTGTTGACATTTCTATTTCCTGAGTATATTATTAAATTAAATCAGAGATGTCAGAAATTAAAATAAAATCATTAGTACAGAAGGTTATCATAAGAACAGTCGTTAAAACTAATTGGAATTAGGGTTTGCGTATAGGATATGATTAATATTAAAGTACAAAGAATAATAATGTGGAGAACGGATGCGAAACCACTTTACAATTAGACTATAATGTATATATTAATAAAATATTCATTTTGGAATTATTCCCCCACAATGTTTGCGAACAGTTATAGTCTAGTAAGTAACTTGAATCATGTTCTATTAGGTCTTAAGCAGAGCATGCTTCTTAACCCAATATATCAGCACTCTTACAGGAACAAGAAAATATTAAAGCAATTGATTTAATTGATTATATAATACTTTTATTAAGTTATTGTTACTGTTATTGTTCAGGGCTGGGTTCAAAAGAACTGCACGCCATTTAGATGGAGCTACGGAAACACCTGCACGTCAGAGATTTCAAAATGAAAGTGTCAAAAGTCGACTTGGTGATTTTATAAGGAGTACAGAAGAACCTAGGAGCCGAGAACATGACTTTAGAGGAAGAATCAACAGAAGGTTATCAGCAACTGATGCTCTAAGGTTATTATAAACTATTTAGTACATTAAATTTTTTTCAAACTTAATTTTCAGTTACTTACAAAATATATTAGTTAGTTAAATTGATCCCAATCGTTATTTATTGAATACAGCTTGAGGGACTGAAAACTTTTGTTATAGAATTTTTTAAATGTATTTCTTGAAATTTACAACTGTATTTTGAATACATCAAGTAAATATAATGAAAGATAAATAATGCCCCGAGGTAAAGGCAAGTAGAGAAACTACCTAGTGGTAGTACTCAAACAAAAAGTTCAACTTTGAAGGTCATGAGGCCATCTTCTTTTCAGACGCCTCGGAGGATTATCGTGAATTTGAAGAGGTTGCTAGGTTTGAAACTAGAGGGTTTGAGTGCCAATAAGTTTGTCAGGAAAAGATTGATATTGGATTCGGGCCAAATCAGTAATAAATGGGACATTAAGGTCATTATGGATTACTTAGTTCGTAACAATGTAAGGGCCATTGAGGACTATGGAGGATTTTGGATTTTAAGGATTGAATACAAGAGAAATTCAATGGCTTAGTGGAGCCCCAAAGCTCAACTCCGCAAGTCCAGATTGGTCTAGTGATTGTCATCTTTATGAGTCTTTTGTAATTAATTGGGAGCTCAGACCGTTTGTCTAATAAATGTTGAAGTAGCTTGAAACCGAGAGCTGTTTTTTTTTGTTTCAGTCTAGTATGAGAATTCCAAGTTAAGCATTTGTCAAGGTGTAGTCCTAAGTACCGGACCTGTTCTGCAGGAATCAGTGGGATAATATTAAACAATACAGGAGGACAGAGTGTCGTTGGTTTATGACTTAGAGTAAAGGCGATTTGATGGGATTTGTGGGAATTTATTTTAATCCTCCAGTTTTGACACGATTTTTCAAGGTCATTGATATGGGATTAAAGAGTATGGGATCCTATAACTGGATCAGTATTGACTGATTATAGACATGTGTCATCCACATACATGGTAAGGATGGTAACGGGTGTGGCAAAAGTCCCGCTACCATTTTGATTGCCTATAACTTTGTTCACAGAAAAGATAAGTAAGTTTAGTTTCCATAAAAAGTTTATTTGGTCTTAACATTTTTTTGTCCGTTATGATTGGAAAATTATATCGGCTAAATGGTGACCGCGATTCGTTATGCAACTTTTGGCTCTTTTCAAGGCATTTTTCATGACATCCTGCAGCATCTCAGGCTGAATTTCTTCAATTTCGTGACAAATATTGTCTTTAAGATGTTGAATCGTTTGGGGCTTATTCACATAAACTTTTGATTTAAAAAAAAACCATAAGAAAAAGTCTGTTGCTGTTATAGCCGGAGATCTGGCTGGCCATGCTAATTTCCCATTTCACGAAATTAGTCTTCGTGGAAAAACGCCATTTAATAATTGAATTGTTGAACACCATATAGTTGTTTTTAGTGGATGGAATGATGTTTCATGAATTAATTGAGGATTCTATGTTCCCCAAAACCGACTATTCTGTTTATTGACGTGGCCACTGAGAAGAAAATGGGCTTCATCGCTCATTATCAATTTAGACGAAAAATCTTCAATTTCAGCAGACAGCCTTAGGAGTGGGTTACTGTACTCAACTCGTTGATCAGGATCTCACGATAGCAATTTTTGGACTAATTGAATTTTTTATGGGAACATTTTCAAATCAGTTTTCAAAATTTGCCTTAAACTGCGTGCAGAAATGTGTAACTGGGAACCACGTCTCCGAATTGATGTTTCTGGAGACTGCAACGCTACCAGAGCCACATTTTCAGCGTTACGAGACGTCTATTGTCTTCCAGTACTGTACTGTCGAAAATTCGCATCTAAACGATAAATTGTGGTTTTGTGAGGCACTAGACGATTAGGATATTTTTGACGCAATTTCCGCTGAGTGGCAATAATGGAATGATTATTTTCAATAAATATTGTCACTATTTCTGCTCGTTCTTGTGGAGTATATTTATCCATAATAAAATTAGAGCGTCTTCACAACACAATGGTTAAAGCTAAACTGAGGTAAACATCACATAACCAAGATGGTGTGCAATCAAAATGGTAGCGGGACTTTTGCCCCACCCGTTATTAGGATGTCAGCTGTATATACTGTATAGAGGAACACCCGCAGATTGAGGAAAGAGGGATGAGTAGACATTATTATGTTTTACTGTGAATGACCTGTTGGAGAGTTAGGATTAAGGGTTTTTTATTGATGTAGTAAGTTTTTCAATGGCAGTATCAATGTCTTATTTTCTCTTAAGTGAAGTTGTTAAGTCCAATTAGTTCTCCAGAACATAACAATAGGTTGGGTCATTTGGAACAAGGATGGAGTAACTCTAAGTGGATGTGACAGAAGAAAGTTTCCATGGGAGTTGGATGATCGACAACCCCTTCGTTGGTGTATGGCTTTGTAGTCTCCTCAGCAATGAAACGCAGTCCAAGAGATTGAAATAAGGAATCAAGGAGATTATAAGAAAGAGAATTACCGGGAGGACAGTATACAGCTGAAATTGAAAAATAGAAAGGGCGTGTCGTAATGGTTATTGAGGTTGATTGAATAGCATCAGTTAGAGTGGAGGGAATAAGGGAATGGGTTTTTGTAAATGTGAATACAAGATCCGGCATATGAATTGTTGTCTGGGTGGTCTGATCTGTAAGTGATGTAGTCCCGTTTATAGAAATGTGTGCGATGAGTGAAGTGTGTTTCACTAAATAAAGAAATATCTATTTGGTTGTCATATAGAAGTATGTCAAGTTTGTCACGGTGATTATTTAGGCCGTTAGCAGTCCACAAAACGATAGCTAGGGGCTTTATGCCACGATTAAGTGGAAGGTAATTAAGTGGAACTTCGGTAAGGATTCTCATGAGTAGGTTGATGAGAGGCTTGATAGTCTCTTGGAGATCTTTCAGGAAGGATGACATGATAGAATTTATGTCGATGGGGTTTGGATTTGGACTGGATATGGGTCTGGAGTTTGATATCGATAATTAAATGGCAAAGGAAGGTTGGCTGGGCGTTGTACGTGAGGTGCTGGATTTTCATTTGATGATTGACTACAGCATTCATTTGAGTGTTGTGATTCAAAGGGAGAGGGTTTGGTTGCTGAAGCGGTAATTTGACCCGTAAGGGTGTACGGGGGGGAGAGAATTTGGGATTGGCTGCCTTAGGTTTGAATATGCGTTACCAAGGCTTGGATTCGGAGGTCTAGGGCTTGGTAAAGGAATGCTGAGATTTGATTTGGGAGGTTTGAGGCATCTGAGTTCGAGGCTGCTGCTGAAAGCTTGAGGTTTCCCAAGTTCTGTTGTCCGGAAGTCTATCTGTAGGGTTTATACTGTTGTAGTACGGTTGATTTAGGCAATTCAGGAAAGGTGGCAGTATTGTCAACTTCAGGAGCCTGAAATGTGCTCTTCTTTGCCATGCTCCCAATTTTTTAATTAATTGGCTGTTTAAGTTATCAAATCCTGGTACCTTGTTATTTTTTACATGTGTCAATGATTTTGCACAATTCCTTTTCATCTCCATGCCTAAGTTCATCTTATGAAGTTCGACTTCATCCCGATTGTTCCTTTTGGATATCCTGTTACTAGTTTTGATAAAGCAGGGGGTTGAAGTGATTTTTAGCACCTGGGTCTTCTTCAGTAGTGATCTGTCAGTATGAAAGTTCACTCATGTGTAAATAATTACTAAATCATTTCTCCTTCTGGTTACAAAATATTTTCGATAAAAGCAATTCGTTCATCGCCTGTTAACTTGATGGGAAAAATTAATTTTTTTATTCTTAACATTTTAATTCAATGTTGGCTATTTAGATATTAAAGACACATTATTATATATTTATTAATTTGTGTAATTTTCAATGCAGGATACGTAAAGTAGAAAAGACAGATGAAAGGGTTCCTGCCAAAAAAAGGTTAGGGGAACAACCAGCTGTCACAGTATTTAGTAGGTAAGATTTCAATTTAATGCTATTGATGTAAAGAACTCTACCTCCACATTAAAACATATTTTAATCTAATATTGTTACATTTTCATTTCTTTTTTTCAGACTTTCCGGACCTCCTAAAGATGAAGACTTTGAAGAAAAGGAATCTGTTAAGGTTATTTACATTTTATTATTTATTGAATGTAGTGGATAATTTTATAGAAAATTTACAGTTGATTCTCGATAATCTGGCATATATGCCTGGAGTAAGTCTGATTATGGAGGTTTTACAGATTATTGGAATACAATTGTCCTACCATAGTAAGACACTCATTTTGTAAATATTTATTATAAATTATATTGAAAAAATCAAATAAACAGAAAGATTTTACTCTATCAACTTATTTCACTAACATCAGATTCATTCATAATTAAACATTAAATTGGAACTTAATGAGTTAGATTACACGTATTAAAATATGTTTATCTTAGAAAATATAATTTCATGTATAACAGATAATTAAAGGTTGAGACAATTGAATTTTCTAACTAACCCCTTCTTCATACAGTAACATGTAATGACCAGCACAGAGTCAGAATGTATATTTTAGTGTTATAGAGACTCAACTGTACCTCTAAAATTGTTTATTGACTGTCAACATCAAATCAGTATTTTTCGTTATAGATTACTTCACAAGTTATAGTACAAGATGCCCCAAGCAGAAAAGAAGTTCTTGCCGCACAAAACGGAGATAACCAGAGTAAAGCAAGGTAACTGTATACATTTATAAAATAGGTTAGGGAAAGAGTAATTTCAGTTTTTCCCTTTGAATAAATTTAAGGTTGTATATTTCTGGTAATACTTATTCAATGAAGCCATAATATGGCATGATTAACATTAGAACATTATAGATATATATATATATATTGAGTGTCATTAGTTCACTCATTAAAAAGTTATTGTGATTTGAAAATGGAGATTCCAGATCATTTTGTTCATGTTTTGCTTCTGAAAAGGGAAAATGCAGCATAGACCCTTCGAAAATTGTGTTAAGTGCTTGAGTGAGCCAGTATCTAAATGGGTTTACTCATTTTTGTTCCAGAAATTTTAATGTTAAAGGCTATACTCCTATTATGGCCAGCTAATCCTTATAATAAAAAATCTATGAATGAAATTTTAAAAAACATTGAGGTAGACCGACTTCTAAACCGATCTTAAAACAGTTTTAAATTCTATTCATAAGAATTGGATGCCAAAAGAAGCTCGATACTTGGGTTCCATATGAATTAACAGTGAAAAATTCAATGGACCTGGTTTCCATTTGTGAATTACTTCTGAAACAAAACAAAATTTGTGTCATTATATTTTAATTTCACCAACATGCAGTCTTCTGATCAATTTCTTTAATTTTACCAGTGTGGTTGGAAATCGTAATAGAAAAATATATAAATTTTCTTTAACCCTCCTAGTACCCGGGGGTCGCTAACGACCCCAAGCTCATATTTTTGACTCTCCTTAAGTCAAAAACAAAGTTCTGCTCACAAGGGTCTAGGACATTTATCCTTAGACTATATGTAACACAAAGAGTAGAGCTCTAACTAATGTCATGCTCAAAATAAATTACTGTGGATTAATTTTTTTCCAAAAAACGAGGATGGGGCCCCGGAACGACCCCCTTGGTAGTTATTGTCAGCCTTTTTTCAGGCCCTTTATATAATTTCCTAGAAGAATATTTGCATTTACAGTGTCAGTTTGCCAGTAGGGGTTCCAATTACCGCAGTAAATATGTATTATTATAGTTAAGTAAATATTTTCTGGATGTCGTTCAAGCTTTGGTGTTCTTTCGTTAGAATTCTCTCTCTTTCTTTCTCTTTTGCATCAGAAGCCATGAATTCTTTGATCTGTGTCGGCTCCTTGATATTTCTCAGATGAATTAGGCACCTATTAAACGAAAGAGAGAAAGGGTTGGGGGCTGGATTTTTCGGAGTTCTACTTGCAGAATTTCTCTCATTTGCTTATTATCACAGCAGAAACATCCTCGAAAATGATATTGAGAAAATGAATCTAAGGCAAAAATGATAAAATGTAAGGCGAAAATGATGTAAGGCTGACATCATTGCCCATTACAATGACACGAAATGAGGAATGGACAATCTTGACAGAATGATAAGTGAGTATACCTATTAGCGGCAAACCAAAAGGTGGCCTTTCGCACTTTTTATGAATCTGATAGATATTGTTGCAGTAAATGCATTCGTCTTTGGCTTATCAACAATGTTTCTTTTTACGTGAACTCGGAAAAAAATTCGCTGCACCCATGATTCAGAAAAGGTTACGTGAAAAGAGGGCAAGATATTACTTATTCTCAAAGTAGAAAAAATGGCACTAAAGTAGACCTTGTTTGTAATGTTTGCAATAAATATATTTGTAAAGAGCACAGAACCACAGCATTTTCATGCATTCATTGTAAGTGGGTAATTTAGGTTCTCTTGGAACATGTTTGTTGTTCACTAAAATGAGTTATTTTCAAAATAAATAAAATTATACATTTTGATAGTTCAAAGATAATTGCTATTACTTTTCTACAGTCCCATTCTATCAGAATTATAAGCAATGACTCTTAGATGAATGATATCATCATAGCTGATGGTAGAAAAAGATGGGGTCCTCCAGCGACCCCACCTGGTATTAAGTGTAACTTTTTTCACCCGGCATTAGGAGGGTTAATAACAACTGATGTTAAATAAGATGTGTCATAGATCACCTGATTTTTACTATATGCATTACATATTGTTATCAAACTTATTTTAATTGAGTATTGTAAATAACGATTTTGTTATTAAAATACAAAATTCTTTGATTACAGGAACCGTAGAATGTTTGGTGCTCTGTTAGGAACATTACAGAAATTTCGACAGGAAGAAAACAGGCAAAAGGAAAAAGTAAATATTCTTGATCTCTTTTAATTTCTTTTGATCATTATAAAACTTATTACTTGTTTACCTGCTGATATTTCTATATTAATAATAATAATATATATATATATTATTATCTGTTTTTTTTTCTGGCATTTGCGGGTTCAAAACAGAGATGGGGGACAAGTCCAACCATCTGCAGTTATTATTTTATTATTATCTATATTTTTTTTTCGCATTTACGGGTTCAAAACAGAGATGGGGGAGAAGTCCAACCATCTGCAGTTATATTTTGATTTTTATATTTTTCATCTCTAAACATTCAGAAATTTTCTGACGATCTGAATTTCTGACTGGCTGTGTCTAGGAGAACTGCCTGTTGAGCCTCCTTTAAAACCTCAACCGGAATTCCCAGTTCCTCGATGCCCTCCACCGTGGATTTAGAAACCAATCCATTCGTGGAGATTATAATAGGTGTTACCATTTATTATTATTTGCGTATATTCCCCTCTAAGGAGAGCGCTGAAAACACAAAAATCTAGCTTTTGGTGGTGACTTTTTTCTTCTTTTTGTCTTCCCAAAACCTTTTCATTTTTTCACTTTGAGCCTTCTTCTGTTCATCTGTCCATTTACGCCTGCTTTGTGTAGGTTGTGATATAACTTCAAGTTTCTGGTTCATAATTTTGTCTCTACATGTTTTACGATCTTGAATGTCTTCTGTAGTGATGTTTAATCTTTTATAAATATATATATATATATATGTATAGAATATAGAATGTCCTTATTGGGGCTTTTCTACCCTCTTAATTTTTCAGTATATATAAATGTAAAGAGATTGATTTTTATTAAGTTTGAGTATTATTATGGGTATACGATTAGTTATGGTATTATTTGATATTGCTCTTAATGAAAAATCCTTCATTTTTTTCCAATACCCTGTCAGGTCAACAACTTAGGGTCTCCAGTCCCTTAGTAGATCCCATGACTAAAACTATAAAAAAACATAGACTATTTGCCACACCCATCTGTGAAAAGTCTTTGGTTTAGTACCTCATAAGCAAGTACTGTTTCTAGACAAAATTTTGTGCAAGGAGTAGATATGGTCAAGGATTTGCCAGGTTTTTACCCCTTTGTACATGCCCCAGCCATCTTATCCTGGGACTCTTAATTGTGGCAACAATATCTGGTGTACCATATAGATTTTTTAAGTTCCTCGTTTGTCTTCATCCGCCAGGGATCTCTTTCTTTTGTAGGGTCAAAGATTTTTCCGAGGATTTTTCTCTCCCACATGTTTAGCAGCCTTTCATCATTGTGTGTCAGTGTCCAAGACTCATTTCCATACATGACCACTGGTTGAAGGACAGTATGATACACTCTTATTTTGAGAGCTCTGGATATATTTTGGTTTCGAAATATTTTCATTAGAGACCAGTAGCATCGATTGCCAGCGGTTATCCTTGCCTTAATTTCTTCTCTAATCTTATCTTCAGAGATAACCGTGCCCGAATACTTAAACTGATGTACTCTTTTGAAACGATATCCAGCCCCCTCGATATGGCTGTTCCTTTCTTCTTCCTTGCTTGTCCTCATATATTTAGTTTTTCCCGTATTAATTTCCAGTCCTGTTCTACTAGCAGCTACTTCGCATTCCTCGAATGCTCCAAGTAATGCACTGACTGTTCTTCCCGTAATCACATTGTCATCTGCAAACGCTAGATGTTGTGTCAGTCTCTGGTAGATACATCCTCCAGGCCTTGTCCGGATCGACCTCATGACCACTTCTAATACCTTATTGAATAAAACTGGGGAAAAAGGATCTCCCTGTTTAACACCTCTTTCAATTCCTCAAATACCTTTGACAGTTCTCCTTGGATTTTGACAACTCCCTTGCTGTCCTTCAGGGTCATCTTGATAAGCCTGATAAGCTTCAAGGGACACACTAGATATTTTAGCTTTTCGTACATCGTACATCTGTTTATGATGTTGTTTGCAATATATAAACAAATGGTGCTGTTCGACATTCCATTCCCAACATTTGTGGTCCATTGTAGACCTTCCTGGGCTTCGCACTTTGGTTGATAGAAAATAAAATTTATTTTCTTCCAATGATAATTTTAGAACTGGTTTCTTGAACCTCCTCATACACCTTGCTACCTTATTATCTAAAGAAGTGAAAGATGCTTTTAACCACTACAACTTTTCTGATTTTGATGTCTGGACTTAATTACTAGAAAGTTTGCAGCTATTATTTACAATTATAAAAACTTAAAATTATTGGTTAACACTCATTGAACTGTTGCTCTTCCTGATTTACGATTTTTTTTTATCCTCAGGAAGATAAGCGTGCTCAAGTTGAAAAAAAATTAGAAGAAGCAGCTCTCAGGGAAAAAGAAGAGCTGAAGAAAAAAAGACAAGAATTATTTTCCTCTAGGAGGCAGCAGCAAATTGAGATCAGGCAGCTTGAATATAAACTTGTGAGGCTGAAGCAGGTATTTGAACATTATTTATTTTATTAAGAATATTTGCCTTTATTGTGCAGAAGATTTGAAAATTAATTGTCTACTGTTGCTGACTGTACTGCATCATATTTAACTTTATCAGTAGTGTATACTCCAAGGCCTGTATTACAAAATTAATGCAATATATATATTTACACACACAAAATAATAAATAAGCCTGGCATGACCAATCCTGTTATAGGCTATATGGCTGGGCTAGGATTCTATTGTAAGCCAATATTTAAAGAAATGTGTTATTAGTTGGACGCTGTTCTCTTCCTTTTCCTACTTATGTGAAATGCAAGAATACAAGTCCATCATGTTTTACAATTTTGGCTGCAATATCATTGTATCTTTGTGCTGTAAGGCCACTAAGGTGAATGATATGTCTCTTTCTCATTCCAGTAAAATGTTTCTCTGTTAATTATTCAATTCAATTTGAAGGTTAAATGGTTAATCCTGAATTTAATTAATGTTTAAAAGATAAAACTTCTAAGTAAAAATGTATTCTCAATCCTTAACGTCACTCAATGCTGCTATGGCAAATTGAACAATGCTACAGTGGGATTCTTTAATTTTTCCTATCCTGGCATAATTAGGATATGGATTTTTAATGAGTCCCTGACTTTGTACAGGCTTGTAACCCCCCATTTTACATCCCTTCCAAAGGATGGCACAACTAAGGATTTGTTACTTCCTTTAAAAAATCCTAAGTCCACATGCTGGGCTGCAAACCGTGATCTTGGGCATAGTGGGTTGTAATGCTAACCATATAAAAATTGGGAAAACTAATGCTTTGCTGTAGATGCAAAGTCAGAAAACTTTAACTTCTTCACGTGACCAGGTTGTGGGGTTTTCGGTCCAAGGTCCAAATTGGTTAAATACAAAGAAATCCAATAAAAAGGGTTGTATTAATTTTCTTTACATCAAACGGTAACACAACGACATAACCATAACATAACACCAACTAAAAAAATCATAGATAAATAATTAATTTAAAAAAGAATATATACAATTTTATTTACAAATTTTAATAGGATGCTTACCGCTGAGCCCCAAGGATATGATAAGAAAAAAAGTAGTAAAATTTGGCAATTACTTGGCCATATAAACCACTGATATACATCCGTACGCGACAACAGTCTACAGTAGAGTGAGATCAGATAGGTAGAAACACCTGACGGACATATTTAGCAACAAAAAGAAAAAAGAAACTCGTTACATTCATATTATTTTGTTAACATGGATTTATAATTCATTATCATAAAGTTTCTATACAAACCTGAATGGACACTCTAGATGTTCATTGTTAATAAATTTTAAATGGTACTCATATCAAATTAATGTTTGAGTGGAATAATAGTTGACTGGATAATTGTAATGTTGGATTGATAATTGTGTGGATTACACACTCCCCTCCAGCGAGTAAGTTGGGTTGGATAAAATAATTTAAGTTTCGAGGAATCCTATTAGCCTATTATCTTTCCATCCTGATCTCTCAACTTACAGGATCCACCAACCGTAATGGAAACAACCGTGTAAGGGCCTTCATATTTGGGGTTCAGTTTAGCAGCAAGTTTATCAAGTTAATTTCTTAGCTGGTAGAGCCGGTTGTGAGCCTTTTAGAGACGTTTTCTTGTAGAGAATCGATTCGGTACTATTTCTTGATTGTACATCAGTTGGAGAGAATACCTGTTCCTTAGAACCAACTGCCTTAATTTTCAACTGGTCGAATTGAGGATCGCGATTCGGTTTGTTAGCAGCAGCATCATTTTCTTTTCCCAAGGGAGAAACAGTAAATATTCCCGAAGATATTTGATCTTTATAAGAGCGGGATTTTTTTTATACTAGGCTTTTCTGATCGGCCTTTTTGATCATCATCTCATATACTCTAGTTCATTCTGTGACGAAATTAATCAAATCCTTATAAGAGGGAATATCTGCTGATTTGAATGCTTTTCTAGTCCCTGGGTCTAAATTTGTAAGAGCTCAATGAAGTTTGATGAAATCCCCCATGTCTTCAATGCCTAAATCCGACAACGCAGACAAATTATTCATGCTTAGATAAAAATCTCTGCATATTAGAAGCTGAAGAATTGTTTAAAGGGGTAAAATCCATCACCTTCTTGATATAAAATCTGGCTAGTCGCCTTTTATTTTGATAACGAGAGACCAATGCGTTGTAAGTGAGTGAATAACTAGCTTCGTCTAATCCGAAGCCCGAGATAAGTGACAGAGCTTCATCGCGTAAGATACTTCGAAGATAGTGAAATTTCCTAATGGTCGATAGAGATTCTTCCCTGTGAACCATAGAATCAAAAAGAGAGTAAAATCCATTCCAGTCCTGTAATGTCCCCGTGAATATCGGTAAATCAATTTTCGGTAGCTCCTGAGGAACAGAATGAGAATGGACAACCACAGGTTTATTCTCAGGGCAGGAGGGCAGGTAGATTGCTCCACTTTATAATAATTCGCTTTAGTAATATCAACTAAATCGTTAAACGAATTTTGTACTTCTGTTGTCTCGAGTTTTTCACTTTTATTCTTTATAGTTGCATTAAATATCCGAATTTTAGATTGAATTTCTTCAAAATGGAGCTCATTTTTGACTAAGCGGTCATAAGCAGGTTTAAAATCGGATGCTGAATCGGCATTCAAAGATTTGGATTTAGTAAAAATTGATTGTATTGCGGCAAAAATATCCTCCCCCTCTGACACTAGAACGACTGGATCACCCATTATGACAATAAAAGCAAGACGTTACCCAACGATACAAAAAAAATTAAATATTGTAAAAAAAAATACCAACAGAACCTTTAAAAGTTGTAAAATAGTGGAAATTAAATTATATTAAAAACTAAAAAATTAAATCGGTAAGCGTCCTTTACAAACCTAATAAATATTTAATATTATATAACCTAATAAATAACTTAGCAATAGATAAAACAAATATTTTTCTTTTTAAAACGAAACACAAGATAATACTAAATAGAAACAAACTAACAGCTGTTGTCTCTAAGTGAACTTAATGCTTACTTGCTAATCTATCAAATGTTCAATTGAACTATTAAAACTTAAGGTAAAAATGCAAAATAAAATAATATATTAGTAGATAATTTTCAAAACATATGTTAAACAAAACTAAGTCGTTCTACGACCTTATGTACAAAATTCTTAATTTTTGTTGTTGATACAGTACGAAATTCTTAATTTTTGTTGTTGATACAGTACGAAGTTATAAATTAAAATATTTATCTATACCCTTCCAAATATGGTTCTAAGACAAAAATTTAGCTGTAATTAACAGAAAATTTATAACCTTCAATGAATAGGAAGATTATATTTAAACATTAGAAAAAAAAGATTAAACTATTGTTTGGAAAAATTACTCTGTGACTATTATTTTAAAAACTATTATCGGTTAACTTCACTATTTCAAAAAATTGTTAATATAATAGTTAATCTTCAACTAATGACTTATCTGTAGATTTTTCTTTTGTAGTCCCTGTTAGGGCGCCATAATATTTTGTGACCAGGTTATGGGGTTTTTGGTCCAAGGTTCAAATTGATTAAATAAAAAGAAGTCCAAAAAAAAGGGGTTGTATTAATTTTCTTTGCATCAAACGGTAACACCAACGACATAACCATAACACCAACTAAAAAAATCATAGATAAATAATTAATTATAAAACAATATAAAATAGAATATATACAATTTTATTTACAAATTTTAATAGGATGCTTACCGCTGAGCCGGAAGAATATGATAAGAAAAAAATAGTAAAATTTGGCAATTACTTGGCCATATAAACCACTGATATACATCCGTACGCAACAACAGTCCACAGTAGAGTGAGGTCAGATAGGTATAAACACCTGACAGACGTATTTAGCAACAAAAAGAAAAAAGAAACTCGTTACATTCATATTATTTTGTTAACATGGATTTATAATTCATTATCATAAAGTTTCTATACAAACCTGAATGGACACTCTAGATGTTCATTGTTAATAAATTTTAAATGGTACTCATATCAAATTAATGTTTGAGTGGAATAATAGTTGACTGGATAATTGTAATGTTGGATTGAAATGGTCAGAGGGTGCAGTCAAGTTTAATTCTCAAAGGGTTGTTAGTTTGACAAGACAGCCACTATTTGCCCTGAAGATGTCCTACATCATAGGCTCATAACGTTGGCACAATTAAAAAATAAGTTTTGCTCATTTTGTGTTATCTTTGACTGCACCCCCTGACCAATTCAATCCATCATATCCAATTTATGTTTGATTTTTTCCTCAGACCTCATTATTGGAAGCAAATTAGTTAGATTCCATTCAAAATTATCAAATCTGTTGATGTTTTGAATTATTGGTTTAAAATATTAATACATTAAGGTTTATAAAAGTTATTGTAGTGGCCATCTTCTAAGAGATTTATTTATTTTCAGCTAACTGAGTGGGAATCGACAAAGAAACACCTGCTCAATTTTATTCAAACTAAATCAACCCCAAAAATATTTTTCCTTCCAAAAAGCCACAATGAAAAAAGCAAGGAACTTCTAGAAGAAAGCAAAAAACACATTCAGCGTAAGTGATCTTTTATGTTTCCCTTAAAACTATGAGACAGAACATTAAACAAGAAACATTTCTCTTGTATTTTATATATATAATACTTGTAATTTTATTATAGGAAAATTGAAACCCCTTTTAACAACATACGTCATGTAATTCAATAATTTTTTATTTTTTTAAGGCACAATTTATATTGCTTACATCTCATTCTCCACACGCTCCTCTTCTCTGTAGCTACGTCTGCTTTATCTTATTTTCTAGTACAGATAGTGATTCTCTGGTAAATCATTTGCTCTGAATAACATGTTTTTATGGCTAATATGGAATCTCCCCCTTTACTTATGCTTGAAAAAAAAAAATAGAAATCTTAACGGACTCAGTGGAGTTCACTAGCACTGTCCTGGAGTTGACCCTTTTAGTTGTAGCACATAGATGAGATGTCCCTATAATCTAATTAGTTTATCATCAGATTTGGGTCGATATAAACATTTGTTTCAGTGTATTATAAACTATTTAATCATTTTATAATAGTGCCAGAGTAAAGATGAACGGTGATTTTGAAATTTTTTCTTTTTGCAAATATAATATCGTTAAAATAAGAATTATAAACTTATGATTTTTAATTTTTGGCTTGATTTTCCTTTTTAATAAAAATATAATTACGATTTATTGCTTTATTTGCAATTTTGATATTCAGCGAGAACTTCAAATAATGTACTTTACATAGAACCACCCATTTGTAAAAATATACAATTTGTTTATGGTTAAATAAAAGTCCTTGTCTGTCTTATGTTGAATTTTGTGTATTAATAATCTTTTTTATAATTTAACATATTTACAATTTTTTTTTTTTAGGAATGATAGAAGAAAAACGGGCTGAAGTTGAAAAAGCTATTGCAGATCATGCAGCTACCAAGAAAGATGACAGAGAGGACATTCAAGATGAAGAAGAACCTCAAGAAGAAGAGGAGGAGGAAGGAGAATTGAGGGATGAGAATTCTAAGGAACAAGTTGATAGAATGGATATAGAAGAAGCAGTTGAAAAGGATAATTTAAATGGAGTTTCAGACAAAGAAAATGATGCTGAAGAGGAATCAATGATTGATGATGAACAGAAAATTGAAAATAGCCCTGATCCGGGGCCTGAAGTAGATATTGAAGAAACTACTTAGTCTAGCCTTCAATCTTATCAATATGTATATATATATTTTAATTTAAATTAATAATATGATTCATTTGTAATTTTTCTTTTATTAGATTGTTTGGTTTTATTTAATTCGTGAAACCATTACGTCTTTTATTCATAGAGGCCAGCGTTAATATTATTTGTGTACATTAGGTTTGGAGAATCTAATCTTATCTCTCATCCTTATTTGAATGGAAGAGTGTACTGCGTGACATACCTATTCTTAGATAGACTGCTTGTGTGTTAGTGTATATGTATGAAAATGTGGTACCTGATTTGAAGAAAACAGAACATTTTTATCTTGCATTGTACATAAAAAGAAAGTTAAAATTTACAATTATTACAAAGAATTAAGTTTCTTTGTATATGTGATATTTTAAAAATACTTCTAAAAAAATAAAAATATTCTCTACAGACTTATGCAAAAACTCTTGTAAATTTCTATTATTGAAACAACTATATAATCTTTCTTATAAAAAACTTAATATCTTTTCAAAAAATGTGTATTTATTTTATTTATTCTGTAACATATCTAATAATACACAGTTTTAATTGCTAATCACTACTTAAGATTAATTTTTAATATGATGGTTGTCATCCACATATTACTCATTGTACATTCTATGATAGTTCTCTATTTTTCTGTAAACACTCAGAATATTTAATTTTTAAAGGTTTTGTATCTTCATTTATCAGTTTTTTTAAAAATATGTATTTGTTTTGTTTTCAGTCAGCTTAGTCTGTTTGTTCAGTCATCATAAAAACAGAATGTAATTATTTTATCCTTTACATTTTTTAAAGGAAATGTGAATAAAATGTGTTTATCAGCTCTTCTGAGCTTGTAATTTAATTTTTAATATACATTTTAAATGAAACGATTTAATTTAAATAATGCTATTGATAATTATTTATTATTATTTTAACCCTGAATCTCCTTAGTTGTTGGATATTTTGAAATGACTTACGAGCATGAGAAAAATTAATTTATTATAAGATCAATTTTAGAGTGATATTTAAAGAATAATTTTCTACTTTCTTTAAGAAGAAATAAATAAAGTTGTCTGATAAATTTCTTTCCTTTTGTCGATATTCGTAATCATGATAGAATTGTTTTACAACTACTGTTTTAATGAATAAATATGTTGGTAAACAAGCAAAGTTCTATTTAACAAGATAATAGAAGGTATTTTGTTCCACTTTCCCTGAGAAAATATGTTCCAAGCTCTATCTATGTGAGGGACATATATTTATGGTCTAATGTGCAGCTAAACTAATTATTTATTTAAAACATAACTTTAAAAGAATTTGCTAAGCTTAGAATATTGGTAGAAATGACAAGACCACTCAGTTACTTTCCGATCCAAACATCTTTGTTTTAAATTGGAAACCTTATGTACAAGAAGATAAAGTGATAAGCTATTTTATCCTCAGTTTGGAGAATCGACTCGCAGTGATCTCATTAGTCTGAGTTAGTAATGTTTGATTATTGAGTTTATAGTGATTTGTATGATTGCTATAATTTTTACTAATGTGTCCCTTACCAGGAGGCTTTTATATTTTCTTTAATCTACTCATAAATAAATTAATGTTTTGGTAAAAGAATAGCCCCCACATTATTTTCAAGCTTGAGACATAAAATAAATAAATTTTCTAGTGATTTATCATTTTTGTCTCTTCTCTCAGTTCTGAAACATTCCATTTGACCAAGAGGTCAAGCATGGATCAATTTACTCGAATGCAATCATTGATGAACATGATAACGAGATAATGAAAGAACTCAATCATAATTGGGAGGTAAGTTATCTTGATTAACTTGAAAGATTAGAAAACAAGGCTAGGGGATTGTACAAATGGAAATAAAATAGGTTTTTCTAAAGTTTTATAATTAATAAATAAACTAATAAAACATGTACAAATTTTAAATGTTATTTACAACTCACTATTGTTATTAAAATGGCTTAACAGCAAATTATTCCAGTTCAAAATACTAAAGTTATTTACTTTTCTATTCAAGGAACAATAAATAATATTAAAAAAAAATAAAACAACTATGAAAAATATTATTGGTTAATAACAATCAATAAAATTAAAAACAAAACAACAATATCTAGACTAAAAAACAATTGATATCTGTGGATAAATCATGAGAAAGTAATCTAATTCACTAAAAGAAATACATATTAAGAAATTAGAGATCAACAAGTAGCTACCACATAAAAACAAAACTAAACTTTTGTTACAACAATGTATAAGTGATACTCTTATTATTAAATTTTAATATTAAAAAAATTATAAACAGAAAATAAGATTATTCAGAATAAAAATAACAGCTTTAAGGTCAGATCTGAAACCATAGTATGAAGGACTTTTTAATAAAATAATAAGATTTGAAGTCAAACATTCAAGAGTTGTCTATATTGATCTTTTTAGTCCTGTCTAGACATTATATATAGTTTTACATCCTATGTATATATTGAAATTTTAAAGTAAAGTCAAAATAAAACAACTTAAAATTGAAATTAGAAACAAAAAATTCTAATATAACTGAGACAAGCATAACCATGACTTTAGAGTTTCAACTTTAAAACAGTTACTTTGAAGTATTAAATACTAATTATATAATATTTCAATCGATAATAATTGGGATAATATATGATTTTATTTATAACTGCTATATAGAGAAAACGAGCATTGATTTACAGATAATTTATTTTACTGAAAACTTAAAAAAAATCCTGTAATTTTTCGCCTAAAGGCTTTTTCCTTATTTTGTAATTTATTATTCAAATAGATTTAATAAGTTGAAGAAGTTTAACTTGGATAGTTATAAGGATAAGAAAAAAAACTAAATTTTTCAACTTAAAATGTTAGTATAAAAAAAAAAATTAATACGATTATTTGATGAACAAACAATATAAAAAGCTTTTAAAAAATAATTAATGAAAGAAAACAATTACTCTTAATAACAATCTATGAGATGTATAGAGTATTATTAGCAATGACAGAGTTTGAATAGGAATGTTTGAACATGATGGATATTATTATAATGTAGCTTTGAAAAAAGATTGGTCTTTACAAAATAGGTATTTACCGTATACAGACAAAGCGGTTTTTGGGGGTTTTCGTGTCAGGCACGGATACCTTTCCAACTATGGTCTATGGCACATAGAGGACAGTTCCCATCAAGAGACTAAGGTGCATTCCAGTTCGACTATGGCCTATTATAAGGCTGTGAATATGATTACTACTCCAGTTCAGGCCATTTATGACCTTGAGAAGGACAAAAACAGAGCAATCTACCACACCGCGGTTATAAAGAGAAAAAGAAAGAACATTTCAGAGAAAAAAAAGGAAAGGAATTTACAGGGAGAAATTGGTGTGTGTTTATTGTTAGTAGGAGGTCATTTGGATACTAGTATTACTACTCTCAATACTAATACTTTAGTGTAAACATTCCTAAAAGGTAATATATAAGCAGGATTAATAAGAGATATAAATAAGCCTTGATTCAGCAGTCGTCATTGTTCTTTCTTAAAACATTTCCTAATTTTTTTTAAAAGGATATAACTCGCCATCACATAACTTTATATAATATATATCCCTACATACATATCCCTTCATCGATGAAATATTTTAAATTAAAAAGTGTAAAAGAAATTGAGCACATCAATCCAAACAATGATTAAATAAATAAAGCAAAATGAGAACAAACTTTAAGTCATTACTCTGTGATAATCCACTATTATGGATAGGGTATAAATAAAAAGAGGTAAATTTTTTTGTCTTACAAACTATTATAATCTCACCTTATATTTCATTTCTATTATACAATTCTGAGGTATAAAAAATGTACACTATATACCAAATCTAAAAACATCACAAAAGTATTAACAATATATTTTGGTTTGATAATTCATTAGTAATAAAAATAAATAAATATTGAATTGTTCTTTTGGACCTTATCACATATTCAGTTGGAATATATACAAGTATACATACATAGATAATAAATAAATTATGCTTTAGCTTTTTATGAATAGAACTTAAAGAAACTAGTGATTATAACAAGAGTGCACCCTTGGCTGGTATGATACAGTAGATAACATAAACTTGTCTTGTTATATTCATTTTACAGAAGCCTCTCCTTTATTACAAGATTGGCTGTGCATAATATTACAAAGAAATATCTTGCAAACAACAAAAATTTAATTGTATATCTACCAGTTTTAATTTCTTGAGGTCATATGTTCTCTTTCACCTTCCTAGGGATCTTAATAAGTCTCAACATACATTTCAAACTATTTTTTTTTAGATGTGGGATTTCAGCAATATTTTCGACATTAGCAAACTGTTTCTGCAAATCAATTCATAGCTCACATTAAACTTATTAGTAATTGATTTTAGAAAGTAAACAAATAATTAATTATAAATATATATATTGAACACTGTTCATATAACGAATGATTTTCTTCATTTGAATGATTATAATCTGATAATAATCAGTGCTGTAACTGGATTTATGACAACTCCTCAAGACAGGGAATACTTGTTTGTGGTATAACAAAACATTGAAATATATGAGAGAAAAAAAAAACAATAATTAGAAAATTAAACAGATTATGGTACTTACAGAGGAATAATAAAAAATACTAATAGCTTGCTCAACTCTTTTATGCTCAATCTATAGGAAGGGGACCTCAAAAACAAAATCGCTTGTAAAGCAGTTTAAACATATCTATGTTGGAACATGGAAAATATGGATGTGATAGTGCTGTGCCAGTGGTGTGGTTTCTTCATTTTACTCAATTTTAGAATGCCCTAAAACAAATAAAGGATAACATTTTTTTTTATAACAACATTAGGTAGCAATAAACCTTTTACCATCATATCATTATTATTATTGTTTTTTGTTAGATTAACATTTTATTAAACTATAGATTTTCTTTTATAAAATAGATTAAAACAGAATTTTGAAACTTCCATTTCTGTGGCCTCTTATCTGTGTGTCGAGCACCAGTACTCATTGAAGATAACGAAAAAGTTAAACATTTTTTTACTTTACCCAGTTCTCTTCCTACCATACCATTATGATTTCTTATTGGACAATTAAATTAGAGCATACACGTTTACAAAATATCATTTATTAGCCATCATAGTATAAGGACAATAAAAATGTAATAACCATTGACATGACTAGTTTTAGAATTTCTGATAAATCCACAGTGACATCTTTGGCACAAAGACTTGATAAATCGTGCGAGGTAGAATCATTAGCTATTTCCAATAGCCTTGATATTAGAGTAGTATCCTCGACATCTGTTGTTTATTCAATGACAGCTACTGCTTCATACCGTGAAGACTAGACAATGGTTAAGTATGGAGTAAGGAGTGTGTTTAAAATTAAAAAAAATAAGATTGAATTATTTTATTTTGATTGCTCAAACCATCCCCATTTAGATAATTAAAAATTGGCTAATTTAATATTTGTTGTGGAATAATTATCTAATGTGCCATAAAAATAACTTAAAACGCCAAAAATGTAACTGATACATTATATCATAAGAATCAAGCCATTTTAATTATGTTGAGACTTGTAAAGATCAATATCGTTCAGAAATGCATAGTTTTTTTATTCTTAATAAAAAGTGAACCGTATTAATATAAGGCTATGGGTTTGCTACCAATGGTCTGATTTTGAAGATTTGTTTGAAACATTTTTGGTAAAATGCATAGATTTGTTGAAAACTACAAATAAAGCTACAATATAAGTTAAAAACTACAATTATATTTTTTATTATATTATATTATATTTTACAATTATATATATATTGGAAAAACCCTAAATAAAAAAAAGAGGGTAGGTTGCGACTGGGCAGACTGGCTCGGTTTTATTGAAAAGCTCCAATGCTAAAAATACCAAAGAGAGGGGAGAAATAAGTACTTAAATCTCTAATTTTGAAACCGTTTTAGAATCTAAAGTAACATTAATTACTCATTTGTGGCCAAAAAAAACAAAAACAAATAAATAATTACAATAAGTTTTCAATATACTTTACACCCCTTTCTACCATCTTTAGGGGTATTAATCTTGGTATAATCATATAGTTAAATAAACAGCACAATTTAGAAATAAATCGATCATTACAATTTCTTCTATAAAAACAATATTATAAAAATGATAATGAAGAATTTATAAAATCTGACTAGAAAATAATAAATTAAAATTACGACAGAACAGTTATATTTTTAAGATTATGATGACAGTTATATTTACATTTCAACAGGCATGTGGCCCTGCACCTCCGGCAATTTTCTCAGCAAGATCAGCAAATTTTGCGGTATAATCAAGACTACTCTCTGTCATTAAACTTTGAAAATGCGATTCAACCTAAAAAATATTAAATAGTTTTGAATAAGAGAATGATTTCAATTGTACTGTAGAAAGAAAATGAGGGAGGAAGCATAGGCAAAGGGAGGGGCCTTAGCACTCCCTTTCGCAATATATGATTATTTGAACGCTCAGTTTTGAAATTTTATATAATCATAATTATAAAAATTTAAAAGATGCTTTCTTTTACTATAAATGTACTTAAAATATTGGTTTGACCAGAACAAATAAATAAAAAATAATATGTAAAAGACAAGAAGCTATTTATTAAAATTCATATTTAAGAAAATACTGAAGAAAAAATAAAATATGTCTTGATAAGAAGGCATGAGGGCTAAGTCATTTTTATGAAATATACAGTTGGCAAGAAAATAATTTCAGTTTTTTAGAGTGAAAGAAAACTCAATTAAAAAAAAAAATGTCCTTTAATCAATCAAATATCCATTCTGTTCAATGGCTTTTACCACCTTTCTGGTACCTTCATGATTCCATGCTCATAGAACTTCTGGTCCTTACCTGCAAAAAAATAAATGAATCCAATTTGCAGTCATCATTATTACTCAACTTTTTACCATGTAAGAAGTTTTGTAAATTTCTATATAAATGTAATCTGATGGATCAAGTTTAGGGCTGTATGGGCGTTGCGACATCACTCCCCAACCAAGTTCCAATAGTTATTGCCAAATACGTATGAGGCATCGCAGTGCGACAGTGAACTTGTTCCATCTGTGATTTAGGCTCTTTATCTTAGATTGCTTCCTCCAATTTTATAAGTTGTTGCCAATTCATTTCTGAGTTGATAATTCGGTTGGATGGAAGTAGCTCAAAATACTGAACACTTTTGAAATCCCATCAAATATACAGCATTCTTTTCCTGATGCAAATCAGCTTCCGATATTTGCTTCCCTCCGTCGTAAACCAACGACTTCCTGCCCTTCTGTATCGTTTAATAACATCCCAGTGATTCCTGTAGAACAGGTCAGGTACTTAGGACTACACCTTGACAAACGCTTGACTTGGAATCCTCATACTAGACTGAAACGACAAGAAACAGCTCCCAGTTTCAGGCTACTTCAACATTTATTAGACAAACGGTCTGAGCTCCCAATTAATTACAAAAGACTCATATACATGACAATCATTAGACCAATCTGGACTTGCAGAGTAAAGCTTTGGGGCTCCACTAAGCCATTGAATTCCTCTTGTATTCAACTCTTACAATCCAAAATCCTTTGTAAAATCCTCAATGATCCTTACTCTGTTACGAACCAATTAATCCATAATGACCTTAATGTCCGCCCCATTTGTTGCTGATTTGGCCCGAACCCGATATCAATCTTTTCATGACAAACTTCATTTCCACTCAAACCCTCTACTTTCAAAGCTAGCGAGCTCTTTAATTCGTGATAATCCTCCGAGGCGTCTGAAAAAAATATGGCCTCTTGACCTTTTCATTTGAGTACTACCACTGGGTAGTTTCTCTACTTGCCTTTATCTTGGGACTTTATTTATCTTTCATTATATTTACTTGATGTATTCAATATACATTTGCAAATTTCAATAAATCATTTTTAAACAAATTTTTGTTTGTGCTGGTTCATCATGCTTGGATTTGATCTTTATCGATTAAAAAGATTTATTTTAGACGATCTATTTTTCATCACCAGTGATAATTCATTACAAAATAGGGCCTATTGTATAGTGTTTGTATCAAAATTATTCAGAAATTTGTATAAAAAATATTTAACTTCTTAACAAGTTCATACATTTAACTGTTTTGCCATATCTCATGGTGTTATATGACGATTCGATTAAATTATAGTTTTCAATTTGTAATCATCAATTTCAGATAGCCGAATAGATAGTAAGTTTTTAAACTGATATTGACATTTGTGTTTTTTTAAACAATCAACACCATAAATATCAAATTCTTTGTAAGCCTCAGCTGCTTTTTCGCCTTTATGAAAATAAAAAAGTAAAATGTGACAAAAATGCTTATTTTCGCACTCCATTTTAAAACTGATAGTTGTAAACAAAATTACATAGAAGTTGTTTCTATAGCAACCAAAAGTTATCGACTACCAAATCTCAAAAGAAAAAAATTCTAACATTGACATAAGAATAATGAAAAAAACATAACTCTATCTCTTAGTACAAACAAAAATCACCTTCTTGCCAGCCAACCCTATTTGTAGCTTAAAATGATAGGCATAAAACAAACTGATAACAAAAAAATTATAATTACGTCAGTAGATATGTGTATATCATCACTCGAAGTAGCTCCATTTGATTTCAAAGGTGATTCAAGGTGTCCAAGAAAGCTGCTTAATGAGAAATCTGTAACCTGAAAACAAAACAGATGGAAATGAGTAAATAAATATCAAGATTTCAGACACAAATTAAGTTTTAATAAGAACTACATACTTCAGAATTGAGCCATTGGCTTTCCCCTTCCTTTAAAATTCTACTTGGGCTGGTTGGCGGTGTGTCATCACCAATATCTTCACTTCCACTCCCCAATATTCCTTAACAATAAAGAAGCAATTAGCCAATAATAAAAATCAAAATGTTGGTAGATGAATGAAGAAATAAAAAAATTAACAAACTGGAACACGAAAAACATGAAATTCAACAAGTACAAGTTCAAATATGAACAAGCACAATGCCATATTTATAAAGATAAATTAAATTAGCTTATGATTTATTATTGTTATTTTAATTAGAATTTTGTAAAAAGAGGACAAAAAATACCAAAGAAATTGGTAAATCTAGTAGAGATTTGAATTTGCAAAACGTTGAATCAAGTTAGAACAGGTCATAATCTCTTAAGTCCAACAATGGATGAGATTTAAAATGTTTGCCATTGTGAACTGATCAACTTTCAAGCCTTTATCTCTAAAGAAGTAACTTTCATAAACTTGATCATGTCTTGGGTAATATTCATAGAACCAAATTAATTTATAAATTTTAGGAAAAGCTGGAAATATAATCCTTAAAGAAAACCAAAATATTTCTATGATTTGAATTATGGGTTAATTAAAAAAAATATATATTTATTACCTCATTATTTCAAAAATAAATATTTCATATAAGATGATTAAATAATTATAAAAGATAGATGATTATTTAAAAAAAACAAAAACACATAGATGATTTAATCATTTATAATAAATCAACAAGGATATTAAGAACATACCCCTAAAAGTATTAGATGACACAGGGTCTTCAGTATTTTTTGGAACAAGTTCAGTGATGCCAACTGGAGTTTCCTTTTTTTGAGGGAAAAGACCACTAGAACCTTCTATGAGAGGAACACCTTCATTAGAAGAGACAACACTAGCCCCTACGGCACTTGTATCTACTTTGCGATCCTTTATTTCTCCTTCAACAAACAGTGAAACAAAAATTTTAGATAGTTATTAACAACAAATATTAAGATATCAATAAAATAAAGGAAATTCTCTATTATCATAGGCTATATTATAACCAATACAATTGCTCTCCACAGAAAATTAAAAATTTGAAAGACACTCTTGCTGATGAAATAGTCAAGAAGTGATCATCTTGCTTGAAATATTAACTAATATTACCTCAATTGAAGCCTTATCAGTTGTTGACTATAAAAACACTAATGCAGTGAAACTTCATTAAAAATAAAAAAGAGTGGATTGTTAAAGTAGTTTTATGTTTTAAACATTAAACTTGATGATGGCTCAAACCCATAACGTCTCTAAGAGGCCTAGTTCTTCACCTATATCTAGGACCTTACTTTTGATCTGTAACTATAACCAGTATCTTTAAAAAAACCAAAACCGGGGCTCGTTCACATAGGAAATATTAGTTAATAACTGATGGGATACACTAATCCTTTTATAACAATTATATAAACAAAGAATTAATAAATTAAATAATATTTATATGGTACTGTATAATAGTTGGATGGTTGTTTCAAATTTGAGGCGTAAAACCGATTGGTTATCAATGCCTACCTGTATTATGCTTCATGCGGGAAGTGAACTATAGAAGAGTACACTAAATAATTAAAAATTAATGTCTCTATAAACGTCCGTAACTAGAGGACAGCTAGGGAACTGCTGGAGAAGGCTAAGACCCACACAGGGTTGTAATTAGTCTTTATTAAGGTTGCTTAGGAAAAGGTAAAGATCTTGTATTTGAAAGATTAAATAAAAAAATTAATAAGTAGTTTCATAATTTAACAGAAGCATTCTTAAAAATGACTTATAAAATAAGATGTTAATTCAATTCATCTCATATCATAGCTGAATGGTAGAACACTGAGTTGCCCTGCTGAAAGTCCCAGGTTCAAATCCAGCTGTGGTAGATTTATTTAATCCGTTAACAGCTGGAGATGGACCCTGTGGGCTCACCCAGCCTCTATAAAGTGAATACCATAAATCAGGGAAAAAACCTGGCAGTTGTGCATGATATAGTATAAATCACCTCCCAGCACAATCATCGTCCAAAAAACAGTACAGTATCTACAACGTACTGAACCCAAAATCCTTCAGGGGTTGTAGTGGTAAAGGTTTTATATGTTAATTTAATTCATTAAAGTGGTAATAATAACACTTTGACATTTCAGGGACAATTTTCCTTATCTTTGGAAAAAATATTTTCTATGGATAGTCATAAATTATAAAATTGTAATAAATAAAATTCATATTTTATTAAAATTTATTCATCATGTAAATTGATATACATTGCTGATTATATAAGTATATTCTATTTCTTTGCTCAAATGGAATGATAATACAGATTTATAATATTTAGAAATAATGGGAGATGGGGAAATATAGACTATAATTTTAAAATTTATGAATTTAAAGAGAATATATTTTTGAAGAAAGAAATTTTCTTCCAAAAATGCTATAATTGTTATTAAAACGATTTATATGAAGAACACATATATTTTTTTTTTTCCGAAGTAATTTTCAATAATTATTCAATGAAATGTTCTTAGGACTTCAAACAATGATTTATAAGTTATTTTTTGTTAGTTGCTATGTTATTATTTATTATTTACTATCTTTTATTATATTTATCACAAACAAGATTATTTATTATTATGTTGTTGCAATATATATATATTACAAGAGTAAACATTGTAGTGGATATAATACGGAAAAAAAAAGGAACACAAAAATGAATGCTTACCACCAACTTGTATTGGTATTTGTTGAGAGGAGCTTGGTGCAATAACTTTGAGAGCAACCACTACAGGGTTAGGTGTAGACTTAGGGAGCAGAGGCAACAAACGCTGTACAAACACACCTCGAGATCTTGATCGTCCACGGCGATTGCAGAATTTCGGTCTAAAAGTCTTGTTGCAAAACAAACTTCAATAAGTCAAAGAAAATTGGAATGAAAATTGGAATAACATTACGAATGTGTAATGTCAAGAATTATCTTTGATGTTTTGATAAAGAGGAACAAGTCATTTTTTTGCATAAAATGGTTTAAGTTAAGAACTTTTTTTATAATGAATTTTACGTTTGACGAAAAGGATATTTATTACTGAAACTGAGTACTCATTTCTAAACTTTTCCAAAAAAATATCTTGTAGCCCTTTAATTGCAAACCATGCACATTAGCACTTGGTATTGCACCATTAATGCAATCTGGAAGGAAAATAAAGATTAGAATTTTTTTAATTTAGGAATAGTTACATTTATGATAAAAAAAGTAAAATAAAATCACCTGCAACTGTTTCAATGTATTAAGAGTTGAGTTCTGTTGTTTAATAGGAGCTGGAAGGAGAGGGTGCTTGAAAGTGCCGGACACTAAAGTATTGTGTTGTTCAGAAATTGTCACACCAATATCCTCTGCAGCACGAGTTATTTCAACTTTAGGCTGGAATATTAAGTACCCCATTAATAAAAACAAAATTATAGTTGAAATTAAAGTTTATGTTTATAAGCAAAACACGCACTGGATTGTACAATATGAAGATTCTAATTTTAATTTTTAGAGCTGATGAACCTGAGCAAGCAGTGAAGTGAATATTGTGGCTCTGGTAAAAAAATCAGTTTTTTTCTTTCATATATTTTCTCATTTTTTCTAATTTTCATCAAATCTTGTTTTAAATGCATTGATTGCAATTCATATTATATTGTTTGAGGTTTAAATGTCCCAATTTTCTATTAAATACTGTTTTGATCAAAGTGCTAGATATTTTTTTCATAATCCAATAAGATTATTTAATAACCATGAAAATTATCAAGAAAGTAAATAAATATATTAATGAAAATCTTTTTTAACAAAGAAATTCTGAATTGTTCCTCAGAAGTTTATAGTAATCATAACACTGATGATTCTTATTATATTAAGAATTATTAGGTATAACTATTAAGTATAACTTGGTATATTTACAAATAGGTATAGTCTTAATTGAAAATTGAAAAGAATATTTATATAAGATTCAACACTAAAATTTTCATATATAACTAGGACAGCATATTTATCATTATAAAGTAATAAAATAAATAAAATATAACTAAATTAATAAGAGATTAATAGTAAGGCATTCTTTTTGCATAGTCCATCTAATTTTGAAATCAAGTAATAGTAAATATTTAGACTTACAGTCGCATTACTCATACTCGGGACTTTGATGTCAGATACAAGTAGCTGCTTCTTAGCTGTTGAAGTCAAAGGCCGCTTTACTGTTTTCCCTGAATCAGCACCACCAGGTTTAGAAACATTTTTGCATTTATGCCCACAAGGGCATTCAACCTGAAAAGAAAAATCAATTATTATGAAGGTACACAATTATTTATATTTAAGTCAATAAAAAAAACAATTAAATTTACTTAATAGTTGATCATATATAAATATCATAATATAAGACAATTAAAAGAGAATTGGCCAGATTAATGTTGTTTAAAGGGTGTTACAAGTTTAATTTTATGATAAATGTAATAAGATTTTGGCATTTTTGATGTTCATTAGTGTTTGTGTATGTTTTATGTTTCCTGCCTTTTTTTTCATAGAAAAAACATTTTTTACATTAAGTAATAAAATCATTGAATATGTGAGGGATGGTTTGTTAGTGTTTTTGTTTGTTTTCTGTTTTCCGTCTTTGTTGTTTTTCATTTATAAAACATTTCGTACATTATGTAATCTCATTTAATTAACTACATATATAATTTTGTCAACTAAGAAAACTGGCATGCATACTTAAACTATAGAAATATATATGTGTGGACAGCCAAGTGGTGAAATATGAAAGAGGAACCAAATGGGACTATAATGAGACATACCTAATCGAATTTGTGTTTTGATAAAAGAACAAAGATAAGCTTGATAAACATAGATTATTGTCACAACGCATTATTGTGACTCTGCACCTGCGATTAGAACAGTTCATAAGTGACAACTCAAGAAATCGTTGCTAAAATCCATGTTACAGTGATGGACGACAGAAGAGCGAAGTTGCATGAGATTGCTAGTGCTGTGGACATATTGAATGAATGGCTATTTTGTACCAACATTTGGACATGAAAAAGCTATTCACAATATAGGTGCCACGATGGCTCACGATTCACAAAAAGCAAAATAGCAACAGGCAAGTGAATGTAGTATAACAATAAAATAATATAACAATTAATTATTATTGTATAGATGTTCTAAGACAATACCTTAAGTTTGAAGTGATATATCCTAGCAAGGGAAACCAAGCGTTGAAGAGCCTTCGTTATTTCATTGTTGGCACTTTCATCTTCGATCCACCAATACTCCATTTCAATAACTCCTTTACTCCCAATCTAATAAATCAATTATATTTAGATTAATTAATAGCATTGATTTGTACATAAAATTACTGTACTAACAAATAAAAAAATGGATAAAAAAGATTCTTCCAAAAACAACTTATTTGTTAATGTAGGCCAGGGGTCGGCAACCTTTTGCGATAGGAGGGCCACAAATGTTGCCAGAGTATTAGTGCGGGCCGCACGTTTTTTATATGTACAGACATGTAATTTTAATATTTGAAATAAAACGCATATCTACATTTTTAATATATTCAAATAATCAGGTCTATTTAAATTGAATTACTATACTAACATAAAAGTAAGAACTAGTGAGATTTTTGCGGCTGCATTTGACTTGCAAGTTTTTTAACGTCTGCTTTCATTTTAGTCGTTGACAAGCGAAGTATCGCGTCTAAATGTTCATCTGTTAACCGGGAACAATTCTTATTTTTGCGGTAGTTGAGAATTGGAAAAGTCTGCTCACACAAATACATACTACCAAACATAGTGATTATCTGCTGAGCAAACTTTTTCAACTCTTTAAAGTTTTCAGAACTCAAACCTCCGTAGAACTGTACCAGATCAGTGCCTTCCTTAAATGCCGTTTTAAGTGTGCTATTGCTTTGCAAATCTACTATGTTCATTTGCAAATTGCTTGGTACATCATTAATATCAATTGCAAAAGGGTTTTGGAAAATTTCCATGTTAAGGGAGAGATTTTTAAAGTCGGTGAATCGTTTTACAAACTCAGTTTGTAGTTGTGTTAACATGCTTCTCATTGTAATATTTTGCCACTTAAAATTATCTCCAGCTTCTTCCACGGTTTTCTTGCACTTACAGAAATTGTCAAGCTTTCTTTCATCAGTATGCTTGATAAACAGTTTCAGTTTCATCTCAAATGACTTTACATCTGAATACATATCGCAAATCAATTTGCATTTTCCCTGCAAGCGTTTGTTGAGCTGATTCAGTCAACTAACCAAGATGGATAATCCTTGTTAGCTTGTTAGTAAGCTCTTCGACTGGCTTTCCCTTTATCCCCAAGAAGTTGCCAATTTCTTTCCTCAAATCAAATAACCGTTCCAAAACTGAGCCACCTCACTTCACAGTAGTTAACCACGTCGCCATGATCAACTTCCAGATCTTTCAAAAACTTTTGGAATGACGGTGTGTGAGCCCATTTATTCTTATAAAATTGACAGTGGATGTTACAGTATCCATTATTTCTTTCCAGGATATTATGACCTTGGAGCACAATGCCTCTTGATGGACAATCAGAGTGAAAAATCTATGACACAGTAAACCCAGATTCTTTGACTTTGCTGATGATTCTCCCAACAACACCTTTGTTTTGACCGCTCATGTTCTTGCCTCCATCGGTAGTGAACTTTTTAACTTTTCCCAGCTTAATTGCAATTAATCCAGTGCTTGTTCCAAGTGATGAAATAAATCTTCTCCCGTAGTTGTACCTTTCAAACTGGACACTTTCACAAGCTCTTCGTTAACAGTAAAGTTGTCGTCAATGCCGTGTACAAATATGAGTAACTGTGCTGTATCCGACACGTCCGTACTTTCATCCATCGCTAAAGAGAAGCAGTCAAAAGACTGCGCCTTATCCCTGAGTTATTAAACTTAGCACCCAAGTCTTCGGTACGTCGGGTGCAAGTTCTAGCAGAGAGACTAAGACTTTCAAACATTTTTTCTGCTCTGGGCATATTTCTCCTGCGATAGCTAAGACACACTCTTTTACTAATTCACTATCGGTAAACGGAGGCCCACTTTATGTTAGAATCTCTGCTACCCTGTAGTTGACACGGACATTCGATTCGCTGTTGTCTGCCACAACCTTTAATATGTTTTGTTGATTTTTTAATGACGATTTCAAAGTGGAAATTTTCCTTTTTCTTATTTCTCCTTCAAGACAGTCAAATTTAGCTTTGTGCTCAGTGTCGTAATGTCGCTTCAGATTATATCCCTCCGTACACAGATATACTACAGAAATACTCTTTTGACAAATCAAGCATAACGGTTTTCCATTAAACTCGATAAAAAATTACAATTCTGTCCCTAATTTGACCATAAATCCTAGTGGATTTACAAGGTATTTTGCTTCCGTATTTTTTTCTTGCGGACTTTGCCACTGCATGTGGCCTGCGGGCCGCCGGTTGCCAACCCCTGATGTAGGCAATCCACAGAAAGTGGTGTTTGATACAAAATACAAACTTCTTTTCACAATACCATCCATGGTCAACTATATACACTAATAAAAATAATAATAAAGCTTAGTAAACCTGTAAGCTTGATGCCGATACCACCATTCTCTGCTTACAAACTTCTGTCCACGGACCACCACCACACCAAAATCCGACACGTCACTCTTAACGCAATCCTCCCTCCTACGCCTTGGTCTACCCCGCAGACGCTTCCCGGTCGGTACAATGATTATTAACATCTTAGTTTTTTACTAAGCCCAAACTTTACAGGCCCATCGCCCATCTTAATTTTCGCGACCTTATCACCTGAATAATGTTTACCGGATACATGCTTCGCAATTTCGCGTCATGTAATCTCATATATTCCTCAGTAGTCTCATCCTTTTTTGGACCGAATATTGTACATAACACCTTATTTTCGAATACCTGAAGACGTTGTTCATCCTTTAGCATTAGGGGCCAAATTTCACATCCGTAAAGAGAAGATGGAAGGATGATTGCTTTGTAAATTCTGATTTTTAGATTTCGGGACAAAAGATGCGAGCTTAGTAATTTCGAGACCGAAAAATAACAAGCTTTATTTCCTCTTGAATTTTGTTTTTTCTAGTTACCATTGACCCTAAGTACTTTAACTTCTCCACATGTTTGAACTTATTCCCTCCTACAACAATGTCACCAAAATTTCGCCCTTTACTGCTACTAACCATATACTTAGTCTTATCCGAAATTTACTTCCAGACCTATTTCCTTACCAGCAGTCATTTAAGTTTGTGTATTTAGCTTTATAGTTTCTGCGTCTTCATCCAACAGTACCAAATCGTCCGCAAACCCAAGCACAGATATTTTACTATTCATATTCAAATTCAAACCATTTTTGTTGTGTATCACCTTCATAATAACGTACTTGAGTGTTAAATTGAATAATACAGGTGAAAGTGAAGAACTTTGTTTTAAACTTGAGGAAACCTCGAACTTCTCCGAAAAATTATTACCAATTCTAATTTATAATAACCCATATAATAATAATAAAACTAAAAATCCATACATCTAAAAAATTAAAAATCAATAATTTTATAAACAATTTACACGATTAAAAAAAATGTATTTTTGAATATACATACCATCAAATACAATTGGCCTACTCTTGTCTTGACACTAGTTCCTTCATTCCAGCCATCTTTAATGAGTGCAGAAAATTCTTCTTTATCAACCTCTTTATCTTCTGCTAAATAATACTTAACTTTATTAAAACAATAATGTTTAATAAAAATATTAAAATGCCAATGAATTGCAATGTTGGGATGAATGATAATGGTATTTATTCAAAATCAAGGTCTCAATTCCAAATTGAGTATTTTTGATACTGAATAATTTTTGGTTGAATTTTGTGGGACCAAGCTGACTTTTTTTAGACACTAACACTCATTAGTATTAGTTAGTTTTTTTATGCAGAGTAGTTATTTTTATTAACACAAAAAATATATATTTAATCCTTGAATTTAATTAACACACTATACGTATGTACGAGGGGCATCATGAAAGTAAGGTCACAATGAGAGTTAGAAATAGAAAAAAGCTTATATTTAAAAAACATCTCTAATAAAAACTCCATTTCTTGGGATTAAAAAAAATTCAAGAATAAGACATTATGATACGGTGATTTAAT